>OU343160.1:30941422-32141422 GCA_910595825.1 Philhelius pedissequus
CGTGGAAGTTCTTTGGATGCGGTTGTAAAATCGTGCAGAGAAGCGCTTCTGAATCTTTATGGGTAATGAATGTCATGACGATTTATATGTACCCTCTCTCTCTATCTCTTTCTTTTCATGCAGAATGCATCATTAGAATTGTGTCAAAGTACAAATTAGAAAATTAATACTTTACAGCTCATCCTGAGACTCTTCATATCCATAGTGTCTTAATGGCGTTAGTTGTGAGTTGTAACATTTTATGACTACGCGAATGACAGTGTGATGAAATATTAAAATTTATTAGTAATAACTTAAGACACACTTAAGATTGCGCTGTTAACGTTGAGATTGATTTAATTTATGACTTTCCAGATTTTTACAATGTACGAAATGGTTTTAATAGAATGTTTCTTTTTTCTAAAATGTTGTAGTTTTGTCAATAGATGGCACTAATAAGTGTGGCATCTTATAAAAAGAATACAAATACTCTTTTAAACTACAAATGATTCTCTCGAACGAAGCAGCCGAACAAAACTGGGCCTGGGTGTGGAAAACACCAAATAAAACGACTGACAATTGAAAAGACATACTTTTGCTAATTGAAAATTTATTCAATCACCAGGATATCCCCTGATGGTCAATCAGAAAACAAGATCGATCTGAGATGGAAGAAGTAAATGTGCGATGTCCATCTCGCCGAAAACGCAGAAGACAGTCGTACCAAATTTTCAAAGAAGTTATTGGGAAGGTAACCACCGGGTACTGTATTTGTACAGAACTCTTTTGGTATCAATTATAAGGATCAGTTACGCAGATTGAAGTAACATTTTTGTACCCAACTTAACGAATATCTCTTTCGGACCTAGGTCAGAAAAAGATGTTCGTTATATAAATATGGACTTGCATAGGTAAATAATGCCGACCATATTTCAACCATGTTGCACTCTGGACCAATCTAAGAATCTAATCACAATTTTATCTTATGTTTGTGAAGTTTGAGAAGGCCTTTGACCTTCATGAAATTATGAATACAAATGGATATCACTCCTTGTGAAGGTTGTGACATAGGAATAATTAAGAGCAGTTGCGCAGTTTCTCACAGAGTAAGCGCAAACAGTAAGGAACTTAAATGACAGCGCATCGAGAAGACCAAAAACAACATAGAGTTCAATTGCCTCAGCAGAAGCAGAATCTTAGGGGAAGACTGCATAAAATGAAGAAAGAAAGCTCTACGCTCTATGTCCCACTCGGGGCTACATGACATGATGTAGAAATATTGCTTTTGTACGACTTAAGCATTGGTCCGAAAGAAGGCTAATGATCTCTGATAACAAGCAGGAGTCATGGATCTTTAATTTTTCAAGACTAGATATAATGGGTTATCCATTTTGCGGTTTCAAAAGTAAACGTAAATAAAACACATATAAACTATATTTTGTCATGATATTTCTTTTTTGTTATAAAGCTTGAACATTGACATTACGTGTGAAACACTACTAAATGACCAATATGCGAATTGTTACAAGCATCGATTATTTTGAGGTAATTTTCGACCACTTTTTGATACATATTGGGCGGTATCTTAGCCATAACTTGATGAATGTTGGTTTTCAAGTGCTCAAGAGTTAAGGGTTTATCTGCATAAACTCGGTCTTTCGCGTAGCCCCACAAAAAAATTAAAGCGGTGTAAAATCGCATGATCTTGGTTGTCAGTTGATATTGCCACGACGAGAAATTACGCGGCCAGGAAATGTATCTTGCAATAAAGCCATATTCGCTCGAGTTGTGTGGCATGTGGCACCGTTTTGTTGAAACCATATATTCTCCAAGTCGTATTCTTCAATAGCAGGCAAAAAAAAGTCGGTTATCATATGACCATAACGCTCCGAATTGACGGTGACAGTCGTTCTATCGTCGTTTTCGAAGAAGTAAGGTCCAATCACACCTCCGGACCAAAGAGCGTCCCAAACAGTGACTTTTTGTGGATGTAATGGCCGCTCTTCAATTACTTGAGGATTCTCGGATCCCCAAATACGACAATTTTGTTTATTAACGTACCCACCGAGTGAGAAATGTGTTTCGTCGCTGAAGAAAATTTTGTTCGAAAAATCGACGTCCACCGCCTGTTGTTCAAGCACCCATTCTTCGTATCTACGACATTGTGAATGGTCAGCTGGCTTCAGTTGTTGTGTGAGCTGGACTTTATATGGATGTAGATGTAGATCCAAATGCAAAATACGACATAATGTGCCGTAAGACAGCCCTAATTCCCGAGAACGACGAGGAATCGACACATTCGGGTCTTCGGCAACAATTTCACTTACAGCAGCGATATTTTCAGTGGTACTAGCGAAACGATGACGCACAGGCCTTATAATATTTGTATCCAATCCAGTCTCTTTAAATATCTTCACAATTTTGCCAATTACTAGCGAAGTTGGACGATTATGTAAACCATAATCTCCTCTTAAAGCACGATATGTGGCTGTGGCAAAATCACCATTTTTGTAGTAGGTTTTAACAATTTTTATGCGTTGTGGGTTAGCTAAGCGAACCATTTTCGTAAATGTCAGACTTTCAACTGAAAACAAAAATTGGCTTAACAACTCAGTTTGACAGATATCTAATTCTAGCTCTATTGTTTGAAACCGCAAAATGGATAACCCTTTACAAGAGTTTAGGTCACCATTAAAATGTTATTACATACATTTATTTGTGATTGGGTTGTTTCAGATTCCAAATTTTCACTAGGTAGAATAGTCTGTCACTTCAACTCATCATAATCCAATATAATGTACATAAATAGAAGAAAACGCAAATAATACCTACATATTATTTTTGTTTTTGGTTTAGTGGACTGTGTGGGTATTAAGTCAAATTGAAATATTTTATGACCTTTAGTCCAAAATGCGTTTCGCCCGGACACGATAGTTGGGCTCATCAGTTAGATGCTATCGTGTCGCTCTAAGACGCACTATTTTTTGGTCGATGACTACCAACTCTAATAAAATTTTCAGCACATACATACTGAAAATTATATTTTTCTAGGGGAATTTGGTCTATTAGAGTTGGTAGTCATCGACCAAAAAATAGTGCGTCTTAGAGCGACACGATAGCATCTAACTGATGAGCCCAACTATCGTGTCCGGGCGAAACGCATTTTGGACTAAAGGTCATAAAATATTTCAATTTGACTTAATACCCACACAGTCCACTAAACCAAAAACAAAAATAATATGTAGGTATTATTTGCGTTTTCTTCTATTTATTTACCACTAGCCAGACCACGGGCGTAACATACATATATTTCTGGGTGCATGAATTTGACCAAATTCCCCTAGAAAAATATAATTTTCAGTATGTATGTGCTGAAAATTTTATTAGAGTTGGTAGTCATCGACCAAAAAATAGTGCGTCTTAGAGCGACACGATAGCATCTAACTGATGAGCCCAACTATCGTGTCCGGGCGAAACGCATTTTGGACTAAAGGTCATAAAATATTTCAATTTGACTTAATACCCACACAGTCCACTAAACCAAAAACAAAAATAATATGTAGGTATTATTTGCGTTTTCTTCTATTTATTTACCACTAGCCAGACCACGGGCGTAACATACATATATTTCTGGGTGCATGAATTTGACCAAATTCCCCTAGAAAAATATAATTTTCAGTATGTATGTGCTGAAAATTTTATTAGAGTTGGTAGTCATCGACCAAAAAATAGTGCGTCTTAGAGCGACACGATAGCATCTAACTGATGAGCCCAACTATCGTGTCCGGGCGAAACGCATTTTGGACTAAAGGTCATAAAATATTTCAATTTGACTTAATACCCACACAGTCCACTAAACCAAAAACAAAAATAATATGTAGGTATTATTTGCGTTTTCTTCTATTTATTTACCACTAGCCAGACCACGGGCGTAACATACATATATTTCTGGGTGCATGAATTTGACCAAATTCCCCTAGAAAAATATAATTTTCAGTATGTATGTGCTGAAAATTTTATTAGAGTTGGTAGTCATCGACCAAAAAATAGTGCGTCTTAGAGCGACACGATAGCATCTAACTGATGAGCCCAACTATCGTGTCCGGGCGAAACGCATTTTGGACTAAAGGTCATAAAATATTTCAATTTGACTTAATACCCACACAGTCCACTAAACCAAAAACAAAAATAATATGTAGGTATTATTTGCGTTTTCTTCTATTTATTTACCACTAGCCAGACCACGGGCGTAACATACATATATTTCTGGGTGCATGAATTTGACCAAATTCCCCTAGAAAAATATAATTTTCAGTATGTATGTGCTGAAAATTTTATTAGAGTTGGTAGTCATCGACCAAAAAATAGTGCGTCTTAGAGCGACACGATAGCATCTAACTGATGAGCCCAACTATCGTGTCCGGGCGAAACGCATTTTGGACTAAAGGTCATAAAATATTTCAATTTGATATAATGTACATATACATACAATAGTTAGGTACCTTAGTGCATCTTGTTTACCTATATGTAAAATTAACGGTCTTAGAGCGTGTTCAAAGTACGTAAATACTTCAATAATTTGAAAACTGTACTTCTTTTTAAATTCCGGTTTCTCTTTTATTGAGGCTAATGCAATTTGCATACAATCATAAAAACTTTAAGTTCGAATTCAAGAAAATTATCCACTAACTGAAATGTCTAACTGTCCAATCGTGTTTTTTTTTTTTGTTGTCTTTGAATTTAACAACTAAACAATCCACCCATTATTTATTTCACCAATAAGCATATTTGCCCCCAAAGCTACATACAATCATTCATCAAGTCAAGCATCCATTATTCACACCACAACAAACAAGTTCCGCTCCGTTCCATTCAATCTTCATATTATCTACTTGCAGACTGAACAAATTGCAAATGTCAAACAAAAATCCAAATAAATTTGCTTATTCTCTGATGTCCTGTCAGGTAGCAACAATTTGTATTAATGGACAGACGCTGTCACATGTGCAAATGCCAACAATTTGCCCAGTGGTCATTCTCGACACGCGAAAATAGTCTTTCATCTTCGGAGAACAGAACGTGCCGCAAGTTTATGGCCGTATTGTATTTGTTTCATGTGATATATCTTTTCTACATTTAAAGAGCAGTATATCTCTTTCTCTTTAAATTTGTGTCAATTTGACATTTACATTTTTACGTCTGTCAGCCATTATCCTTTGGTCACGATGATTATTCTAATGACATAGATTAACAACTAACCCATTTTCCAAAGCTCTGCTTACACTCACTTAATGTGTAAGTGTTGTTTTTTTGTCTTTTAACAAATAAAATAGAATACAAACAAAAACTTTCATTTTCTCTTTTCTTCTTGCAGGTACCAAACAGTGCTAGCGCCATTATCGACAAGCGGCGTAAACTGCGCGTCACGATTTGTCTGCACGTTCTCTGAGGATGCAACAGTTTTATCGATGCCGCAGGCTATGCCATCAGCGAAACTACAACAGATAGCATTTAATTCATCCATCGTCCTTCTATGAGCGGACGGGTGAACGGCGGGCGGTGACTGCAATTAGCATATCACCCATTGTGGATCACCTGCATATCATCCACCACCCTGGACCTATATCTAACTATATCTGCTTGTAATAAACAAGGAAGAACTCCAAAAACGCTGCTGTATCCTGCACTGGCTGCTGCTGGTCCAATGTATCATTGGCGTTATGCTAGAATGTTACCACGTTCAATTATTTACCGCTCGGCCCTGATTCTGATGATTATCGCATCGAAATTAAACTGCCAACTGGCAATACCGATGCCGGGTATCATCAATGTGCCACCGCTAGCCGATTCGGTTAGAAAAGGTAATAGCGGAGGTGGTGGTGAGGTTGGTCATGTCCATGGAAGCTCCAGTGCTGCTGGAGACGTTGCCGATGAGCCGATGTCTGGCCAAGTCATCAATTTAACTAGACAACATGATGGCGATGTTTTTCTTTCGAGCGGTAAGTTTTTTTTTTGTTGTTGTCTTTTTGAGGCGCATAGCTAGTTTCATATTCTTAAAGTCGTCAGATTCAGTTGCTCGCCATGATGGAGATGTTGCGTGTGTAGACCAAATTTGGAATCGTATTTCCTTTTGGGGCATCGTATAATTTTTAAGGATGGCACAATGGCAAGTGAACAAGTTGTACTGGTCTCTCTCTAGTTCCTTGGTTAATATGCGAACGAAGCAAAAACACATTTTGACAATCGTCTTTTGTTAGTTAATCTCACTGACGCGGACAGCATGAATTTTCTATTTTACAAAATATGGCTTTGGGGTTCACTTCTTGTAGATACTTGCATAGGTATAGATATACTGCAAATATATTCTATATTGAGAAATTGTTTTTGCCTTGGACTCCTTTTAAGGTGAAAGCCCCCTTTGAAACCAAATGCAAGGACACTTATTTTTGTTCAAAATAGGACAACTTACATTTTTCGGAGACCGCGAAAACACAGTTTTTGTAAACTAATCAACAACATATAATATAAATACATATTTACAAAAGGGACTATAAGAGTAACCATTCCGCAGCTAAAGTTTGCCCTTGGAGCTCAAAATCACAAGAATTCAATATTTTGTTCCTTTAGTTATATTTATACTACGTTTCCACCAAACGTTAATCTAGATTTAGGTTTACTAATCTCAAATAGTGTTTTCGCCGCTCCAAAAGTAGATTAATTTGGACAGCACTATTAAAAATGCAAATATTGTTTCATTTTCTCTTATGATGTAGAAACGAGACAAGCAGCTTCATCTGTGTCAACCGAAACGAAAAATTCACTTTCCCGATGAATGTGGTCATTTCGATTTATTTGAATAGGTTAGTTCAATTTGTACATCTTTGGCCCAATAAGGATTTAAATGAGATTTATTTTAAATTATTTTAAGATTAAAATTTGTATTGTAAATCCTCAAGGAGATTTAGTTAAATCGAAAAAAAATCTAAAAAATCTCGGTTTAGTGGTAGGTGGAAACGTAGTATTGAACTGTCAACGTAATCAGTCATTTCAATTATCCTCTAACATCAGCACAATATCCATTTTTACTTTGGAGGCCACTACGTTACTGCGTTGACGTACGATACGATGTGTGTTAAAATGATTTTATTCTTAACAGTTAATGCGTTGACACTTGAACCTTTGACATCAACACGATTTGAACACATTCGTACGCGTTGATCCAATCACCAGATGGGTTTATTTATTCATCACGTGTGAGTGTTTTATAATTGATAATCCATGTTGAGGTGATTCGAACGCGAACAATTTATTTGTTTAAGTGTGGATAGTATGTGGAACATGAATATAGTCTGAAAGTTCGTAACAATAAGATCGCAATTCGCACACAGATTAATTTCTTTTATTTCAACATCGACCCGATCTTTATGAAAACCCATCCTTCATTACATACCAAAACAAAAACGATATGTCTTAATCAGACTATCAAGATGACCGCCGTTGAGTACGGAATGAAATTGTTACATATCATTTTTGGGATAAGGCCATTGCGACAAAATGTCCTAAAACTCAGTCAACGCGTCTCTATGGCGTTGACAAAATCATTTTACAGTCAACGAATATTTCGTTGAGCTAAAAATCGTGTCAATGCAAGTTCCAACGTTATCGTTAAGCCATTGACAGTATTTTTGTCTAGCAATCATACGACGTGTTACAATTATGACAGACGTCATTTTTACGTCAAATAAACGCATTGTACTACTTGCTTTGACAAATAAATGTGTAAAGCCAAACCTTTAACCTAAAATACAATTGGTAACAATTTAAGCATAAGTAGATCAACCGATTGAGAGATTAAATTATTGGCAAAAAAAAACTCCACATGAAATGCAAAAAGTAAATTGTCCCAACTCAAACTGGAACACGAACATCTCAATTATAGATTACGCCTACACGACCTCCACAATATAAACACCTAATTCGGTCCTACATATTCATGGTCATGTCTTTTCCGCCTTTCCAATTGACAATTTTCTCTTATATTTATAGGTACGAGTATGATCGTAAGCCTTATTTTATTTACATCGCCAAAGCCAGCCTCGAGGCGTTTCGTAGCGGTACCCTTTTCCTAGATATTTTTTTTATTCGAAAATTAAATGAAAACATTTTTTTTTACAAAATAACCTTGTACATATCGTCATATGTAATAGTCCAAGGCAAATTAGCTGTTCAAATAAAGTTTCAAAACCCAAAGACTTTACAATTCAAAGGTGTTTATGACTTTTAAAAAATGCAGAATTGAAACAATATTAAGACTCTTCTCAAACGTTATGAAAAAAATCTTTAACGATGAAAGGTCACAAAAATTATATATAATTTTTATTGTAATGAATTAGGTTAGAATAATAGTAGAACTTGACTGCGACCATTAATACCATTATGACTATATAACAAATCTAAAGTTTAACATCAGAACAGCCTTTGACTATTATACATTGATTTTACATACTGTCCTCAACCATGCAATATATGTATATGTAAGTCCTTAAGTTGTAGAATATTCTTTGCCATAAAAACAAAACGCCTTAATACCTCGTTTAGATAACATTAAACAAACACGACAAATAAATCCCAACAAAACATGCTAAGCAACAAAACGGCATTAACCCACTACACTACCAACCAATATTTTCAGGGAACTTCTTTCCCCATTCTTCTGATGCTGCCATTGCCATATGCAATAGTGCTTGCATTCTAGGAGTTACTACGCGATGCACGCTAACAACGCAATTGTCTTCAACATGCGCAACCGTTTCGTTTCGGACTTTGTGTATATTGTCAAAACATGAGCCACTCCTTCAGAGACTTGGTTTATTCTATCTTCTCCCCAGAATAGAATTTAACACTTTTCATTGGTCTTTTTTTTGTATTAAGGCATGTCAACTTGTAACATGGACACTTGCGTGGGGCTATCCAGCGGAACGGCAGGACTTTTCGTGGCAGGCAGTGATAAAATTGGTGAGCGGAGAGCGCGATGGAACTTTGGTAAAATTTTAATAATATGTTTTCTATTTTTATTTGACAGGTTTACGACATGACAAAAATAAGGATCCACAAGGCATTTGTGGCTGTCGATGTTTACCATATTTGCAGACCTACCGTGAAGATTTAGGAATATGCGTCGACGACATACATGGTGTGTATAAGAAAATATTTAATTTTTACTGTTGACCTGTCATTTGAGAGCAATTCAATATGGTTACGTTTATTTTGAGCTTGACAATGAAAATCAAATTGCGAAATTTGTTGTCTCCTAAATCTTTTTGACTATTGTCATTTAATCCGTTTTGTCAAATTCATTTATACAAAGAACAACTGATATCTATTTATTTACCTGAATTTGCCGAATTGAACGAAACTTAACGAATCGCAACTGCACTCCATTATAGTTATTGATTACTGGCAGCTTTCGATAGCATAGCCAAATCTTTGTGTTGTTTGCCTTTGCTTTCATTCATAAACATATGTGTAGCTGCTACTAAGGTATCTTGACTATCCTATCTTCTCTAAGGCAATGCCGCTGATTGGAGGCGTTCACTCACTTATTAGATATGTTATCACGAATAACTTACTATCCGAGTATATTTGTGAGACGGATCAGATGGTTAGCTGAAAGCTGTCAACAAATCAGAACAAAACGCATTCCAAATGAAGTTTCCAGTCAGCTGTGGTTCGGATTCATTTTTAGATGGGTGCGGGTGGGGTATCTAGGTGTGTATATATGAATATCTATGGTGAATTCGTTAATTTGTTATAGCTAGGCTGAAAACAATACTGTCGGTGCTGCGATTGAAATAGCTGTCAAAAAGTCTCCCATACGTGATATTTCGTATGTGTCCAGGGGCAAAATCCGCAAGAGTGAATGCTTTTCCGTGCAAAAAAAATGATTCACCCTCAAAGTATGCGTGAATAAATTTGTCTATCTATGTACACGTTATCAGTCAAAAAAATATGCATCGCACTCTTGCGGAATCGGAAAAATGTATGCGTACACAACTTTCTGTGTTCACAGAGAAAACTCACGCTTACGGAATTGGGCCGCAATGCTCACAATGAAGCTGTACAGCTTTCTGACAAAAAAAATGTAGCTCTGGCAGCTAGAATCTGAGGAATTGAAGATGGCTTAAACCTTATTTAAGCCTGATTAACTGATTTCATTGTGAAAAGTCAAAAAATGCTGCATGCAAAACTCAAACGTTCAACAAGTCTTGCAGCAGCGAAGAGTTGTATTGTATTGTGTTCGTAACAAAATTCTGTTTTGGGGTAATCGTTATTTTGACAGCTTCTTATGCCGGCACTGAATACTTTCTTGATGCTTTAGTTAATAGACATACTACGTTTATATGGAGAATTGAACGATTGAAGGGTATTATATCAGGACTTAAGTCTTTGTATACTTTAATCGGATTAAAATAGTATTACTACCCACTAGACGAGCTGAATCGAATTGAAAATACATATGTATACCTGAATCGAGGAATTGATTCTTGGTAAATAGTGTTTTTTTTGTGTTCAGAATGTTTCCGTTTTCATTGTATTTTTTCTGTTGCATGTTTTTTTGTTTATTCTGTAAGCTCAGATTGTCACTTCGATTCTATTTTAATTCATTCGATCAGGCGAGGCCATATATCTGAATCGAAATCTCAATTCGGATTCGATGCGATTCGACTCCCTCATATAACCGGGGTAACAGTCTTCACACCAAGCCCTCCGTGAGGGCTTTTTCGTACAAACAATGTGGTGTGGAATGTTGTAAGAATATACTGCTTTTGGCAGAACTTGCATTACGAATATCTGGTTTGTTTGTTTTCTCGAAAAGACTAAAAGAACATAACCTAATGGAACTAGGCTCCCACTATTATACTGGTACAGTGGAACAAAATAGGGCTGATCTAAGCTTTTTTGAACAGAAATTCACATTTTAAAGAATGTGGATGAAATTTTCTCAGAGAGAGAAATAAAGTTGAAAAAGTCTGTATTGGTTTGAGTAGAATTTTTTGTCCATTTCTAAACGTCAAAAACGTATGTAATGAGTAAAAAGGTGCTTACTACTATCAATCGTATATATTTTTTTGGTTGTAGGTAATTCAATTTTTTTAAATTTTAAATTGATTTTTTTTAAACCACCTTTTGATGAACACAACTTTTTGCAACAACTACACATCCACCAAAACTTTTTTTCCTTTATGGCAAACGTCAACCTGAAGTTTGTAAATATTCTGCTTTCAGAAATTTACTGCGCAAAAATTGTACTCTGTGATGAGTACTCTCTACTGCACTTTATACCAAATCAAAATGATGAAAGCTAGAGACTATTTCTGTCAAAAAGTAAAATGAAAAACTTCACGGAATGTCGAGACTTTTTAATGTTTTTTTTTCTTAGAAAACTTCTAAATGGAACTTTTTAAAAAATTTCTCCTTTGTCATGCCACAATATCTTTTTTTCCATCATCAAGTCATTCAACACATTTGTTGACCTCTTGAGATATCCCCACATTTTCTCCAATAAAACTTGAAAATTTTCGTTGAATCCATAACCAGTACCATAATTTGACATGACATTCCTCCAATGCTTGCAGAAGCACGCAAAAAAAAACATGATGAAAATACACAGCTTCCCATAAAAGTATGTAAGTGTTGAAAATTACCATTTTAAGCATGAAATCCATTAAGGACTATCCTTCAAAAAGTAACACCAAATAGGCTTTAATTGATTTATTATGTCTTTCACATAAGCTTCAAACCGAATTCACTTAATCCGCAGAAACTGAAGCCTCATAAAATGTGATGCCTCGCATCTTGATAATTACATGATTCATTGATTTTGTTGCGCTGCATTGACCGCCCGCGCCGATCCAACGCAATGAGTCTCTCAGCGGAACGAGGGAAAAAACCCTCAAAACAAACTGAGCTAATGCAGTGTCTAGTTATGGAATCTAAGCCAGGCCAAGAGTCCATAACCAACACACATCATGAACTCCAAGATATGAGGTTAAGTTTTCCACGGTGCTATGCAATTCGATATGTTGAGTAACTTGTTTGGCTGATTGCTCAAGATACAAATTACAATAACCGTTCTAAATTTGGTTGCGCAAAACACAACCAACAACATCACACAACTTTTGTGTCTTGTATCTGAGAGCATCACTGAGACTGAGTACTGAGAGTATCTTGTATCTTTTCTGTTTGTTTATATTCTGCGATAATTTCATAGCTGTGATTCTCTGAATGGGCTATATAAAAAAAAATGGCAACGACAAGAAGGCGAGATCTCCAGAGATACAAAACATGCATGTCATTCGATTATACTCGTACCGAGGGAAGAGTCCGATCCGAGGCCAAGTCGTCTTGATCATAACATTTGCTAGAAATTTAATTTATAATTGAACAGATATGGCTAATGGTCCGCGCAGTTGAAAAGCTACAAGCATACAATCTTAACGCGAGTTTCTTTAAAGGCACGCGTACTGGCTTTATATTTGTATGAACATCTTTTCTATAAATATCAATGATGGCTAGGCTATGTGCAATGTGCTTGGCTACAAACAAGACTACGAAGCGACTACGTAAACGCGACGATGAACACTGACCATGGACCATGACCATTGAGGTTATGGCACTCTGCCTGAGAAGTGGCGGTGTGGTCAACCAGCATGCAATATCTATCTATATACCTGTGCGCCTTAAGATTGTTCCATTTCGATTGAATTGTGTGACATTGGGTATTGTTATGTTTTTATCGCGCACCGATTGCAATTGCATTACAGAGGACAATCTCTGTTTTTTTTTGGTCGAATGATTCTGGGGATTTCTAAGAAGATAGCCGAGGTTTATTCTGTCCGCTATTGTTTTGTCGCGTTTGGAAAACAAAGTGCTTTCACCAGGTGGTAGCTACGCTTGCACTACTGTTATATTATAAAGACAGGAGAGACGATAAAACGATTTTCCAGGTATTTTCATTTGTGACAAATAAGAAATTAATAGGTATTTCTTAAGTTGGGATTATTATGGTTGCGGTACCACACCGCAGCGCAATCGTTGTCGGTCGTCGCACATAGAGTGGTAGTTAAAGTGTCATTTTGTTTACAACTGCGAGAACAGGTAAATTGCTGCTTGGAACTTATAGATGATTGGATGTTGATATCTAGATGGTGGAAGAGTAGTTCCAGTACGCCTTGATTGGTAGAGTTCGTATATAAATTTATATTAAGTAAGTTTCTTATGGTATAGTTGAGTATAAATGATGATGGAATGCACTGCTTGTCCTAAAGGATGAATTGAAATGTCAATTAGTTTTGCTAAAGGACCATCTTTGGATGATAGACTTTGAAGACTTAAGCACCTGGAATTTTTTTCTAGTTGTCTCCCCGATCATTTGAAATGGACTTACCTATTTAACTATTTTGCTGACAGACATAACAAATCCAGAATAACTTATCAGACCTTTGATTTGTTTGGTTTAATTTTCTGTTTGAAGATAATTAGGTTCGACACCTTAAATTGGTTGGAGAATAACAAGTTTAAATTGACTTGTATGAAAAGATATTATCGTTAAGTGTTTGATACGTTGATGTAAGGTTAGGTAATTGGTCTGATAATTGATGACGTTATCGTCACACTTAGATCAATGTAGATCCATTGTATTACCCGGAGTGTAGTCAGACTTTTCCTATTTAAACCAGTGTTCTTTGAATCAGTCAAGCCATTTAGGGGCATTGACGAATTTCGATATGTTAATTCCTGAAATATTAGAGAGCTCTTCCAAATTATTGAAGAAGTAGCGGCCTAACAGATTATTCCTCTGGTGACAGAGTCCAGGCCAGTGGCAGAGAAATGGTGCGGTGTCCTCATGCACCGCTTCGTCACCATATCCCCTGCATAGATCGTCTGTACTGAGTTTCATTTTGAATTTATGTCCTGTGATTATGCTTATAAGAGAGCGAAGGGATCTCTGGTTGAGTTGCATAATTTTGTCTGTCCTCTGCTTGTTGAAGCATGGCCATATTTTTCTGGTAGTCTCACAAGTGTCAAGTAGCTCCACCTTGTGTTGGATTTCTTAAGAATCCTGTCAGAAAATTTCTGTTTAATGTAACAGGGTGGGATATTTACCAGCTCTGCTTGACTGAGTCAAGCGCTGATCCCTGTCTTGGCAACTCATCGGAATTTTCGTTACCCGGTATCGCTAAGTCCCGGGACCCAGCAGAGTCTAACCAAAAACCTTTCAAGGTGGCAAGAAACAAGTTTCGATTCTATCACAGTGGACCAAATCGTTTTTATTGCCGCTTGGCTATCTATATAAAAGGTGATATTAGCCCGTGGTAGAGTCATCACCGTTAACTGTCTAGCAGCTGTCTTCACCACCAGGACCTTCGCTTGGAAGACACTGCTATAATCTGGAAGCCTAGTTGAGTTGTTTAACTCAGGGGGTACCGAGAAAAAGCCTGCACCAACACCAGTGTCCATTTTGAAGCCATCAGTGTAGATTGCGTTTGATACGTTTGGAATTAATCTTATATTAGCTTTATTTTAGTAGAACTTAAGTCCTGTTTAATTATGACTACAGGTCTGATCAATAACTGACCAAGTCTTAACATAAAAATAATCGATTTATAACAAACACTAAAGAATATTGAGAATTAAAAATTTAATTTAAATAAATTTCTATTTGTTGGTAAACGGAGACTTATGCAAATTCGTTAGTACAATATTCTTACAGCCCTATTAATACAAAACGCTTAGTCCACCTTTAGTCCATGGACTTACAAAACCACGGAATAAAGGTTAGACCATGGACTAAAATTTCCTATTAATAAAAACTCGAACAAAATCTGCTACAAAAAGTATTAACTCTATGTCTTTTTATTTTATGTCCCTGTAAATTTTGTTCTTAAATGTCTTCACTAGACCACCGTTATAGATGCTTTAGCGATGGACTCATTTTTTAAACGTCAAATAGAAGAAATTCTGTTTTATTAATAAAAAATCTCACTTAGTCCACGGAATAAGTCGTAAGCCTTCCTTAGTCCATGTTTATTAATTTGGGTGTTAGTGTTTTAATATTGGTTTGAAATATGGATATAAATTTAAAAAAAAAAACTCAAAAAAAATCGTAAGTTCGTTTTCGAAAATGAATTTTGAAAAAATTTTTTCATAATTCCACAAACGTTATATTTATATTTACCGCTATAAAATTTTAATTTGGCAAAGGAGAAATGAATTTATTATTTTTTTCTTACTTTCGGATTTGTGTTTTTGACTGTTTTGTTTTTTTTTTTAATTTTATATTTGTATTTATTTTATTTCTTTATTGAGCCAAAGAAAGATCATGTACTTAAGATTTAAAGGTTTAAGTATCTATTGACATACAAGTAGTTAACATTATTCCTTTTCGTGACCTTTCTAAATTCAAACGAAATATGGAACATATCCATGATAAAAAAAAATTGGAGTCAACTATTCCCAATTTTCTTACTTTTTTAATTCAAATGATCATTCGATTGTTTTGATCACTTGAATACTATATATCAATTTTCGTTTTTGTTTGATGAACAACGTAACCTTAGTTCTCTATACAAGCAGCATTAAATTCTACACCCATACTCTAATTCTTGGCTTACGGATATGCCCCCCAATTTTCCTGATCGTATCTTAAATCATAAAATGGTGTGGGGATCAATATTAAGTTGGCTTTTTAATTAAGGGAAAAATAAACATATAAATATTTTTTTTTTAACAGGCTTTATATACACACAAATATTTACGCTTGTCTATATGAAATAGTAAGGAAAAAAAGCGGAAAAACATACTCGTATACTTAGTTGGCAAAAAAACAGTGTGCCTTCATTTGGTGTCTCAGTCTGTTTTCAAAATTATTCCACTTAAAAAAAACCAGACTCCATAAAATGTGTTACTTCTCTATAAATCAAGTTATTTAATTATTTTTAATGTTTTGGTTTGAAATATACCCAAATATACTTAAAATGTATGTCCCATATCCCATTGTTATGTTTTATTAATGTCATTAAACTCAAAAACAATTTTCCCTTCAAATATCCAGTTCAATATATGTAAACATTAAAGAATTTCAAAAATGGTATCGTGTCATCCATAAACATCATCTTGCACATTTGGATCGATATACATCCATAACAAATGATGTGTGAAGCACAAAATAAAATTACATAAAAAGGCAACAAGCTCCATGTATAGGACGTTCAAACTAGTTTTTTCCTGCTTCTGTTTAAGGGATGTTTTGTAAATGTTTCTTTTCAATTTTCTGTCTGATCTGAACTTGTTTTCCAAAAATGATTAAAACAATTTCAAATAGTTGAAATATTTAAAACTTATTTTGGTTAATTATTTTACCTTTAGTTTGGCTCTGAACTAGTTTTACTTAAAAATTTAGTTTATAGTTGAATCATTGTATGTAGCTGCGCAATTAAATGTTTTGACAAATTTGGACACTTTAATACACACTGAAAATGCAAAAAAACTAAAACAAGCTTATACTTTTAAGCTTTATAAATATAATATTGGCTGAATGATGCCTTCTTATAAATATTAAAAGAAAATTGAATTGAAAAAAAAATATAAACGAAAGAGCTGAGCAACGAACTTTTTTTTTAATGGTTCATAAAACGTAGTATGAATTTTTATTTGAAAATGATTTATATTCATCTGGTGTTTATCTAAGGAGCATTTTAAAAGGCCACACAGCTAGTTTTATTCGTCTTAAGTCATTGCGCAACGGCAAGAATATTCTCTATAAAAACTAAGATAATTTGAATTCCCACGTGAATAGATAGCCAAACGATGCAATGTGGCTATTCTATTTCCATAGTCAACAGGAGAGACTAGCCTATTTTGTATGTTCCTATTTTTAATAGACAGGTGCGAATATTTTATGGACATAGTTATGAGCACTATACCAGCTTGTTTTACACTCTTGGTCCAACACGGGCGCTACCGATGATGATGAGTATGCCGACGACAACGCTCATGTCTTTGCGGGAGACGAGATTCTATAACAGTTATGGTTCTTAAGACGATATTGCCGCAATGTGGTTTTACCTATTGAGCATTTCTTGAATGGCCAACCCGATTGAGCTGGCTAATGGTGGTTATAAACATATCTAGATAAAGATGTTAAGATTGTTTTTTTTTTTTAATGTATAAACGTGTTAACGGTAGCTCCTTGGAACTCTAGATTGTATATTAAACTTATCAAAGATAAAATAAATTTCCTTCATTATTTTTGAGAAGCAGACAAAAATATTAAAAATACTTTTTTATAGAAGATAAAGTCAAATATACTGTAAAACGTGTCAATTTTTGAAAAAAATATCTATGTGGTATTTGGAACTTCGGGTTAACTCAAACAATATTTCATACTAAGTCTAACTAATGCTTATAAATATTGGATTAGTTAATATCCTGTTTAAAACAAGATCCATCCATATAATTCAACATCACACTCTTGGTGGCACATTCAATTTGTCCTTTAACTGTAATATGTAATTAAGAAATGAATTATTATAGCCCAAGTAATTATATGCAGCAATTTAAAACCCCCTACAATAATCATTAATGATGATTTTGCAGCAGCATTGTTGCAAATCCAATACTTACCACTCAGGAAAATAAAAAAAAATCCCATAGTTTGATGATTTTATGGGTACTTTTTTGTTATTGAGAAGAATCTAGAAGACATAGTGTATAACAACGTGCTACATAAATTTTACAAACTTGCATTTGAATAGCAGTCATTAAAACTATAATGTAGTATTATTACAAAAGCAACTAAACGCAGTAAAAACACCGCAGCCGTATATTAAAAATTCATGTCTATTGCTCATGGTTGAATATTTTTTTGTTTCAAAATATATTTAACCTGTTTATCGTTTGGAGTTACCTATATAAATTTTTAACCATAGAAACACATCTACTGTCGACACTGATGGCGATGGCACCATCGACTTCTCTGACCTAATCATGGAGTAATTAAGAGATCTTTTATTATTACAGCTTACATACAAATAGTCGTATGACAAGGCTATAACATTTGGTCGTAAAAATTATTATTTCAAAATGCTACCAAAAACAAAAATACTGTGTTGTTTGTTGATGTCAATATTTAGAACAGAAGAGAGCATTTTTGATTAAAAATTATAACTTAAAAGTAAAAAGGTACCAATTTTATTTCCATTTAATTTAGAGTCCCAGTTAAAAATGGGAAAATGGCAAAACCTTCCAGATTATTCAATTTTACTTCTGATAAAAATTTTCCTCTACATTACTGTTCTTCTCCTAAAATTTTGAATTTATTGAATTGCTCAGAAATCACCGATAATTAGTGTCACAGTCTCAACAAAATCAGCAATGAAATTGAAAGAATTTTGTATTACGATTTCGAATTTATACGATGACTTCGAAATCACTTATTACCTAAATCACCTCCGTAAAGTGGAAATAACACCACTTTCTTGATGACTGAAATTAATAATATAACCAGAATCTGAGTTAAACAAAATCCAGTTATGAAATTTAAGTAACTTTTTTGTAATGTAAAAATATTAACTTATGCAAAATGAAAATTTAGACATTTAAAATTTTATTTCAATAACAGGTATTTTCGATCGTCAATAACAAGCTGTTAATGCTGTCTATTAATAGCTGTTACATTGATCCATCCCTAATTGTGATAGCATGCCACATTTCGCAAACAATTTAGGTTCGCTCGTTGAACTTTCACTAGAATTGACCCAGGTTTTCTTGACAACCACAAGAGTTATCAAAAAAACATCGTTTTCTCAAAAAACACTCAAGGATCATTAAATTGTATTTTATTGAAATACCAAGAAAATATTGACTTTGACAGTTCGTTATCTCAACTCATCGCAGAAAAAAAAACTAAATCTATTTTAGACCAACTCCAGGTCCCAAAAAACACTATATTAGTTCAGCAGCGTAAGTTTAGAGTTTTTCAAAAAATAAAAAAACGAACAAACCTAATGTGCCGGACAGTTAAATTGAAAACGAAATGAATTGAGAATTGTACTAAATCTAGTACATCTATCCACTAAAATAACACATTTCGTCGTTCAACAGCGTTCTGGAAAAAGAAAAGTAAAGCAAATTTGTTCGTTTAAAATTTCGTGCAAATTCCCATTTTCAAAATTCTGCATACGCCCCTGCCAACATACAACACACTTCTTTTACAGTTCTACTGTAATATATTAAATTATAAATGCTTTTCAACAAAATTTAACATTACTTAATTAAGTCCAATAAAGGGCAATATCTTTCCCCTGCAATGGAAGTGGTGACATTACAAAATGTGACTCTAAAGAATTCATAAATACACCTTTCATTTCCCTGTGAAGCTATGTACCAATTAAGTCATAAAATGTTTGTTATATCATCAGCTTGTGATGGATGAGGCATTGTTTGTAAATTAAATCGAATCTTTTTTATTTCCCAAGGACTCGTCTTGTCGCCACAAAGAATTTATAAAACTTAGCTTTCGCTTAAAAATATTTATGCAAAACAATGTTGCTGTGTGTTGATGGGTAGCTCATCATTCATCATAAAAATGAATCTTTCATTATTCTTGCTCTTGTAAGCCACATAGGGTGTTAAGTCGATTACCGTCTCTTTTTTTTAAGAGAAAATATTATGACAGCTGTCACCGAAATTATCGTCGTTCGATTTCCTAATCGAATTTATTGAAGTTAGTCAAGTGTTCGATTGGTATCAAATGACAATTCCTCTTCTGAAAAGAAGAGAAATTCGATTTTGGTTTTGAAGTCAGAATCATAATCAGAAGCACGCACACACTCATATCTATTAAATGTCAACATCCAATTCAATATTGTGTCGGTCATGTTTAGAAAATAAAATAATCACAAATGTGCGTTTGAAATTTATAGATTAGCATAAAACTTCTGAATCGAGAATACAGTGCTAACTTGTTTGATTTTAATCCCGGATCGGAGAACGGGATTAAAATCATAGAACGTGCCAACATAAATTGATATAAACAAAACATTTGTAGTATTTGTCTTAAAAAATTTTTAAATAAAATCAAAAGCGCATAATTTTAAACGATTTAGTACAAATTTAGCACGTACTAATTTTAATAATAATGGCACAAAATTTTAAACAGTCTGATGTTTGCTAATACTAAAGCCCTTTACTAATATTTTCCTAATTTTAAACACTTTTTAACTAGCACCATTATATATCTATTTTCTTAATAAACTACAACTAAACACGCCTAAAATAGTGCAAGAAAGTAAGTGAACATATTTTTTTGACCATTGTAAATGTCAAAGTGGTATATGGACTTAGTACGATACTAAAAAAATAGAGTAGCCATTTTGTGATTTTAACTTTAGTAAAATGTTAAGAAGATAGTACGATACTAAACTGGTTTAAAATTAGCAAAATCCTCTGTTTAGTCTAGTATCATACTAAAAATGATTTATCATATTACTAAATCGGCTAAAATTTTGCGCCAACATCTTTTAGTATCTTACTAAAGTTAAAATCACCAAAATGTTTTTGGCGTTATTTTATTAGGGGGTGGCCGTGGCGCGATAGTTGTGTGTTCGCCTGTCAACCTCATGGTCACAGGTTCGATCCCTGCCGTAGTCTATGTCCTCTTATTATTCCATTAAAAACCAATTCTAAAATAAATGTCATACGAGTTGCTGGTTTACTCATTACATGCTGTTTAGGCATAGAACTAACAACATGCGATTGAGTAAGACTAGTATACCGATAAATATGACAATGAATGAAAAAAATAATGCGAATTATAAGGGACATAGATAAATAAGACACGGAAATTTCTCCGCATTAGTTCAGCCGCCATCCTTGGAGATACAATCTGAGACAACAACCACCTCCAGTCTCAGAACATCGCGCCACACATCTTTCCTATCTTTCTTTCTCTTCCTAACCTAACGCCCGCTCTGTGTTGAAACATTTAAAGGGTAGTATAATCCCTTGAGCGCGGGTAGATTATAAAAAAAAAATATTAAATCAAAATGACACTTTGACATTTACAAACGTGAAAAAGTTGTGTTCGCTTAGTTTTTTGCACTTTTCTAGGCGAGTTCAGATACAGTTTATCAAGAAAATATCGTAGTATATCAATGTTTTTAATATTCGGAATATTTTAGTAAGGTGCTTAAATATTATCAAATTATTAAGTATTATCATGCTAATACTTTAATGTCAGGCTGTTTAAAATTGTGCAACTAAGTATCGGAATTACAATTAAAAGTCCACATACTTCTTGGAGCTGGAACACCCTTTATATATATTTGTATCTTATTGTTGCGCATCAAAAATTACATTCGCACGACAATACTCATAAAGATTCACTTGTTTTTCATGTTCGTTTCGTTCGAACGATAAACAGTTCCAACTATACATTTCTGTTAGCGCTGAAGATTATTAATTTTTTTTTCTAACAAAATTTTGTTGTTTTTGTTGTATCTACAGAATGCACGCTGTCGCCTTTTGTCAGCGGATCATCTTCGGAGAAAATTCCATTTGTGTTTCTACCATTGCGGGGCCAAATCATTTATCCAAGTAGAGAAATCAGTTTTTCTGGTAAGTTTCACTGAATTGGTTATTTTATCTTTTATACTATATTTCTTAGATTCAATAAGAATGTTTGATTAGTAAATATTTCGTATAGTATTTTATTTATCTTGTATTCGTATCTGCATAGAAGGTATACAAGTTTAATTTAATGCTGTTGTTACTTTTGTTTAAAATTTGCAATTTCATATAGACATACGAACACCAGTTTGTGCAGTGACTGGAGCACAATACTTAACAAATACTGGTTGGGCTGATTTGAGGAATCCTATTGACACAGACTATCCATTTCGGATGTTTCGTGATGAAGGAAGAACTTTTTTACAGGTAAGTAAGCAGACAAGTTTGGCTGTTGATGCTATGGTTTGATAGAGTGAAAGTTTGATGGAATTATTATGAATATGAGGATTCGTTATGGGAAATGGGAATTATCAGGAATGGGGATGTAAAAAAATCAATTTAAAAATAATAACTTATCATATTTTAGATTCTTAATGGAAATCATTAAGATTTTAGGAAAACCTGGTTGAAATTTTTTTTTTATTCAATAAAAGAAATCGTGGAATGGAGAAATAGTAGGAGTATTACAACCATAATAATATTTAAAACACTTAAATTTTTATTAACCCACTATACCTACCCAGTCAATAAGCAGTTAAGTATGTCGGACTAAATGTGAGATTGCTAACTGATGTCATATGTGATTTTTGTTCAGTTTTTGAAATTTTATTATTATAATATACACACTTCAATATAGTTATCCAATTTTAGGAACTTAGTTTCAAAATTATAGTTCCGTATTATAGGACTTAACAGGACCTGTGTGGCGTGGTCCCCGTATATTGTGGACTATTTCCACGAAAAAAATTCATTGCAAGAATCGGCACCGTGGCACATAAGAAGTCTGCATTACCGGTTAGGGGATGCTATAAATTAGCCCTGTCTTATTGCAAATATATCCACAGTACTCTAAGCAATTCCCCAAAAAAAACGCATCCGCGCTAGCTTTGTTTTTAGTTTTGTAAAAATGTTAATTCTGTACATCTGTCACCGTCACAAGTAATGAAAGAGTTTTGTGCAAAGTAAAATTAAGAAAATTGGAACCAATATGAAAGCACAAACACGTATCTACTAATATTAATTTATATTTTAAAATAATTTCTAGTTTGCCTTTTTTCTTCATTTGCAATTTTAAATTCGAAAATTCATTTTGTATCAGTAGAAGGGAAATGAAATGATAAGTGTATGGCGGATGGGTTTGTTCGAAGACTATGGTCAAAATCCTTATTTACACAGAGCAATATTTTAATTGCTTTAAAAACCGGCTGTACCTTTGACTCGAGAAAACAAAATTGCTAGAGATTTTTTGGTTTCATTTTAATGTTTCTTGGTTTCAAGAGTCACTTCACGACACGTAGTTTAAATTGTTCACTTCCCTTACTCCCTATTTATATTTCGTGCTTTTACTTATTTGGTCTTCTTTTGGTTATTTCAGATTTTGATCGGAAGTTTGATCTTTTTCGTCGCGAATGGTATACGAATTTCAGATTGATTTTTTTGATCATGGGATTGGTGTATATTCATGTCTGTGGAACCATTAATGGTATCGGATGGCAAATGACTCGAAACTTTTTTCTTCATTCGAGTTTTTTTTTTTTGTTTTTTTAACACGCAGGGATTTCAATGATTAAAAAATGAATGCCGAAATTAATTTGGAGGATTACACAATTGTTATTACATATTTGCTATTATTTTTTTTTAAATTTATGTATGTTTTCACAACTTTATTTTACTATTCACGTAATGACTGAAAACAAAATATTGTGAAAGTAATGGATGTCAATTGTTTTGGTGTTGCAATGGTTTTAGTAGAAGAGGGGGAAATCTGCCGAAAAATCCAGATCTGCAAAAATGATTTCCGACAAAAAAAAGTGATTTGTGTGCCCGTTGGAAGTGGAAAAAATCAATTGTTGTTACCAAAAGAAAACCCCATTATTTTCTGAGGGCGTAGATTCGATAAATAGAATTTTATTTTTCAAGTCAATTTAAACATTTATTTTCTGAGTATGTCTTGCTTTCAATTGGATATTCACTCATATCGGAGTACGGAGCAAAGTCAACATCTTGTCATTTTTATGCACATGTCTATAAAAAAAATAGAATGCACAACTAGATCGCACGTATCTACTTGCTCTTATCTTCGATCACATGGTAAGCACAATGTTCTTAGTACAAATGGCTAAATATATTTGTAAGGTCATTTCTTACTTATTTTTTTATACACAAAATGTCTTAAATATTTTTCTTAGATAAATGTATTGCATAATAATTTTAAGTACATACTTAAAAATATAAATTTTAAAACAAAATTCAAAAAAAAAATTGTTCACCCGTTTTCGAAATATGTATTGAGTTTTATTCAAAAATCCCAAAAAAAGTTATTTTCCAAAATGTTGGTACGCAGTATTATTTATAATTCGAAGGGCGTCATATATGAACATTTTGATCGAAATCCGTCAGCGGAATTGCGGGATTCATTTGAAGCGATTTTCTTCAAGCTTGATACGCGATTTAGGTGTTTGTCTCAAATAGATTTTTGAATCGATTTGTTAGCCCCAAAATTAACGGTACTTGCCATACAATTTCTTATACCATCTTTATTATCTTGAAAACAGCCCTAACGATTTTGATAATAAAAAAGTTTGTGCACTACAGTAGGTACCTATAGCAACATTTTGGTCAAACATTTTTGTTTACATTTTTTGTTATTAACGGTGTCTCCTATACAATAATTTTTTTGATCTTCGCCTTTCTTATAAACCGCTCGACGGATTTCGATAAAAATTCTTACATATGTCCTTCGAATTATAAGTAATCCTGCATACCAAAATTTTCAAAAAATATTTTTTTGGGATTTTTGGAAAAAAAAAATGATTTTTTAATCCAATATTTCGGAAACGTGTAAATGATTTTTTTTTAAATTTCCGTTTTAAGCTTATATTATTAAATGTTTAAAATTGTCACATCAATTTTTTGTGAAAAAAAAATTGAAGCAATTTTGTATATAAATAAAATGCACGACTGGATCGCACCTACTTGCTCCTATGTTCGATTATATTATAAGCAAAGTATTCTTAATAGAAACGGCTAAATTTATTTTTAATGTAATTTTTCACTTAATTTTTTATATAAAAAAATTCTTAATTTTTTTCTAAAAAATAAATTGTACGAACATTATAAATATTTAATAATATAAATTTAAATACAAAATTTCAGAAAAAATCGTCCCGTTTTCGGAATATTGAATTTTCAAAAAAAAAATATTTTTTTTTAAATCCGAAAAAACTATTTTTCGAAAATTTTGAAATATAGTATTATTTACAATTTGAGGAGCTCTTATATATAAATGTATTTTGATCGAAATCCGTTGAGCCGTTTATGAGAAAGTCGAAAATCAATAAAATGGTTGTATGGCAGATACCGTTAATAACAAAATATTTTTTAAAAAAATTTCGACCAAAATGTAGATCATACACAAAGTAGTATACACACCAATTGTTATCAAAATCGATAGAGCCGTTTTCGAGACAATTAATATGGTAGAAAAATTTGTATGGCAAGTACCGTTATATTTGGGGCTAAAACAATGATTCAAAAACCTATTTTGGACAATCACCTAAAACGCTTAAATACCAAGTTTGAAGAAAATCGCTTCTGCCCTTTAAGCTGTAGAGAGTTGTACAGACAGACAGACGGCGGGACCCACTTTTTTGGTGTTCTCTATCATCGTAATGTCAAGTTTGATTAAAATCTCGAGTTCGATTTTTTCCGAATGCAAAACTTGCCTTATAGACTTATAATAGTACCTACATCGTTAGTAAAAACTGATGGGTTTTAGTAAGATCCTGCCAATGACACGCCAACTTTATTTTGGTTTTTGGGCAGCGACTCTACCGATGTGGATGAAATATTTACAGTTTGTCACATTAGCGAGAACAAACTTAGAAATAAGTTTTAGGAAAATGCTCTTACTTTTAATAATTTTTAGATTTTCGGAACCAATTAAACTAACAGTTTCATAGTTTGTTCTTAGAGCCGAGAGAAAATAATATATTAAGCAATATTCCCTAACTGCCACGCCTTCTTAGATTATTCCATAAGAGATAAAATCTTGTATTTACATTTAAAGTTTAAGGTATAATTCTGGGGTTGCCAAAGGATATTAATTTTATATAATCACCTCTTTAAATTGGTTTTGAAATTTTGTATTTTCATATTTAAAGCATATCAAACTCTAAGTTTCCATTTTATGAAAAACCGCATTACATCCTTATTTCCAGAATTACTAAAGTATGAGGCTTAATCAAAATAGCTTCAGCCGCTTCTTGTAAAATTTGAAAACAACAAAAAAAATATTAAAACCCTTAAGAAGAGGATTTACCCGTTGTTGTTGCTTAACCATTTATTAGGGTTTCTCATTATCGTAATGTTATAGTTTTGTGTAAGGCTTGATTAAAACTTTGGAAAAACTTGCAAATCATTCTTTTAGAGAATAACAGGAGTATATATAAAGATATGAGATAATCCATAAAAAAAAATTATTAAGCAAATTAAAAATAATATTAATTAATAACTTTCTTGTTGTATATTTACAGTGGCTTGGAGAATCTGATCTCAGACAAAAAATGCAGGGTCGACTAATTGTCGTTCACATAATGTGCAGAGACATGAAGATCACAAAAAATGCCACAAAAGGTATATACATACAAATTCAAAATCATTCAATCCCACATACATAGTATGTACATAGTAAACAAAATTTTGTTTCCATCCAGAACCAGGAAATCCTCCGAAGAATGTCTTCTCTCCATGTGTTGCATTTCGTGTCAATGGCAGTCCAGTTAAATATTCCCATAGTAAGTCAATAAATTTACATAAGATCTCAATGCTCAATCGTTTACTGACGCAACCGTTGTATCATTTTTTTTTTGTTTATTTCCAATTCGTGATCTCGTTTAGACGTCTCCGAGGTACTCTTCCAATCGGAAGCGACATCAACCCTCGCCTCAACATCAGATGGCATGAGCACCAAGGAGTACATTGTCATTGGTATATGTAGTCTCCTTCTGGGCATGATTTACGTCTCCTCTGTATTTCTCTATTTGCACATGAAAAAGCGCAAAACTCAGGCGCAGGAGTTACGCAGCAGTCTCAATGATCTTGCCAACGAGATCAATTACCCCAAGAATGATCAAGTGACTTTTGGTGCTCCATTTCATCGCAATGGCAGTGTATATTCTGCAGCTAGCTTAAATCCAGAACAACGACTCAATGGTGGTCATATCAAGGAGGAAATGGGTATTGTTAAGAATAACCCACTATTGCAACATTTTCCCAATCTAGGCGATCATCATTCGGGTTTCACCAGTGACATTTCCAATTCGAACTCTGAATGTGAGGATATCCATGATAAGATCAAGCAGGTTAGTATAGTTGTTCTATTGGTGGACAGTGCAGTGCGGTGCAGTGATTTCAGACAAGTAATTTTATGTTTTAACTTTAAAGATGCAAACGTCTGTGCATGTCCATAATAATGCAGCAGGTGGTAGTAATGGCAACGACACGGTAGATTCTGGAATAGATCCATCAGTATCGCCAACGCAGGAAAATGAATGCCTTCCTGAAGAAAATGTATCCATTACCGAGGACATGATGAACGATGAGAAGATGGAAAATATGAAGGCAATTGTTAATGGGACAATTCGAAAGAAACTCTATTTCAATCCGGCTTATTTTGAACCTCATTTGCTTCAGGTAATGCATAGTGGGATTGCGATCGAATCATAGAATGGTGTTTTAGTTTGTTTTTGTTTATTTATAGAGTCCTCCTCCAGCTGCCATAGAGTTTTTGACAAAAATCCGGGAGGTTATAGCCATTGCTAAATACAAAATGGCTACCAAGCGGTACCAGCCGTCACTAATAATGATTCCTGAGGAATTTCCGCTCAAGACACCTTCACAAACTGGTTCCTCACAGGTTCATTACAGTGGAACCTATGGATCATCAACAGAATGTCAAGGCTGTGCCACTAACCGCTGTAGTGGTCATGTAAAAAATTGTGGCGACAAG
Source organism: Philhelius pedissequus (assembly GCA_910595825.1). Lineage (NCBI taxonomy): Eukaryota > Metazoa > Arthropoda > Insecta > Diptera > Syrphidae > Philhelius > Philhelius pedissequus. The sequence goes on from OU343160.1 coordinate 30,969,201, forward strand.
CGAAATAGTATTGAAAAATGGTTAGAAACAGTTCCCCAAAGTGACAATGAAGACAGTAAGCGATCGAGCGCTGGCGATCGTCCGAAAAACCGTAAAACAAGTCCGCCTAAAGTGTTAAGTGCGCCCAAACAAAAACCACCGCCTCCACCTGTTTCAGCTAACGGAACACCAAAGATAATTTCTCACTCCCTTAAGTCAAATGTCAACACTGTTGCGATCAGCATTAATTCGGGATCACCACCATCGACTCCCACAACACCATCAGCCACGATCACAATCACAAAGAAGAAAAACGACAATATTTACGCCTTTGCTGAAACCGGAAGCGAGATTTACAACAATCCGAAGTTTAGTCTTCATTCACCCTCACTATCTCAGAAAAGTAGGAATACTGCAAACCGATCGAAAACACCAACGAAAGTGGGTGATCATCATGCGATCCCCAGTGATCTGAAGCACTATGAGATGCTGCGAAATATGAAGAAAATGCCGGACATGGTCTATGAGGCCTTAGCTAAGGATTATTCGAGAGGAAGCTTCTCAAAGACAAACGGCTATACTTTGGACATTCCAACACCTGACTATGACAGTACAATGGAGAAGAAGATCAAAGACATCTACAATTCCACACAGAGTACCGCTCCATCTGTCCCAACGCCTGATTACAGCACGTTGAGTAAGAAATCCCTACGACAGTGTCAACCCGACTCCCCAGTCTATCGAAGAAGATCTCCGCAATACCTGATAGTTGACTACGAGACTGACAGCCTTGAGAGACTGGACACAAAGAGAAAGTCCTCACATTCTTCTTCATCGCCATCATCTGACGTCAGCTCACAACTCAGTCCAAGCCTCAGTACAGCGCTTCCATTGGAAGAAGAAGTGGAGATCAGACACACGATCTATGACCAGGTCGATGGGTTTCGGAAAGATGGCGATTCGAATATAAAGAAGAAGGTAGCGAAGCCGAATTCAGTCTCTTCCCAGAAGGAAATAGCTGCTCGGATAAAGTATGACACGCCCTTTCGTGGGAGTATGACCATCGAAGTGGAACACGAACCGCAAAGTGATCTCGAACTGTCAACTGACAGCGATCAATTCGAACCGGATACACTGGATCGAAAGATGAAGAAGCACAGTTTCTGCGATGTGAATGCCTGGTCAGAGCACTTGAATAAGTCTCGGAACTTTGTAAACTCCGTTGATGGCAAGGTGAGCTATTCCTCCCTAGAGAATATGACAACTCTGACTGATATCGACCCTAATGAGCATCGATCGAATCAATATGTTCTTCGATCGAGTAATTCGTTCCGGGCAAGTGCCGAGACACCGAAAATTCTTGCCGAGTCTCCAAAAACTCCAACGCCTGAAGAGGTTCCTAAAAAATCCACGCTCGCAACTCGACCATCATTTGGAAGCCTCAGAGAAATCTATCAGTCAAAGGTGATCGGTTCAAATAACAACCGACCGAAGCTGACAAACATAAGTTTCACCGATCAAGGTCGAATTTTGACACTCGAAGCGAAGCACTGTCGAAGGCAACGGGTGATTCCTCTTGAAGATAAATGTGCCATGCCACCAGACATTATTCCTGATGGTAAAAAAAATAACAATGAAGAAACGGACTCCTACGAAGAGATTCAGTCAAAAAACCCGAAGGGTTGGAACACCAATAATTTCAGTGGAACCAAAAAACCACTACCCACATCGAAGTATGCAAATGTAGACGCTAGTTACCATGACACCGATGACGATAAAGATGATGAAGAAGAATCGACAAGCAATCATAGTGAGTCCACGGAAGTTACTGGTGTTTCAGATACCCAGGCAAATAATTCGGAGGAAATTGAGGACTATAAATCGTCGGAGAGAAAGAAACCACCAAGTGTCACTGCTGTGAGTCAAAATGTCAAAAAGAAGAAAAGTAAGCTGATTCAAGAGCAAGAGTACAGTGCCATGTATGAGTCTAAATTAAACGGTGTTCGGACAGATTATAGTTTGAACAAGTACTTGAATCGCAAAAAGTCCAACATCGAGGATGAAGAAGAGAGCACCGATCCCACAGAAGATGCTAGGTCTGTTGATGATCCGAACAAAATTGAAATCCTATCGATTAGTTCGCTCTCCAGTCGATTGTCAGATCGCACCAAAGAAATGTATAGAAATGCTGGAGTTCCAGTTGGCATCGCTTATCCTCAGCGAAATGGCACAAATGTCCAAACAGTTTATCATTGTGAGATACCCCCATTGTCCAATGGAATGCAGATCGCCATGGGTCTGAAAGATCGCGCCAAAAAGACGAAGGATCTGAAGAATGCTTGGAAGAAGTTCGTAAGTATGGCAGCTTCGAAATTCAGTCCCACCAGTAGTCTGTCGCAGATTGATAAGACAGCAGCTTTCTTGGAATCTACCGACAAGGACGATGGCATTTCATCGTTGATTGACGATCATACAAAAGTTGGAAGCGTTAAGAGCAGTTCTTCGGCACCACAAAGTTATTCGAACTATTACGAGCAACGCTATGGCCACAGACTCACGGATATGGACAGCGGTTATATGAGTGCAGACTCCAGCGATGTATACAACAGACGATTCTACGATAGATATAACTTCAAAATGATGACTGGGCGAGATCGTGTCATAAGAGTGGATACCATTGAAGATAACTCGGATACGCACAGCAGTGAAGGGCATATCGAAATCACAGACAGTAACCGCACCCTAGAAAGGGTTAAATCTGACCATGATGAGCGCGAAAACGATGATGAAGACTCGGATCGGACACTGACGCGAAGCACTGGCCAAAGATCTTCTAGGAAAATGGTGCCTATAAGTGTTTATTCTTCAGACGAAGAGGAACGTTCTCAAAGTCGAGCGTCTTATATTTCACAAACTGAAACGGAAGAAGAAGGTGAACTGTATGCAGACGATGCATGCGAATCAGGGGCGGAGAGTGAGGAAACACATTCTGTATTTTATAAAAATGTTAGAAAAGCTTAATGAATGATATGTAATATATCGTAAGTTGGGTATAACGGAAAACGACACGGGCAGCAGGTATATGTCGTGAGAGAATGTGTTAATTTCGGCGGGAAAATATTTGAATTAGTTTCATGCGGACTAAGTATATATAAATTATGTATTTAGACATAGTCCCTACAAACTAAAAAGTTAAACCTTCTGTTTTTTGTGATTTCTTCTTTTTTTTCTAACTGCATTTTGAACTTAGTAAAAAAACAGCAACAAAGACCCACCAAAAAAATGTCTACTTCCGCCAGTAGGTTTGTTCGATGTTCTCTGCCCCTCATATTATACCCTGATCACACACTGCCTTTCAACCAACTGTCAAAATTGTCAGAAGGACGTGCCTAGTTGTTTGGCAACTGGCCAATCAGAAACTAGAAACTTGACTGTGTCCCCTTCCACACAGGGAAACCAGTTGCTGGAGATTTTTTTTTTGACGTTTTCCTTTCATTGCCTTGTAGCTTTCACACGAGGAAACTGGCACCAGGAAACTGAGGAGTAAACTGAGAAGATTATGTTGGACTGATTGGAATGCAAAGCAAAACGTCAAAAAAATCTCTTCAAATCGTTGAACGGGGAGATTTTTTTCATTCCCCTTACATCTTGCCCTTCTCGCCTTCAAACTCCCAGTTGCCGGCAACTCAGTTTTCATGTATGAAAGGGGTCTATCTTTCAAATCGACGTCTTCTGAACAAGGCCAATTTGAGCTTTGACAGATCTAATATTATTTTTAACCACGCCCTGCCTGCAGCGAACAAACATCGAATACAGCGAGATATGGAAGTGATATCAGTCAAAAATAAGGTGACATCGAACTTTTCAGTGCGATTGCAGAGCGCCCTGGTGCATTCCAGTATGAACATCGAACGTCTGAAACTAGTCTGTTTGCCCACAGCTGATTTAATTTTGATAACTCTGGTTTTTTTTTAACTTTACCCAGAGCTTCCATAGACTTTCTTGAAAGCCTCTTACACAAATTGTTTTTTTTCGTTCTCAAAAAAACATATAACGGTTGTCAACTGTTTTATTCATATTGAAAGTACGAAAAACAATTCCTCGGTTGGCGATAATTGCTTGACTGTTGACTTAGACGTGTGGGTTCGAGCCCCTGGCTAGGCAACATTCTTTTCCTTCAGTTTTAAGTGGTTGTCGCCCTTGGGTTATAATGACAAAGTTAAAACCTAGTTCTTCAATCTGCTACTATTCCTTTCTAACTAGTTCTATGCAATTCAAGTTGCATTAGCAAAGACTAAATCTTATTAGTAATAATAAAAAATAAAATTTGTATAAATCTCTTTTGTGGAGTACCTACATGTGATTTTGACAGATTCGCCCAATTCACGGTCCACAGCTGCAAAGAATTCTATTTTGTATTTAATACATTATGTCGAACAACCAAACATTCGAATTCTTTCTAAACAAAATCTGTCAAATCAGATCTTGCGTTTTTAGCTAGATTTCATAGACTTAACACACGCACTAATTTTTGCAAGTTCTTTACAACAAACAAAAAAATCGTCTTGAAATAATTGTTTGGAGTTCGACATCAAATTTGAGTATTTTTTTTAAATTTAAATGCCAACCATATCAAATTACATACGAAACTCGATTTCACAAGATAACACGTGATATTTTAGCGCCATGACACTTTGACAGATTATTCGCCACAGCTAAAAACCTAGATCTACTTTAGGACGAATTCGCAACAAGCGATATATACGTTTTGAAACAACACTACCACACTACTTTTTACTAATTAAACATTTTAAATTGAGTAAGTAATAATTTGTAAATAAAACAGAATTATGTAAATAACTATACTAAATGATTTTTGCATTTATTATTTGTATAACTCTATTTATAAGAATAATACTTAATTTAAATTAGACAAATCCGTCCAAATCGTTTGGTGCAATCATTAATTTAATTAATAAATTTAATATATTTAATTTTTATATTTAAAAAAAAAAACGAAAATGTGATATTTTTCCGTTGTCTCGGCCGGAAGTGCAATCTTAGTTTAAAAGCCAAATGGGTAAGAAGATTAGCTCTGATGATAGGAATACCTATATCGAATGTCAAACCTTAACTACACTGCTCTGGTGCAATAACAATTTATATATATTATACATACATATGTACATAGTTTAATTTTTTTTAAATTTGTAAGTAGTAACATATATACATAGCTAATAGCAATAGTTAATTTTAGCTCGAATTCAGCTAAGACATCCAAATAATGAATAATTTTATTATGAAATATCATACAATAAAATAAAAAGATTAGAAATATTAAATAATTGTATAAAAATTGTTAAAACAAATTATAGTGTATTGGATACATTCTGAACGATCATCTTAACAAATATATTTATATTACGGTGTAATTGAAGATCCAAAAGAAACTAAATCAATGGTGCAATAAAATTTAGAATAAGTAAATTTAAAGCAGAAATATCTTTTGTTTTTATATAATATGTATTTATTTAAAAATTATATTAATTTAAGTTTGTAGTTTAGTTCGAAGAATTAATTTTATTAAATAAATTTTAAATATTTTCTAAATCAAAAAAAAATTGTTTAAATATTTGAGAAAATTAAAAGTTAAGCAAAAATGTATCAAGACCTCAAAACCAATTTTACAAAAAATGTATCAAAATCAATATTTAGCCTGTTCTACTAAGAATCATGTGAATCATATGATCACGATGTAATCGAACATAAGCAAGTACAAGTACATGTCTGGCTAGTCGTGCATTTTATTTATTTTTAGAGCGAGACTAATGGGGTTATCGTTTGGTAAATTTATATTTTGATCTACAAATTCTTTTTTTTCGTAACGAATCGAATATATTTCCAGATTGATTTTTATCTGCTATAGTATTTGTGTATATTTGTGTATGTGGACAAGCAAGCGGTATCAGCTGTTTTGTCAGAATGATGGCTGTCAGTTATGATGTATAGTGGTGTTAGTAAAATAGGGAAAAATCCAGATTTGCAAATTGATTTAAAATCAAAAAATAAATCAATTTGTTTGGCCAATCGAAAGCAAAAATTGTCAAAATCAGTTTTTGACAGATCTAAATCAAAACTAAATTGATTTTTGTTACCAAGCGACCCCATAAGATAGATGACAATTTTGAACAATTTTCTACATAAAAATTATGAAATATTTCAAGACCGGTTTAGCGCCTTCAAAACAGAAAAAATAAAATACACGACTGGATTGCACGTACTTGATCCTATGTTCGATCACAATATAGATTCCTAATGGAAACGGTTTAAAGTATTTTTAAAGTCGTTTTTCACTTAATTTTTTATATATAAAAAATCTTAATTTTTTTCTAAAAAAAATTGGTATGAACATTTTAAATATTTAATAATATATATCTAAAAACAAAATTTCAAAAAAAATCGCCCAGCCGTTTTCAAAATATTGAATTTTCAAAAAAAAAAATAAAATATTTTTTTTTCAAAAATTAAAAAAAAACTATTTTCCGAAAATTTTGAAATGCAGTATTATTTAGAATTTGAAGGAGATCCTGTATACAAATTTTGATCGAAATCCATGGGGCCGTTTATGAAAAAGTCGAAAATCAATAAAATGGTTGTATGGCAAGTACCGTTAATAACAAAATATTTTAAACATTTTTTTCGGCCCAAATGTAGACCATATACTCAAGTTAGTACACACATCAATTATTGTCAAAATCGTTAGAGCCGTTTTTGAGATAATTAAGATGGTAGAAAAATTTTATGGAAAGTACCGTTATTTTTGGGCTAAAACAACGATTCAAAAATATAGTTTGGACAATCACCTAAAACGCTTAAATTTAAAAGTTTGAAGAAAATATATTTTTTGGTGTTATCTTTCATCGTAATGTCAATTTTGATTAAAATCTCGAGTTCAATTGTTTGTTTCAAATGCAAAACTTGTCCTATAGTAGGAACCTACTGATATCGCAGGTAAAAAGTTGACCAACGATTTGAACAATAATGTACAATATTTACCTAAAAATGTTGCTCGATACGTCGAACCAATATTTTCAACGAGCAACACGAATTCGTACAAGTGCAACGATATCCAAACGGATCAAACTGTTTGTTTGAATAGAATTGAGGACATCGTACATTAGAGTTGAATGTGTTGAACTTAAAACTTGTCCGTTGGTCGCTTAGTGAACGACCAGCATTACTGTCTAGCTCTAGATAATTAATTGTGCTTGCATAATCTCAAGTTTTTTATTTGTAAGCAACTTAAGTGACTTGAAGAAAAACGGTGCCTAGTAGTCTTTTACAATTGCTTGATGTAATGTCTTTTGAAAGATTCATTATTGGATATCACTGTCCATTATGTTTCTTATTTCACCAGTGAGATAAAGTAAAACGGGTCAGGATTTTTTTGAAAAAAATTTACTAATAAATAGAATTTTAAAATTGAAACCAAAACATTCAAATCAACATTTAATTATAGTTGGTTTTTATTTTAAAATGAAATTCCTTAACTAACAATAATTGCACAAAGAACACTACACCGACAAAATCTTCGACACTTGTTCCGGATTCTTGGAGAAAATTGTCTCTGGATTTTCAAATCCATTGGCTGGATCGTGAACCCTCTCGTAGATCTGCTTATAAATAGTAACAATAACATTAAATGCCCTTTTCTGTACAGTTGTTCGATGGTTGCTCGATAAAAGCAACTGGATTTGGGGCAACAACAGAATATCGGGCATTTCTAAGAAGGCGTCCATCTTGCTCATGAAAATCTTCAATAGATTCGCCTCGATCTTGTTTTGGTTATTCTGTAGAATTGTGTATATAGGGCCTAAGTTCAAATTAGCAACGAGCGAGGAAGCCTGTTCTGAAGTAAGAGTATCCATTTGGGCCTCGGACTGGGCTTGCAGACGTTCAACTCTATCATCCATGTACTCATAGACAGCCAAAGTGCTTTGCATGTGATAGAGGCAATTTAGGAGATAAACGGCCATATCGACTGTTGGCAAATGAGAAGCGGATTCCTGGACCGATTGAAGCAAGGGATCAATAACGCAAGAGACGATTTTGGTGATGTCTGACTGACGCCCATCGACCATGGTCACAATAGAAAGGATTTCTGTGAGAATATTTAAGAGACGGCCTACAGATGATGGTGGAACTAGGTCCCGTTGTGGCGGTTCCAGACCCATAACATGCGAAGCTGGGCGTTGTAGAATAGTTTTCACTTGACTAGACAACGAGTTGAGGTACACCTGTTCGCTGAACTTCTGAAGATCGCTGATGCACTGCTCTAGAGCTCCTCCTTTGACAACCTTTAAGTGACCAGGTAGATTAAAACATACAGAATAAAATGAAAGAACCTGACCTGGTTGATTATATTCTGATAAAATCGAAGCAGATTCGACAGAGCAAAGAGAATGATGGTGTCCTTTTCCGAATTCAAAATTGTCTCAACCCGGACCTTGAGGGGATGACAAACTCCATCGGCAATGTGAGCCAAAGCGGTCTGGATCTGATCGGACAAGTCTTGAATAAAGATTTTTTCATATTATTACGATCCAAGTTCACTCTTCAACTCACCATTTTTGTCACATCTCTTGACCAAAATCATAAGATTCTCCTTTTCATTGGGAATAGCCTGATGCAACCAGGCAAACATATCCCCAATGTAACGCTTGGGGTCATGAGCATGCATTTCAATGGGTTTTGGATTGCCTCCTGGCCCTCCCACGGTCAGAGCATCGATGAACATCCTCACTAGAACTGCACGACGTGCGATGGAATACTCATCGATGACATACCTGCACAGAAATATTCTTTGCTAGCTGGAATTTGATTTTTCTAATAGGAAGCTTACTTAAACAAGACTGGTCGATCCTGCAAGCGATTCATAGCTTCCACAACAAGTCCTCCAATCTCGTTGTTATTCAAGTTCCTACAGTGATTCTGGGTCCATCGATAAAGACGTTCAAGAGCGCCTTCTTGGTGCAAGGTCATCTCTTCCATGATATCCAGGGCAGCTGTCTGATAACCACACTGCATGAGAACTCGGCAATCGGAGTGAATGGCCTGTACTCGGTCGAGCACTTTGAAAAAATCACCCACAATAGGTGCATCTCTAGTGGTGCCATAAAGCATTTGATGTTCTGGAACACTTAACTGGAATCGACCAAGGAACGCCTCGGCTATTTGCTGATGGATCTGGAGCTTACTTCGCTCTTCTTGTAGCGAGTTTGTCTGAGTTATCAAATCATGAGTCAGTGCCTTCGAGTTCTCTAGATCTTCCTTCATGGTGCGCACTGAATTGGCCATGGTATCGATTTCTGTGCAGACGACATCTAAGGACAATTTAACTTCTCGGAAAGCATTGAGGAAGTTTTCGTTGATGCCGACGCTTCGCTTTTCGATTTGGCTACGAAGGTTGCGACGGGTTTGGAGGGTGTTGTCGCTGAAGAAGGTTGACAAGTCGGCGAGCGCTTCCAAAGTTTCCTGAATGAATGTGACGTGTTTTTTAGAATAGAATAGAATAGAATTTTATTGAGATTTTTCTTTTTAACACAAATTTAAGTTACTTCTATGGTTACATAGTCACTTATATTTTTATTACAATTTGCCGACTTAGAATTGGCCTGGCTAAACAACTTATTATACTATTCAATATTTTATATGTTCTTGAAGACAAATTTATATTTTTAAGACTTTATCTTTTTTGAATTATTAATTTAATACGTCCACTCAACAAGACGCTATCTTGTGACGTGTTTTTTATTTATGTATCGAAACTACTTATCTTTTAGGCACATTTTATACCTTGTCAGTGTCCAGACGGGTTTCCAGAATTTTGTTAACTCGTTTTTGGATACGATCCTCTTCAGCGGCGGATAGTTCACTCATCTCTTTGGATTATGTATATTTATTAAAATTGAAAAAATATTTTTTTTAAAAACAAATTGAACAACGTCAACAACAGGAAAACTTCAATTTCAATTAGGATGTCAAAAATGTTGACATATTAAAATATCAACAACTTCTCAAGCTCATTTTCAAGAAAACTTAATGAAAGTGTTCCGGTCATGAATACAAAAATTTGCTAATTCCTATTTCGATACTTACAGCCCGATTCTGCCCCTTGTGACGAATCACAGTTCACTAGCCCTTTGACCATTCCTTGTGAGAAATATTGTGACTCGATAACATTTATCGAATTCTCCATCAATCGTCACAAGAAAACTCCAACAAAACTCAACATAGCTAAATGTTTATTTGAAAAGCTGAATATTAAAAACAAAACAAAAATTGAAATTGATTCGGATTATTAATGAAGATAAGCTTATTTAAAAATTCAAATTACTCCTGAATGATATTTATATTATATACCTACATGAATTTATTTTTAAGTTTTATTTATTAATAAACAACTATCAAACACAATCCGTTTTAAGTCTTTCATTCATTTTCAAATAAGAAAATGTAAAAGGTTTTATATTTGATCTGAATGGTATAGAATAAACAGATTACTAAGTCCCCTTTCACACAATTAAACTGAGTTGCCGAAAACTGGGAGTGTGTTGGCAAGAAGGGCAAGAAGTAAGGAGAATGAAAAAATCCCCCCGGTCAACGATTTGAAGAGACCGAGATCATAATCTTCCCAGGTTTAACAGGAAAACCAGTTGCTGGAGATGTTTTTGACATTTTCCTTTAATTGCCTTGTAGCTTTCACACGAAAAAACTGGCACCAAGAAACTGAGGAAGAAACTGGGAAGATTTTGCTGGGCTAATTGGAATGCAAAGCAAAACGTCAAAAAAATCTCTTCAAATCGTTGACCGGTGAAATTTTTTTCATTCCCCTTACTTCTTGCCCTTCTCGCCATATACTCCCAGTTGCCGGCAACTCAGTTTCCTTGTGTGAAAGGGGACTTATGAGTCGTGACTCTTCTTCGAATTCTTCTTTGAAATGTCGTACGCTGATGCGCGCGCTATTACACACAAGATTTTAGAGTCAAGACTCAAATTTATATATATAAAAATTACAAATATAAAACAAACATAAAAGTAAGACAGCGTACACACTAATAACTTACTCGAACTCTGCTATAACTTTCTTGACACATCTCACAATCACATGTTCTTAGCGTTCAGGTATGTAGTTTTGAGAAGAAAATTTTCCCTTTCTTCGTTGTTTTTAGCAAACTGAGGTGAAATGGTAAAAAAAAACTTGAAAATTCGTTATCTGAACGGAACAAGAACGGATGCAGATGAAAATGCTCTAATGAAGATGAACATGTTCATCTTCACTATAATCTGCAATCTTCAGGTTCGTACCTTCTATAATCTTCATACATGAAGATGATCTCCATTTTAGTTTTCGCTCTCTATCGCACAAGTATGAATTTTTTATTTTGTTTCCTCTTTTTTTGCAGATGTCAATGCAGATGAAGATGAAGATGCATGTAAAGCCTTCTTAAAAATTGGCAGAAAATTGTGCACAAGCTGTTCCAGACTTTTTCGGACTTCATTTCTGAATGAGAGAATTTTATCCCCACTCTTCAAGTTTTGACAATTTACCAATTTCTGCCCAAAAAAATCTGGATCAGACCTATTATATCGAAAGACGAAACGAAATGTCAAAACTCAAACTATTTATAAAGTAGATCACAATTTCGATTGTTTTTATGACTCTCACAAGTTGTGACTTTGGGGGAGAATTCGAAAAGTCAGAAAACTAATTTCACCTCTTCTTATGACTTGTGAGGTGTCAGTTATGATGGGGAGAATCGGGCTGTTATAAGGAAGGAGGAAAATATTAAATTAATAAATACAAATTCATACAAAACAATTTTTTTTTTTGACGTTTAAACATTTTCAGAAATTTGTAAACAAGCTGTTGCAGATTTTGTTTGCATTCGAAGAAAACGCAAACAATATTTACATATTATTTTTGTTTTTGTTTTTGTGGACTGTGTGGATTAAAGCCAATTGAAATATTTTGTGACCTATAGTCAAAAATGCGTTTCGCCCGGGCACGATAATTGGCTCATCAGTTAGATGCTATCGTACCTTTCTAAGACGCAATATTTTTGGTCGATGTCTACCGACTCTAATAGAATTTGCAGCATATATATATATATGGGAATTATAGGGGAATTTGGTTAAATTCCTGCACCTAGAAATATGTATTGATTTTATGCCCATGGTCTGGCCAGTAATTATATTCGAAGAAAATGCAAACAATATTTACATATAATTTTTATTTTTGTTTTTGTGGACTGTGTGGATTAAAGCTAATTGAAATATTTTGTGACCCATAGTCCAAAATGCGTTTCGCCCGGGCGCGATAGTTGGGCTCATTAGTTAGATGCTATCGTACCTTTCTAAGACGCAATATATTTTGTTTGGACTTTATTTTTTTTTTATTTTTCTTTATTTGATAAAGTTCAAAATTTCTGCCCAAAGAAAGTCTGGGTCAAACCTACAGAATTTTATTTTCTTAATGCAAGGCATAAGGAAGGCAAGTGAACAAAATCTCCCCGGTCAAAACCTTGAAGAGATATGTTGGGCATTCCCTTTTAAACTACTTGTACATTGCGTTGAATCCAAGAAACATTAAAATGAATTTTAAAAAATATTAAACCTATGGTTGACAATTGTGATAGGGAATCAAGTTGGCAAGTGTGAAAGGGAATTTTAGCATTTTTACACACCATTAAAGGAAAGGGATCTGAACGTTTCCATTATCGTTTTGTTTTGTTGGCTTTCGTCCATTGTCAGAAATTTATTTATATTTTCGTATTGCTTTCTCCAAATCGAGAAAACGTTGGAAAACTATTACTTATTTCTATTTAAACAAATTAATATTAATTCTAAAATGAGTAAATCAGCACTAGCTAGCCTAACAGCTCAATACACAGATTCGGAAAACGAGGACGACAACCAGGAGGATAGGAGTACTGATTCTGAAAATTCAACCTCTCCGCAAGTTGTAAATTTAAGCATTTTCTAGCGTGTCACACTCATTTTTTGTTTGTTTACAGCAAATTCCACCTCCAAAACAGCAAAGTCCAGTTGCAACAACAGATAAACCTAAACGCCCAACAAAATCACTTCGTTTGGTCAGCTACCAAGACGACACGATAGTCTCGGAAGATGAGGAAACTGAAAGCGAAGATGAAGCCTTCGAAACAATTGCAGAAAACAAAAACGAAGATACGAAAATCCCCCCAGTTAAGGAGGAAGAGAAAATGGATGTCGATGGCGAAGAATCCCCTCCGGGCAAATCGCCACAAAATGAAGTTAAGACCAACAAATACTCGCATTATGGATTTTCTCTACCGCCAGAACCAAAAGGAAAACCCACAGTTGACTTGGTGGAAAAAATTAGACATCTTTATGATAAAATGGAAACCAGCAATATGGATATGAATCGCATTATCCAGGAAAGGAAAGACTTTCGGAATCCGAGCATCTACGAGAAACTGATTTCGTTTTGTGACATCAACGAGTTCGGAACCAATTATCCCCCCGAGATGTACGATCCCTTGCAATGGGGCCAGGAGAGTTTTTACGAGGAACTGGCCAAGGCACAGAAGGTGGAAATGGCAAAGCGACAAAAGGAGAAGAAGGATAATGATAAGATTGAACAGGCAACGGCGGCAGCAAGAAAAGTCGAAGAAGAAGCTAAAAAGAGGTGAGTTCTATAAAAATGTATTTTATCATTTTGAAATCTCTGATTACTCTAATTATTTGATTTTTTTTAGAAAATCCAAGTGGGATCAACCAGCTCCGGTTAAGACAGCGCAGCCAGCCCTCACAACGACAGTCACTGGCACAAAGGGGACGGTAATTTCTGCATTTGGATCACTGCCTAAAAAAACTAATGTGTAGATGTAATTTAAAAAAATAATAATAAAGAACTCTTCTTAAAATCTTTATGGCTTAAAGCTTCCTCAACTTCGTACACATTTCTTGATGGCTCTGTTCACCTTTCAACTTTACCAACCGGTCTTATGAATAAAAAGGATGTGAATCGGGACGGGACATACCGACTGTGATGAAAGAAAGTAGAGTTTTTGCTGCCGTGTAGCGTTAAAATGGCAATCGACTTCGGGAAATGAGTTGTTTGCTTTATCTTAACTTTTATAAATTGGCATTTCTCTAGACTCGTCCTATTTTTTAATAGTCATTAATTCTCTACATTTTCCATCTGACGATAATTTATACATATGAATGAATCTTTTTTTGACCTTAATTTGTTAAAATTTGACGGTAGGAAAAGTTAAACATATGAATTTAATATAATCAAAAAAAAAAGTAGGATAGTGAATGACTAACAAATGTGAAAAAATACGTTACTAATAGCGAGTTTCATTTAAGAAAAGATCTGATCTTTCTGACATAAGATTTCATCTTTTTGAATTTTGAGAGTTTCATTTCAACAAAGAGTGGGTAGGCAGATTTGATGTGAATGCACGCATACATGTAAAACGTTTTTCTGTCAAACATCAAATGGAAACTATTTTGTTATTAATTTATTGTGAAATTGTGCCAACCCCTGCTAAAAAATTAAACTAAAAACTAAACAAATAATAGACGAACAAGTTAATAATTTAATTTTTATAAATTTAGTGGAGTTTTTTATTTTGTCTTCATCTTCCTCATCATCTGATGATGAAGATGTTTTTTTTTTCAGAAATGTGAGTCAGTCATTCAGCATTGGCCGGTGTTCGGTGCAATGCCGATAGGCTAGCCAAGATACCATAGTAGCGGGTTTGTTTTCGAACGATCCTGGTAGCTTTCTCTCTTAAGTCAGTACTATTGCATACAAATCTGAAGTTTTGAATCAGCTGTTCCTCAAATTAAAAATAATTTTTGTGTAGCTTGAGATTGCGGGCGATTACTCACTTATTAGATATGTTATCTCGGATACCAAGCTATCAGGGTATATCTGGGGACGAATCAGATAGGTTAGCTGAAAGCTGTCAAAAAATCAAAGCAAAACGCATACCAACGAATTTTGCAGTCAGCTGGTTCTATACATTTGTTCTCGGATAGCTAGTTATTCCATTTTTTTTGGGATAACTCAAGATAGCTTTCATGAGAGCAGCTGTTTTTTCATCAGATGTGGTTTTGCACGCATTACAACAACAGAAAGTTATTCCAGATTGCTGAGAATAATTGAGTGAACGTCCCCATTTGTGTTTGACAACATATATTTAGTTCATCAGCTAGTTTTTCCTTAGGCGTTACAACAAGACAAAGCAATCCGGATTGCTTTAGGTATGCCACCGAACGCGGCCAATACTCCAATTAAATTTGGACACATTTAAAAATTTAAAAGATCAAATCTGCATTTTGAGAGGGGTTTTTTGAAAGTTAAATGAAACTCGCTATAATAGCGAGTTTAATTCAAAAAGATTTGCTCTTTCTGTCAGATCTTGAGGGTTTTATTGGAACAAAATGAGCAATCTAGATAAAAACTCAACACGAAATATTTGATCTCTGATAAAAGGTCGAAATATTTTTTTAAAGTCGTTTTTTTACTTAATTACTTTTATATACAACAGTTCGTTAATAAAAAAAAAAATTGGTATGTCAATTTTAAATATTTGATAATATAAATTTAACAAAATAATACTTGCGGACAACTCCAATATAAGCGGCCAATTCCCCAGCAAACAAACTTCTTTTTTGAATTTCTCATGCAAATGCAAATTACTTTCCTAAGTCTGCGGATGCAGACAGTTTTGCATGCTTTTTATATAGAAAAAATCTTCCATAGGCGTTTTATAATTGTAATATGTGGTTGAGCAATTATTTTGTATCAACTAATTACAAGATATGTTTCTTAGTTTTTATTTTTTATTTCTAAGAGAATCCATAAAAAATATCCGATAACCTTATGCGAAGCTCTAATAACTGGACAGAAACGATGTTGTGTCGAAAGCTTATTAAGGGATTTCCTGAGTAACTAAGTTGGTGTAATTCTGAGAGTGTATTTCTCATCGCTTTAGGTAATTTAACATATCATTTCCTTTCCTTTTAATTTTTGTATTAATTTCATTTCTATAATTCTTTCCCTTAACCAGACAGTTCTCATAACCGGAAAACAAATCGCGGGACAATGATTGTCGGTTATAAGAGCTTCACTGTATATATATATATATATATATATACGAACATATGTTCAGTATTTCACTTTTTCTGAATTTGAGGAACGAAATTGAATTTAATGACTTTGAATATCCAACAACTTGAGTGTGCTACCACGAAGTTTTTTCTCAAT
This sequence comes from Philhelius pedissequus, assembly GCA_910595825.1. Lineage (NCBI taxonomy): Eukaryota > Metazoa > Arthropoda > Insecta > Diptera > Syrphidae > Philhelius > Philhelius pedissequus. The sequence goes on from OU343160.1 coordinate 30,985,504, forward strand.
TATTTTTGGCTGGAATTAGAGATATTTCACGACTTGCCAATGTCGATCATCAGATTCCTTTGCTCTAGTGGAGCTGGTCTACTTTTTCATTTTAATTGAAGAACTTCTTGTCTTCATCGTGTATTGAACCATGGCCAGCCGCTTAGTAGCCAATGCTCTTCGCATCACGGCACCGAGCCCAATTTCATAATTTAGATGTGGTATTCCACATAAGAATGTTCTGTATTCCACATATAAAAAAGCTCATTCCGAAAGTGGAATTTTAGGGCTCTGAATATGAAAATTCGTGTTCTACATTCCGAATATGAACCGTTTTATACAAATTGTTTGTAACAGGTGATTTTGACAATTCGAAAATGAATTCGAAGTTAATTGGAAGGAGTTGAATCCAATCGAAATGCAGAACACGTTAATTGTTTTTAAGTGAAATTGAAATTCTTTTTGAATTCATTTTCACTCGGAATGCAACACATGGGTGATAATATCAAAAAAAAATCGTCCACCCGTTTTCGAAATATTGAATTTTCACAAGAAATATATCTATATATATTTTTTTTAATCCAAAAAAAAAATATTTTTCAAAAATCATAGTACGATTATTTTGAATTTTGAAAAATCTCCTCTACAAAAATTAGATTAAAATCTGTCGAGCCGATAAAGAGAAACTCGAAAATCAAAATAACAGTTTTATTGCAGGGTACCGGTTAATAACATTTTATGTACTTTTTTAAAATCGTTGTATATTTATATAATTATGATTTACCTAGCTCATACAGTTAAGGTCAGGGGAGCCTTTGCCCTGACAAAACGATTGTTTTATAGCAGCCGTCTTGGCAGCAGGGTAAACGTGATTTGCTATATGGCCCTCATCAGACCGATGATTGCCTATGGATGGCCGGTGTGGTTCAACTCAAATGGAACAGATGCGGGTGTTTGAGAGGCAGTGTCTTAGACGTTGCCTTGGATTACACAGAACACCAGAGTCGGAGTACACACGAGCTTATTATCCCAATAACGAATATTTTGAGAGTGCGCGGTTAAGTGGCTACATCCCTCCGGAGGCATTCCGCTATTTAGACAGTCGAGGGCTGATACAAGATAAAATGGCGGTTCCGCTCATCTACCCCGTCAGCCTGAAAACTGTAGATAGGCGACTCCTGTATGGTCGAGACGTCATCGCTCAAGGTGGAGAGGAGCGCCTTCGGTTCAGTAGGACTGTGTCCGATCAGTACCGAAGGGATAGGGCGAAACAAGAGAACCAGTTCTGGTGGCTATCTGAACATCATCATGATATTTAAAGTCAATTAAGATGGTATGTCTTGGCCGACTTACATACATACATTTAGGGTAATTAGGTATAAGGAACAGTCGTGGTGGCACCAAAAAAAATTAAAAATATGTATGAATGCGGAGGCATATGGGCATGCATCTGCGGGTCTATACATGTTTGTGCGTACGTATATGTATGTACGTATGAACATGTATGTGTGGTGTGTATGTAGCTTTGCATGCGTATGCAAAATATAAACAAAACAAAATTAAAAAACGACACAAAAATGCTGCTGTTGCTGTTCTAGTTTTTAAGTAGTTTTAAGTGGTTTTGGGTATTTTTAGGTATTTTAATTAGTGTAAGTTATTTTTAGTTAGTATAAGTTAGTTGTATCTAGTTTTAATTATTTTTAGTCTAGCTTTAGATTGAGTTTGTAAGTAAAAAATATAAATATGATAGATTACCGAGTTTTTCTTAATAAATTTTCTAGGTTAAATAAAAATAAAATAATTAGATAATTAGAATAGTTTTTAGGTCCAAAGACATTAGTTCTAAGAGTTATAGTTTAGTTTAGAGCGCCTGTACAGTGCCAGTAAATTAGTTGTAAGTTATTGATAATTAGGCTAGTTTTATTGATTTTTGTCTAGTCCTAAGATAGTTATAAGGTAATGCCTAATAAATAAAAATGAATTACAAAAAAAAATGACTTACCTTTTTTCTTCAAAAAATTGTATGACAGGTACCGTTATTTTTGAGGCAAAAATAAGATATTCGAGGCAATCACATCACGCTTCACCGCGGTGTTGGGTTACAAACATAAACTAATAATGTAAAGACCGGAAACCTCTGCTTTCATTTGACATTTGCCTACAAGCCGAAACACGCACACAAGTAACTTTTCCGTTCCTCTTCCAATAGACACATTGATAAAAACGCACACAAGAATCTTCTGTTCCTCTTCCTATAGAAACATAGACAACACAGCCCTAGTAATTTGTTTTTGTTTTGCTTTTCGATTTCCCATCTATTCATGGATAGAGTTTCAATGCTACAAATACAACAATGTAAACAAATGGGTTTTGGAGGGTGAAACGTACGAAGGTTTCCAATCTTTATTATGGCTTATTTGTGGTTACAAACAGACAGCCGTAATTGCGGGACTCACTTTTTTTTAAATAATTTTTATAGAGGCTGAACTTTCCTTTAGGGGAGCACGAATTTTAACACGCGGATACTTTTATTCGGTAGATTTATGCTTAAAAACAATAAATATAACAATATTTAAGTGAGGAAACTTATTTCTATTTTTAATTAATTTTTAAAGTTTTCATTTTTCATATAAAATGTATGATGACTACCGACAACTTTTTTTTGTGTGGACAGTTGTTTACCAATCAACAGATTGGTTTTTTGTATGCAACTTCGTTATGGTAAGTGTGAGAGTAAATAGGTAGGTACATATGTATTTAAAATACATATGGATTATAAATAAAGTGATGCATAACTACTTTCCGAAAAATTGATATTTCATTTAGTAAAATGTTACACGTATGTTTTATTATTGAAAAAAAACTACACTTGTACTTTTAATCCAAAAAATGTTTCCATTAAAATTTCCAAAAAAAAGTACCAAGGTACAAAAAAAAACTTATCATAACACTACCAGAGGGAAGTATTAACAACAACTGTCAAAACAGTTTTTCGTTGCCGCGAATTTTTTACATTGTGTATTAATATTGCAAACTTTAAAAATATGTTAAAAATAGAAGAACTTATATTTTCATATTAAACCCGCTTTAATTATTTTTAATAATAAATCTACCGAATATAAGTATCCGTGTGTTGAAATACCTTCTAATTTAAAGTCAAATTGAACAAAAGTGTTGTACTAAAAAGGCCAAAATTGAAAATTGAAACACTTTTTAATCATATTTAACAGAGTTTTCTCACCGTAATATCTTAAAGCAATCCTATAGTGACCCCAAACTCATTGTAAAAAAAAATTAAAGTTCTACGAGTGCTCCCCTAATGGAAAGTCGCGCCGAATAAAATGGGATCAAGAAAATCGCTTATCGATTGTCTATTTTGGTTGAATAGAAAACGATTCTAGATTCATTTATGGCGTTTTTATTCGGCAATCCGGAATTCTTCTCCGATCCGGGATCCCAACTGAACACTTTTGTGCGATTCTGACGATTCTGAATTTTAATGAGATTGTATGTGTGAAAATAATTGTGTACGTGAGAATATTCAAATTAAAAAAATGTTAGTTGCACAATTATGATACAAAAAATGGCAACAATCGATTTTGGTTTTGTGCAATGTCGTCAATGTTTATTAACAATTTGTTGATCGTGTGTTACCTGCAATTTTTATGTCAACATTGAAAAGTGTCGTTTGCATACAAAAATAGAACAAAACAATTCAAAATGACTGACTTCAAATTCATAGTTGTTTTGCTGCTAATTTTTATTTTGGAAGAATAAACTATCAATGTTGAGGCTTGTGAAATGTCAATATTCATTGATACGTGTTTATTGACAAAAAATTCTTTCAATGAAAATTGATAATAAACATTGATCGTGTGTAGAGCATTTTTCACTTTAATCAACCGATTTTATTCAACGAGGTTCTTCACTGTGCCATCAATTTTTTCTTGAAAATCAGATTCGCTTAAAATTAAAACCAATTTTTTTCTGAAAAAAAAAATCACGTCCGTATTGAACATCTTTTTGGAGACGGATTCAAAACTGATTTTTACACATATTCTTACACACACTATAATATTTGTTTTGAAGTTTCTCAATGTTGTGTTGGTTGTGTTGTTAATTAATTTTTATTTTGTGGCAGTGTACATAAAAAATGAATTTATATTAATATCGTTTTTAGTTGTCAATCCGGAAGCGTTCGGACTCTTCTGAAAAACTAACAGTTCTAATTCTAAAAAGAAGAGAATTTTGCTTCTGGATTTGAAAACAGAATCGGAACCAGAAGCACTCATACATTCATTCATATACTTGAACGTCAAACTCGATAGTTGTGATTTTTTGTATCATGATTGTGGAACAAATTTTTTTTTTGAATTTGAATATTTTCACGAACAGAATTATTTTCACACATACAATCTCATTATAATTCAGAATTGTCAGAATCAAACAAATGTTCAATTGGGATCCCGGATCGGAGAAGAATTCAGTTTTGCCAAAGAAAAACGCCATAAGATTCTTCAGTGACGGAAAAGTTAGAACTGAATAGAACAGAACAGAACAGATTCGTGGGAAACTTCAGAACAAGATAGAACAACTTAGAACAGTCAGTCATCTGACAGAAAACATAAAAAATATTGTTGTTTACCTAAAATTCAAGTTCGTTCATTTTTACAGAAACATAAAAATAATCTGAAATGGAGTTGAACTTATTTAAAAAAATATATGTTTCATGAAATTGAGATGATTCCGAAACGGAAAATGATTTATAAGCTAAATCTAACACCGTAATGTTTTTTTGACAACAACAATTGGTTTTGACAATTCTCACAAATCTGTTCTAACCTGTTCTACCTAATAAGCAAGTGCAGAAGATCCTGTTCTAAAGTGTTCCAAACTGTTCCACACAGCCTCATTGAACACACATATTATTAAAAAATAAAATGTTAAAAATTGTTTCTTTTATAGGTGCCAAGCAATACATTCATGTCGATTTCGTTTCAATAATTAGGATTCGCTACTAAAACCAATACTTTTTGGCTTTGAAAAGAACGATTACGGACCGAATCTCTTTTTGGGACTGTGTGTGTTGCTTGGCAGCTCTAAAAAAAAAAACAAATCTTCAATTCGTTAAAACATCATTATTTCGTTTTAATTTCCCGATTCCGACGCGGGGGAGTTCTTAAACCCACTTGCACTTTTTTAATATTTGTTTCCAAGAAGTTTTTAACAATTTTTTTTATTTTTTAATATATTAATTTACTTTTTCTGTACACTGCCACAAAATAAAAATTAATTCACAACACAACAATTGAGAAACGTCAAAACAAATATTGTAGTGTGTGTACGAATCTGTGCACAAATCCGTTTTGAATCCGTCTCCAAAGAGAGATTCAATACGGATCTGTTTTTCCAGAAAAATATTGGTTTTAATTTGAAACGAATTTGATTTTCAGAAAAAAATTGACGGCGGATCGACGGCAAGTCGATGTTTTTGTTGAAACGAAATCGACATCAGTCACAAAAACAGATTAGATCCGTAATCGTTCGTTTCAAAGCCAAAAACTATTGGTAGTAGCAAATTCGATTTATTGAAACAAAATGACCATTATATGAACTCACCGAACGCAAACAATTTATCCAATAAAACCGTTACTATCTTCGCTCAAAGCTGTCAAGTTGTTTAAAAAAATTCTTCAAAGGAAAAATCCCCTCCTAACGTCAACGGTTGGCTGCACTGCATACCTCAAAGCAACATGTCGTACTCGTAAAGTTGAGTTTTTGCTGTGGAATTTTTTTAATTTCTCTCAATTTGATGTGTTGTACCTTTTTCTATAAATTAATTTCGAAGTTTATTATCAGTTCTCCCTGATTTTCAAACAACAAATCAGTTTTATAATTATTTTTTCCTTGAATTGTATTCGATTTACAATTCATCTGCACAATTTATTTCGATTTAAATAAAAAAAAGTAAACGCGAAAACGAAAGACGGAATACAAAAAAAAGAAAAATCTGCTTGGTTGCCTCTGCTGCTGCTTCTGCTATTGCAGTCCGGTTGTCCATCTTTTGAACCTGTGGAATGGAATTCAATTGAATTTAACAAGAAATAAACATTAACAAACAAAAGAAATAATAAATTCTATCGCAAAAAAATAATATTCGGCAACCAATCGAGCGCGAGAACTGGGTGAGATAAAATTCATGAACTCGCGAGCATCGTTGTATCTGGAACTGAAAATCTGTACGCCAAACAGAAGCATCCAAAAAGTTTAAAAGAATCTGAGTATCAGTTAATTGTTGATGAGACATTCACCGCTACCGCCTCTGCCAGAACCTTCGCCATTATTGTCTCCTTATCGTCGTCGTAGTCATCGTCATCTTTGTTTTATCTCGGGTGATTCTATAAATATATATTTTTTGTCTTTGAATAAAAAGTGTTACATTAAACGAACACCACCCAACCTTCCCCAAGAATTAGTTATTTTATCAAAAGTTAATCCCTTTGAGTTTGAAAAATTAAATTCCCTCCGGGAGGTTCTTGCCAACCGTGTTTCCCACTTTCGTCTCTTGCATCGCAAACGCTTCGGGTTTTTTTTGTTGTGTTGTTTGCCATTTTTCTCGTTTCAATTACTTTGACTTTGAGATACAGCACTGTTGAGAGAAGCACCGAGAGATACGTGGACTAAGTTGTGTGAACCGACGACACTGTGGAGAGGAGTAGGCAGAGGAGACACCTCCTCCCCTAGCCGTAGTTATTTAAAACTGAAACCGCGCTAAAGCAATTCCTCTATACCCTGCCTGTTCTTTAAAATAAATAAAATATTCGCGTGTCGCGCGTGTCTTTGTTGTCTCTCTGGGCGGTTGTGTGCCTCGAGCTCGACTGGAAATCATCACAGTGGTTCCTGTGAAGTCTACTATTTTTTTTCACATCTCTGTCGGTCGGTCATTGTCATCGTAGTAGACTTTTGTCCTCATCGTCATCAAAATGGCGGACTCCTACTATCAGGTAAGCAAAAAAATATAAACTCTTATTCGTTCTCAGGCACAAGACTAAGCCTACCACCTGTTCTGATGCAGCTTATGCAGGAGGAGATTGCCACACGGTAGTCGGGTAGTTCGCTATTCAGTTTGGCGGTAATGGCTCTATCTCCATCCGAAAATTGGGGACAGTGGGAATTTATCTTATTTCAACCGGAATTTCTATTGTTTTGGTTTTGGTTTTAATTTTGTTTTTTTTTCTTCTTCGTTTTGTTTCTTTATTCCTTCCCCCTCGTGTGCTAGTTTGTTATCGTGTCGAACAAAACAACTGGCTTCCTGTTTTGTTGTTATTTGGCGCTTGCTGCAGTGAAGTACATTCTTTTTTAACAGCATCACACAAAAGCCAAATTTTATTTTTGACGCAAGCGCTTCTGGCGAAAATCGTTATCTGTTCTGTATTTTGTGTACGCTATTCGCTTTATTATTATTTTGAACGTTTTCCTTAATTTTTGTTTGTTTGCGCCTATAGTTTTCCACCCAGGCCCAGCCCAGCCCATCAGAGCTTGAGTATTGGTTTCATCAATGAAAATGAGAATTTGCTGTGGCTACCGGCGACAACGAAAGCGATATTGCTTGTTGCCTATTGCTGCCGGTTGCGATTTTTTAAAACGTATTCCATTGCTAAAGCATTGCTCTTTTTCCTTCGTTTTCTCATTTCTTTGTTATTTCTGTTGATTTTGGGGGCCCGGCAGACATTCGGTGTTGGCACATAGCCGGCGCCACGCATTCCTTTGTTATGGTCCACCTTTTTGGTATAGGTAAAGGTTACTAACCATTCATTAGTTTTTTTTTTTTTTTTTTTGACGGAAGGTGTGAATAATTTCAAAGGAATATTTGGTGTGTAAGTTTTTTCTCAGTGGGATAGTATGTCCTTTGTGTTGCAACTTCAGTCGCACAATAAAGTACATACCTATACGTACTCGTAGTTTAAAGTTTCATCATTGTGTGCTTGAAGGTAAACTATGAAATTTCGTAGTTAATCAATTCTTTATTTCATTTTTTTGTATTTATTTATCTTATAGGGTTTGTGATAAAGTGTTACCAACCCCAAAAATATAGTACGTAGTACGTTTCTTTGTTTTGCAAGTTAAGAAACATATTTTAAATCTTGTAACTGTAATTTCTTTTTCGATTGGCAATCCGGAAGAACTCTCCAATCTTTAATTCTGCAGTTTATTGTCAAAATTCTCAAGCTATCCGAAAAAAAACTTGTCGTTTTTATTAGGCAATCTTGACTTTTCTGCAAGTGTTCACTTCGGAAAAAATTATGGCTCTAATTCTGAAAAGAAAAGAATTTTGCTTCTGGATTTAAAATCAGAATTGAAACCAGAAGCACTCACACATTGATATTGTACTTGAACTTCAAACTTAACTGTTGTAATTTTTTGTATCATAATTGCACATATAATCTCATAAAAATTCAGAATCACACAAAAGTGTTCAGTTGGGATCCGGATCGGAGAGATTCCGGATTGCCAAATAAAAATGCCATTTGTTATAAAGCGTATCCCATGAGAAATGTCAAAAACATATGCACACACCCATACAAATTTAATGTATCCGATGTTGGTTGTTCAGGGACTTAAGTGGTTGCTAATTTGCTAACCTATGTGCCTGGTTACACGAGCCAAAAAGTAATGAACTTAATAGGCTTTTCACACCAAACCCAAAACCGGGTTTTCAGCTAAAAGTTTACGAAAACTCGAAAACCGTCCACACTGAATATTTACAAGTTTTCGTTTGACATTTCAATTATTTTGGCACCACAGACAACAACAAATACGTTGCGAAATCAAATTGAAATTACCCCAGACAGCTATTTTTTATTGGTTTTTTCCTGGCAGCAACCCGTCAGCTATTTATGTGACGATTAATTGAGTTCATCTTGCAAATCCAACATGTTTTCGACAGGTTTTATTTAAAACTTGTAGTTTATCAAAACGAGTGGTTTAACAAAAATGTATGGGAAAACTTGTGTTTTCGCTTTAGGTTTTCAGCCAAAACCGATAATTTCGCGAAAACTGTGTTTTGGGTTTGGTGTGAAAAGGCTAAGAAAGACAGCGAACGATTTTTCGAATGAAAGAAAGGGATGAAAAAATGCTAAGTTTTATCATTTTCCTCATTTTCAGATATGAGTATTGCGTTAAAAATCATATTTCATTCTAAAGCGTTCCCCTTTGACAGATATTTTCATTTTTATTTTGCCGGCGAAGTAGAAGGTACAACACAATTGTTTTGTTTTCCTAGTACCATTTCCATTTCGTTGTATTTCTAATAGATTCAAATGAAATTTGTTTTCTGTGTGTATCCACAAAACTACTTCTTTTGAACACTCGTGTAACCAGACTCTATCCACTTAAACCCAGATTAAGTGGTAGGTTTAAAAGTAGTATTAGATAGGATATTGTACCGACATTTGAATGTACATTAGCCATGTTTTGTTATCGCCAATAACCCATATGATTCACACCGTGAAAATAAAACGATCTGGGTTATGTACTTAAATGTACCCTCTGTTCGCCGAATTTAATACTAATATTTGCAAACTCATATAGAAACCAAGTTAGAAACCTGGCTCTCATGTTCTTTTTGTAATACGTGTTAAAAATTAACCCAGACCAATTTTTCTTACTACCGATATTTTGAAATCGGTGGGTATGTTCAACAACTATGAAAACGTAATGTACTTCTTTTTTTATTGCTAACCTCAACTTAAATGTACATTGTTTCAATTTAGCATTGCATTAAAGTTAAATAAAATTAGTATCAGTACATATATAATAACTTAAATCAATGTTTTTTAACAAAAATGCATAAAAAATGTGTTTAGCAATTGCGAAAATAATACAATACATCTTATATATTTGTGCAAAATCTTAAAAAGGTGATTTTGGGGCGACTTTCCATTAGAGGAGCATGGGTAGATTTTAATTTTTTTTTTAAAGTGAGCTAGGGGTCTCTCTCTATAGAACAGCTTTAAAATATTACGGTGAGGAAACACCGTTAAATATTATTAAAAAATGTTTTAATTTTTCAATTTCGGCCTTTTTGTATTAGACTTTGGTCCAATTTTTTACCAAAGAACGAATTTCAACACACATGCTGCCCCCTGCAATCCCCCCTGCTGGGACCTATTATAGAATTTGGGGTTGAGCCAAAGTTGGGTGTGCGTAAAGTTTTTTTTAGAATTTGACATGAACAATAGCAGCTTGAAATCAATATATATTTGTTTATTATCGAAAAGAATGCATCACTTTTGATATACCTACACTCATTGAAAAACAATTGCGAATTACAAAAAAAAACATTTAAACAAAACGTAAGTACATATATAAAATCCGACTTGCATGAAGTTTTTCTGTAATTAAGTTCACGGCGTACAAATAGCTTGGCGCGTAAGGGGGCATGCTGCCCCACTGCCACACCCTGCTGGGACCTATTATAGGATTTGGGGTTGAGTCAAAGTTGGGTGTCAGCAAATTTTTCTTAGGATTTGGCATGAAATAAAACAAGAAATATTTCTTTCAGAAATAGGGAATAAAAATACCAAAAAAAAATCCCAAGAAAAATGCACATCCCACAACACTTACCACACCGAAGTTGCATAAAGTCATCTGTGGATTGGCAAACAAGTACAAAAAAAAAACAGTTGTTCGTAGTCATCTTTTGCATAAATTTTGTATGGAAAATGAAAACCTTAAAAATTAATTAAAAATAGAAATAAAAGTTTCCTCAATTTAAATTGTTATATTTATTGTTTTTAAGCATAAATCCACCGAATAAATGTAGCCGCGTGTTAAAATTCGTGCTCCCCTAAATGAAAGTTCAGCCTTGATTTTTTCTAACAATTCAAAAATTAGTTTTTTTTTTTTTCAAAGACAAAAAAGCAAATTCCATACAAATGAGGTACGATTTAAATTTATTGTGAAATTCTCACTTCATCATCAATTTTTCTGGACAATATCGAAAGTTTTCTAAACAAAATCGATTTTGTGCCGTCAAAACATATGCATTTGTAGCAGGATTTTATCTGCCAGCATGATTTGATATTTTTCTATCGTCAAAACCTAATTTTCTATTTTGTCCTTCTGAAATTCGAATTTGAAGTTTCGATTTAATATTTTACAGTAGTGATATAATAATAAACTATAAATAATCTATAAACTGTAAATATTCTAAATCGGATTAATTTTTAACAACTAACTCGTAAATAAAAAACAACACCAAATCTTGTACAAAACCAGCACAAAAGAGCACACGAGAATCGCTAAATCAGCGGTCAGTAAGTCTAAACTTCGATTGTACAACCTTTCATAGAAGTTAAACTGAGTTCAAATATTGAACTAAGGCTGAACCACAATTGTACGATTGTTACAGTTAATCGAACATTAATTAATAATAATGTCAATAAAATTATCTATTTTTGGATAATGTTGTTTTCATTTCAGCCAAAAATTTGATTCCTCATGGATTGTTTGATCCTGAAATAGTTTTCGAGTTATTTTCGGAATCAAAATCACATCCAGATTTTTAACAAAACACTGACTTGCACAAACATCATAGTAAAACTAAATTTGCTGAAACGTAAAACGGGATTGTTTACAGAATGCATACAAACACACATATATAATTAAAAAGAAATGTTGTTTTTCTACAGAAAAATCCGTAATCCCGGATCAAAATCCCTATTGGTAAATCTGTAAGCTACTACAGAACACTACCACTGATATATATACAATTGGCTCTTAATTCTTCTTTACATTACTTTTATTACATTGATATTTTAATTTGTTTAAGCAGTTAAGGGGCTAATATTATACATTGTTTTAATTTTTTTTTGTTAAAATTATTAAAAAAATTGTCCTTGAATTTTTTGTACTACTTACTAAAACCTGTGTGGATAATCTCGGGTTGTTTAAACCCGGCTGTTTTCTGGTGATGTGGGGGTTAATGTGGCATCTAGCCACAGTGGTAGTTTGATGCTGCATCCTCGTAGAATTGGATTGCTTCGTCGTCGTTGATATAAATAAGTCCTTCGTCCAGTACCGCTGTCACATCCAGATATCTTGGCTCGGGGTATCTCTCTTCGCTGGTCATGCTATTCACTAGGGTGTTTGGGTGGTTGATTAGGTTACTCGTCATGATCATGATCATGTACTTGTCGAGGGGTGTTATTCCGGACGCTTTGAAAAGTCGTTTGTTGCTGAAGTGCCTTTGTCGTCGCTGGCCAAAGTGGAGTCCCGTGCAGATCCGGAGGATCTTCCTCTCAAACATTCCAAGCGTTCTCATGCTGGTTTTGGATACAGTAAACCATGCAGGAAAACAATATGTGATAATGGGCCTGAGAAGTTGCCTATAGATAAGCAGTTTCGTCTTCTGGCTGAGTCAATTTCTTTTCCGCATTAGGGGGTGGATTCGGTGAAAAGCGAAATTTGCCTTTTTTAGGGTACCTGTCACGTGCGGGTAGAAACGAAACCTCTCTAAATAATTGATACCCAGATATTTCACAGTTGGTTTGGATCTTAGTTGTGACCCGTCGGGCAGATTGATAATAATACTTCGGCAACTTGTGGCTGACGGCGTGTTCGTTTGCCCCGCTGGTCTTCTGAAGCAAACCAGCTCGGATTTGGCTGAGTTGACTAATATTTTTTCATGCATACAAATATTTCCTACAAAAAATATGTCTACGCCATCAACATTTTAATTTTTAACTCATGCTAGTACATTTTTTTTAGGTTGTTCGATTTCAAATCTATTCATGTGAAAATGTTTGAAGTTCAATTGCCGTTTAGTATACCATATAACTTATACATACATACATACGAAAACCGAAAAAAAATTTGCTCCGCGAATATTGTTTTCCAAGTCGTCAATAGTCTCTGGCTTATCGCTGTAAACTAGCTTCTGTACATACAGAAAATACTCTATATCGGTGTTAAATCGTGCTATCTTGTAGGTCTACTCACAGTGCGCAAACCTGACATGTGACATGTTTCGCCATCTTGTTGAAACCTCATCTATCTCACATCAAGACAATTCGATTGAATTCATGTATGAAAACGTTGTTGATCATGAATTTACAACAGTCTCGTACTTGATGCAATCGGTTGGCCGGCATCGTTTTTAAAAAATGAGGACCAATGATTTTACTAGCCCATAAAGCATACCAAAATGTCAGTTTTTCTGGTTTTAACTGTGTCTTGAGAATTATGCCGGATTTACACGAGTGACAAATTGACTTTATTTCTTCCATTTTATTGACATTACTGACAAATTGGTGTAAATGGTTTGAAAATTTATCATTATTTTTGTAATTCAAAAAATGGCAGGGAAGACTGGCATTAAATATTGCCATTATAATGCCGTCATGTAAATGTACAAGGATGTCATTTTGAAAATTATGGAGCGCAGCGAGGAACAATGAATGTGCTCATTCTTTAATGACAGATTACCATTACCAATCAAACATTCATTAGTTTGCCCCGTGTAAAAAATGCTTATCATTATTGATTTTTTTTAACTATATGCCTGTAAGACCTAAGGTTTTTTAAATGCAACCTGAATTGCACGACACTAGTTTGGCACAGTGATTTTAGAACCAGATATTTACTGTCTCATTTTAACCCATGGGCGGCATCCAATTAAAATTGGAGGTATAGAAAAGAATGCGCCAAGCGTGGGGATCGAACTCAGACGTCTAAGTTACCAATCAATCACTTTATTCACTGCGCCATTGCCACCCACAATTTGATTTGATTTTACCATTATTTTGCCAGTTTAATGGCATAAATTAATGGTAATTTGTCACTCGTGTCAATCCGGCATTGTTTACTAACAGCGCGATTCTCCTCAACATCAGTGATATCTCACAAGTCACAAGAAGAGGTGAAATTTATTGTGTGACTTCTTCGGATTCTCCCCCAAAGTGAGAGTCATAAAAACAATCGATATTGTGATCTACTTTAGAGCAGGTTACAACTCACAAATAGTTTGAGTTTTGACATTTCGATTAGGCCTTCGATATAATATTTTGTGATCCAATTTTTTTTTATATTCCAACATAAAGTAAAGGGCAATAAAACTTTAATTTGAGATGAAACAATTTCAGCAGCGACTACCTACCAGAGGAAAGGAAAAAGGGTCAGAGCATCAAACTCTTTATCAGTAAGCACACAATAGTGTGATTATCTGTAGGTATTCTGTTCATTCTATACCATTCATATAAAATATAAATCCTTTAACATTTTCTTGTTTGAAAAAGAATGAAACACTGAGAACGGATTCCCTTTGATAGTTTTTTTATTTGTTTAAACAAAAATAAATTCATGTCATGACTGGATATGTAAGTCAGGATTAATTTAAATTTTTAAAGTAGCTTATTTTCATGATTTTAATTTTTTTTAAATATACAGCTCTTCCAATAATATCACTACACAATTCAACTTTAGCTGTGGTGAGTTTTGTTGTGAGTTTTCTTGTGACGAGGAGAAGTCGATAAATGTTATCGAGTCACAATAATCCTCACAATGAATAGTCACAATTGCTTGTGACTTGTGATTCGTCACAAGGGGGAGAATCGGGCTGTAAAGGTAAATCACATGAAAAATGGCGGCCAATGAAAACAGAACTACCAACCACTGTTACCACTGGGACTCATTTGAGTCAAAAGGGACTCATTTTTTTTAGGTTGGCTCAGGGACTCATCTTTTTTAGATTTGACTCATTTTTTTAAGAACGAGTCAATTTATAGTTTAAAGCACTTTTATTTCATTTTGCAGACAATATTTTTAAAAAATTGAATAGCCTGAACTACGCTTCTATTTTCTTTCCTTCATTTGGATATAACATTTAAGGGCCTTTTTTTGAGAACATTTCTAACTTTATTATGAAATTGATGACGTTTCCTCAAAGTTCGAGCCAGAAAGAAAATTTTCAGATCTCAGCTAATCAAAACAAAAAAGTTTAAGATTAAAATTAGAAACTGTTGAAGCAATTATGTTTGCAAAGGGGTGGCCGTGGCACGATATATATGTGCTCGCCTGACAATCTCGTGGTCGCAGGTTCGATTCCTGCCGTTGTCTAGTGTCTTCTTATATTCCATTAAAAATCTATTCTAAAAATTGTCATAAAATGAGTAGCTAGTTTACTCATTACATGCTCTTCAGGCATAACACTAACAACATGTGATTGAGTAAACTACTCATAAATATGACAACGAAATAAAATAAAATAATGCGAATTATAAGAGACATTAATAAATAAGACACGGCAATTTTCTCCGCATTAGTTCAGCCGCCATCCCTGGAGATAAAATCTGAGACAACAACCACCATCTCAATACGTCGCGCTACACATCTGTCTATCCTTCTTTCTCTTCTTTCACTGGTTGCCGCGCTGTGTTTAAAACATATAAAGGGTATTCATAATCCCTTGAGCGCGTGCAAAATTATAAAAAAAAGGAGTTATGTTCCTCAAACGATAAAGTTTGGACTCCAGATTACAAATGCTTTTGTTTATTTGTTTTCTTAATTTTGTCTTATTATTGATTTCTTCCTTTTTGTTTACTTTTTAAAAATGGTGTTCTGTAGTCTTTTTAAACTTTTAATCTTAATATTCTTGTATATTATCGAAAATACATCGTTTTTTGTGATTTATTATTTAATTCATTTAATTTAATAGTATTTAAAGTCTTAAATTATGCACTTCGAACAAATTAGGACAAAGCTGAATTATGGTGGACAGCTTCATTTTTAATTTGTAAGCATTTTCTAAAATATAATCAATAGTATGAGAGTTTAACACTTGCCCTGATGATGTCCTAACTAAGACGAAACGCGTTGGCCTTAAAAAAGTTTTTTAATTAGATATTAATAAAAACCAAATTTTAAATTGAGGAAAAACAAATGCTTAATTACTTCTTTATACAAAAATGTCATTTTCTAAAAAGTACACTAAATTTGCAGCGGAGCTAAACATTTTAGAGGGGGAAAGGGTTTTTTTTGAAAAATATCATTTCCTTCTACACAAAAAGTATTAAGACACTATCGTACAATTGATAGATTTAGATAAAAATGGTGGACATATGTTTTTGAGTGGCAAAATCTTTTGTTTATAGTTATGTTTGGAAAAACATGGTCTATTACAAAAAAAAAAAACAAGTTTTAAGTGTGGAACCGGAAGGGAAATGCTGCCATCTTAAAAACTATAATTTATTTTATTTTGTTCAATAACTCCCAAAACCTTTATTTTTCTCAAAATTGTCTAAAAACAACTTATAGACAGTACAATTATCTACAAAATGATATGTGTGTGGCAATTCGTTCTTAAGTTATAGCGTACCATTTAAATTGTTCGTTAAAATAAATATATAGATTAAATTGATTCGTTAAAGCAACCAGACTTGACTTAAGCTCCCATTTGTGTAGAATGACATGATCTACAAATTGTACCAACAACTTTTTTCCAAAAAAGCTATGGTTTTCGAGTAATTTGAAAACAAAACTGAATTCTACCCCCTTTCCCCCCTCTAAAATCCATTGCTTTAAAAAAAAGTTATTATTATAATCTTAAAAGAGATTTTTTATTGGGACTCATTTATTTTCAAAATGACTCATATTTTCAGCCTATGGGACTCATTAAAAATTAAACATTGGTAACACTGCTACCAACATAAACTTGTATACTTAAAAAAAAAACACCTTTTATATGTTATGTTCTATCACTATTATTAATTATCTATCAACATATTTGAACGGCAGCCTTCCAATTCTAAATCCCACTCAGCATTCTTAAATCAAATCCGCAATGTAAAATTATTGTCAGTATTGATTCTTTTTACAAATTCATGCATCTCGGTCATTCAGTTATTACAATTTCCATCATTGCTTGGTCTACAAGTTACTCGTAACTTAATGTTCTGTTGGCAGTTCTTGAATTATTTAAAGATTAACGAAATGTCATAGGGGAGAGTTTCTTAAAATAAATCGAACTTATATACTGCCGGTTCTGGTTTAGGCGAGTCGTCCTCTTACTCAGTTTTTACATTGGCACACACCATTCGCACATAACACGAGTAGTTCGAATTTCGGTGTCCAGTTGAACAGAAAATAATTTCAAAGGAATGAAAACAGACAGAATGTTGTTTTTTTTCTAGGACCTGTTTTTTTTGCGCACTGAGCGTATAAATATCTACATATATGTATGTGCAGGTACGCGACAACACGCTGCAATCGAAGCATGAAGTGTAGGTAGACTGCCAGGTATTTCTAGATTGCCCGAGAACAAGGTCAATTCTGATTGCGGGGCACACAGTTACAGAATAGCACAGCAAACAACACGAAACAGCTATTACCACAACCACCACACAATCAACGAGAAACTCGCATCGTGCCGCATCAGGTGTAACTTTTGGTTCTAAATTTCGATTGCACTAACGATGCAGTTTTGTGTTTTGTGGAGAAGTATCTTTCGTTGCGAAATTTCCTCGCTCATAACCAAAAACATAAAACGCCAATGCAAATTAGTTTTTTTTTTTTTTAATTTTATTTAGTTTAGTTTGCTTGCTTGGTTTAGTTTATTTATAGAATAATCTGTACAAGATGAAGTGCCGTTGTCGTGTGCCTTTTAGTAGATAAGTGTATGAGTGCGTCCAATTTTAGATTTTATTCGATTGAATTGGAGAGATGATGGTGAACTTTTTTCTGCATAGTCTTCTTGTTTTTAGTCCTAGAAAGATTGATCGGATTAAATTTAAATATAGGAAGAAATAGTTGTATTGTTGGATTAAAACCAGTCTGCAAAAAGTTTAGCAAGAAGGACTTTTATTTTTTTTTTTGATTTTTAGATTGTCAGATTGTCGAAACCGGAATTTGCTTAATCGGTATTTGCGAGTTACCATTCCTAATTATTTGTGAAAAATTATTCATATAAAATAAGAATGATTGGCATACAAAAAAAAAAACAACTTTTGGCACAAAAATAAGTCCTGACATACGCAAAAAGTTTTAACTATGTATAGGTACATATCTACCAAAATATGTTCATATGTACATACAGCTGCGAGCAAAAAAAAATAGCAGTTGAATTAAAAATATTTTTAGTCAGAAATAAAAAAAGTTAAAAGAAGTTTGATCGGAGAAATAAATATAGGCAAACATTTTACGTTTTATTAAAATGCTTTTTATATGAATTGGATTGTAATTTATTAATCATTAGTTTAGCAATGAAACAAACACAAAACTGACTCGAAATTAACGGGAGCAAATAATTAGCAGTGCTTGTCTATTTGTTTATAGTTTAAATAAAACAACGGTATAAAAACTTCAATTAAAAGACATTTTATTTCTACAAAGCTAGTATTTGTTAGCATTACCTTTATTTTTAATAACAGCTTCACAACGACATTTCATTGAGTCGACAAGCCCCTCACATCTTTGCGATGTTATTGATCCCCAAGCCTGCTCAACTACAGCCCATAACTCCTTGTTATTTTTTGGTTTGGCTTTCCAGACTGCTTTTTTTATGTCCGCCCAAAGATTCTCAATAGGATTGAGGTCAGGAGACTGAGCAGGCCACTCCATGACCTCAATATTGTTGTCCTGAAACCGTTGCTTAGCTGTCCTGCTGGTGTGTTTTTGTTTTGGGTCGTTATCCGGCTGAAAGACCCAATTAAGCGGCATTTCGAAGTCGGCGTATGGTAGCATGACGTTTTGCAAAATTTCCAAGTACGAGTGCTGGTTCATTATACTTTTGATCCAATATATTGGACCAACTCCATAGTATGAGAAGCATCCCCATACCATAATGCTAGATCCTCCATGTTTTATGGCTTTTGTGGTCTACCTAGGATCATATGCCGTGTTCGAGATCCTTTACCACCATAAAGCACTACTTTACTCTCGTTAGTCCAGATAATATTCCTCCATTTTTCCGGAGCCCACTCCAAATACTCTCGCGCAAATTTTATTCTTTTGGTTACGTTTTTTTTTTCAGAAATGGGACTTTTCTTGGACTGCGAGCATTTAGGTTATAATCCCTCAATCGTCTTCTCACTGTATGTACACCGCATGGTAAGTCAAGATCATCCTTAATTTGTGAAGCAGCTGCAGTTGTGTGTATTTTGGAAAATCGCACAACACGTTTTACGTAAGACGGTGTTAGTTTGTTTACGCCCCCGTGTTTCCGCTTTTTCCGCAAATATGATGGCGTTTCTCAACATTTTCGCCGGACATCCAATGAGTTCCTGAACTTCTTTATAGGTAAGATTTTTAATAAGTTGGCGGCTTTCTGGTGTGCAATGTTTACCACGACCCACTTCATAACAACAAATTAATTGGTTTTAAAAAGAATTGGAAATATAAAATAGAAGAATAGGACTTACTTTTTATTATATGCAAATAAAGTTGAAGGAAAAACAATTTTTTTTTAAATAGAACTTGCCGATCGCTGCTATTATTTTGCTCGCCTAAAATATTTAATGACACCACACAAAGTGACATTTAAACCAAGCAGTAGGAATGAACCGTTAAATTATAACTTCAAACAATTAACTTAATGTGTGTTCAATGAAGCTGTTCGGAACAGATTAGAACACTTTAGAACAGAAATGTACAGGATTTTGCTGTTCAATGAGAAATTTTCTGTTCTAAACTGTTCTGGTTTGGTGTTCAATGAGTCTGTTTGGAACAGTTTGGAACACTTTAGAACAGGATTTTCTGCACTTGCTTTTTAGGTAGAACAGGTTAGAACAGATTTGTGAGAACTGTCAAAACCAATTGTTGTTGTTAAAAAAAAAAAACATTTCGGTGTTAGACTTAGTTGATAAATCATTTTCCGTGTCGGAATCATCTCAATTTCATGAACATTTTTTTTATTAATAAATTCAATTCCATTCAGATTATTTTTAAGAACGTTTCTGCAAAAATAAACGAATTTGAATTGTATGTAGGTAAACAACAATATTTTTTTTGTCAGATGACTGACTGTTCTAAGTTGTTCTATCTTGTTCTGAAGTTTCTCGTGAATCTGTTCTGTTCTGTCCTGTTCTGTTCTATTCTGTTCTAACCTTTTCGTCACTGAACAATCTATTAGTTACCTTCAGTACCAAACTACAGTAGAGGTTAGAAAAAGTGACTGTATTTAAAGATATGAAAAACAATAATAAAAAATCAGATTGTACTGCTATTTTTTTTGCTCGGCACTGTACATACATACACATATGTGTATATTTAAAAATATAATGACAACAATTTATTATTATTAAATTAAGGCGAAAGTAGACTAAAATTACATTTAAATAGATATCATTCTGTAATAAATGTAAAATGAATTGAATAGTAATGTAATTAAATACTTATATAAACTAAAACTCTCTTAACTTGGTAAATTTTGCAGGGTGGTGATGAAAATGGTTTAGATAACAGTTTAACTGTCAAAATTCGAAGAAAAAATCGAAGTTTCAGCGATCTATAAGCGATTTCGAACTCTGTTGTAGCCCATTCAACGAATTCTGTAATCATAGTGAATGTTTAATCTTTTTAAGGATGTGCATAACTTGGAAAATAAAATGCACAATTAGATCGCACGTACTTGCTCATAGGTTAGATCACATCGTAAGCTCAACATTCTTAGTAAAAACCTTAATATATTTTAGAAGTATTTTTTTTTACTAATTTTTGTATATACAATTGTTCTTTATTTTTATTCTAAAAAATAATTTGGAATGGCTATTTAAAGTATTTAATATATTAAATGTTAAAACATAAATTAAAAAAAAAAATTGGTTCACACATTTTCGAAATGTTGAATAAAAAAATGATTTTTTTTTCAATAATCCAAAAATATATTTTTCGAAAATTTGGTATGCAGTAATATTTTAGTAAAAATGTAGATTGCAATCTGTCGAGTCGCTTATAAGAAGGTCGAAAATAAGAATAACAAGTTAATAATCTTATAAAAATATAAAACCAACAATTTGTAAATAAAATTGGTCTGTATTCATTGAACCAAAATTGTCTTAAAATGCAATTTAGAAAATCTGGGTTTATCGGCGACTATGAATATGCCTATAGTACCTAGAGCACAGATTTTTTTTATTAAAATCGGTAGAGATAGGTATTCTAAATTTTGGTAAACAAAAATTTGTAATTAAAATGTTATCTTCTTCTGCAAATGATCATTCTAAATGATATTGCATTCCAAATTTTTGTTTGGGGGAGAGTGCGATAATTTAGGCGCCAAAAAATAAAAATGGATTCTTGTAGAACAGTTGGTTACAAGCATTTCTATCTCATGCCGTTTGGCCGGGTGGAGCAATAATTAATAAAAAAAAGTACTAAAAATGGAAAACAAAATATTAAAAAATAACGGTAATACTTACATATAAGTGTTATAACTTTTTTTAAAGCCAATACCTTAGTCTATTAGCTAATTTTTAAATCAAGTGCAATTTATGCATAGTTTTTGAAAAAAAAAACTTGTTTTAAACTCAAACTTTGGGAAGAAAAAGATAAAAAAATGTTTAAAGTGTAATTTTTCAAAACTGTAAAAATATAATTTTATTTTTCACAAACTCGTTGCTCTTATTAATTCTTAATCAAAAACTGGTTTTCGATAAAATTGAAAACTAATAAAACTAGTTTTTTCATGAGATTTTTTTTGTATGTACGGTGACCTCACTTTGGGGGGAGAGTATCATAACTACGGTGCCGCAAAATAATAACGGATTTTTGTAGAGGGGCTTAATACAATCAATTTATCCTACGGATGAGGGGGTTTATCTCCCACCGTTTAGGCGGGAGGGCAATTTTCAAAAAAAATTACTTAAAATAAAAACAAAGATTTAAAAACATCGGCAACACTTATAATAAAAGATTATAGGTTTTCTGAAATCCAAGAACTTGTCTTCTTATCATTTGTTTCAATCTAATTATTTGCGTTAATTGTTTTTGAAAAAAATACCTTAAATACGTATATGTGAACAATTCGGACATCTAGCTTAACTCAGCTAACAGCACTCATCGAAAAAACACTGCAGTCAGGTTTTCCAGACTTTTTGTCTTGGAAACAAAAGTTAAAATCGTCTAATGAGAACCAAAAAATCCACACGTCTTGGTAATCAATGGCTATTGCCCTGAATAATACCTACTTACATAAACTTGAAATGTGAAACGTTATCTACATATATACACAATTTTACTTAGTTTAATTTTTATTTTGTCTCCCGATTATAGAAGCAAACTTAATTTCATTCAGATCGTTAGAGCCGTTTTCAAAAAAGTGAAGAAATGTTCAAAAATTGGGCGTAGAAGTTTGCGATAAACTAAGAAATTACATAAGTGGGTGTGGCAGTGAACGGATCTAACTTAAAACATTTTTGAAATTTTGTTCTTGCTCATAAAAACAAACTCTGAAAATGTCATCTAAATCATTTGAATTAAGCCATATCCGAGAAACCATGAAGTAAAATATGTAGTGACGGCGACAGTGGGTGGATTTAAAATTTCATCTAAATCGTTAGAGCCGTTTCTAAGAAACAAATCATAACAAGTTTAGCTCGTTTAAAGTAATAATATGTTGCTTTGTGTACTAAAATGCAGACTCATTTTTTCAGGAGTGAGGGTAAAACTCTCTCTTAGAGAGCGACAAAGTTTGATTAAATTATGAGAACGCATTAAATAAAAAAATTATTTGTTTTTTGTGAACGTTTTTATTTAAAATAAATGATATCACCAATTTCAATTTATTCCACAAATAAGCTCGACCACACGTTATCTACATTTTAATATTTTCAACTATTGCAATGAAACACCTCGCAACTGACAACTACTTGAACTACAACTCAACATCATACCAAACAGAGAAAAAAAACAAATGATTTTGACAGTTCTTAATAGATTTATTTTACTTAAAAGCAAGAACAGAAAATCCCATTCTCATTTATTTAGAAAACTTCACTGAACTTCAAATCAAAACAATTTACAACTGAAAATTCCTTATCGAATGCATTTTTTCTATACATTCCCATTTTCAACCAGCTTAAAACTAAATGTCAAACATTATGTTGTATATGAGTATGATGTATGGATCATGACATTATCTGCCCCATATTCTTGACCGCCTCAAAGTCTTCAATGCACGTATACACTATTAAGATTAAGCATCACTTAAAATAAATTCTCCGATGTAACAGTGCTCTTAAAAATTTCCCTACTCATATCACAGAAAAATAACTAAACTATACAAAGATGACATCATAAAGATACATCACATCATCAGATTAAAAATTAAAAGACATTTTTCGCTTTCATTTTATTAAAGAAGAAAAAAATTTCTATAATGTTGAGAATAAATAATAAAGATTGCTATCAGAGATTCCTGTTTTCAATTAGAAAATAAATATAAGTAAAACAAAAAAATGATTCCTTTCAATTAGAAAACCAGATTCAAATAATAAAAAAAGAACATAGGCTGAGCATGCCAAGTCTGGCGCCTAACCGTTTGAATAGCAGAAAAGTTTACGCCTGAAAACAGGAATTGTTTGTGGGTCAGCACAGCAGTCAGCATCATATGGAATTCTAATGCGGAAAACATGCCAATTGCAGAGAAATTCATTTGCTGTCTTAATTAACCAATGAAGTAAATATTAGTCAATTAATATAACAAGGATTGCAACATGGATATAAAATTTAACAATTTCTGATAATCTCACAAACGACTCTCTTAACTTTAAGCTGGATGTCAAGATTAAAGAGATCAGGTAAATAAATATATGGTCTTTTTTGAGCACACAAACAAAATTTTGAAAAGTGGGGGTGAAATTCTCTCAAAAATAAATAAAATGCAAACAAGTCTCGAGTACAGTTTTTAAACGTCAAAAACATATTCTAAAAATAATAAGTTGTTTATCCATCGCATATATTTTTCTTTGTTGTTATTCACCACTTTTACGTGCGATAGGTACTAGGTATATGGTAAGTTTTGCATTTGGGAAAAAAATCGAACTCGAAAATTTAATCAAATTTCACATTACCATGTCAGATAATACTAAAAAAGTAGGCCCGACAATCCCCGCTGTCCGTATAACGATCTACAGCTTAAACAGCTGAAGCGATTTCTTCAAACTTGAACTAAAGGTTCTTATAGGTGATTGGATCGATTCTTTTTTTTCTAGTCTTTTATTTAGCCCCGGAAATAATGGTACCTGCCATACAATTTTGTGTAAGTAACAAAAATGTTTAATCTTAATTATCTCGAAAACGGCAGTGACGATTTTGATAAAAAAAAATCAGTGCACTATAATTAAGGCGCAGTCTACATTTTGTCTTAAATTAAAAAAGAAAATGTTCTTAACAGTACCTGCCATATAACCGATTTCTTGATTTTCTATTTTCTCATCAAAATTCTTATACCAAAATTTTTGAAAAATAATTTTTTTAATTTTTTACTTGCGATTCGTGCATAAAAAAAATAATTCTAACAATCAAACATGACACGATCATAGAGAACACCAAAGGGTCCCCCAATTTCGTCTGTCTGTCTGTCTGTCCTCGAGTCTAC
This sequence comes from Philhelius pedissequus, assembly GCA_910595825.1. Classification (NCBI taxonomy): domain Eukaryota; kingdom Metazoa; phylum Arthropoda; class Insecta; order Diptera; family Syrphidae; genus Philhelius; species Philhelius pedissequus. Next base: position 31,010,075 of record OU343160.1, read on the forward strand.
AGCCTAAGCGGTTGGATAGATTTGTCTCAAACTTGGTAGATATTGTTTTTTCGGTGTAATATGCCCACACGTTTTTTTCATTTTTTTTAAGACGACAAATAACATGCCATAAACAAAAATCTCATTTTTCTCAATAACGGCTCCAACGATTTTTATAAAAAAAAATAAGTGCATTAATAAAGTGAAAACGAACATTTTGGTAATTTTTTTTTTGAAACTGCGTACCAAAATGTTCAAATAAAAAAGTTTTTCGATTTAAAAAAAATAAATATTTTAAATATTCCATAACATAGATTTAAAGATAGATTTGTAAGTGAGGTAGGTACCTATGTAATTATTTCTTGAATAATCCATTCGACAATTCATTATACTAAGAATCAAGGTTCTCTTACCTACATAGGCTTTAAACCTGCACCTAACTAAATGGTTAGCTACATTAAAGTTGTTAGCTACAAGAGCAAGTTCGTACGATCCAGTCGTGCATTTTATTAATTTTTCTTTAATTCAGTTTTTAAATTTATATTGTTCAATACTTAAATTTATGATACCAAATTTTTTTTTGGAAATGAATTTAAGAAATTTTGTAGATATATAAAAAAAATCAAGTAAACAACGAATTTAAAAATATATTTTGTCGTTTGTTTAAGATAACCAGTGACAACGAGGCAAACACAATTTTGTTTCTCTTATAAGAAACGTCAACCTGACATTTGTAAATATGCTGCCCACATTTTGCTGCCTACAAAAATTTATTGGAAAGGGAGATATTTTACTCTTATAAGAACTCTAAAAAATTGTCAGTCTGGAACAGGAATTAGAACGAATTGGTTTTGAGCAGGGTCGTGCAGATCATAAATTATGTGAATTGGTTGCATTTTCTTAGTTCCTTTTCAAACAGAGTTGTTGTTGATTTTTTTTCTATAATTGCTTTAAAAATATTCGTTGGTACCTTTCACACGAAGAAACAAAACGGCCGGAGATTTTGTTCGTTTCTTCCTAATGTTTATTGGTTTGAACGAACACTACACGTAGTTTTAAAGGGAATGTTAAAAAAAACTTAAAATCTTTGACAGAAATATTGTTCATTTCCCTTACTTCTTGCCCTTCTTTCCCATAAACAAAAGTTGCTTGTAATTCATAGTTTCCTTGTGTGAACACGGTCTTCTTAGAAAGGAATATAAAATTGGACTCTGTTTTCATGTAAAATTAAATGATATTAATAAAAAACATCAGTGTAATTACCACTGATTTTTTTATTGCAAGGTTTTGGAGATTTCCAAATGTACGCGAAAGAAGCCATTGGTAAAATGTTTGCATCTTATGTAATATTTTCAGTTTTTAACTATAAATTCAGTGTATCGTTTTCTCCCCGATATTATGTCCATAGAGCAGTGATATTCAAACAAACTATATCAACGGTCTGCCAGTTCTTGTAATATCTTGCGATGCATTAAAATAATAAACCGAAAATCTGTTAAATAAATACATAGTTGATAACCCGAAAATTTCTTCTTTTCAACTTATTCTCAATCTGTCTACAGCATGAATATCAAAACCACAATGACATTTTAAGGCTATTTTGAAAAATTATAACACTGAGCAGATTAGATGCGTTCGTTGAAACTCAAGATTGACTACTCCCAGAGTTGTCAAAACACTAGGGGTTTTCGGTTCTTAAAAAACAAGGAAGGGCTGTCAATTGTGTTGTTTACATTTAAAGTTAGAAGAGGTTATGATGTCGTCAGAGAATCAAAACTTAAAATTTGTTTGTTTGCAAGTGCGTCACTTAGGTACAATTTCATTTTATGAATCAATTTCATACAAATTCAGTTTCTATTAAATACTGAATAGGCAAATTAGACTAAATAGTAAAGGGTTGACAAAAAAGTTAATAGACTTTAAACAATTAAACCTCATTACAGGTTTAAAACATTGTTCACTTCAATTTAACCATACATCCATTCATCTATTACAATAACAAGCCACCCTGTGTCGTATTGCGACTGTTTTTTTGTTTTTTTTTTTTTCTAAAAATGAAAGTTCATATATGTACAGTGCTTCAAGTTGATACTTTCAATGGAAATCGACTAAAAGTTCCCGCGCTCCATTAATTCACCACAACCCAAAAACAATTGACCGCAACAGCAAAGAGCGCGAAACCGCGTACTAGACAGAAGGGCACAGAGTATAATGTACAGGGTGCATCATATTAATATCTTTTGTCTTTAATACAAAATTCCCACTCTTAAAACTATTATTTTCTCATTATTACCAAATAAACGCTCCAATGGTCGGATAATTTTTAGCTGGGATGGATGATGTGGATACACTCGGGGATTATTCTGCATAATGTACCTAAAGAGCTGCATTCGTGGAACGAAACACTTTTTGCAGTTTTTTGTGTCAATTTATGGCTACAGTTACCAAAGAGGGACCGGCTGCCTGGCTAGGCTTGATAGGTATGGGGCTTCCCATCATCATGAACAATATTATGTATACATGCTGTGCCCTGCTCTGCTCATGGTTTTGGAATTGGATGAGATATCTTTTGTCGACAATGACTACTACGACGACGATGCCGACACCGACACGGTATGCTGCGGTGATGATGACGACGACGACAACGAGAACTGGAATGGAGAAAGAGTATAGGGCTTGGTATCTGGTTTGGATGTCATATATCTTGTTGTTTCGACAACGCGACGATGCGGTCCGGCGAAACGGCTAGAGAAATTGCGGTACACCACCATATAAACCATTAAAGGCTGTCGAAATGGCAGCCTAAGTAGGTAGGCGTTGTTTTATATCGCAATGCGTGCTGGGAGGCTTTATGGGTAGGCTACCATGATATTCTACTTCGAATGCTATACTATATGTGACTATGTGTATCATATCTCTTTCTATCTTTTAGGAAAATTGGAATGGGATTTAAAAGTCACACATTTGGTTGAATACGAATAAGAGAATCGCGTTCAGAGAATTATGTTTGCAGATTGGAATAAATGGGAATAAAGTTTGACGTTTGATCTGATCGCTATAATCTCAGAATATTATTATTTCGAAAGGTATCACACTTAAAACGGTATTTTAACCAAAAAAACTGATATGAAATTGAAAGGCAAACTATGGGATTTGTATTTGGAGATCATAATATAATTGTTAACTAATGAATTTCGTCTTAGTCTCATAAAATCACTAAATTCACTTGATTCGCTTACCATATACATCACAGCTTTACTTACTTACTTAGGTGGCGCTACAGTTCGGGACGAACCTGGGCCTCAACCAACATGCCTCCCCAGCTAGCTCGGTCTTTGGCTAGCTGCCTCCAGTTAAGCACTCCAAGTTGGTTGAGGTCATCTTCCACTTGAGCGCGCCACCTTAGGCGAGGAGGTATTCCCTCTGGGTTGGAATCGAAGATCCTGCGAGCCGGAGCATTTTGTCCATACGCTCTACATGACCTAGCCATCTTAAACCTGATATACGTATTTTTTTTTGTATCAGGTCAATGTCGCTGTACAGCTCGTATAGTTCGCGGTTGAACCTTCTACTCCAAAGCCGGTTTTTTTTTTTTTTGATAACTTTGCACGCGCTCAAGGGATTATGAATACCCTTTATATGTTTTTCTTAACACAGCGCGGCATCCGGTGAAAGGAGAGAAAGAAGGATAGGAAAGATAGGGCCGTTAACGCAGATAGGGCCGAAAATCTTGCGAAGAACATTACGCTCGAAACGACTAAGCACATCTTCATCCGCTTTCGATAGAGTCCATGTCTCCGTGCCATAGAGCAGGACTGGGATGATTAAAGTCTTATAAAGAGTCTCCTTTGTTTTTCGAGAGTGGGCTTTACTACTCAATTGCCTCCCTAGCCCATAGGAACAGCGATTGGCAAGAGTTGTTCTTCGTTTATTTCTAACGAGATGTTGTTTTTAGATGTTATAGGGGATACGGGGTAGACAAAGTCCCTAACTACCTCAAAGTTGTACCTGTCTATTGTGACGCTTTGTCCAATCCGCCGGTGTTGTGTGTCCCTTATTGTGGACAGCAGGTACTTCATTTTGGCCTTATTGACTGCTAGTCCCATCTTAGCCGCTTCAGCTTCAATGTTAGCAAACGCTCCAGTGACAGCTTGCTGGGTTGTGCCAATGATGTATATGTCATCAGCGTATGCTAACAATTGCACAGACTTGAAAAAAATTGTGCCAGTAGAGTTAACTTGGGAATTTCTTACAATTTTTTCAAGTATTAAGTTGAAGAAATCGCACGATAGCGCATCACCTTGTCGGAATCTTTTCTTGACATCAAAAGCTTCTGTGAGGTCAGTACCAATCTTGACGGAGCAGCGAGAGTACTCCATCGTCATCCTACACAGTCGGATGAGTTTTGTGGGGATGCCAAAAACCAGACATGGCTCTGTATAGCTCGTCTCTGTATAGCTCGTCTCTGTAAATGCTATCGTACGCAGCCTTAAAATCGATATAGAGATGGTGGGTATCGATTTGGAGTTCTTGAGTAGTTTCCAGGATCTGCCGTAGCGTGAACATTTGATCGATTGTGGACTTTCCTGGCATGAAACCGCACTGATAGGGTCCAATCAGGTTGCTGACAAATAGTTTCAGACGTTCATTTTAGAAAGAAATAAGTAGTTATCTGGGGAATAAAATAAATAGCTATTTTCGATGTCAAAAACACTTTGAAAAATAATTACTTTCAAATAAACGTTGAACATTAATTAATTTCTTTGAAAAGTTCGATATTCGAAATAAAAGTGACGTTCAAATTAAATTATTCTATAGATTGTTTTTTCTTGATTCAAAAATTCGATGTTGTTATCTGGTTGTTTAAGAATCAAGTAAGTTTATTCATCTTGCAACTAACTGGATTTTTTCCCGGAGATTGAAAAATCGACTCTAAGGCAATATTAACAAATATTTCCTTAATTTTAAACATTTTTTTTTCTAAACCTTTTATTGCAACTAAACACACCTTAGCCAAAAATGCTAATTTCACCTCTAATTCACAACTTTTCTAAACCATAGAACAGATTTAAAATTTTCGGCTAAGAAAAATTAATTTTCATTCCGAAAATCCATGGAAAATTCTACTACAATAAAAATTAACTCTATCTTTATTTTGTTCTATTGTTTTGTAAAGTTTTGTCAAATGTCAATTTTTATTTCTTTGCTAAACCACTTTTCTTTGTTGGTTATAGGGATGTTCATACAAAAATCGATGTTTTTTTTTTTGATGTAATACATCGGAACGTTACATCGATATTTAACGATGCATCGGTTAAAAACATCGATGTTTCCAATTTTTTTTTGCACGCGCTCAAGGGATTATGAATACCCCTTTTTTATGTTTTTTTTTTAACACAGCGCGGGCATCCGGTGAAAGAAGAGAGTGAAGGATAGGTAATATGCATCGAAAAAAATGCTATCATGCTACAAACACAACATATATGTGTGCAATTTTCTTTTTTTCTTGGTTCCACATAATCCCAAACACAAAGACTTGAGGGTTGCAGTGGCGCGATAGTTGTGTGTTCGCCTGTCAACCTCATGGTCACAGGTTCGATCTGCCTTAGTCTATGTCCTCTTATTTTTACATTAAAAACCAATTCTAAAAATAAATGTCATATAATGAGTTGCTGCTTTACTCATTACATGCTGTTTAGGCATCGAACTAACAACATGTGATTGAGATAAAGTATGACACAGAATAACAAAATTAATGCGAATCATAAGGGACAAAGATAAATAAGACACGGAAATTTCTCAGCATTAGTTCAGCCGCCATCCCTGGAGATAAAATCTGAGACAACAACCACCTACAGTCTCAGACCATCGCGCAACACATCTTTCCTATCATTCTTTCTCTTCCTTAACCTAACGCCCGCGCTGTGTTGAAACATTTAAAGGAAAGTACGAGTATAATCCCTTGAATGCGTGTAGATTATATAAAAAAAGACATAAATGTAACAGCATTGTAAACTCTTTTAGTCTAGTGTGCCCTGTGTCTTGCCTCTGGACACTATTTATGAATGTGTGTCTGCATTGCTTTACTATACGTGTGAGGTACGCCAGATGTGCGAATTCAACGTCGCGTCGTCTTGTCGTGTTCATGTTATTTATGTTGTCTTGTAACATATGTGTTAGTGCTCAATTCAATAAAGTCAAAAGTACCAAAGAGTGCAAATGATGCGATCCTTTCATTCGATATATCGGAACATAAAACATCGATGCATCGTTAAACATTGAAAGCATTCGATACATCGGATTTATTCGATGCATCAAATGATAAACATCGATGTTTTCGATCTGTCGAAGTAAAATGAGCTACCCTAATTGGTTAGCGAAGGACTAAGCTTCTAAATGTCAAATTGCATACAATTTTATTTTAATCCACTAGTTAAAGATAAACCCCGACTAAGTCCTCTTTTTTAATATGGGTGTGGCGGTTTATTAAAAAAAACACACACTTTTTTTTTATACATAAATAAATGTCAATTTTAATTTTAACAGATTGTAATATGATGATGAACTTTTTTAGTGTGTTTAATAGAATCGGGAAAGATTTTTTTAAACTAGTGCTAAAGTATTTTGCAACATGTTGTTACACCTTCGCTTGGGTTGGCTCTAAAGCTATCAGCTATTAACTACCAGATAAGCTTTATTAGTCGTATTCAATAGAATTCGCTAAAATGCATTTCATCGGTTAAATATTTATGCAGTGAAAGCTCTATTCAATGTTGCGTAAATTCATATTCATAATACGTTTATGCGACTCATTTTAGTCATTTTAGTTAAATAAAGGATAAAATGCCTCATCGTCACATAACTTTTATGAATAACATTTCCGCATTTAAAAGCATTGTAACTTTACGCATTCTATAAAATACGTTTAAATATAAGGTGTATATGAGCTGCCTCTGCGATAAAATTATTAATAAATATGAGTATTATTTCCCTTGAATTACAACAGTTTTTTATAATTTAAAGAAACTAGTTTGCATCTTAAACTTATCTGATTTCTTGACTACATTCTTATATCTTTGTCTTTTATCTTTCTAATGTTGACACCACATCAGCAAAAACAGAACTTGAATGTGCACTTTTCTACATCCTAGCATTTTCACCCACACTTAAATTTTCTACATCCGAACAAATTGACGTATGGTGGAATTTCCGAAATTGTGTACTATTATCATACATTTCACTATGTTGAATCCTTCAAGAGCATTGTAATTCAGAATTTCTTTGTCTTGCATAAATATTTAAAACCCGAGGAAATGCGTGTCACTGGAAACTTTCGAAATTTCGAAAAAGCCAATCAATAAATTGGTATCATCTCTTTTTTTTTTGTTTACACGACCAGATTTTTAATTGGATGGAGAATCTTGTCACTCAAAGTGAATCGATTCTGGTTTGTTTTTTGACCTTGCTGTCATGCCAGAGTATGTAAAAACAAAAAAAAGACCATAAATAAATTGGATTGGTATTTTATTTACATTTAAATTAAAACTGACACATATGTAGGTACTGGTATTTATTGAAAAATAAACTCCGCAAAAGCAAAAGCGTTAAATCATTTCAACTGAAAAAAAATCATTTTTTATTTGCATTTAAATGTTCAGAAACTTTGGTGCATATTCATAGTCGCAGATAAACCCAGATTTTACTAAACTATAGCTTAAGACAATTTTGGCTAATTGAATACAGACCGAATTTACTTACAAATTGTTGGTTATATATTTTTATAAGATTATTAACTTGTTATACTACACAAATAGCTTCAAATATTTTGGAATGATAAACTTAAAAAAATAGAATCAACGTCCGAAAATTCAACTAATCCTAGGTTTAACTTAGACACAGTTTAAAAAATGACTATGAATATGCCCCTTTATGTTTGACATTAAAGATTTTTTTTATTTTTTGTAATGATTGTATGACAGTCTAAGGTGCTTTCGGTGTCAAATGTTTTTACTCATGCGAATGCGCTAATTAATCAAAATGCTAATTAACTGAACTCATATTCAATGTAGTCTATCAAAATTCGAGTTCATTTTACTATGTAGCTGAACTGTCAAAAAATCGATTGAAGTAAGAAAGAACGTATGAAAAAAAAAACATTTCCCATCAAATAATAGAGTAATAGCCAATCAAATGCTTGAACCGAAGCTGAACATCAGTTAATCCGCCGCAATCGAGTTAAATTCTTCCAGGTTCAACGTGATTGTATAACAATTTATAGAAGCTAAACGGAGTTTAAATATTAAACCAAAGCTGAACCACGATTGTAAAGGGTTATCCATTTTGCGGTTTCAAAAGTATAGGGCTGGAATTCCACATCTGTCAAACTAAGTTGTTAAACCAATTTATTTTTCAGTTGAAAGTCTGACATTTACAAAAATGGAGCGCTTAACTATCGCACAACGCATAAAAATTGTTAAAACCTACTACAAAAATTGTGATTCTACCACAGCCACATATCGTGCTTTAAGAGTTGATTATGGCTTACATAATCGTCCAACTACGCAAGCAATTGGCAAAATTCTGAAGAAATTTGAAGAGACTGGATTGGTTACAGATATTGTAAGGTCTGTGCATCATCGTTTCGCTAGTACCACTGAAAATATCGCTGCTGTAAGTGAAAGTGTTGCCGAAGACCCGAATGTGTCGATTCCTCGTCGTTCTCAGGAATTAGGACTGTCTTACGGCACATTATGGCGTATTTTGCATTTGGATCTACACCTACATCCGTATAAAGTCCAGCTCACACAACAACTGAAGCCAGCTGACCATTCACAACGTCGTATATACGTCGAATGGGTGCTTGAACAACAGGCGGTGGACGGCGATTTTTCGAACAAAATTTTCTTCAGCGACGAAGCACATTTCTGACTCGGTGGGTATGTTAATGAACAAAATTGTCGTATTTGGGGATCTGAGAATCCTCAAAGAATTGAAGGGAGGCCATTACATCCACAAAAAGTCACTGTTTGCGGCGCTCTTTGGTCCGGAGATGTGATTGGACCTTACTTCTTCGAAAACGACCATGGAACGACTGTCACCATAACCGACTTTTTTTTGCCTGCTATTGAAGAATACGACTTAGAGAATATGTGGTTTCAACAAGACCGTGCCACATGCCACACCACTCGAGCGAATATGGCTTTATTGCAAGAGACATTTCCTGGCCGCGAGAAATTATCTCGTCATGGCGATATCAACTGGACACCAAGATCATGCGATTTGACACCGCTTGACTTTTTTTGTGGGGCTACGCGAAGGACCGTGCTTATGCAGATAAACCTTTAACTCTTGAGCACTTGAAAACCAACATTCGTCAAGTTATGGCTAAGATACCGCCCAATATATGTCAAAAAGTGGTCAAAAATCACCTCAAAAGAATCGATGCTTGCAACAATTCGCGTGGTGGTCATTTAAATGTTGTGGTGTCTCACACATAATGTCAACGTTCAAACTTTATAATAAAAAAGAAATATCATGAAAAAAAATATTTTATGTGTTTTATTTACGTTTGCTTTTGAAACCGCAAAATGGAGAACCCATTACAATGTACATCTGGCCCTAAAGGATATTTTATTAAGCCTTGGATGATTAATATTTGATTAAATCGAAACCTCAGTAAAAAAAATGTACATAATGCTTTAAACCAAAAGGGCAAAAAGTGGCAAAAACGGTTATTTCGAAAATGTTTAAGGGATTTTTGTTTCCCCCGGAATATTTAATTCTCCATCAATTTTGTTTACTACTCGTATACTCGTAGTTAACCTCCCACAAATAGGGTAAAATACATTATCATCAAAATATGTATAATTTCCTGTTTGTTTTCTCTTAACTTATTTTTTTAATTTTGAATCTGCAATTATTAAAATATTTTTTTTTTTGGTTTAAAATTAAACCTCACGGGGACAAATTTGGTTTATTGAAATAGGACACATATGCATGAATCTGAGCGTGTTCGTGTTAGAAAATACCACTTTATCTATTTAATTGAAATCCGATTAGTTGATGAGCTGTGTGTGTATATAGATTAGTGGTTATATTATTGTTTGTGCTTTTTCTCCAAGGTTTAGTTTGTGTTTAGTTTTCAAATGTGATAGAAACATTATTGTGGCCGTCGCGTCGGCCACATTTGAAATTGGATTAAAATCCATTGCAGGGCAATCTGTTTACGATTGATGTGCTATGTTTACCACACGGATATTGTTTGTTATGCCAACCCTATAACATTTACATAAGTATACAATGCGTTCAGGATATATAGAAAAATACACAATTAATTGAAATAGAAAACTAAATAAATTTTAAGAAATTAATGGTTGATTTTAAATTAGAATATCATTGATTTGAATCGAAATCCAATTACCTACATCATTAAATTAGTGTGGTGTATGTGATGTGTGGCTCGAAATAATTCATGTGCGAAATTGTTTTCCCAGATATGGTGGACTAGGCAGAATTACAAAAAAAAAGGTTAACTAGTTTAAACAGTCATTGAGTTTCAATGTTCAATGCGGATCGAAATTTATATATTTTCGTGGTAAGGAAAAACCAGTATGTTTGGATGAATATTTCCGAATTTTTTAGTGGAAGTTTTTGGTCATGGGGTTGTCGCTCAAGTTAGCAGAGCAACAAAGTTCAATAGAGTGAGTGTTTTTTTGTAGAAAAATTGACGTTAATCTATGTATATACATACATACAAAATATCCAAGCGGTTTATTTTTTAAAGTAGTTTTTGTAACTTAAAAAAAAGGCTTTACTTTTTTGAATTGATTATACAATTGTTGTAAATGTTGGTTTGCCTTTTAATATATATTTTTTTTAATTAAGCAAATGCATTATGTTGATCTTGACTTTTCCAAAACTGCTTGCTTCTCCTGCAACTAGATCTTCTGTATTCTGAGCTTACCGATAAGAAACAAGTAAATCGTTTGCAGTACCACATGGTTCCATTCTTGGGCCATTTCTGTTCTCTTTTTCAGTAACTAGCTACAACAACAATATAAGTCTTTCGTTTTATGTGTAAATGTGGTCATTTGTCGTTTTATTTCGTTATTAAGAAAAATGTAAGATAACTATTATTTATTTTTAATAAAGTGGATCAGTTTCAAAAAGCTGATCTGAAATTTTGTTAAAATTTATAGGCAGTAAAAAAAAAACAAAAAAAAAAACAAAAAAAAACAAAAAAAAAAACAAAAAAAAAAACAAAAAAAACAACACACGAATGAGTTTATGTCATTAAACCGCCGTTCTCATAAGCTGTCTCGAAATATACATCACAAAAAACTGTCAATTCAGACTGTGTCAATGCACAAAACATTGACATTTATGTAGTCAGTCCAGTCAATCAATGTTGTCTTAAAAAGCATTAACGTCTTATCTGTGATAAGTGTCAATAAGATGTGTACCTTTTGGTACTTCATATTAGTTCATATACTACCTGTCAAAGTAACAAAGTGTATGTACCTATACATTTACCGATAAAAATTCAGAATTTTGAAATTAGTTCTTGGGAAAAAATTCTATTTTTGAGATTTTGGTTGACCGTGATGGGGCTAAAAATAATATGACTATGTGAATGTGGAATAATTTTGCAAATGTTGTGTTCTTTTGGCAAAAGCTATCCGTAGCAAAGTAGAATTTACACACATTACAAATAGAAAAACCTGCTCTCGATAAAAGTAAAAGCAAACGTCTGCTTTGGATAGATATTTCACATTTATTCGAGTATCAAATGAAGTAAAAGTTAGCTTATGCGTAAGAAACTACCAGATCAAAGATACTTTAATAAAAGATGTTTGAGTTGCTTTGTATCAGCTTCTTTCAAATTGCCTAAAAATGAACTAACTAAAACTTGAGCAGCGCCCGGGCCCCTACCAAAGCTCTTAAATTGGATTAGCAAAAAGCATTTAGGGAGCAAGTCAAAATATATCTATTATTAAGTAATAAATACGCACTCATTAGCAGTACGTGAGTGTGTGTTATCGATTGAGCATTTATAAGACGTGCACGTGAAAGATTATTAAGATGTCTTCTAATTTCATCTGCGGAAAAGGGTGTTATTTGAGAGCTTTTCGGCGAAATTTGGCACGAAATACATTTTAAATATTAAAAAATATAGCTTATTGCCTAGCCAGAAAATGTCAAATTTTATTGATGGATGCCTTAGATAAGAAACTTGACCCTAAAATCAGTGTCAATCCAGATTTTAACGATATTACGTCATTTTGAATTCACAGTCGTGTTGACCAACGAGTAAATATAAAAGTGGACGTAATCGTTTTTTTTTTCTCAGTGGTTATTTGTTGCTTCGTTAATCATTTTTACCAAAACGCGACTATTTATAATTAACATCTCTACTCCAACTCGATCTTTGAACCGCATATAAACGAAGTTCAAAAAATACTTAATAGTTAAATAATGAATGCGATCATTTTTGCAAGGAAACACAATACGAACATACCCTTTCATTGGTTCCACATCTGATTTATTGAAAAATGGTCAACCACATAAAATAATTTTAAAATAAACATTTTGGAACATACAACTTTTTGTATGTCTAAGTTCAAGTTTTAGTTTTCTTATCTGCCTTTAATCTGAAGAAATAAAAACAAATCCATTGTTGATTTTTACACACATGGTCAATAATGGCAACTTAAAAATATAAAAAATCAAGCTGCTAGGGATCATTCTTTTGGAAAATCCTGCTTTGCTGCCGATAGATTTACCAAAAGAACACAACTAATCTCATTTTATTCTTTCACATTTTTGTCCCACGCATTTTATTTTAAATTTTAATTGCGACATTAAGTCGCAGTAGTTTGTAGTTTATAACATTTTATAACTTACTTAACCCCTCCCTCCCCCAAACACATTTTTTGAGCTGCGTTTGTTTCTTTTGCGGAACAAAACGTAATAAATTAATTTTGTACTATCACAATTCTATTTATACACTGGTAGCTTTTCATTAAACTCAATTGCATTTGCTTTTACTCGAGATGTCGTCGACGACGACGAATTAGGTTCCGGCCAACCAAAGCAACGAAGCATTTCAAGAAGACTTAAGCATCACACTACCTTTGCATGAATCTATATTATATTTTAACTTTGTAGGTACATCTACTAGTACATCTATACACTTCTTCAAATAACAACCATAAACTACGAATGGGATGTCATTTGGTGAACCTTTGCCACATCCTTTTGGAAGCGAAGTAATTAAATGTGAGTGGAGTGCCGGCTACCACTTCTTCGTCTAACTAAAAGTTCTTGAAGAGAATAGCTCATCGAGCAATTGACACCTGGGTAAATCGAGTTGGATATAAAATTTGAAACACAGACAGTATTATTTTAGTTTTGTGTGTTGCTTTGTGGCAAGAATGCGACATTGTCAAGTCCTTTGTACTGGAATGCATTTTATGTATGTATATCTACCGACTCTTAGTGTACTAAGAGACTTCCCGAGACCGAAAGATGGATCAATTGCTATGTTGACATTGTCGCGTGCAAATTTATTCTCAGTTTGTACAAAATCGTAGCAAGATAGACAAACAGACAGACACTCTTAACAACATCACCAGATACCACAATGTAATTTTTGTCAATAAACCTTTTCAAAAGAAGTCTTTGTGGTATCTGCTGGATTGAGTCCCCACAGACACTTCTAGTTTTCATTTTCGAATGGTTTTTACTGTTCTTATAACTATCTTGAATAGTTGGACCATGTTCTTTGTTCATGTTTCGATAATTGAAGTTAATTGCTTAACATTTCGAGCATTTGAAATAACTTTGGTCCTGTAGATTGGTTGAGAGATGAATTAAAAAAAAGAAACGATAAAATATTTCGGAGTTAGTTTTGTGTTACTCACACGAACAAAGAAGTATCAAAATAAAGAGAATTACTAGTAGACTTAACCATTTTCATTTCAAAAAAATTATAAATTGTTTTAAAAAAAAAAACTTTATTCTTTTTAATGAAAGTTCTTCCACGGGGAAAATATGTACGGTCTTATTCAATAGAATTCGCTTTAACAGAAGAGTTATTGAGGCTCTATTCAACGTTTCGTAAATTCATATTCGTAATACATTTTCCGCCCGATTTTAGTTAATATACCCTTGTGTGAAAAAAGCTACAAAAAGAGAAACCTATTACATTTATATTTTTTAATTCAACCTCAAAACGGGGCTTAGCTTAAAAGTCGTCTATTCAACGTTACCGAACTTTTATGAATAACATTCCCGCGTAGGCATTGCAACTTTACACAATCTCTAAAATTCATTTATGAATAAGTCTGTTACTTTTCACTGTTGCAAATTTATGATGAAAGTTGAAAAAAATAAATCGCACGTACCTTTTTGCTCTTGTGTTTGATCACTTCTTAAGCACAAGATTTTTAGTAGAAACAGATCAATATGATTTTAGTATTTTTTACTTAATTTTTTTTTTCTAAATAATTTTTTAGTATATTAATATTATGTATTTAATAATACTCGCATAAATGTAAAAGCTGAATTTGGAAAAAGAAATCGTCCACTGATTTTCGGAATATTGATTTTCAAAAAAAAAAATATTTTTTTTATCAAAAATCTAGAAAAACAAATTTTTCCAAAAATTTGGTATGCAATATTATTTAGAAATCAAAGAACCTCATACATAAACATTTTAATCGAAATCCGGCGAGCCGTTTATGAGAAAGTCCAGCAGTTACCGTTAATAATAAAATATGTAAAAAACTAAAATGTAGTGCACATATTTTTTTCAAATCAAAATCGTTAGTGCCGTTTTCGAGATAATTAAGATGGTAGAAAAAATTGTATGGGATGTACCGTTAGTTTTGGGCCTATAAAAAACGATTCAAAAATGTATTTTAGCCAATCACATTAATAACATAACTACCTAGTTTAAAGAAAATCGCTCGCTTCAGCTGTTGTATAGACAGACAGACGGAATTGCGGGCCCCGCATTTTTGGTGTTCTCTATCACCGTAAATAGGATATGGAAATCCAATATACAAGAAAGAGCAAGGAAAGCAACAGTTGCACTCTTCTCTTGCAAAAAAGCATTGGGAATAAATGGGGCTTTCCCCCACAGATTACCCACTGGTTGTATACAGCGGTTATCAGACCTATACTTACTTATGGGGTAGTAGTATGGTGGACTGCATCACTTATTGTGAAAAATTAAATAAAGTCCAAAGGTCAGCCAGCTTATGTATCAGCGGAGCACTCTGCGCTACACCCTCGGCTGCCCTTAACATACTACTTAACTTCCACCCCTCGATATTTTTAGTAAATAAGTGGCCGTGAATACAGCTATTCGTCTCAAAGCCATCTCTCAATGAACTAGCAATTCGATATGCCATTCTAATATTCTGAACAAATTCGGACCAAAACTAGGACGTTCCGACTACACCACACACCATCTAATCTTCGACAAGAACTTCCAAATTACCATCCCAACAAGATCGTTCTAGGAGGTTGAGAGGTTCTTAAAAGATGAGTCAGCTCACTTTTATACAGACGGTTCGAAAACCGAAGAGGGAGTGGGTGGTGGTGTGTACTCAGACATACTAAATCTTAGCCTATCTTTCCGTCTCCCTGACTATTGTAGCGTGTTCCAAGCGTGGCTAAGGGAAAACGTGATATCTACATCGGATATCCGTATATTCTCTGACAGTGAAGCAGCCCTCAAATCACTTGGCGCTGTTTCCACAAACTCTATAACTGCCCGCAACTGTAGATCATCTCTTAGGGAGATGGCAGAATATTTTAACATTCATCTGATTTGGGTGCCGGGACATAGAGATATTTTGGGAAACTGCAAATTCGATGAACTCGCCAGAAAAGGAACCCAAATACCTATTCTACCGAGAACAACAAGCAAACTATTGTTACATCAAAACTCCATGAAACAAATAAATTTTAGTTGGTCAAACATCACTACTTGCCTGACTACCAGACAAATCTGGCCAGTAATAGACCCAAGTCGCTCAAAAGGTCTACTCTCTTTAAGCCGGAAACAGCTTGGCTCCGTAATAGGTGTAACTGAACATTGTTTAATTGGTAGACACGCCAAAAGAAATGGCGTTTTCTCCAATGATTTTTGCAGAAGCTGTATGGTTGAGGAGGAAGAGGAGGCTATCTCCCATCTTCTTTGCTCATGTCCTGCTCTCTCCCAAGGACGTAGATTGCACCTGGGGAATACTTTTTCGACGACACCAGCGATCTTAGACACATAGAGATTTACCGACTTCACCGCTTCATTCGAGGCTCCAACTGGTTTGATTAAAGAGTAAATTTCTCTTCATGTATTATCACAATGGACCTATCTAAGGTCTAAGTGTGTCAGCTGTTCAACCTAATCTAACCATCGCCGTAAAGTCAAGTTTGTATAAAATCTCGAGCTTTTTTTTTCCAAATGCAAAACTTGCCTTTTAGTACCTAAGTATATGAAATGCAGTGTCCGATGTCGCTTTGTGAACACTAGTCTCTACTGGATATTGTATTTCCTATAAAGTATAATAGTTTTTTTTTTACTCCAATTGAAGATGGCATTTTTGTAAGACAGCTCTAATTTTTGACGTCTACCGTTCACCAAAAAAAAATTATTTTTCTACATCCCAGCAAGCATTTATTCCTACTAAAATTTTCTACATTCCAGCTTTTTGACGTGTGATGGAATTTTTTAACTGTAGGTGATGCATGAAACAGATTAAATCAGTATCATAGCTAAAACGGTCGCTAAAATGTGTACTACTACTTTGCATTTTGTTAATATTAAACCACTTTTCTAAAATTTTAATCACCTTACAACTAGCAACTGAATACGCCTAAAAGATTTCAAACAACTAAATAAACAGAACTTCTGGCCCTCTTCCACCTGAGGGCGCCAACTGAGTCGCAGTCTTCCTGCACTATATTAACCTTATTCTGGTGTGTTGTGGCGTTCAAAAGGTATTATATACATGATTTTAAATTGTTGTCGAATTTTATAAAACTTTACATAAGGTTGTAAATATTGCTAATAGATATACATAACTAAATGCCAAAGAAAAAAAAATCACCATTGCGTGTATAATTAAATATTTTATAGCAAGCAATAAATAATTTCAGTGAAAAGTTCATTCACTTGAAATTATAAGTTTTACTTTCTTCTGCTGGTAAATCGCGTTCGAATTAACTATGCATTTTTCACACTTTCAAATCAATCAAGAGATGTCAGGTAGCGTTTTGACTAACACAATACAGTGTTGATGACTTTTATCTACCGTTATTTTTTTTTATTTTATTGAGTTATCCCCAAAGCGACTTTCAAGGCTGTTTGTCATCTGACAACTTTCCTCAATTAATTTTCACATAATATCATCCCTGTTTTTTTTTTAAGTAATCTAATACGTGTACTTCATTTTATTCGATTGACAGTAAAGTCTGTTCGTTTTTTTTTTTTTAATAATCTCCTGTCATTTTTATGTTCGGACATTTAATTTCACATGGCCACCGGAATCATGGGAACAGAGAGGGGGTCATGCAAGTTAAAATGAATTATATCATTTTTCGTGTGTATTCCAGCTCAAGCAGGGCAATAAGGTTTTTCCAATGAAGTGTCTTGCATCCGTCATTTAACTTAAATCCCCGTTAAGCTCGAAATACAATTTTGTGTCAATTCGAAAGAAGAACAAGTCAAACAACATTTTAATGGCATTGCTTGTGTGAGGCACTTAAACATAACATATGGTTCTTTTGAGCATAAATTTCCAGCATGTATTTATGTATATATCCAACACGCTTCAAGCTATGTAAGTCCCTGCGGCAATGTTTTCACCTCTAACAACATGGCCGACGAAATAGGGGGTAACATAAACAGGTAATTAAACTGACTGTGATGGCTTGGATAAACGATATGACGCGATACTGAAGAACCATACATATGTTTTGCTTCAATCCACCAACTGGCGGTGCGGTACATTTAATTTACTCAAAAATCGTGACGGCCAGTGACATTTTATATTATAAATCGAATAACATGCCGACGCAACGCAGGAACTAGAAATTTGAAATCGAACAGTTCTCTATGTGAGATGTGTGCTTGATTTACAATGTTATATTGGAAATTATAGGTATTTCTCTTAACGGGGCGGCTCAGCGGCAGCGAGTGCTCTGCACTTTTGTTTGAAACGTCATTTTAAGAAAATGAAACAGGAAAAGACTATAGCTCTGTGATCGATTTGCCAAGGTGCAACTTATTAGCTTTTCTCTCCCCAGATCAACATCTGGCCAATTGAAAACTCTGCATGGCATCGCATTGGATCGGATCGGATTTCTGGTTTACGTACGACGTATATACGTATGGACCATGCAGCTTCAGCTTGATGGTCGATGAGAGATGCCTGATTGACGGGGAAACCGTTTTAATAGCCGACAGGCAATCTGTCCGTATTGTGTCGATAGATTTGGATCGGACATTGATGCGAATGATGCTTGACGACTATACGACGATGACGATGATGCTGATGATAATGACGGTTGTGGCTTTGCATTGATAATTGACTACTACCAACTTGTATCTAAAGTATAGACGTTCGACCATCCCCAATCTAGAGTTATGTTATATGTAGAGTTATATTATAGTTTGCAGTGTTTCGAGTTGAAATATCAGGGAGCTGGAACAAGTGAACGAACTGAATTTTCTGGTTTAGTTTTTTTTTTTGTTAATTTCTCTTGCTTCCTGGATTTGGAAGTACTAGTTATGGTTGTACGTACGTATAGTCTTGTTTGCGTGTCTAATGAAGGCAATTTGATGGACAATAATTGCATAAGATGAATATATGTATATGGTCATTGATAGGTTAACCAAGCCAGTATATGCTTGGCTTGCTGATAGAAGTTTTGTGTGTGCTCTAAGACGGGATTTGATAGATTGATGGTAAGAAGCTCTGGAAGATGCGTTCGTGTTTTTGGAATCATTTCAAATTCAAAAGTTTAACCGTGACACATCTGTGATGGGTCAATTTCATTCAGGTGGACTTGAATATCTTCAATCTTCATCTCAGCAACTATTAAAATAATTGATTTGTTTTATCCAGCGACCAGTTTAAAAAAAGCCTTAGGTCTTAGGTCGTCAAGAAATTACTCTCTACTGGCAACACTCCAGATATTCTTACTCGAGAGTCTAGGTTAGACGACGGGGCGTCTTCTGTGCTTGATAAGAGCGAAAACCACCCCAATCCGTCAGGGATAGCTTTGCAGTAAGCAAGGGGGTGGCCGTGGTGCGATAGTTGTGTGTTCGCCTGTCAACTTCATTGTCACAGGTTCGATCCCTGCCGTAGTCTATGTCCTCTTATTTTTCCATTAAAAACCAATTCTTAAATAAATGTCATACGAGTTGCTGGCTTACTCCTTACATGCTGTTTAGGCATAGAACTAAAAACATATGATTGCGTAACACTAGTATAACGATAAATATGACAACGAATAAAAAAAATAATGCGAATTATAAGGGACATAGATAAATAAGATACGGAAATTTCTCGGCATTAGATCAGCCGCCATCCCTGGAGATAAAATCTGAGGCAACAACCACCTCCAATTCCAGAACATCGCGCCACACATCTTTCCTATCCTTCTTTCTCTTCCTAACCTAATGCCCGCGCTTGAAACATTTAAAGGGTAGTATAATCCCTTGAGCGCGTGTAAGCGTGTCGCACTTCTTTTCCAAAATCGAATACTCCCTCGTGCCCTAACTTAAACCCGCTATATACTTCGTGAGTAGTAATTTTATAGAAAGCTGCCATTATGTTTCAATGATAGCCATTTGATTTAATGACAGTTCTATACGAAGTGAGAGGGAGACAGATATGCAATGAGGGAGTCAGATATAGGGATACATATTGACAGAGATAGAAATAGAGATACCGCTACCTAGAGGAAGAAAGGAAAAAAGACAATGGGACTGAAAGAGAGGATATACGGATGATAGTCAGCGGAAGAGCAAATGCAGAATTGAAATGATATAGTGCTGTAAGGGGCAGGGAGAGTGATTAAACGTGGAAGTGAGATAGATAAGGAGTTGATGGTGAGAGATTTGAAGAGGAGGGAGATGGATGAAGAGATGGAGTTTGATTGAGTGGACTGCTGGTGCTGAAAAATAGGGGGCTCTAAGGTGAGTGATGGGAAAAGAAGGGAAAAAACGGCGAATGCTGTAGAGATTGAGAAAAATAGTTATTTGAACGAAGGTCAGCTTTCTCTTAAGTGAATTCGTGCTCTGAACCACCAATTTCTGCTTAAAGAAAACTAGCTTTGCTCATTTTTAAATGAACACATTTATTTAAAGATAAACTTATTGTTTGTCAATTTAGAGAAAAATTAATATTTAAACTGGCGATGGCGTATCAATAAGTTATTAAAAAAACACATAGTTATAAAGATTCCTCGTGCGTTAGAACGAAGCGCACGGTGGTACTTGAGTAACTTCTTACGAGGAACGAGCGAACATGCCTAACGCGTGAGACAAAAAATATTCAATATACAAACTGTATTGAGAAATAACCCTATTCTCGTGCGCCGCACGGGAGAAAACGATCTGCCGATCTTTACCGAATCTCTCCGAGGATTTCCGATAGAGCGTGGGGTTGTGTTGTTCTGGTCTTTCCTCTCCGACCCATAGAAGCTAGTAGCGTTGCGAAACTGATATTTTTGCATTTGTGTAGGAGAAAACTGTTTTGCTTCGGTAAAAACCGACGAATTGATCTAATTTATAAAAATAGAAGTAGTATAAGCAAAATGTTGGTTTGTTTTTTTTTGGAAACTATTTATTTTTTTTATTTTTCTGAATACTAATATTGGCCAGTTAGTAAAGTGCCCTACAGCGCCACCAGTTCCAGAACCTACCAGCCGCCACATGATGTGAATGTGAACATGGATTACATAATTTTTTGCTTACAAAAAACGTATTTTTCCGTAGGTTGCTAATAAAAAAAAATGGATTGAAATTTGTAATGTTACCAATTCTAAAATAACTAAACAAAATTTCGTATACAGAATTTAAATTTTTTTTTGATGATGATTTATGACTATGATTTATATTTATTCGCTTGTAAACAATCCACTCATCAACTCTAACGAACAAAATTTAATAAAAGAATATTTTAGTAATTGAGTATAAAATAAAGAAAACACTCAAAAATCTCTCGAAGAACATCCTTATTCTATTTGATTTTCAAATCCCAAATAGCCCCTGTGTTGTATACAATTTTCATATACATACATCATCCCACAGGGACACCAAAGCCATTGATGCATGCCACCCTGGTTGAATGATTGCATTACTTCAACACAACTCATGTTCAGATACATCACTTCCCAAAGAGCAGATACTGTTTTTTTTGTGTTTTATTTTGCAAAATTAAAAAAAAATGTTTTTTTTATTACTCCAGCAAATTATGTAAGATTCTCCATTTAAGATACAACTCTTATCTACTCGTATATGTATGTATATCCCATCTGTGTCGTCGTCTATTTTGGTAGAAATGTTTCAAAATGTTACGGAGGTCTGAGGTGGCAGGAATGACATCGCAGGGAGTTGGTTTGTGACTACACTTCCAGACCTCAGACAGACAGATGGACACACTTATACTTGGAATGAGTGGAGTAAACAAATGCAATGACTGAGTCAATAAACTCGGTGCCAGAGAGACAAAGAATCTCATTTAATTCGGAATCTTGTTTATTTTTTGTGTTGCGATGTTTGTTCAAAGCTACTGTTGTTTCTCCTCATGCAATATTTTTCAAAGTGTTGCCATGGAAGTGATATAATATTTTGTTAAGCCGAAAGTACGGACAATCAAAAGGGGTTTTGAGTGGGCAAATATTAACAACCGAAGGAAAATGACGTTAAGATTTGTTACATTCTTTTTTTAGCTTACATTTGGTTGGGATTTGAAAATCATTATGAAATCTCGCATTATCGAAATATCGCAATTACATATCCATTTGCGAAATTTAATTTTTTTTAAAAATGAGAATTAGATAAGCGTGATTTTTAAATCTTTGTCGTAAGAGATTTATTTAAAGATGACAAACATAATTGCGAATTAAGTTTTATAATTGTTCGGGCTCGAAAAAAAATATTCGTTAAAGTGTGGATGGTATGTGGAATGCGAATAGAGTTGGACTCTTCGTTGGAAATGTTTTCTTAAATTTATCTTTTTTTTTGGCAATTTAAGTAGGTATATAAGTATTTAATATTTTAAAAATGTTTCCAATTTTGTTTAGAATTTAAAAGGAAATTTTTTGAAAAAAAAACATTTATTTGCCAAATTTGCACTTTGGCAACACTGTATGCACTGACCCTACAACCAGAAGCTGTTTCATTTTATTTGAGTTCCCTAATGTTGAACTCGTAGCTTCCTATAAATGATGCCATATGCAAATTAAAAAAAAAAATAAAAATAAAACCGACATCGATCGATTGAAAGTGAAATGCTCGAATGCATCTGAACTCTTGTGTATCTTTTGTTTACGCAGATTGTCCATATCTATCTATATATATGTATGCACCAGTATGTTTTATGTGCCTAATTTTAAAATAGATTTGCGATTGTTGAACGAGAGTATCTTTTATATTCCGAATGCATAATATGCACAGAACAAGAGCTAACAAAGTAACAGCCATAATATATTTATTCGAATATTCATGTAGTAGATATACATAAATAAATGTAGATATTCCCTCAAGTTAGATGTCGGGGTCGTTTTCGTTTCTTGAAATAATTTCAATACAACTGAACCGAACTGAATGTCTGAATTACACATGTAGATGGGGTTTATTTTACATTATACTCTTGGTGTAGATAGATCTGGATGTCTGATGATGCCAAAGTGCAGAAAACGATTATAAATGAAAAGAAAATTGTATTTCTTGTTGGCTTCGTTTTGAATATAATTGTAAGTACATGGAGTTCAGTGTACGCCATTCAATAATATCTATAACTTTGGATTGTGTCTATGTACTGATGAAATTTCGAATTTTGGTTTGGGGTACCTCAAGGTTCTGTTCTAGGTCCGGGTTTATTTAAATTTGTATTTATTTCAGTAATATTCATATATTACGTCTATAAATTTAGTTTGCTTTCAACTAACGTCCGTCTCGTGTCATCGTTGATTAATTTTCCAATTTCTGTCAAGTTGCTAAAACTATGAGTAGGTCTGAATATTATAACCAGCAGCCTTCGCCGGTTAAACTGAGGTAAAACAAGGTTTCAAACATGTTTGTATATGCATATGCCCTTGAAAGCTGAACCATGGTTGAATCTCAATAAATTCCAAATATTGATGAATTAATATCTTTGGTCGAGGCTTATTGTTTAATAAATTCTTAAATTCAATAAAATATGTCTTATTAAATTTTATATAGCAGCAAAATCCAATGCAAGCCTTGCTGAATTATTATTCATTCAAAAAAGTCTATCGATGCATATATATTTTACTTTTACTCCTACATTTTTATTCAACTAAAAGTTCGACTTCCGTATCCCATTTGACTCAAAATCATAATCGCATTCATGCATAAAAATGAGACCATTTAAAGGGATTTCCTCTCATCAATATGTATATTGTTTGTTGTGTACTATACAACTTGAGAACAGATCTAAATAGCTTGTAGCACTTAATTATATCTCTGAACGGTGGCAGCAAGTAGATCACTTATACCCTATGACTTATGACATTCAAAACATAAGGCAAACAAAAAGACAACAGAAACACAATGACAAAAACTTAAACAAAACGGCTTTTTCCTTATGCGAGCGTACAACAGTATTGTCAAATATTGTAACTACCTAAATCTTTCTGCTCTCTACTGTTCTTTAACTAGAAATAGAAACATCCTTGCCACAACATGGCATCCGTGTTTAACATTGTGTGTCCCGCCATAATTAGAGTGACCTTCTGCACACTATATATTAAAAGAGCTTTATTCATAAATCTATTTTAAAGCACCATAAAATAGAGATAAAATGGAAAAGTTCTCCTAAAAATGTAATATAAAGCTGGGTATACCTACTTCAAAAAAATTCGAGGACCCTCATCTTATACCAGTTTTATGAGTATCCATAACCATTTTATTGCGCGAAATATTTTAAAGAAAATGGTAGCCTCTTACACAATGCCTATGGCTGATAATAAAAAAATGTTAACGTATTTATAGTTTTGTCGAAATACCGCTTAAGGTGAATCGATGAAATAATATTTGCATCATTGGATTTATAGGTATAATGTACTCACACATTTGTCTCATAAATTTGCGCATATACTTCCTCAATAGAACACATAAAAAAATCAGAATATGGCCACCTTATTCATAAATAACATATCAAGTGCCAAGTGGAGCACTTTCCTTTCTCCATAGAAATAATAATATGTTGGAACGACATTTTTTTTAGTGTGCATCCTTGTTTCTATGAAATATTCCCTTTTCATGTCATGTCAACCTGAGGACACTTCCTCTTATAATAATATTCTCCCCTATCCCTCCGCCTTTCAGCTCTCCTACATTTTTTATTAATCGCATACACTCACTACTCTGCTCCACTTAGATATAACAAAGTACGTTTTGTTTGAATGAAGGCAGGAAGGAAGACACAAAAAACAAACCTTCAAGCAAGATGAAAACGTGTGTACATCTGAGATAAAATACTGCAGAAAAGACTGAGAAAAGGATAACAAAAAATATAAAAGTATTAACCGACTACAGCAAGTAGACCATCATAGGTGTAATTACATCGACCGCACATACTTATCCAGTAGCCAGTACTAACAGTATCTGCAGTACAGTGGGGAGGATGGACATTTTTTTGCACACATTTTTTCATAATTTTTTATGATTGCGGAAAAATGTTTTTTTTTGGCAAACGTCAGAAATTCATAATATTAAAAAAAAAAAGTCCCAAAATTCCTGTTCACCGTTTTCACCTAATTTTCTTGAGGAATGTTTCGTTTGACCATTCTGTCAATAAAATTAGTTAATTTTGTATATGTCCTCAAGTTGAAACTTTGAATTGCAATAATTTTTGACCCGTCTATCCACTTTTAAAAATTATTTCCAATAACTTAGCTGCACACTCAATTCATATAAATTTGAAATTGTAAATAAGGAACAGCTGATAATTCTGACATGAATACATTTGACTTTAAACAAAAAGGAGAGATATTTGTTGAGAAGCTTTCCAGTCACTTTCTAATAAAAGTTCCCTTAATGTAATTTTTTGACAGGTGACCAATCAGACAAGTACCTACGTCTGAACTCGGCCGATATTGGTTTAATTAAGTGTTGTGAATTTTTGACGTTTCTAAGTTCTCCAGAAGAAAGAAAATTAACAAAAACATATACAATCAATATTAAGTAGGTACAATTTTTAATTAGGTGATAAGCGAGTGTGTAGGTGTTTTAAGCTCATCGTAAAAAGTATTTTTTTTTTTGGATAAACATCCGACTTATTTTTCACTACTTTACCTACCCATTGTTTACTTGTTGATTTAGTACTAACTTTGAAGTTATTGTACCCCACTGTGCCTAGTGCTACCGATGTCGATTTAATGCAAGAAAACGAGGATTTTTTTGTAGTTAAATGATGAAATATTTAATGTTTTCACTTCACATGAATCGATGCATACCTATATTCTGATTATCTAGTACTCTAGTTTATAGATGAGGAGATGAAGAAAAATTCCAGTTAGGGTAGAATACAGTGAAAAAAGAATGGCAATGTGCATTAATTATTATATTCTGCACAAGCAATTCAGGCGTTGCCATTATTGGTAAAAAAATTTCTGCCAAATAAAAATGTCGGATTTTTAACTAACTCGACGTATGACGTAAAAATTTAGTATGTCAAACAAAGTTCTAACGTTCAAATTCTGATTGTCAGTTGTCAAATGAAATTCCGCATAGTGTCAAGACATGACATTATCATCTTACCTACCACTATTTTTTGTATTCTTATGATCTATGGTCACAGATGTCATCATAAAAACTGTGTCGAGGTCTCATCAACAAAGACGTTTTTGCTTTTTGCTTTTCAAAATTTGACACATTGAATTGACTCAAGACCTATAAATTATGAAACGATCAAAATACAAAAAATACTTCAGTCCTGTTGAAATGACAAGAGAAAATACGATGAAATTTGCCTGAAAGCTTAAAACTATATCCGAATCTTAGAAGTCAGTAATCAGAAGTGTTTATTTAAAATTTTACACTCTACGTTGTCAAAACAACATAGGCCATATTTAACGGCATTTCTAGTATTTCTATATTATGTAATAACAAATATAAGAACAGAAATGCAGAACACACAAATGTAAAAATAAGTCGAAGAACTTCCAGAAATGCATATTTATAACACTTTTGTTAAAAAAATGATTGAATATTTTGCATTTTAAAAAGGGAACAACTGTTATACAACTGATCTACAACTGATCTACAACTGATCTACAACTGGTATACAACTGATTTCAAAACTGTAATCCAAAAGTTATAACTATTAAAAATTGGAATTTCTCTAGTCTGTTCTACTCTCCCTCGACCCACCCCAACCCTCACGCCTTGGAACGATGAAGTTAACAAAATTTAGTTGACAAATAGTTAGCTTATAATGGCTTTATTATGACATTAGAAATTAGATTTTCAGTAAGCTGTCAAAATTACATTTATAAGTTTTTCAATATAAGTAAAATGTTGTTAAACATAATGATAAGCAAATAACTTCTACATGGCAACACTGTACGAGCATTCCTCACAGGAAAGAGTTACATGCATGAGAAATAAAAGAAGATATATAGAAAATACTTTTTTTTCCACTTTGAATGGAAATGCATGAAAGGAAGTTTGCGAGACGTTGCAGTACCTAGAAGAATGTAAATATGGTTTTTGCTTTTATTCCTTCTGTCTGATTGCCGTAAGTTTGTGGGTTGAATGCTTTTTTATTTCTCTTACTTTGAATTGAAGAGAAAGTTTTTTTTTTTGCAAGAGTTTGAAAACTCTAATAGTTGTTATGTCGCTTTTTTGTCTTCATCATCGTGTAGTCATCTTCGTCGCAGAGAAGTCTTATTTTGTCATTTTGCTTTGTTTTATGTGATTTATGAAGCGGAAATTAATTTGAATTTAAGATTATTTCAGTATGACATGACGGTAAGATAATAAGTACTCCATTTATATTTTGTACATCAAGCAAGATAATACATTGGAAATAAATGAGGGAAATAAGTTGACATTAAGTCATTATTAATCCCTTAAACATACATTAATTTTTATATCATATTAAGGAATTGGTAACACTGTCAATCAGACTATAATCTGTGGGATACTCTTCAAGCAATTTGTGTTTTGCAGAAGATCCGAAATTATGAAAGCTTACAGATCTTACTGTATGCCATTCAAATCTATCTTGTTTGTTGATTTGCAACAATTGTTTTAAGCTCGATGTGCACACATTCAGGACTTGCAATTAAAGTTTCAAAATTACTTTAAATTTCTGAGCTCTCACAAAAAAAAATGACGGGTATAAATTATTTCGCACACAACAACGGATTAACAACAACTGGAAAAGCATCAAATAAGCCTTCATAATAATAATTATACCAACAGTTAATTATTTTTTTTCTGAAATCCTCCTGAAAGATGAAATTGAGAATAAAAATAAAATAAAAAAAAAATTATTAAAACTCCTACCTATGTATATACACCAACTGCAGCAGAAGTTTATTCAGAAAGATTTCATCTCAAAAAAAAAATCCAAC
This sequence comes from Philhelius pedissequus, assembly GCA_910595825.1. Classification (NCBI taxonomy): domain Eukaryota; kingdom Metazoa; phylum Arthropoda; class Insecta; order Diptera; family Syrphidae; genus Philhelius; species Philhelius pedissequus. The sequence continues at coordinate 31,037,900 of OU343160.1, forward strand.
TGGTATATCTCACTGCACTGCAAGTCTTTTAGAATTTTAATTGTACATCTCTGAGTCTGCAACTGATGGGTGTTGCATGTTATACGTATAGAAAAAGCTTAACAAATTGAAATAAAATTATGGTTGCGAATTCGTCGCAGATATTTGCTCAATTTTTTGTTTGCATTTTATTCGTTTTGGTTAGTTAATCATTTTAGTAAATTTTCTTGGCAATTTATTGTTTGGGTTCCGGGCTACTGAATCGTGAATATTTGTCAAGTAACTTTGACCTTTAGGAAGTCGAAACTCACTAGATTATTATAGAGATATACAGACTATTAATAAAAAACGCTTTAGTCCATGGACTTACAAAACCATGGAATAAGAGTTAGACCATAGACTAAAATTTCCTGTTAATAAAAAAAATCGAACAAAATCTACTACTATAAGTGACAACTCTATCTGTTTTTATTCAATGCCCCTGTAAATTTTGTTGTTAAATGTCTATCCCTAGTCCTTCATTAGACCACCGTCTTAGATGTTCTAGCGAAGGACGAAGTTGGTAAACGTCAAATAGCAGAAATTCTGTTTTATATGTTTATATGTTTATTAATTTGGGTAATAATGTTTAGTCCAACATCAACTGTCAGTTTTGGTTTTCAGTGCAAGACGTTACCAAATATCATATCAGTTCACTTAAATAATTAGTACTAATAAATCAATTCAATAATCAGCTAAAATATAAATTTCACTTTAAATTGTAAGGTAAAGAATATAAAGTTTAACGTTTTGTTGCTAAATGTAAACCCAGAGTTATGTGCTGTCATTGTGACAGCCCTTTTCAATTTGAGGCAGTGCTGCCACTCAGAAATAATAAAAAAAGAAACACTGTTGAAAAACATTGACCGCGTATGGTGGCATATCCAAAGCAATCTGGATTGCTTTGTGATGTTGTAACGCCTAAGAAAAAAAAAACAGCTGATGAACTAAGCTTAATGTTGTCAAACACAAATCTCAAGGTACCCACAAATTATTGGATTCGTTTGGAAATTTGAGAAATAGCTGATATAAAACTGCAGATGTGTATGCAATACAACTGACTTAACAGAGAAAGCTAGCTGAATCGTTCGAAAACAAACCCGACCTAAAGTATTTTGGATAACTTAGCGGCATCGCACCGAACGCGGTCATTATTTGAGTTCGAAAAAGAGATTTATCTACCCTCAGAAAGTGTGTGTGTGATGAATTATGAGTAGTGGAATAGTAAGTGTTCATTTCTTGATCAATTTTTGTATGGTGAATTCACAGGATGAAACAAAAATGTTCTGCTTTTGAGCTAAAGTACCATTTGGGCGTTGTTTGTTTTAAAATAACATAGCCGCCTTCGTGTTTATTTGCTTGTAGGGTACGTCAGACATATTTTTTTTTACAAAGCGATTATAAAAAATAACATTTTTTTCGAAATTCAAAAAAAAAAACTTAATTTTGGACTCGTTTTTTTGCTAACGATTAACGCGGTTAATCTTGATACATCATTTTTTTTGACATCATTATTATTATAACTTTTAAGGTTTTCGCGGTTGTTGGACATAATTAATTATTTATTTTTCTCGGATATTAAGAGCGCACTTAGTTGTACTTACCCCACGGGTAAAACCGTGATTTACGCGGTTAATCCGAGAAAAATAAATAACTAATTATTATTATTATTCATTGTTTGCGTTTTGGATTAAATTATACAATGCTGAAATTGACGCCGACACGTACGCTAAATTTAAATTTAGTTGGTTGTCAATGCCATATTACAGGCTTTTCACACTAAACCCAAAACGGGGTTTTTAGCTTAAAGTTTTACGAAAACTCGAAAATCGTTCACACTGAACATTTACAAGTTTTCGTTTGAAATTTCTTATTTAAATTTATTTATTTAAATAAAATCAATTCTACCAAATTAAAACAAATGTTTATAAAGGGTCCGCCATCTAACGTTTTTTTTTTCAACTAGTGCTTATTTCGTGAATGGTAACGCTTACTTCATGTCTGATTTGACAGATAAATAGTTTTATCCTTCCGCTGAATGAATATGGTTGTGTATACGCTTGAACAACGCTGGGAAATATTGCGACATTACTTTGAAAATCATGGTAATGTTGCAGAATGTGTGCGAAAATTGCGTATGGATTTTGGAAGAAGAGAAGCACCGTCAGCTCCGTATGTTCGTTATATTGTGAAAAAAGTGAAAGAAACTGGCATCCTCATCGATAAACCAAAGAGTGAAAAGCCAAAAACAGTTCGTTCACCCGAGAATATTGCTGCTGTGGCAGAAAGTGTGCGTGAAGCGCCATCAACATCAATTCATCGTCGTTCTCAACAATTGAACATTTCGGAGACATCATTGAGACGAATTTTGCATAAAGACATTGGTATGCCGCCATACAAAGTCCAATTGGTTCAGGAGTTGAAGCCAACTGACCATCCAATGCGTTTTCGCTTCGCTAAGTGGGCCTTTTCAGATGAAGCTCATTTTGATCTTGGCGGGTATGTAAACAAGCAAAATTGTCGCATTTGGGGCACTGAAAATCCGCACGCATACATTGAAAAGCCGATACACCCAAAAGGAGTCACTGTTTGGTGCTGGGTTTTATTTTGCGAATTCTGCAACTTCAAAAGAAAAAAAAGCTATATTGATGCAGACACTAACAAATACGGTATGAATTGAAATTGAAATTAATCCATACAGCTGTTTTATTTTTCGTTTTTTCTGGCAACAACCCGTCAGCTATTTATGTGACGTTTCATCTTGCAAATCCAACATGTTTTCGACAGGTTTTATTTATAACTTGTAGCTTATCAAAACTTGTGGCTTATCAAAAATGGATGAGAAAACTTGTGTTTTCGCTTTAGGTTTTCAGCCAAAACCTATAGTTTCAAGAAAACCGTGTTTTGGGTTTGGTGTGCAAAGGCTATTAAATCCAAATAGATTAGTAATTTACAGTTTGTTAATTTTTTTATATAACCCAAAAGCCATTTTATAAACTGCCAACGATTTTAGTAATAAGGTATTTACTAATAGTTAAAAGGCGTGTTACAAAAAATCGACTGAGCCTATTTTCTCAAAAACGGCTTTAACGATTTTCATAAAAAAAAACATTCAAAGTTCTCTTAGACAAGCTTTAACTGTTGCCTAAAACCTGTCAACCAAGGATGAAAGTTAAAACCTCACACTAATTTTCTTTGCACAAAACCAATACTTTTACCATCAGAAGCAAATACTCGTAGATACAGAATAAAAGGAACTACCAATTTCCAGATAGCAATGTAAAATTTAATTAGCCAAAGAAAAGAAAGTAATTATACCTGCTCCACGTCTTTGTCGTCTCAAAATCTCCTAAATTTTCAACGTTTAGTATTTATCCTTTTCCAAGTTAGTTAGCCATTTATATGGTTAGACTTGGCAGTTTCCTCCTGTGTCATGAATAAGCAGGGATTTTCGTAATTCAATTAGCCAACTTGGCAGTTTTTATTAAGGATGCTTTTCGTGAATTTGAATCGATTATGAAATACGAGACACGCATTCAACCCCTCCCCCCCCCCCCCAACAAAAAGTTAATAAAATTCGTTCCTCGCAAAAATATTGCTGTGTGATATGAATTCATAAGAATATTTCGTCAAAGAAGCTCGTGTCATACCACTTGTGATGGGAATTAATTGCGAAACGTTGTCAAGAGCAGGGAGTTCTTGTTGCTGCACATCAGAAAGAGAAAATTTGGTGGGCTTAGAAGACAAAAAAAAGAGAACGATTGTGTCTTAATTACGAGGAAATATGATGGCATATCCTTAATAATATGTATGTATGTACATATGTATGTTGGGAATATATCTACATACATTGAACTTTTGTAGCCTGGTCGACCTAGTTTCATTGGTTTTGTTTTATAATCAAATCAATTTCAAAATCCTGACTTCTCTTCTTGTTCTACTGGGAAGGAAGCATGTACAAGAGAAGAATGGATTTTTTTATATACATGTGTATGTTGTTGGGAAACATAGCTTTTCAGTTTGAAAATAGTGTTTTCCGGTTCAGTTAAGCGTATGTGATTTTAATTAGATCAAAAATACAGAAAGCTATTGTTATCGCATCTTCACACAGTCATCTTTGTCAGAACTTTAAACATATAAAGGCTTATAGGACCTTTTAAAATATTTTACCGAAAAGCGAATGTTTTGAAGTGAATTGGACTCAAATCAAAAGTTAAAGCGTGCAATAAATAATCCGTACTCACATACACTAATCCATAGGCTTACAAAATTATTTGCATGGCAGCATCAAAACCCAAGATCACCAAAAACCATTTTAATATATACAGTAATACCCGGATAAGTGCCTCTCGCTTAAGTGGCTAACCCGCATAAGTATACATTTTACAAGGCTGGGGATTTTTTCATTTTCATATAAAAATCATTTATAAGTACCTTCCCTTAACTACCTTTCCCTCTTAATTGCCTTTTATTTTGTATACTTTTAGTGAAATTTAACTGAGAAATATTCTTTTAAGTACACATTTCAATTCTGATAAAATTCAACAGTTTGTCTTCTTCAGCCCTTCCTTTTGTTTTATGCTTTAAAATTCATAAATAAATAAGTAATAATCTTAGGCCCGTTTGCTTATCCTTAAGTAGAAATGAAATTCTTAAGTTGTGCATCAGCAAACGGGCCTTAATCTACTACAATTATTCTTGGAAGGTCGTTAAAATCTATTTTAAATTATTAATTCAACAAGTCCGATTAAATATAATTCAAAACACCTCCTTAATTAATTAGTCCTGGTCCAGGACAAATTCTCCCATTTTGGATATAGTTTTTTTTTGTCAAAAAATCCATGTATAAAATGAACTGAACTTAATAAAAAGGGCGTGTTGATAAGGCGCCACTAACCAACTGATGAGTCCAAGAGAGATCGCCGGGACGAAACCCAAATTTTGTCGGCCATTGAAGGTTATATTAATTAAATGTTTTTATTTTAATCAAAAATTTTAGTTTTAATTTTTGTATAAGTCAATATAGAGATAAGTACCTATGTGCACTTAAGCGGGTTTTGTATGACTGCCTAACCCGCATAAGTGCCTATTAATGCGGTGCATTTAATGTGAGGCGCTTATCCGGGTTTTACTGTAGATGCCTTTCTTGAAAGTCAGTGTCGAGGTTTTAAATATCCCATTATTGGGTCAAAAAGTTTGAGTAATTGGTGGACCTTAGGAAATGTAGGCTCGCAAGGGTATGTATCACAGGAGCAATGAAAACTTTCCCTTCAGCAGCAATGAAGGACATACTTCCCCTGATTCCTTGTAATATACCCCGATTACGGTTGTCGATTTGGTTTTTGGTTTTTGATCGAAATTTTTTGCCGATTCTAATTACCCGATCGATGGAAACCGAAGATTTTGGGTTAAAATCCTGCTAGTGCCAACCTTATTTTTTTTTTGTAAAAATTAAGTTAGACATACAAAAAATATTGACCTTGAATATGTACTTATTTACCGCACATGCACATGATGGGATTCCATAAAAAAATAAAATGCACGACTGGATCGCACGTACTTGCTCCTATGCAAAAGATTCTTAATAGAAACGGCTAAATGTATTTTTGAAGTCGTTTTTCACTTAATTTTTTGTATATAAAAATTCTCAAATATTTTCCAAAAAAAAAATTGGCAGGTAACAATATATTTGAAAAAATTTGTTGGCCAAAATGTAGACCATATCCGAAGTAGTACACGCACCAATTTTTATTAAAATCGTTAGAAACGTTTTCGAGATAATTAAGATGGTAGAAAAATTTGTATGGCAAGTACCGTTATTTTTGGGTCTAAAACGACGATTCAAAAATCTATTTTGGACAATCACCTAAAACGCCTAAGCACCAAGTTTGAACAAAATCGGTGCAGCGGTTTAGGCTGTGGATCTTTCTACAGACAGACAGACAGACAGACAATCGATGAAGTCGAGCCCGCGATTTCATCGCATGATTCACTATTTGAACATATTTGTTTTGGGAATATTGACATCGGGATTTTTGCCCTGGGGATTCTTTCTTTGGGGATTTTGATGCTGGGGATTTTAATTTGGGGATTTTGGATTTGGGGATTTCACTTTGGGGATTATGTCTTGGGGAAAATGTCACCCTTGTAAAATAACAACTTGATAAATAACAAACCATAATTTACTACAATTAATTACATTGGGTCGACTTGCAAACTGAGTCTTAAAATTAAAGTTGATCTTACATTTAAAATCTTTCATCAATGTTTGTGGAAGAACAATTTACTGTGTAAGTGATCTTTGTAAGTGGCTGCAACTTCGAAATGATGTTGAACAAAGTAGAATCAACTATGTTGCACTTTGAAAGTTGAACATGGAATTTTAATTTTTGATACATTTTTAGCATTTTCCACTTAAAAAAAAAGTTGTTTCACTGTTGAATCGACTACGGATCACTTTAAAACCAGAATGACAATACTTAAAACAACTATGCTTAGTTAAATCAATATATTTTCAACGTTAAATTAAATACGTTCCTTATACTATTTTCCAACGTTAAAACAAATACGATTTATTAGATTTTACGTTGCCTTTTTCAGGGTTTGAATTTGTTGAACACAATATTGTTATTCCTTAGATGCAGTGTAAATTAATTAATGTAATTAATTATTACCTAATATGTGCTGTAAATAAGTATTCAATGTTTATATTTTTTTTACTTTAACTTAATTTTTTCAAAAAAAAAAAAAAAAAAAAGATTGGCACTAGCAAGATTCGAACCCATTATATTCTGGTTCCATATGATAATAATTAGAATCGACAATTTTCCATCAAATATCACAATCATAATAAGTAAATGTGATGAACTTATACATTCAATTGAATCCTTTGAATTTTCAACCAATTCACTTTCATTTCTTTATTCTAAACCATCTGGCATCTCCACTCATATGGTCTACCTATACCTTGGTGTTCCTGTTGACCGTTTATTTTCGCTTCTAAACCAATCATTTTGGGAACAGTATGTGTTCAACATCAAAATGTTTATTCACGATGAATCCAGCAATTAATAAATTCTCCACAACCAGGGGCAATCGCTCGTGTAAACACCAGAAGAAAAAAAGCCTTCGAGAATCCAATATCCGAACCTACTGCGAACCGGTGAAAATAAATTAGCTTCAAGTTTTCCTGTTTTTTTCATGAATGATGGAAAAAAAATACAAACAGCAACAAAACAAACGAGTTTCCTGTTTCGGATAAATCGGACTGCAATATCGTCGACCCAGAGGGGAACAGCAGTTAACAGTTGTGCCGAGAGTTGCACCTTAAAATCACGAACAATGGTGAACTGTCCGTTAACAGGCGGATGGATATCCACAATCACGGATTTTCGTCTGTCCGTCTGCTCGACAGTTAGCCTGTTGTTGCTGTCCATGCAGCAGCGGCCAGCTTTCAAGGCAACCGATCGAAGTAATCGGGAACGGTGGTGGTTGCGGCAGCGAGGCGCGCTCGGTGGCGTTTCCAATCTATTGGGGCGCAACAGCTGCTGTCTGATGTTGCACTACCGCACGTTCTACTCCTAGAGTAGGAGTCATTATCTTCTTCGTATTGCAGCAAGATCACCCGTGTCCAACGGTCGAAGCCTGTCTACCAACAGTGAAAGTGAAAATTGTCTTTCAATAGTGGAAAAGTGCTTCCCGGCGCTGTGCGCTGTGTTGTGATGTTTTTGTTTGCGTGCCAATGGGCCAATGTGTGATTTGCTTTTTTTTTTTTTTTAATTTTATTGAAACGATCCTCAAGTCGGCCATAAATAATTAAAGTTTTACACGGCCTTTGACACTGTGATCGCATACGTTGGCGGCCAAAACGGCCTCTGCACGATGATTTCGTACATCATTTTAACACCACCAGCACTGCCAAGGCGATAATAGATACTGGCCGGCCAAGGTGTATTCCAAGTGGGGCGTGCTACAGAAAGTCAGTTCGTTTTTCGCCTGCTGTTTTAAAGCTGCTTAGCTGTTTGAGTTATTAGTGTCCATTAAGTTGTTATAGATCTGTCAAGATTGGCAAAAAGTGTAAGAGAGAGATGAATTTTGCGAGAGTGATTTTTAAAGGGTGTTCCAAGTCAATGGAAACAAACAAAAAAAAATTACCCTAAATCGCTTAGAAAAACAATACCCAAAATTAATTTTGGTGTGTGTGAGACTAGTGTCAGTTTAATAAAATTCTCTTTTCTCTGTTTAATTTATAACATTTTATAACAGATCTGTTTATATATCAAGAACTGTTTGTATTTCCTCGTTGGCTCACGCAAAATTATTTCTTCAAGATAAACATTTAGTCAAGTTTTAGTAGCGATGAACTTTTATAACTGTTATAAATTGCCTTGTCTGGAACAATTCCAATGAATGAATATCCCAAGAAATAATCCTGCCTAACTACGTTAAATAATTGCTCATTCTATCCGCAAAGCATTTTTCTTAAACTAGTTTGCAAGTTGCACTTCGCAACACAAGCGAATTCGCTTGGTTATCAAAATGCGCATAATATTGTGCATTTAGTTAAGTCTTTCATACAAAATAAATTGGGTAGATTTACTAAAAGATGCAACATTTGCGAAATTACAAAACCACGGTTTTTTTAAAATGGTGTGGATATGTACATAGTTTCTTTTATCAACCAACCATCTAACACAAACTAGAAAAGTTCCTAGATACCCTAGCAGACGGAAATTTCCACAAATGGCAAATGAAGACTTGCGAAATGTATGCGACCACAAACAACGCGGAGTCGACGAAGTGCTCACATAAAACCCAAATAAATACTCGTAAAATATTTGCGTTGTCGCAAAGCAAATAACTTGACAAATATGTAAATGCGAAGTGCAAAAACTTTAGCGAAATTTTCGAAATAAAGATTTGTATGCGATAATCTGAGAAGAAGCAAACATCAGGAGCTCACACAAAAGTCAAACGAACACTTGCGAAATGTTTGCATTGCAACTAGGCAAAGTTTATGAAAAATATGTAAATGCAAACTATCAAAAATTTTAGAGAATTTTGCCAAATAAATATTGCGATGCGATAAACTGAATATAGGCAAATATTTTGAAATATTTACATTCTCACAAAGCGAAGCTCATGATAAATATGTAAATGCGAATTCGGAACATTTTTGGAGGAACCTGCGAAATAAATGTTGCGATATGATAAAGTGAAGAGCCGCAGAAATTAGGAGTCAAATAAATACTTCCAAAACATTTGCGTTGACACCAACCAAAGTTAATGCAAAATATGCAAATTCAAAGTCGACAACATGTGAGAGAAATTTGCGAAATAAAAGTTGCGATGTGACAAACTGAAGAGTCGCAATACATAAGGAGCTTTCACAAAAGCCAAATAAATACTTGCGAAAGTTAATGCCGAATATGCAAATGCGAAGTCGAAACCATTGGGGGAAGCTTGCGAAATAAATATTGCGATGCGATAAACTATATATTTAACAAAAAAATGTGTCTAAAACACGTTAAGCAAAGTAATATTACATGGCAGACTCTGTTCAAAATAAAAAAGCAAATTCACAAAATTAACCATATTTAAATATGGTGCAGTGTGCGCTAATAATGTACACCCTGTTAAACAATACTTCGCTGAGTGATAACCCCTTCTTTTTTACTTTTTTACGATATCTAAGTATCTGTCAGTAATTACTGCCAATTGAAAATTGATTTTTTCAAATTAAATTTTATGCTTTGCCATAAAATTGGTTCACGATTTTCAGCTTATGCGCCCTGATCAAATTTTCTCTGCTGGCGTTTTAGTAGTTATTTATATTTTTTTCTTTCTTTCGAATTAACTGTCAAAGAAAAGAAAGTAAACTGAGAGTGGACATAGTACTTTGCGCATGGCGAACGAATATTCAAATGTTAATTTATCTGACGTATCACAGATCGTCGTCAGTTGATATTTGCAGATAGTTTTCTTTGCCGTTGTATTTCTTGCACGTCTTGCAGAATGATAGATTTTTATTGAATTTGTTTATCATCCTGGAAGAAGAAGTTGGAAATTATTGCTCTGCGTGATGGGATTTAATTTGTTAAATGTTGGAATTTATATAGCTTCAAGAGAGATAGCTGATATTCAAAATGTTATTGACAGTTGCCTGAAGGAATCTTCTGTGTTCTTTTTTTTTTTAAATGTTTGTAATGTTAGTTTTATATGTATCCATTTGTATTTGAAGACAAATACAGTCATTTGGTGTTGGAAGGAAGTGCCTAATTGGGTTTTATAACGTTGGATAGTTGTGGGTTGTTTGGTTGCTGGCGCTGTTGTGCTTTATGACCTTTAAAAGGTTTTAAAATCATTTGAAGTTGAATTGCTTCAGGGGAGAACTTTTGGCCCTATACTTTTAGAAATTTTCATTTTATACAATATACTTAAGGAATGAGGTGTTTTGACGCAGGCTAAGGGTTTTATTAATAGGGACAGATAAATGAATTTGAAATATCCATCAATGTGTTTAATATGATATGGTTGAAATTGCCGCATCGTATTTTCTCGGTTTCGCCCATCTGATTGGCTTCTTATTTGATGGCTATGGTGTATAGACTAGACTGAATTTGAGGGTTCTGCTTCTGAGGTTATGTTGAATTTGAAGCCACCAGTCATTTTTCGTTTGTATCGGGATCGTATCGAATAAAAAAATATTTAATCGTATCGTATCGATATCGGTTATACTCTTAAAACAAATGTATAGTATCGTTATCGACTTCGTTACGATACTCGACAAAATATCGAAATACAATCATAATTATACAGGGAAAAACTGAGTTTTATTAACACTTTTAGGGTGCATTTGCATAAAAAAAAATTTTAATCGGTCTATCCAATAGTGAAAAAGTCAAAAGTATGTAAAGTGGTTCTATGGGAAGTACCATTAATAAGTACGCAAAATAAAATATGTTATTACTTATTGAAAGTAAAAGTCGAACTTTGCGCACGCAGTATCGAAAATAGAATTTTTTTGTTGATATCGATATATTCGATAATTATCGGTCAGTGTTTATCGGCGATACGATATTATCAACAATTATAATAAACACGTGGATCGTATCGATATCGGTATATCAGGTACTAAATATCTTGTCGATTATCGTATCGGCCTTCGATATGATACGATGGTATACCGATATTTTTATCGAAGATCGTGAAGCCCTAGTCATTTGCACCTTAGAAAACGCCGCAATAAATCTAACGAGGTAAAATTTCACGTTCCTGGACGTGACTTTGCGTGAGAAAACCTGTTCACATTAAGATGATTCAATTTATGCCTTAAGAAATTGGTCATCGATACGAACCGCTTTCTTTAAAGCCTCGTGTGGATTGATATCGTTCCAAATCGGGCAATTCTGCTTGTTGACGTGCATGTTGACAATTTTTGTGTTTGCTGCTCTAACATAAATGTCTACTGTCCGTTTCCTTCAGCTTATGGGTCAGTAAAATTTGGACGAATAAGCTGATTGCTGCAAAAAGAAAACTAACTGTGCGTGGCGTGGATTACCTGAATCATTTTATTTTACTCACTCTCACGGCAACACGTGATATTTTTTTTTGCAGATCTTACGTTGCATTTTGTGACCTTTAGTCCAAAATGCGTTTCGCCCATGTACTACAGCTGGGCTCATCAGTTAGATGCTGTAGTACCTTTCTAAGACGCATTATTTTTTGATCGATGTTTACCGACTTTAATAAAACTTACAGCGATTACTCACTGTAAATTATATTTTTCTAGGGGAATTTGGTTAGATTCATGTACCTAGAAGTATGTTTTGCCCGCGGTCTGGCCAGTGAATTAATTGAAGAAAACGCAAACAATATGTTTATCTTATTTTTGTTTTTGTTTTAGTCTACTGTGTGGATTTAAAGCCAGTTGAATGATTTTGTGACCTTTAGTCCAAAATGTAGTACCTGGGCGAAACGCATTTTGGACTAAAGGTCACAAAATCATTCAATTGGTTTTAAATCCACACAGTCCACTAAAACAAAAACAAAAATAATATAAACATATTGTTTGCGTTTTCTTCAATTAATCTTACGTTGCATTAGCTTATAATGTCCACTAAACTTATCACTGTCAAAGCTGTTACTAATAAACTAAAGAAAAAATGGCATGGCCGCCATGAACTATTAAAATCTGCCCATCACTAATCTAATCATAGACTGAGGTATTCTCGTCAAAAACGCTTGCATCCATTATACATATACGAGTTCATTAAATTTAAATTTTATTTTCATAAGCTCTAATGTCTGGTTCCATTTACGAGAATAATGAATGCGTTCTAGTATTTTTTCATAACAAAACCCCATCGCGCACCGTTTCCTCGACTTAAAAAGTTTAAAAAATTACACTCCACTTAAATAAAAAAATGTTTTTTTTTTGTTTAAATAAATTGACTAAAATGACTAATTTTTTTCTTTTTCTATCTTTTCAGGTATGTGAAATCCCTTAGCCGATAAAAATCAAACAAATTAGAAACAAAATAAGTTTAAAAATTGTCTGGTGCCTTGTAAATGAGCCAAAGTGTAAATATCGATTATAATATTATTACTTTGGAGCTTCTGCTGGTATGTTTTCCTATATGTACCTATAGGCACGCAATTATTCAGCCAAACCTGAAGGTAAGTAAAGACAAATCGAGTATCTATAGAGTCAGCAGTAAAAAAGTGAAAAGCCATTTTTGTATTTTTACTATTCAGCATTGCACATTGTCGCTAATTATTGTGCTTAACGTTTGTAGGTTTAATGTTGAAAACCCTAGTAAGGCTTCGGTTGTTTACGGATCATTGAAGCAGCTTGGTTTAATTTTGTTGTTGTTGATTTTTTTCTCTTTAAAGGGAAACCCCACAACAAAAAAATACATACGCAAATTCTATCATTTAGCTTGACTATAGAAAAATATTGGAAACAGTAACCTTTGTCTGCATATATGCAACAAACAGCATTATTATGATATTTGTTAAATCAATATGCGATCGAAATTATTTATCGACTTAGCTTATGGAAATGACACCTTCAACTACCTACCTACCATGCCACACAGACATAGTAGAAATAAATTTTTCCATGAGAAAAGAAAACAAATACATAATGTAATTTTCATTTTCCCAACAAAACACTAGTGCATATTGGGTATCTATGTTCAGCCTTTACAATTGGGGTTAACCTCATTTCTTTGGGGTTGTGTTGGGGCAGTTTGCATGGATTATAATGTAGAAAATATAGAAGGTGATGAACTTTTTTCTCATGGGTATTGTTAAGTCTTGGGATAGAACGAACGAGGCTATCTGATGTACTTTTCATTGAAATGCTCACAAAATGTTAAAGTATTTAAAAAAAAAATGCAAAAGTTTTGCCAGTGAATAATATCAAATTTTCTTGAAGTTTGAAGATACATACTTCCACTGCATTAGTGCGTTTTACCAGAAAATGTGGCTTCACTGATGTACCCTCATAATTCATAAATTCCATTTTAAATAAACAGACCACCAACTATGGGTTGTTTTTGGGTCAGTGTGTGGCTAAGGCTTGGGTGTTGCATTTGGTTAGGTAACTATATGAGGCAACAGTTTTCTTTAAACAAAATAGTACATGCACTTTTCAGCTGATATTGAAAAATATTTATATGTAAGGTTATTTTCATGATTTTTTAGCACTTTATGTATTTTTTTTTTTTAATTAGTTTAAGTGACTATAACAATTTAAAAAAATGAAATTTGATTCAAAAAATCCTAAAAAAGTTTTGACTAAAAACAATAAAATAGCTAGACTTACTTAAGTAAATACCAATAAATTGACAAGTTGGCTTTTTTACTTGCGATATAATATTTTTACGTCAAACCTGACATTTCGATGATGGCGAAAACGTGAAATGTTGTTTCCGCAATTCCATCTGTCTGTCTGTCCTCGAGTCTACAGCCTAAACGGTTGGATGCATTTGCTTCAAACTTGGTACATATAGCTTTTTCGATAATATGCCATCAGTTTTTTTTTCAATTTTGTTTAAACGAAAAAATAGCGCTATTTTACACCAGATTCTTTTTGGAAAAAACGCCAACAAAAAAATTTTCTGGCTTAATTTCCATTTTGGTTTCAGGCTCTTTCTGCTCTTTTTTCCAATTTTGAACCACAAAAAAATTCTGGCGTTTTTTCGACACAAAATTCTGGCGCGATTTCCTCTGGCATAATTTTCGGGAGCCGTACCTACTCACTATTTTCTCAAAAATGGTTCAAACAATTATTATAAAAATTACTTTTTGGGATTTTTTTAATGGTTATTTTTTTCTTTGGGTTGCTGTTTTCAGCACTTGAAAGGGATTGAATAGACCTTTCCATTGTTATAAAATTTGCGGATTTCATTTTTTCGATGGTTTTTGAAAAAAAAATCAAGGCTCCCCTTGCGGAAAAAAGTGTATTTTTAAAAATGTTTCCCAAACCCAAAGAAAGGTTTATTAAATACCTATCCACACCTGAAAACCAAACGCTTCTGCAGCCTCTGGTTCTCGAGATATTGCAAAACAAAATTGTTCCCGTGATTGTCCACCAACCTGCATTTGACTTGCTTTGGAAGCTGATATCTCGGGCACCAAGCCTCAGAAAAAGCTGCGGTTTTCAGCAATTTTCTGGAAAACTGTTCATTTGAATGTTTTGAAATTTTTTATTCAGACGATCCTAGAAAGTTCACATGTAACCCAATATTTTCTATTTTTTTACATACAAAAAAAAAAACGTTTTTTTTTCTTTTTTTTTTGAAAACTCAAAATTTCGAAAACGACGCAATGAATTTTTCGTACCTTAGTTTTTATTGAATAGTTAAAAAAAACTATTTTCCTAAAATAAAAATCAACGGTTTATAAAAAACGGTAAAGAAAAAAAATTATTTCTAGAAAAAAAAATCGGCTCCAAAAATGTTGATAAAAAAATGTGTTACATAAATTTAAAAAAAATAATTTGCGTTTTTAATAACGGCACTTCCAATAGAACCACTTTTTATATTTTCGAATTTCTCACTATTGGATGAATCGATTAAAATTATTTTTTTTATACAAATGCTCACTAAAAGTGTTACAAAAACTTCATACCTACTGAAATTTGTAAATTTGTAAATTTGTAATTTTTTTTTTTTTGAAAAAAAAAAAAAAAATAAAATCCATACGGAAGACATTTCTGAAAGAATTACGAATTTTTGAAATCACAACAGATTTTAATTAAAGTTTTTATCAATTTTTTTTTTAAATTACATATTTCTTTTTCATCCTATTCTATTTCGGGTGTTCCTCAAAATGGTTACTTCGGACCATTAATGTCTACAATATCAATGCTTAACAAGTTTGGTCAGGTGATAATTTCATGCTAAAAAAAAGGGTTTTTTTTAGAAAAACAAAGATAGTTTCACACACAAGATTTTTCCACAAAATATACCAATCATGTGAAGTGACATCTAAGCATGCATTGTAATTTAGTTGGATATATTAAGTGCAGTGGGAACATATTTAACAATATGTATTGTAAAGGGTTATCCATTTTGCGGTTTCAAAAGTATAGGGCTGGAATTCGACATCTGTCAAACTAAGTTATTAAACCAATTTTTTTTTCAGTTGAAAGTTTGAGATTTACGAAAATGGATCGCTTAACTATCGCGCAACGCATAAAAATTGTTAAAACCTACTACAAAAATGGTGATTCTGCCACAGCCACATATTGTGCTTTAAGAGGAGATTATAGTTTACATAATCGTCCAACTACGCAAGCAATTGGCAAAATTGTGAAGAAATTTGAAGAGACTGGATTGGTTACAGATATTGTAAGGCATGTGCGTCATCGTTTCGCTCGTACTACTGAAAATATCGCTGCTGTAAGTGAAAGTGTTGCCGAAGACAAGAATGTGTCGATTCCTCGTCGTTCTCAGGAATTAGGACTGTCTTACAACGTCGTAGATACATCGAATGGGTGTTTGAACAATAGGCGGTGGACGGCGATTTTGCGAACAAAATTTTCTTCAACGACGAAGCACATTTCTCAATCGGTGGGTATGTTAATAAACCCCAAATACGGGGTTCTGAGAATCCTCAAGTAATTGAAGAGAGGCCATTACATCCACAAAAAGTTATGTTTGGGGTGCTCTTTGGTCCAGAGGTGTGATTGGACCTTACTTCTTCGAAAACGACGATGGAACGACTGTCACAGTCAATTCGGAGCGTTATGATCTTATGATAACCCACTTTTTTTTTGCCTGCTATTGAAAAATACGACTTGGACAATATGGCTTTATAGCAAGAGACTTTTCTTGGCCGCGTAATTTCTCGTCGTGGCGATATCAACTGGCCACCAAGATTATGCGATTTGACACTGCTGGACCGTGTTATGCAGATAAACCTTTAACCCTTGAGCACTTGAAAACCAACATGGCTGAAATATCGCCCAATATGTGTCAAAAAGTGGTCGAAAATTACCTCAAAAGAATCGATGCTTGCAACAATTCGCGTGGTGGTCATTTAAATGATGTGGTGTTTCACACATAATAGCTGTGTTTTATTGGGAAGTTTATCCGTCGTAAGTTTATCCGTCGTAGCATTTTACATACAATTCGCTACGGTCGATAAAAAGCTAAAGTAGAAGCTACGGTGGATGGCTCGCTGACGTTTATTCGAGTCTCGAATTTGATTTTGTTAGTTTTGTTGGTACAATTGATAATTGGGTTGAATCTCGATGGTTGTGTTCATGGAGTGTTATAATTATTAATTTCATTCGTAAGACAAATCGATCTTTTTGATTCTTTTTTTTTATAGTTGGCCAGTTTATATTTCTAAGATCTTAGATAATTCCATTTTTTAATAAATTATAAGCTGTTCTTCTAAAAAGTTTCTATCTTTTACTATTAAAAACTATATTCTTTGCTCAATTATTTTCTGGAGCACGTCTAAAATTCCACCTATATCTGCAATTTTGCATATCCCTAATGTCAATTAATCAATTTTAACAAATTTCGATTTCCATTTTGAAAAAAAAATCAATATCTATGGAATGAATTCGGTTTTACTTTTAGTTTTGACTAATTACGACCAATATTCGTTTTGTGTTCAATTTTTATTGATAGTTATAAATAAACGGAGTTTGGTGAAAAAAATCATCTTTTTATTTAGATCTACAAAAAGCAATTTGATAAGACAAACCGCATTGAGTGGAACTGCAATATAGAGGAACTGCTCGACACTAGAAATATTTATTCGTATGAAATTCTATGAGCTATAATGCCAGGCGCGCACATATGCAACTTACAGTTTTGCAACAGTTTGGTTGCTAAAGTGAATACCATGGACTTATATGAGAGTGCGCGCACATGCAAAAACTATTCAGTCCGCGATTCGAGCAACTTAAAGGTTTGTGTTTTGGCACAAATCGAACGGTCCCGCCAAATAAGTTCTTCAGTTTGATCACACCGAACTAATGTAACTGCGCGCACATTAAATCAATATGTTGTCTGTGTGTTGGTTTATCTCGTTGATTGATGTTTAAGTTGCTTATGTGCGCGATATTCGTTCAATTAGTGATTAAACTATTTCGTTTCGGAAAAAAATGCATGTGCGCGCCTGGCCTAAGCGCACTAAGCGGCAACTGAACTTCACAAAATGTGCTTTTTCCTCACTGTTTAATGAACGTTGGCCATGAACGGTATTTGCTTCAGTGCATTGACATGGACTGGGTGTACAATTTTGTGATCCCATTGTTTTTTTTTTCTGGACATGGGCATGGAAATTGCAAACCAAATGTTAGCTATTTGTTTCTTAATCCGCGTATGTTAAGTGCATTATGATCTCTGTTGAGTGAATATTGAATTGAAAGCTAAACATAGTCCCCTTTCACAAACGGAAACCAGTTGCTGGAGATTTTTTTGCCGTTTTTCTTTAATTGCCTTGTACCTTTCACACGAAAAAACTGTCACCAAGAAACTGAGGAGGAAACTGGGAAGATCTTGTCGGGCTAATTGGAATGCAAAGCAACTCAGTTTTTCTTGTGTGAAAGGGGACATACTCAGAAAAATAAATTTGTAAATTGACTTAAAAAATAAAACTCTAGCTATCGATCTACTCAGAAAATAAATAAAAGCATGAAATATAAAGGGGAAATGTAATGGGAGTGAACAATTTAAACTACGTTGTAGTGTGCGTTCAAAACCAAAAAACATTAAAAGGAAACAAGCAAATCTCCGGCAAGTATGTTTTCTCGTGTGAAAGGCATTGACGGTTTTTAAAGCAATACAAAAATTGTCCTGTGTAAAAAGAGACTTAACCATAGTCTATGAACAAACCCGTTCACTTATCATTTCCTTTCTATTGGTGCAAAATGAATGTTCGAATTTAAAATTGCAAATGCAGAAAAAGTGAACACATGCAGAAAAATTGAAACCTAAATTAAATATTGGTACGTTTTTCTACTTTCTATTTTATATGAATAAATGCTAATTATTGTTCCTAATTTTGATTTTTTAATAATTTTACTTTGCAATAGACTCTTTCATTACTTGTGACTGCTGTGCAGGTGTACCATTTTTACTAAAATAAAAAAGCTACGGTCCATGCTACGGTCGATGCGTTTTTTTGGGAATTACTTACTGTACAATAGATAGATTCCCAATAAAACACGGCTAATGTCAACGTTCAAACTTTATAATAAAAAAGAAATATCATGAAGAAAAATATTTTATGTGTTTTATTTACGTTTGCTTTTGAAACTGCAAAATGGATAACCCTTTACTTAGCTTAAATGTCCAAAATGGTTTGTTAAAAAAAAAAAACAGCATTAAATAAAAAAGGATTTTCTGGCAAGATTTTTTTTGAAAATAAATTCAAAATGTTTTCGACAGCCTTTTTACCTGTAAACAAGTTAAAAAGATAAAGTCTTAATCTATATTTGTTGCTTCTTAATAATTTGACCAATATACATACGAGTATATATGTATATCCCTATCTATCTGTATTACATCTAAGTTTTGCAATTACATATGTATTTGTTTAAATGGCAACAACCTAGCAATGAAACACTGAACTGTATTCCCCCCCCCCCCCCCCACACTCCTTCTTAAATAACGCATCGCAGTTGGCAATTTCAGAAATGCGTTCCAATTGCTCATTCAACGGTGTTTTAAGCCTTAATCCAAATGCAACCGAGGGACAATTAAAAAAAAACTAAAACACTTTTATGGTTTTAAGGCAAAGATTTGTTCCTCCTTGGGGGGAGTTTTTGTTTTATTTTTCAATGTTTTCACTTTATTTGTTTTTGTCTGACGACACTTCTGGAATTAAAGAAGCGCTATTTTTCCCTTGAGCTAGTATCTACTATCTATACAAATATTATGGGAATATTTCTACCACGCAATATGAATATCTACTTACCACTATTTTCTTTTTGTCTAAGGGTCAAGTATTGGTAACATGAAAGGCAATTAAAGATTTTATTATTTTAAAATTAACACGGCGAAATATTTAGTTTTTGATTTTCCTTTTTTGTGATATTGGATCGAACATTTTGATGATTAATATTCTTAAATATTTCATTATACTGTACAATCGACGAAGAATACAAAAAATAAAAAAACAATTGTTCGTGTTCGTAATTGTTCAATGACATCTAGTATTTAACATTTATTATCTATATTTTTTTCAATTTATATCATTCTATTTTACACTGGCAAAATCGTTTTAAACAAATTAGAAACATTCTTCATACTCATGTTTCGGTTTAAACTAACAGTTAGATATACTAAGAATTTTGTTATCGATAAAATAGATAAAAAAGAAAATTTGCTTGGGATTTTAAGCTTCTTGGATAGGATTCTTTTTTCTACAGGACATACTGACGTCAAATCAAATTAAGTTTCCTTACAACTAAGTGCTTTTTTATCATTTCTTGAGCTACTGTTTATTCCCACAAACACCTAAATACAAAAAAAGCATAACCATACGACCCATGAGTAGTAGATTTTTAATGTTCAATTATTTTAATGCGTTCCTTTTTAGTGGCAATGAAATACCCAAGGGTACAATTCGACTCTATCAGCAGTAGTACCATATTATTGCTGTTGTCTTGTATTTGAATTTATTACTTATATGTTGTCGTTGTTTTCTTTTTTTTTTGCTTTTGCATTAAATAGAATTGCAAACGCTCGCACACGCAACATTAACATTAATGAACGTTGTAATTTTTAATTCATTACAACAAATTGTAATAATGGCATTTAAAGTAGCATCTACGAATCTACTGTTGCTGATGACTGTTGTGTAAAAAAAAAGAAGTTTTTAACATGCGATGTTTTTTTACTTTTATTTAATTGTTGCATGATTTTTGTGTAGTTGGAATTACATACGGCCTTGATACTGTGCGATTCAACCGATTGTCAAGTTCATCCAACTTGTTGGAAAATTATTCATTAAAAAATGCTAAAATTACGCTCTAATTCTGCAATGGTCAAACAGTTACGAATTAAAAATTCTTGTTTATAGTAAAAAACCTGCATTTAATAACTAATTCATGTCCAAATTGGTGTGATAGTGAAGTAAAAAAATCCTTAAGAATCGAAGAAACAAATTAGGGGCCAAATACAAAATTTCTCCAAGTGAAACAAATTTCAATAATTACTATGAAGCAAGAGATGAACTTAACAGAATATCAAGTTTGAAGAATGTGCAAAGAAATCTCAAAATTAATCCAGAGCAGTTTTGGAACTTTATAAATAGTAAAGGAAAATCTTTTCCTTACCCGTCTGTACTCAAGTAAAATGACATTTCAAGCCATGACCCTCGGGTCATAACACACATTATTTCGGACTTCTTTCAAAGCGCTTTCAACTGTGATACACACAATTATGATATTTTTAACTGTGATATATCGAACTGTGATACATTTGACGAAAAGGATGTTTTGAAACCATTTACTTACTTGACTGATATAAACTTTAATATTACTACTGACGAAATGTAAATTTTATATCTAATCTTGACGATAGTTGTGTACCAGGCCCTGATGGTATACCTTCTACTATCTTGAAAATCTGTGTCAGTCGCTTGGCCCTGCCTTTGTCAGTTTTATTTAAGTTTTCAATGTCTTCTTGTATATTTCCATCAATTTGGAAAGATTTTTCATAATCCCTCTTCACAAGAAAAGTAAAAAAGACGAAATTAAAAATTATAGACCTATAGCTAGATTATCGGTCATTACTAAACTATTCGAAGCTATTATTTGTGAATCACTGTGTTTTTATGTTAAATCAATTATTGTTTCAAATCAACATGGATTTAAAAGAGGCTGATTTACAGTAAATTTTTGAATGGAATTAGTGGAAAATTGTATTGACTCATTTAAAAACAAAAAACAAATAGATTGTTTCTTCACCGACTTTAGTAAGGCGTTGGATAGACTTTCACATAGAGTTTTGTTATTTAAATTAAAAAAGCTAGGATTTAGCGAGCATTTTATTATGTGGCTTCAATCGTATTTATTGGATAGATCTTACTCTGTACTTTTCAACGGCTTCGAATCAAATAAGTTTACAGTAAATTCTGGAATACCATTGGGTAGCCATTTCGGCCCTGTTCTTTTCATCTTATTTATAAATGACTTTGCATCTGTGTTCAAGTTTTCAAACGGCCTTATTTATGCACACGATGTTTCAATTTTCAAAACTATTTCAAATACTCGCGATTGTGAAGAGTTGCAGTGTGATCTTCATTCGTTTTTTTGACTGGTGTGACCGTAACTGTTTATACTTTAACATTGATAAATGTAAAACTATTAGTTTTACAAGAAAGTTGTCTCTTACTTCTTTTAATCATTCGTTAAATGGTGTGTTTTTTTTATCACGCGTAAGCGATATGACTGTCCTTGGTGTCTTATTTGATCAAAAACTTGAATTTATATCACACATCAACTTAATAAGTAATAAAGCTAATTCAATTCATGGTTGGATAAAAAGAGAGTCAAGACAATTTTCCGATCTTTTTGTTACAAAGCAGCTTTTTATAACTTTTTTTCGTCCCATTCTTGAATATGCTTGTAAAGTTTGGTTTCCCCACTATGAGTGTCATAAAGCTAGACTAGAACAGGTACAAAAAAGATTTCTTAGGTTTGCGCTCAGAGGTTTAGGCTGGGCTAATCCTTACGATCTACCACTTTACCATAATAGACTGAAACAGACGTTCTTATTTGTGTTTTGCATTTATTGTAAAATTAGTAAACGGGAAAATAGACTCTCTGCACCTTCTGCCCTGTGATCACTTCAATATTCCACAAAGAAACTTAAGAAATTTTCCTAATGTATGCATATTCCTAAATATCGCACCAATTTTGAACGTTTTTCTCCTTAAACAAAATGTTTTATTTTTTTAATGTTTTCAATAATATATAAAGGGTCCGCCAAATAGCTTTTTTTTTTTGAAAATGCTATAAAAGAAAACTACTGAATATTTTCTCCAATTTCTTTTTTTATTTGAAAGTACAATCCTTCCGGTTAATAATGGAAAATAATTTAATTCAAATGGCTGCCTCGGCTGGCCATGCAGTAGCCTACACGATCGGTCCAATTTTTAAGCACATTATCGATTGTGTGCAGCTGTATTTCACCAATGGCTTCACAAATATTGTCCTTTAAAGCGTCAATTGTCTCTGGCTTGTCGGCATAACACTTATCTTTTACGGCACCCCACAAATAATAGTCCAACGGTGTCAAATCGCAGCTCCGAGGTGGCCAAACGACATCGGCTCTGCGGCTGATAATGCGATCTTCAAAAACAGGGCGCAAAACATCGAGTGTAGCTTCGGCTGTGTGCACGTAGCGCCGTCCTGTTGAAACGATTGCCAATATCCTCCTCTTCAATTTTTGTGAACAAAAATTCGTTCAACATGGCCCGATAACGATCGCCATTGACTGTAACGGCCACTCCTTGTGGCCCAATTATGCCTCTGGACCAAAATCCGCACCAAACAGTGACTCGTTTTGGGTGTATCGGCTTTTCAATGTATGCGTGCGGGTTTTCTGTGCCCCAAATTCGACAATTTTGCTTGTTTACATACCCGCCAAGATCAAAATTAGTTTCATCTGAAAAGATGATAAGTCGATCGCAGGCCCACTTAGCGAAGCGAAAACGCATTGGATAGTCAGTTGGCTTCAACTCCTGAACCAATTGGACTTTGTATGGCGTAATACCAAGACCTTTATGCAAAATTCGTCTCAATGATATCTCCGAAATGTTCAATTGTTGAGAACGACGGTGAATTGATGTTGATGGCGCTTCACGCACACTTTATGCCACAGCAGCAATATTCTCGGGTGAACGAACTGTTTTTGGCTTTTCACGCTTTGGTTTATCGATGAGGATGCCAGTTTCTTTCACTTTTTTCACAAGATAACGAACATACGGAGCTGACGGTTCTTCTCTTCTTCCAAAATCCGTACGAAATTTTCGCACACATTCTGCAACATTACTATGATTTTCAAAGTAATGTCGCAATATTTCCCAGCGTTGTTCAAGCGTATACACAATCATATTCGTTCAGCGGAAGGATACAACCAATTATTTGTCAAATCAGACATGAGCTAAGTGTTACCATTCACGGAATAAGCACTAGATGAAAAAAAACGTTAGATGGCGGACCCTTTATATAAACTTGTTTAATCAAAATGTAAATTTTTCTGAAAATTGAAATCTACTTTTTGTTCAATCACATAAATTGTAAATAAAACTTTTGTAGCTAGTATTTAGTTAAGTTATATAATAAGTAGTAAAATAAGTTATATAAATAAGTTTAAAAAATCAACGAGAATTCTGTTATTACGAAAGAGTATTCATTAGACTACCTATACACTTTGTAAACGTATCGAATGTAATCTAAATTTTCTGTCCTTTGTGTTTGTAAACAGTATATTTGTTCGTTACTAACGTTTGAGGATTTTTTTAGGATTTGGCATTTTTAAAACGTCAATTACTATTTTCTTCCTGTCAAACATATTTGATACTTGTATAGTTTCTAAAAAAACTTATAATTTAAACGTCAATTTTTATTTTGTAAAATCCCAAATGCATCCTTCACCATTGTCAAATGTCTGCTAGACGTTTTTCGTAAATCTCTTTTGAATTACTATTGTACTCATTGAGAACCTTGTTTAGAATTTATTTAACTATTATTTAATAAAAAAGAACTTAGATTCCAGGCAGTTTTGAAGTGGAAATAAGTTAGACAAATTTTAAGTCTAGTCTTAAAAATTTCAGAACAAATTCTTGCTGTAAAAAAAAAAGCCATGACACTTCTGTCAGTTTAGTGGTTGGAAGGAGATGATGCTTTTTACTATGACAATAGATAGATTGACTCGGGTGTGCATAATAGAATAGTTCCTGCATCTACGATGTTGGGCTACTTAAGATTGTTTTCACGAAATCTTATGGATATATTGATCAACTTAAGAGTACAACTGTTTCTATCAGTTTGTCATTGTGTATTAGTGGCATCACGTGTCAGTTAATGCATTCATCGAATGTTTCCATTTTTGTTTTTAAAATTCTGCTTTTTAAAATGCTGCTCGCCGAAATTCTGCTTTTCAAAATTCTGATTTTCAAATTTCTGCTCATCAAAATTCTGCAAATAATAACGAAAACAATGGTTTGGAAAATGTTAAAAAGCGGGCGCCAAACCTTTGCTTTCTTCATTATTTGCAGAGTTTTGATAAGCAGAGCATACTCTTACTTTCTTAAGAGTTTATTAAAAAAAAGTATTTTTTTGTCGGTCATCATCTTAAGTCAATTATTCAGTTAGTGTCTATTAAATAAAAAAAGGAAGTGTTTCGAAAAACAAACAAATAAAAAGAATTATAAAAAGAGAACCGATCTAAGTGACTTTAGCTATCTTAGGACCTTAGGCGCATTTAAAAAAAAACATTGTCTTCTTTAAACCTTTGGTTTTCCTTGTTTGCTTGTTCTTTTCTGTAATTTTTTTCATACTTAAGTTTACCTAATGAATTGTTTTGTTTTATTTTTGTTTCTCGTTTACTTTTGTAAATAAAAAAGTTAATTAAAAATTTAAAAAAAATAAGCAGAATTTCTTTCTTTTTTGTTGACGGACAGAATTTTGAAAAGCTGAAAAAATTAAAAAACGGAATTTTGAAAAGCAGAATTTTCATTTCAAAAATAGAATTTTGAAAAGCAGTATTTTGAAGCCAGAATTTTGACCCTCTTCCTGTTAAAAGCTGACATGTATTGATCAATTTGAATCTTCTTCAAAAGTTCTGAAACGGTTGCAATATACATATATATAGAATTCAACTAAATAAGATTCAGTAGTACGATCATGAATATATCGAAATCAATCGGATTTCATTGTTTTAACATTTTTTTTTTGTTTTAAACTCGTTTTTGGCAACGCTTAGTGATGAATGATATTTGTTGGCTTTCATAAAGTCGAGTCCATGTGTTCAGCGAGATTGCTGCAAATGAAATGATATCTAGAAACTCAATTGGATAATTGACGATTTAATCCGGATTAATAATTGAATCGATTGACTTAAATGAAAATATTTGGCCGTCGATTTTACTTCATTACTACGGCTGCTGAAATCGCTCGTTTGCTAAACCAAACATGTATATTGTAATTTGCAACAATATTTGGAAAAAAAACTATCGTAATCAATTGTTGTTACGAAGTTGTGAATTCAATAAAAAATTAAGTGGAAACTAAATCATGCTAATTATAATTCGCAATATTCTGGATTCGGAGTCGTGTATTTCGTGAAAAGAAAGACGACACTGCATTGGGATTCGAAACGAAACCAATATTCAATAATCGGCCAGAATATTTCATGGACGACACTTCCATGAACTCGTTGTTTCGAAAACATTCAAGTGCGAGTCGTTGTTAAATTGAGAGTTTTCACGTATATTCAAAATTCGATTTTATCACTAACTGTTGATCTTGGAATGACTCGCAGTCTTTGGCGATAATCGATGGCCATCGTAGTGTGACTTGGTTAATATGAAAATCTGACTAAGTTCTTCGACGATCATCCATATTTCGATGCTGGCCAAGTTGAAGAATTTAACAGTTTTGAATGCACCAAAAACAAAAAAAAACCCACACACTGAACTGTATGTAGCCTTCAATTCAAATTCTTTCTTGATAAACACCACTTCAATGCTGAATTTGATGTTGCTCTGAAAACATGTAGCAGTAGAATTATTAGTAAACTTTACCACATTTTTTTTTAAATTTCGGAACATGTGAAAATTAAACTGTCAAATTAAACGACACATTTTATTTTAATTTAAATTTTAATTTTAAAACAATACATTCCATTCAAATGCCTGATCCTAAAAAATATCACCCGAACTTTTCTCAAATAATGATTCGGGTGAAGATGTCAAATTTGACCTTTCCACCTTGAAAAAAAAACTTTCCGGTGATGAAAAATTTCTCTCACACAAAACCTGCTCTCATAATAAGCAATACAAAACATAAAAAATCAACCACACCGGTCGAGTCGTTCTCAAGTTATGCTCTTTCAACTTTGCGGCAACTGATCAATGGATATGTAAATGCCTTACTTGTATATCCCATTTGAAAATTGTTTTTTTTTTAAGAATAGAAAAAAACCTAAAATCCTCCCAATAAAAATATATTTTCAACAGAAAAACAATTATGTTTACTGTTTTTTACTTGCGATTATATGTACTAAACGGTGATTTTTTAAGAGCTTGGTTTTTGAAAATTCAAAAAAACACAGAAACTTGTAAAAAGTGAATGAAATTTTTATTTGGATCGATAAATCAATTTCTGCCATTTATTTTTTTAAAAAAATTTCACTTAAATGTTGCCCGCGGGCTACGCTTCAGGTGGTCCATTCTGAAGGTCCAATTTTGGCAAACTTTTTCACACATTTCGGCCGGAATCTCACCAATGACGCGTTCAATGTTGGCCTCCAAGGCAGCAATCGTGTTTGGCTTGTCCCCATAGACAATATACTTAACATAGCCCCACAAAAAATAGTCTAACGGGGTCAAATCACATGATCTTGGTGGCCAATTGTCCTGTTGGAACCACATGTCGACCGAGTTCAATTCTTGCATTTTCGGCAAAAAAAAATCTGTTATCATCGAACGGTACCTTTCTCCATTGACCGTAACCCTGCGGCCTTCATCGTCCTTGAAGAAGTACGGCCCAATGATGCCGCCTGCCCATAAACCGCACCAAACAGTGCATTTTTCGGGATGCATTGGTAGCTGCTGAATTGCCTCTGGCCTCTTCACTCCAAATACGGCAATTCTGCTTATTCACGTATCCATTTAGCCAAAAATGAGCCTCGTCGATGAAACGGACGTAGCTTGCGAAACACATTTTTCACAGAGCACGAATTTTGATAATAAATTTCAATAATTTGCAAACGTTGTTCAGGCGTAAGTCTATTCATGATGAAATGGCAAACAATACTGAATCGAAATGTCAAATGTTCGTGGAATCTGTCATGTGTGATCTGTCAAAAATATAAACGTCAAAAACCAAGTAGCAAAAAAATCACCCTTTATAAGGCAAGTTATGCATTCGTCGAAAAAAAAATATTGAGATTACAATCAAACATTAATTACGATGATAGCCAAGACGAAAAAAGATGGCCTAAAAATTCTTTCCGTCTGTATGTCTGTCTGTCAGTCTGCCTGTATGTATGTATATACACCTACATTCCAAACGGGTGGGCCGAATTGCTTCAAACCTGGTATATAGAGTTTTTTAAGTATTATACAGAGTATTGTATAGAAATTGAAATTTTTTTAGCTCAAAAAATAACGGTACCTGCCATATAACCGTTATGTTAAAGCCTATTTTTCTCAGAAACGGCTATAACGATTTTGATTAAAAAAATTCAGTGCAGCTTTTCGGTACGACCGATCATATGATTGAAAAAATTTTTAAAAAAATGTCTAAAAGCGGTACTTTCCATAGGATCGTTTTTTTTTTATTTCGACTATCTCATAAAGGGCTCGACCGATTCTTTCGAAATTTCACACATATATAATTTTTATATTGCCCAATTTATACTGCGTACCAATATTTTTAATTAATATTTTGTTTGTATTTTTAAAAGCATTTAAAAAAAAAAATTAATTTATATTTTGAAAACTGCTCAAAAATATGAATTGGCGTTTTTGAATTTTTTTCTTTAATTTTTTTTTCAAAAAGTTAACAAAAAAACTTTTTTTCTCAAAAACCGCTCCACGGATTTTTTAATTTTTTTCTCATAAATTCAGATTTATACAAGAAATAAAATGGCGTACTTTTTTTTGAGCTCAAATTAGTTTAAGTATTTATTTTGAATTATTTTTTCTTTGACTAGCGGACTTAAGCCTTTGTTTTTAAGTTTATATTATTAAATATTAAAAATTGTTATACCAATTTTTTTTTAGAAAAAAATTTAAGAAACTTTGTATATAAAAAATAAAGTATAAAACGACTTTAAAAATATATTTAGATTTTAAATAGAAATCTTTTGCATACGATGTGATCGAACATAACAGCAAGTTCGTGCGATCCAGTAGTGCATTTTATTTTTTATTGCTACTCATTTCTCACAGCCCTTTTGTAAAAATCTTTTTTTAATACAAAAAAAAAACAAACAAAATAAATTGCTCCGTCTTATCCATGGAATAAAATATCACTTTCCTTGAGACCTTGGGAGTGCAATTTAAATTTCGTTAGAGGAAATTAATTCGGGCTTACCACCTTTCGTTTTATGAAACCTTATACTTAATAAGGCTTAATTTAATACTAATTAAGCCATAATCCCATTTATTTCTCTTTTATTTCTTGTACGCAATCTCGTGTTAATTCAATTAGATTTATTTTGTGCAGATACACCTGCTTATGTAAATAAGATTAAGTTCATTATTTTGTTATTTTTTTTTTTGTTTTTTTGTATTTTGAATGAATTTACCTACAAATATATTTCTCTCCCGAACTCGAAGCAGATTATACATTTATCCAAAAATATTAAGTAGGTCCCTACTTCCGTCGTTACATTTACAAAAAAAAAAACAACAAACAAACAAAAAGCTAACAAATTCTCCAAACAAATCAAATTTTATGGAAGCACTCGTAATTGGGTTAATTTTTATCTTTACATAATTTTTATCTTCTTATTTTTGTTTGCTGCCACCAAAGAGATTTATAAATTTGATGATTGCCTACAGCAAAGCGAGACCAAAATCCAGAGGGATAGTCTTCTGGGAGGTTTTGGTGTTTTTGTATTTTCTTTACAAAATAGATTGAAGATACAACGTCTCATATCTGCAGATATCCCACGCGATAACCTGGTTAAATGCTAAATTAAAAACATGATTGAATTGTTGTACAATGCCATGGAAAAATATTTGTCTTCTCTCCTTTATTTCTTCAATAGTAGATGCTTGGGAAATCTTAATTCAAATGAAATTTGAATTATTAACAAGTGTGTTTTATTGGAAAGTGTATATCCAGTTCAGATTGTTCCTAAATAAAAACATAAACAAAGTATTTTTGCTCACTTTTAGTTTGTTAAAAAAAAACAAATAGTCTCTTGGGACATTCGAGATACATATAGCGAGATATTTAGGTCAAAAGGAGTTTTTCAAAATGGCGTCTGAAGCACTACAATTTCTTGTAATTTCTTTGAATACTCGAGATATTAAAAAAAAATTAAATCTGTCCTAAATATTCAATTGCACAGCACTGTAAGTTTACCTTTTTGTTATCAAGATATTACATCTTTTTTATGTGTGTGTTTTTTTTTTATAAATATATTATTGTTGCTGTCAGAAAGTATATTTCTCTTGTATCATTTTCCCAAATTAATTTCTCTGAGGAAATAATCAACATCATAACTTGCCAAGACACATTTTCATTCATTTAAGTTGAGACACTATCTTTTTTTTTTAGTAGGTAAAAGGGCGTCAACAAAAGTTGATATAGCGAGTGGAGGAGTATGCATTATAGTTGTTATGCATAGAAATAGCAATTTAAAGTTGTTTCTTGTCTACCTACATTTAAGAGCTTGTGATAATTATTATTTTGACTTTATACACCACCTGGGTAACTATAGAAAGTTATGGCGGACTTAATATGAAATTGCAATTTCAACACCCTTTTATGGAATGGAACCTTTTTTCTTTTGTTTCAAATTTTGTGAAAGTTTTGTAAAGATGTAACTTTTTGAATTTTGTATTATTATTATAGTTGGGTAAGGAAAATATGTCCATTGGCAGTAGCGGCTGGGTGGAAAAGCTTTTAAATAAAAAAAATGTGATGAAGGATTTCGAAAGTACATATTTTGTTTTATATTTTTTATATAATTTTCCTCTTTAAATTCCAATGATTTTGATTAAATCTTGTAGATGTGATGCTCAAAACTGATTACGTGTTTTGCTTTTGACTTTTGGTTACTTCACAAGCGTCAAAATAAAATTGACATTTGCCGCCATTTGCAAAAATATTAACATCTTCCGATAGGGTGACAACTTTTGCGCCACCTGTTACTTATATTGAAATTATATGTTTTCAACAATCAGCAAATGTTCGACTTACTTATAATGAACAAACAAAAATAAATCCAACGTTTAGAGAACAAATAATGTTGTTGAAATTATTAGAAGTCAATTTTTAAAATTAAAATTATTTACAAACTATGACCCAATGAACAATATATTAATCAATTATTGCAGTACGAATTCATCTGTATTAATGGTTTCGTTGAGTTAAAGAATCATTCATTGAGTTAAAGAATATATTCCTTGAGCTAATGAAGATATTCGTTGAGTTAATGAATTGATTCGTTGAGTTAATGAATATATTCGTTGAGTTAATATCTTTTTTGTTCATTAAAATAAAAATTCCCTATAAAAACGAATTATTTTTACGATTTAATGAGTTTTTTTCGTAACTTGGGGATTTTTATCGTTCATTCAACAAATTCATTCGTTAATGCAACAATATCTTAATCGACGATTTTTTTGTTGAGGTAAATTAACAACAGTGAGTGTACATTTAGAAAAAAAGAAACAAAATATGTTCATACAAATAAACAAGTCGCTTTATAGAATAAAAAAAAAAAATAATTGAACGGGTGCATTTTAAACTAGACGGGGAAACGTATTCTTCGTTATCCAAAACTCAGTTGATCTAAGAAATTTCATAGCTTATCTCTATTTACCGCTACCAAATACTAAGTTGTAGCTATTTCGCAGGAACTTTAACGATAATCAGACAATTTGGAATCAGTTTCAAATAATATTAGTTACATCCTATAACTGATAAAATACATTTTTCATTATTAAAATTAATATTTTACTAAGGAAGATCCACTGCATCGTTTAAGCTACTCTTGTTTCATTCAAACTTTCAATGTTCATATGACGACAAAAATAGTCTTTTCAGCTTACATTTCGCCAAACTTAATGTTCATTTTCCTTAATTAAATTAAAATCGTTTTCTTAGACCTCTCTTAAACAATAACACCCTTTCTTAGCGGTGGCTACTGTTAGTTATAGATTTAAGATAATAGGTATATACTTTATTCACAAAGTTATACGCTCTATAGCAATATACTTAATGGTGACAAAACACACACAAATTATAGGTAATAATCTCTTGTGATACCTGTATACTACCTACCTTCGCCCAAGCTAACATTAGCTTCACTCTTAAAGTATTTTAAAGATACAATTTATCGAAATGTTAGCACGCTATCATTCAAATTCGCGAAATGTATGTATTGTGTATTTGTATGTGTACTCAACCATTCAACAAAAAAAAAAAAAAATATAAAAAAATAAAAACAAACAATTATATCCCTCCAAGAGCTCACTTTTCCAATCCATAAGAATGCAATTCGATAGCTTTAATTTCCAAAACAGCCCCAACAACGCGTCCATCGACGAATAAAGCTATAAGATACTCCATCTCCATCTAAGTAGATATACTCTACTCTTCACAGAGGCAATTATATCTATTCCACGGGACCGCCCGCCCCCCGCCGCCGCTCGTCCACCACGCCATATCGTTGTGGGGAAAAAAATAAATAAATAAAATATCTACAACGAGTAAAATAGTTTCTCATATGTGAGAGAGTATCTATTTGTACGAAAAAGTATCTGAGACTAAGTATCTCATATCTATCTCTCTTTGTGGTAAAATGCACAACAGAAGACAGTATGAATTGTTTGTGCATTATTACAATTGGCACGCGACTCGACTACTCTAGGAATGTCTTCATACCTATACATGCTCGCATGTGTTTTCTAGATGACTCTCAAGAAAGACTTAGCCAAAGTAGACGACGAAGAAAAAATATTCAAAGAAAATTGAACAAACAGATATATACAACCCCACGTACCCCACCTCAGGTTTTCGATAGTTCTTCAAAGAAGCCCACCAATTTTTTTCTCATTTTGTTTTTTCTTTATTATTGAGGCCGAGCAAGTGTTCCAAGTGACGCATAACCAACCCAATACCCAACCCAAGCCAACCTAACCAAATACACACCAATCGAACTCAAACTTCTGCCTTTAGCCATTCTTGCTGAAGCCACTTAACGGGCTTCAATCGCAGCTTGTAGCTTTTTGATATTTTAGTTTGCCTCTGAGACCACACTCGACTCGACCGATACGAGCAATTTTTTTTCGTATTCATTAGATACTCGTATTTTATGCGAATTTATAAGGAAAGGATATCTTTATTTTGTTTGTGTTTTCGGATTTGTTTTTTTTTTTTTTTTGACGCGAATGTCCGTCTATAGTTCGATGATGACGCATACCTTTTCGACAGGTTTCGTATAACTCGTCGGTAAATTCGTCATTCTCCCACACAATGTACCGTGCCGTCAATGACCTTTTTTGAAGTTTGTTTTGCTCCTCGTCCTGCGTGGTGCCATCCTCGTTGCCATAGTGATACCCTATAGTCAAAACGAATTAAAATAAAATAAAAAAAAGGAGTCAATACTCCTACGCGTCATTAAATGCTTTAGTCGTGTCGAAGCCGAATCGAAATCCAAATTCGAAATCCTGAAACCTGGAGCCGGTGGCGGTGTCGGTTTCGGTGTCGGTATTGGTGTGATGGTGGCGGCATAGTTTGGTCGTCGTCGTCGTCTTTATGGCAAAACGGGCGATTTGTTAACGTGACATGTGGTTTCCTGTAAAATCTGAATTCGAATCCTCACGCTGCCGTTGCCGCCATCTTCGTCGCACCGTAGACCATCGAAGTAAAGGAGGAGAAAGTTGGATCACGCAAAGTGATTCTTCGTGATAGTGCAACAATGTGTGTTTTTTTTTTTTTTAATTTTTGATTAAAAAAATAAGAAATGAAAAGTAAATCGAATTGAAAAGTGTCCCGTTTTATTTATTATTATTATAATTCTTTTTCTTGCCAAATCTTGGGAATTGAGTTCATTGTTGAAATGCGGTTTTTTGGTGGATCTTTTAATTCAATTCTGTGTTTAACCTAAATTTTAGTTGAAATTTTCTCGTTTTGTTGGTGTGGTGGTGGTGGTGCTGCTGCTTTGTGGAACAATTAGTATGCTTCGCGGATAAGTTACCTAGATAGCATTTTATAGTCTTCTTAAATTTTTGTTTTGTTTTGTGGAATATGTGTCTTGGTGGTTCTGAGTAGCTTTTATAGTTATATACGTCTTCTTCAGGTTGAGAATTATTTTCCGCACGGATTAAGCGTTCATCGCCAGTGTTCGATTTGTTGTTTTTGTCGTTTTTTGTTGTATCTGCTAGTGACAAACGACGCAGTCAATGCTGGAATTTGCATTTCGAGAATTTTTTTTTTATAAAAGTATCTTTCTATCTGAAAACGTACGACTGACGACTGTGAGACAGTATAGTGCATTTAAACGCGACAAATTTATTTTTTATTTTTGCAATGTGTCGTCTTGTAGTTGCTGCTGGTCTTCTGTCATTTATTTCCATCACAGTGTCATGGAGCACCAACTTTAATATGGCAATCACGTATGTATACATCTTCTTTCTTACTTTTAGAATTTGTATTTATTTATTTGTTTTTAGTAGAAATTTACTTTTTTTTTAAATAGTTTTCCATTGGAAAAAGTCGGTTACAGAGAAATTTGTATCAAGTGCAAAATTACCGTGAAATAGAAAATTGTAAGTGACAGATAAAGTCAGAATGTTTTTTTTTTATTTTTTTATTCCAAGTGGAATGTGAGTTTATTGCAGGTTACATGCAGGTACAATTACATGCAGTTCAGATGTGGGACTTAAAAAGTCAAGTCGAAGTTACAATTGGACACACTACCACCCAAATTAATAAACTTGGACTAGGGAAGGTTTAGGACTTATTCCGTGGACTAAGTGCGAAATACTATTAATAAAACACAATTTCTGCTATTTGGCGTTTACCAACTTAGTCCTTCGCTAGACCATCGAAGACGGTTGTCTATTGATGGACTAAGAATTGACATTTAAGAACGAAATGTACAGGGAAAGAATAAAAACAGATGTAGTAGATTTTGTTCGATTTTTTATTAATATGAAATTTTAGTCCATGGTCTAACTCTTATTCCATGGTCTTGTAAGTCCATGGATGGACTAAAGGTGGAATAAGCGTGTTTTATTAATAAGGCTGTTCAAAATTATCTTTATGATCAGTCTAATTCAACAACATTCCACCCGGAAAATTTGACATTTCACTTTTTTCACCTTATTGTGAGTTTTAATCGAAAATCGTTCGTGTTTGAAAAATTCCCGTTATTGTAAGCATTCATTCCGGGTAGAATTTAACGCCATTGTAGGATAATATGATCACTTAATTTCTCGAATTAAAAATAACAAGCTGCATTATGTGTGATATTTGATAGTTTTTGTACCACAAAGGTATAAATTTGGATTTTTATTTCAAAAAATAAATGTGTAACGGTTGTTTTTTTAGACGTGTGACAAGAATACCTGACGTTACAGGTCACTCATCCAACACTCTACTCTTGTTTCTTACCTCTAAGCCTGGGTAAATACACTATTAGTGCGTTATCGACTCTAGGCACATCGAGCCATTGGACATCATTTTTCACACCCGTGTCTAAAAACGACAAAACTTCTTCACCCCCTTACTACCGTTCAATTGCACGTGCCTTCTTCCCAAGGACGTAAGTGTAAACAATGATTAATTAGTCAGCTAAAGAAATGTGTTGAAGGACGAAAGCTCTCCACTGCTGATCTGATGGTATATCTCACCGAACAGTGGCTCAAATACATCTTTCATTTTGTGCTTGATATTTCAAAGACATTTAATACTTTTTGGCATCAAGCTCTGTTATCGATTAATCTCTTCTTAATTTGATTACAAATTACATTTTGGAGCTCAATACAAGTCGTATTGGACAGTTTGAAGTCTGATATTCATAAAATGAATGATGGTGTACCTCAGGGCTCCGTAGTCTCTTCTGACTCTTTTCCTTATTTTCATTAATGATTTCTTGTCTAAAACTTCTAACGCAATTATAATGTTTTGCTGACGACAGTAGCTTCAGCTTTTCATATTTGTTTTTAAATTCACACCCATGTCCTTTGGATGTAGAACTTAAACGGCAGCGTATGGCAAACTCATGAAATTCTGACCTTAGCAGCATTGTCAGCATTGTTTTGTCGTAGCTGGACCCTCTTGCATTTATTAAACATCACCGACCACCTATTGTGGAATGACAACATATTCGATGTTATCAAAAACGCTGCAAGGTTTTTGGGTTCTCTGCGACGATGCAAGAATTATTTCTTACTTCTGATCTGGCTGTAATTTACATACATAAAGTCTACATTTTCCCAAAGCAAAGAGTACAACTGGCATATCTGCGGTGTTCCCATAAATCACTTAAGTCTCTCGGACAAAATTCAAAAAAATAGATTTAAAATGATAGGTGATAGAACAATAACGGAACCAATTGCTCCTTTCTAACACCGAACTGTTCAATCGTTATACTCGTGCTTCTAGGAATGCTAGCCCATCCCTTGAGCGCAACTTGGGACGTACCGTCAAGTATGGAGATTCCTTCTTTAGCCAAACTTCACGAAAGTGGAACACTTTACACGGTTCTATTTTTTCCTCCCATTATGATACTCAAAAATGTACAACTAATATGCATCAGCATCTCCCACACTCGAAAAAAAAATAAAATGCACGACTGGATCGCAGGTACTTGCTTGTTTTTCACTTATTTTTTTATATATAAAAATTCCTAATTTTTTTCTAAAAAAAAATTGGTATGAACATTTTAAATATTTAATAATATAAATTTACGTCGGGAAAGGAAATGAAATTGTTTCATTAAAAAAAAACATTACGACCAAAACAGCCGAAAGAGATATATTTTAAATCTCGAACACCTATTATAAATTTAAAAACAAAATTTCAGGAAAAATCGCCCACCCTTTATCAAAATATTGAATTTTCAATAATAAAATATGTTGTTTTTTTCGAAAATCCAAAAAAAAAAAAAACTATTTTTCGAAAATTTTGAAATGCAGTATTATTTAGAATTTGAGGGAGATCCTGTATACAAATTTTGATCGAAATCCGTTGAGCCGTATATGAGAAAGTCGAAAATCAATAAAATGGTTGTATGGCATGTACCGTTAATAACAAAATATTTTTAATATTTTTTGGGCCAAAATGTAGACCATACTCAAGTTAGTACACACACCAATTTTTATCAAAATCGTTAGAGCCGTTTTCGAGATAATTAAGATGGTAGAAACATTGGTATGGCAAGTACCGTTATTTTTGGGGCTAAAACAACGATTCAAAAATCTATTTTGGACAATCACCTAAAACGCCTAACCACCAAGTTTGAGCAAAATCGTTTCAGCTGTTTAGGCTGTAGATCGTTCTACAGACAGACAGACAGACAGACGGAATTGCCGGAACCACTTTTTTGGTGTTCTCTATCATCGTAATGTCAACTTTGATTAAAATCTTGAGTTCGATTTTTTTCCAAATGTAAAACTTGCCCTATAGTACCTATATCGCAAGTAAAAATTAAATAGGTTATAAAGGGTTTTCCATTAAGAGCAGGTCGTTTTTAAAATTGAATAAAACAAGGCTTCGCTCGATAGCGCGCATTCGAAAGGTTCAGTTTTCAATTACTTTGGCGCATAAATCAGGCTGAATTTAACCGATGGTGGTTTGCGGCTTATTCGCATAGACCTGCGACTTAAGAAAGCCCCATAAGAAAAATCTAAAGGGCTGTGTGGCACGTAGCGCCATCCTGCTGAAACCATATTATGTCTTCGTTGTCCATATCATCCAATTCAAGCCAAAAGAAGTTTGTGATCATCGACATATAGCGATCGCCATTGACGGTGATGGCCTAGCCAGCATCTTTTTGGAAGAAGTACGAACCGATGACGCCTCCAGCCCAAAATCCACACCAAACTATAACTTTATTTTGATGCATTGGTACCTCGTTAATCGTGCGTGGATTGATGTCGTCCTAAATCCAGCAATTTTGCTTATTCACGTACCCATTCTCACTAAAGAGGCGTAACCCGCGCATCGTTGCTACTAGAGAACATCCATTTTGATAATAAAGTTTTATCATTTGCATGTGTTGTTATTGACACTGTAACTTGCCATGATGATTTGTCTTTAGTGACTTATTAAAAGACGATATTTTGACAAAAAGTAAAAGAAACAATATGGCTGCCACTAGCTGTCAAAATCAACACGTCCCTATTGGAAAACCCTTTATAACTAAAAATATTGTATTCGCTATTTTTCTTTCCACGACTGGTTTTCGTATAATTTGAAGGGGAGATTTTTTTAGACGTGTGGTTTTCAATCTGATGGTAATACTTTTTTCGGAGTTGGTCTTTTTGACAGCTGTCACTTGATTTTTGCTCAGTTTGACATTTCATAATTAATAGCCGAACGACCATATAGCAACGCCGCACGTTCGGTGAATGGGCCCAAAACGAGATGACCACCGATTCCGATTTTAACAAGAAAATTTTGTTGAGCGATGAAGCTCACTTTTGGTTAAATGGGTAAGTTGATAAGCAAAATTGTCGTGTCGTATTTGAAGCAATCATACGCCACAAGCCATTGTTGAGACGCCGTTATATCCTCAAAAAGTCACTGTTTGGTGTGCTGTATGGGCAGAGGGAATCATTGGTCCATATTTCTTCAAAAATGAAGCCGGTCATAATGTTACAGTTAATGAGGAACTCTATAGAGCCATGATTAATGACTCTTTTGGCCCTGAATTGGAGGATGTTGATGTGGACGACCTTTGGTTCCAACAAGACGGCGCTTCATGCCATACAGCCAACGAAATAATCAATTTATTGAAGGAAAAGCGTCGTGGGCCTTTGGCGTGGCCTCCACGATCATGAACTATTTTTATGTGGGGTTATGTGACGTCGCTGGTCTACGCAGATAAGCCTGATACGATTGACGCCTTGAAAGAGAATATTCGGCACGTTATTGCTGACAAACGGCCCCAATTGCTGCAAAAAGTGTTCGAAAATTGGGCCTTCCGGCTGGAATTTACTCAAACCAATCGCGGCAGCCACTTGTCCCAAATCTATTTTAAAACATAATGGCAAACCCTTATCTTTTTAATAAAGCTAAATTGTTGGCCATAATATTAAATTATATGCGTTTTATTTCTCCTTGAAAACCACACGTGTAAAAAATACACCCGTTACAAGAATCATTGAGAGGAAAAGAGAAATATTTTCGTATATCTGTCAAAACTTTCGTATCCCTAAGAACATGAAAACAAAACAATTAATTTTGTACAATGAAATGAGATTTCAGACTTCATTGGAAGTGTGCACGTATTCCTCTATTTTAGACGACACATCCCTGTAAATAATTTCTTATAGCACTCTTCTCAAAAGAGCACAAAGCAGCTAGCAGTATTATAGTAGTTGTTGGTGTGTTGTTTAAATAATTCGTCGTGATTAGTTATCTCAATTATTCATTTGAATTCCTTTAGTTTATTTGTCGCCACATTTAGTCTCGTTTAGAAACCAGTTGATAGCATAGTCGCATCTAAATAGATTCCCCCAATCAATCAATCAATCACTTAATCATTATTATGCATCATGCTCTGCCGAGAACACGTAACTCCGATGGCATTGATTCAATAAATTATGCCAAAACTATCCAATGTGAAGCAATATAATTAGTGTGTGTTTGCCTTAGTGTGAGAGTGCGAATTCGAGTGCGAGATATATGCTGCGAGCTTGGAAGTTAATTGAGTGTGTTAAACAATTTGGTGGTTTAATTAATTACTAATCAAAAACAGCTAATGGGTATTTTCCAAATTTGGTTAGTTTGTGTTTGCGAACGTCGCGTTGCGTCGGTAAGAAAAAAAAAACAACAAAACATTTTAGTTCCTACCATTCCGATGGTACAAATCTAAGCTGCGGATGGCGATGATAATAAATAAATAAAATGCACGACTGGGTCGCACGGATATGCTGGTGCATATGCAT
Organism: Philhelius pedissequus; assembly: GCA_910595825.1. NCBI lineage: Eukaryota > Metazoa > Arthropoda > Insecta > Diptera > Syrphidae > Philhelius > Philhelius pedissequus. The sequence continues at coordinate 31,077,488 of OU343160.1, forward strand.
ACAATTTTGTGGAGATACTAATCAATTGTTAATTAAAATTTTCCTCTTTCTCATAAAACTCTGAGGGATCGTTAATGTGTTTTTTTTTGTGGATCTTCTCAAATCCAATACTAAGCCTTTAAATAGCGCAAACAAAAAAAAAAAACAAAAAAATTTGAATAGATATTAAATAAAATGAAAAACAATAAAAAGTGTAAGTGAATTGCTGCAACAAATAACGTGGGCAATTTTGTTTTGTTTTGCCATTGTTGTCGGTTTGCTGGCTTCGCGGTTGTTAAACTATAAAAACAAAACAAACCATATATATGTGAAAGTGTTGATTTGGCGTTGGCGCATTTTCGTCATCTTGGATATCTATTCAAATGTTCAACATCGTGGGTCATGCATTTTTCGCGGTGACTTATGTAGGTGAGAAAGTTGTAAAACAAAAAATATTTATTAGCGGAAATTGTTTTTTTTTTTAAGTTGGAAGAAGCTTATACAATTTATATGACTTTTATTTGGCTGTAATGATGGGAAGTGAATTTAATTGGCCTATAGGAGATTTGTATACTTATACATTTTGTGAATACTGCGGGTTAGATAATATATATGATGGTGTGGAGATAAGGTTTTTATTGCGTTTGTGAAATGTATTCGTGGGACCTAACTCTTTCGATTTGAATATACAAAATATAAGAAATTTTGTAGAAAGGGTGTTTTTTTAGACGTTTGGTTTCCAAGAAGAAATAAAACGCATATAAACACATAAAATATTTTTCTTCATGATATTTCTTTTTTATTATAAAGTTTGAACGTTGACATTATGTGTGAAACACCACAACATTTAAATGACCACCACGCGAATTGTTGCAAGCACCAATTCTTTAGAGGTAATTTTCGACCACTTTTTGACACTTTTTGGTTTTCAAGTGCTTTCAATCGCATGATCCTGGTGGTCAGTTGATATCGCTACGAACACGCGATAATTTCTAGCGGCCAGGAAATGTCTCTTGCAATAAAGCCATATTCACTCGAGTTGTGTGGCACGTGGCACCGTCTTTTTGAAACCACATATTCTCCAAGTCGTATTCTTCAATAGCTGGCAAAAAAAGTCGGTTACGGTGACAGTTGTTCCATCTTCGTTTTCGAAGAAGTAAGGTCCAATCACACCTCCGGACCAAAGAGCGCCCCAAACATGTACTTTTTGTGGATGTAGTGGCCTCTCTTCAATTACTTGAGGATTCTCAGAATCCCAAATACGTTTATTAACATACCCACCGAGTGAGAAATGTGCTTCGTCGCTGAAGAAAATTTTGTTCGAAAAATCGACGTCCACCGCCTGTTGTGCAAGCACCCATTCGACGTATCTACGATATTGTGAATGGTCAGCTGGCTTCAGTTGTTGTGTGAGCTGGACGTGGGTGTATATCCAAATGCAAAATACGCCATAATGTGCCGTGAGGCAGTCCTAATTCCTGAGAACGACAAGGAATCGACACATTCGGGTCTTCGGCAACACTTTCACTTACAGCAGCGATATTTTCAGTGGTACGAGCGAAACGATGATACACAGGCCTTACAATTTCTGTAACCAATCCAGTCTCTTCAAATTTCTTCACAATTTTGCAAATTGCTTGCGTACTTGGACGATTATGTAAACCATAATCTCCTCTTAAAGCACGATATGTGGCTGTGGCAGAATCAACATTTTTGTAATAGGTTTTAACAATTTGTATGCGTTCCGCGATAGTTAAGCGATCCTTTTTCGTAAAAGTCAGATTTTCAACTGAAAAAAAAAATTGGTTTAACAACTTAGTTTGACAGATGTCGAATTCCAGCCCTATACTTTTGAAACCGCAAAATGGATAACCCTTTACAATTTAATGCTATGTCCAATAATTTAGGTTTATTATAAAGATAAGGGTTTGACATTATGTTTTAAAAATGAATTCGGGCAAGTGGGCGCCAGGGCTGGCTCGAATAAATACCAGCCGAGAGGTCGAATTTTCGAACACTTTACAACAATTGCGGCCGTATACCAGCAAAACTTCCCTTCCAAGGCGTCAATCATTTCGGGGTTATCTGCGTAGACAAGCGACTTCACATAACCCCACTATAATAAATTGTCCAGCTGTGTTAAATCGCACGATCTTGGAGGACACGGCACAGGCCCACAACACGATATAATGCGCTCACTAAAAGTTTCCTTCCATAAATTGATTATTTCGTTGACTGTATGGCATGTAGCGCCGTCTTGTTGGAACCCAAGGTCGTTCACATCAACACCCCCCAATTCAGGCACGAAAAAGTCATTAATCATGTCTCTATAGCGTTCTCATTCAATGTAACATTATGGCCGACTTCATTTTTGAAGAAATATGGACCAATGATTCCCTCTGCCAATAGAGCACACCAAACCGTGAATTTTTGAGGATGTAAAGGCGTCTCAACAATGGCTTGTGGATTATGATCACTCCGAACACGAAAATTTTGCTTATTAAAGTACCCATTTAACCAAAAGTAAGCTTCATCGCTAAAAAAAAATTTCTTGTGAAAATCGGGATCGGTTGCCATCTCGTTTTGGTTATAAATTTGCACGATTTGCAAACGTTGTTCAGGAGTAAGTCTATTCATTATGAAATGGCAAACCAAACTGAGCAGAAATCAAGTGACAGCTGTCAAAAAGAACAACTCCGAAAAAAGTATTGCCAGATTCAAAACCACACGTCTAAAAAAAACACCCTTTACAAAGCACCCAAAGAAACCCCAATATTTGTAATATTTTTTTTTGAAATTTATTTTGTTTCCTGCAATTTGAAATATTTGGAAAATCTTCTAAAGACTGTTTTTTTTTAGACGAAGAGAACTTTGAATTGATATAAAACACAAACAAATAATTTTAGTATCCGTGAAATTGGCTTTATTTGACAGATTTAAATGTTGAGTGCGGTAATGATTTGACACAATTTGATTATTATTATTAGCACTACGCTATATACCACCAATCGCTTATTATATCGTTGTTTGTTAACAGGGGCGGATTGGTGCTCAAAGGACCATAAATTACAATAATTGTATTTGTCTTAGGGTTCCGTGCCACTATTGGGTGGAGGAACACATCTTACAATATGACCTCTCTGGGTTCAAAATAGCTGATAGTGCTGCATCTCAATTTTTGAAAAAGTAATAGTATACAAAGCTTAACAAATGTTCATATTTCATTATCTGCCGGGGCCCACCTCAATGGTTTGGCCCGCCCTAGAAGCTTCATATTTTCTATAGTGCCACAACAGCTAAATATTTACTAAGAGGCCTATCGGGGCCAAATTTGGTACGTTAAGGCATTTCAAATTCGTTTAGTGCTGCTCAAGAACCAATCTCTATACTTGGCAGTTCGTTCGAAGTTAGGCTCAACGATAAACTGATGAGCATTCCTCGAAGAGCAAGTATTACGGTTGAAAGTTTTAGGGGACATATGCAACTGGCAGGGCTGGGAACGAGACGAGAGCAGGTGAGACTTTTGTTAGTCTCGCCTAACCAAGTCTCGACTCGATCTTGATCTAGCTTTTTTCTCGTGAAAATTTTAATTTGCAGTCTTGTCTCGGTCTCATCGTAAGTCTTGGTTTCGTTCGTGTTTTTTTGGTAGTAAAAATATGTTAGATTAAAAAAAACATTAATTTTGTATGGGTTTTTTAATCCATTTAAATCTAAGCCATCCCTCAATCGATTTGTATAGTTCATGGCTTGACAGGTATGCAACATACTTTATTTTGATGTTCTGGTAATATTTTTTTTCCAAATGTCACCCGAAAGACAATTAACTTCTTCCGTAGCAAAAAATAAAATCGTAAAAATTTCGAATTTTCTGAAGCAAAATTTGAATTTTGTAGAGGTTTTTTTTAAATCGTTTTAAATCGAACCCAAACTTCAATGGATTTTGATAGCTCATGGCTTTGCAAGTAAGCCTTTTTATTACATCTATGGTTTTAAAGCTATTTTTTAATTCTGTCCAAGAAACTTAAGTGAGTTATGGGAGCACCTGGCCGGATATGTCAGTTGTTCTCAAGCTTTGAATGCTTTGAAGGAATTCGAATGTATACCTTATAGATTACAGTCAAATCAGAAGTGAGAAATATTTCTTGCATCGTCTCAGAAAACTCAGAACCGAAAGGTGTTCGGTTTCCTCAATGTACGCGACGCTCATGGACAACGTCATTGTAGAAATGGCCCCGCTTTAACGGCGAAAGGCATGTTTGGGTTTTTGAAGCATGAAACTGTACGCAGTTATTTATTCCCCATTCGACAATGATATCAAGATCAGAATGTAATGATCTAATATACGCTGTCGTTATAGTTCCAAATCTGAAGTATATGGGTGTGAAACTAAAAACGAATATGAACATGTGAGGGTGCTGCCGTCTCAGTAAACCAATTTAGAGGATTAGAAACTCCAGATAATATATCATTAATGGAAGTGAGAAAAAGAGTAAAGGAGGCAGAACGGAGCCCTGGGACACACCAGTATTTATTTTATGAATATCCGACTTGAAACCATCCATCAATACAACTTGTTCTTCGGATCCATCCAATCCAGTGCGGAACGATAATTCGATCTACCCACTCTGCTGCAGAATTTTGAACACTATAAATACAAGCTTTGTCCGTGATATTCATGATGAATCAGTTTACTAACCTCAAAACAATCGAGAACTCTCAAATCGGCTGTCATACAAACCAGTGTTGCCTATTAGAACTTTTCCGCCTCTAAAAAAAACACCCTTTAGGGTTTGAAGGTAAAATGGCGGCTCGAAAGTGAATAAGTGATTCTTTGCTGACAATGTTGCCCGTAAAGAGCGTAAGAAGTAGGATTTTACATCCGTACAATGAGTAGTTGATGGTGTATTAGTTCACTTTTTTTCCTATTTTCTGATCTACAACGACCGACCTATTTATGTCATAACTGCGTTTTCTCTCTGTGATAAAATAATGTCTTAGCTTAAAGGAAATCTTACATAGGGTTATCAATTTTGACGGCATTTGAATGGAAGGTGCTCCATGTGATGAGTGTTGTCGGTCACGTCGCGTCGTACGTAAAACACAGCATGATTTACTTAGCTATTGCTGTATTTTAATGCAGAAAGAAGAGCAAGTCAACATGGTATAAAGTTCCGATAGGACCCCGAAGATTATAGAGACATGCCTGAAACTCCTGATCCAAACAAGTTTATTAAGTTTGCCTAAGAAATGGACCCCGCCAACGTTTTGTCAAATCAACCCGGCGAACCCTGACTGTAGTAGACCAATAAATTTAGGTTGTGTTCCTACCACCGGCAAAGAGCTACAATTTAATCCTAAATATTGTAACTTTCGAACTGAATTAACTCATTTTTATTTCAAGCAAATTTTTCAAAGATCGATCATATAAAAACCACACCACTTATACCATAGAGCAATTAATCACTATGTGAATATGCATACATATTTACATACATAATTTGTATTTCTTGGCTAAATATAGAAATTATCTGTTATTTTCATTTTTAAGTATAATCAAGTGTCTGGAGTTTGGTGCACTGCCATTAAAATTGTGTTGTGTATATTATTGGTATTTTCTACCCAGCAGCTTCAACAACAAAACAAAAGCAATTCCATCTGAAATCACATCCCCTTCTCTCAGTGATGATGGCACAGAGCACGAAGTTCATAGACAACCATCACCAGGAGCATCATTTTGCTGATATAGCAATTTTTTTTTTTTTGTTATTGGAGTAATCAATTCTGTAATGGAAATCATTTGCCAAACAAAAAAAATAATAAATAAAAAAAAACAACTTAAGTCCACTTTCGTCGCACCAACTTGGTGGTATGATTTGTAAATCAGTAATTTTTTTTTTTAAATTAATACCAACTTTTTAATTAAAATCGGTTAAGTCGTTTTTGAGTTATCTAAAAATAATAAATTACTTATTTTTTCAAGCCTGCCTACTATTCTGGATCTCAAGCATTTTAAATCTTTTTTAAAGTTGAATCAAGTTTTTTTTTTGTAAAGCCGTTAAAATAAAAAAATGCGTATCTAACGGTATTGTTAAAGAATTTTCGATTTTTCTTGCATTTGGAAAAAATCGAACTCGAGATTTTAATGAAACTTGACATTACGACGATAGAGAACACCAAAAAGTGGGTCCAGCAATTTCTTCTATCTGTCTGTCTGTAGCGATTTTCTTCAAAACTTGGTATTTAGGCGTTTTAGGTGATCGTATAAAATAGAATTTGGAATCGTTCTTTTTTTTAAGTCCACAACTAATGGTACCTCCCCTACAATTTTTTCTACCATCACAATTATTTCGATAACGGCTCTAACGATTTTGATAAAAAAAAGTGTGTGGACAATCTACATTTTGGTCGAATTTTTTTTTTAAATATTTTGGTATTAACGTTACCTGTCATACAACCATTTTATTGATTTTGAAATTTCTCATAAACGGCTCGACGGATTTCGATCAAAATTTTTATAAACGAAATTATAAATAAAACTACATACAAAAATTTTCCGACAAATATTTGTTTGGGTTTCTGAAAAAAGTATATATTTTTTTTTGAAAACTCAATATTTCAAAAACGGGCCGATTAATTTTTTTTTGAAATTTTATTTTTAAGCTTATATTAATAAATATTTAAAATTGTCATACTAAGTTTTATTTTAGAAAAAAAATTGAAAAACATTTGTATGTAAGAAATACAACTTAAAATATATTTAGATTCTCAATAGAAACCTTTTGCATACGATGTGATCGAACATAAAAGCAAGTTCTTGCGATCCAGTCGTGCATTTTATTTACTATGCATGCATACTGATCAAACTTACAGAAAAATAATTACTGCACAAAAATATTCATATTTTTTTTTACAAATCCAATACATGACCATGAAGAAAAAAAAACACAAATAAGAGACTTGGGACTCGAAGATAAAAGATGAAAGATAATATATTTGCATCCATCGTATCTGCGTTCTGAACATGTGCGTAATGCTTGTCTCGACGAATTGTTATTTGCTGCAATTATTTTGAATTGGAATTTGTTTACATTACATTAAATGCCGGATTTTGTGTTTGCTATACAAAAAGAACAGAAATATTTCCGTAATCGTGGGTGACATAATAAATGTATTGAATTTTGTTAAATAATAAATTAATAAACATATTATTTTGGCCAAATTGTTTTTTTTTTATATCAATTGGAAAAAATCTGTCAAAATAAACAACTAAATAAAAACAGTAGATACCATGTATTGATATTTATTGTGAAATACTGGAATACAACTAAAATAAATATTTAATTTTAAGAGTTATCTTGATGTTAATAAAATTGATAGTCAGTAATTTAATATATTAATATCAGAATACTCATTTGCATTTATAATTTTAAAATTGGGAGTGCGATAGCTTAAAGGCACAATTAGTCTTTTGTAAAATCATTGAAAGCTTGGGTGTGCTTAGTTTGAAGGGATCGTACCAACCAACACTTAATTAGTTGTTTCAGAACATTCTTAAACTTAGATACTTGATTGTCGCAGTTCCCATCCTTTAATTCTTATCATAGACTGAGGTATGGTGATCTTGGACCTGAGCTTACCAAAGAAATAGGTAATTTTAGTGTATTTAACGTTATTTATTCACGATCCACTCCTAATTTTTTTTGTTTACATTTTTGTTCTCACAACAAAATTTAAATAGTTCTAAAAGTAGCTTTATACAATTCAAAATTAATATACCTACTTTTATCAATAAGTTGAACTGAGAAAGCAAAATCGACTAAATCACAATCTGTTTTACTGCAGATACCACTAACCATCTACTTCCAAAACTGGGCTTCGTTTCTGGAACTTATGTCCCTTAAAATGTGAAATTTTACCACGTACGTGAGATTTGTACTTTCACTACTTTCACTGCAGTAGGATCCTTTTTTCTGGTGTTCTTCTACGCTCCCTTAGGCTAGGCGCGCATATGCAATTTTTCCGAAACTAAATAGTTTAATCAATAGTTGCACGATGATCGCGCACATAATCAACTTAAAAATGAATTAATCAATTTCACTACACAGGCCGAAACTAAGAACAATAACTGTTAAATCAAATCAAAAAATCCCTCTAAATTTTTGGTGAAAGGCAACTATGACTGCAACGACTTTCTCTCTTGCACTCTAAGAAAAAAATTTCAACTATTTGGTTTACTGTGCGCGTAGTTACATATAATTCGTTGTAACGCAAACTGAAGAACTGATTTGGAGGCGATCGTTCGATTTGGGTCAAAACACAAACTTTTAAGTTGCTCGAATCGACGACTGAATAGTCGCACTTGTGCGCACTCTCTCATATAAGTCCATGGTAGTCTCTTAAGCAACCAAACTGTACCAAAACTGAAAGTAGTATGTGTGCGCCTAGCCTTAAAAATTAAAATTTCCGTTGAAACTGAATGTGAATTATAAGTTCACAAAAAAAACTAAAAAATAAAATTCCACTCTAACTTCTATAACCTGGAAAAGGCCGTAAGGAATATAATAATGTATGTATTTGTAACTTAATACCCCTGAGGAGTATATTTTTTAGAGCAAAATATTTACTCAAGAGTAGAGAACAACACAAATTCAATCGAAAAATAGCTTCCACATAGAATTAATATAGAATCAGTTTCAAAATATTGCGAATAACGACAACATTAAAATCAACATAAAATATTCAAATCGTATTCTAGATTAATTTCATAAAAAAAGAACAAATCACAAACTAACCTTCTGACAAATTGTTTGAAATTAATAAATAAAACACTAACTTTTCAGCTGATATGCCATAAGTGACAATAAGCTCCTTCTTATTTTGTAGTTGTTATCATTTACATGTCATTTATCTTTGTTAAATCTTAAAAGCCATTTCCACAACAACAAGGTCAAATTAACAAAATAAAAAAAAAACCTAACATAATAATTGTAGATACAGGATGTTAGAGACTTTTTCTAACAATAGATTGATCAAAGAGCTTAAACTTTCTTATTAAATAGACAAATTGAAGAATGTTTTTTCACAATTTGCTTTTATATCCGGAAAATTATTTGTTTTGTTTACTTCATCTATTCACAAGATCATTTTCTGCACAAAAAAAAAATGAAAAAATTCCAAGAGGCTATTTATTGAGGTTTTATTTTTGTTTAGCTTTAGAGAAATGCAAACAAAAATAAACTCCATTTTAATTTTAAGTGCTTATAGTCTGCGGTAGTTGGTTTACAATTTTTGAGAGCACATAATTTTCATTTGTTTTTAACACAAAGTTGCAGTTTAACAGCCTGTTTGGAATCCTTTGTTACATACGAATCAAATTTTATGTAAAATTGTGTAAATATGCATTAATTCTTCCAGTCGCTCAAAATTTATTTTATGCAGTATATTGTGTCTCGGGACGCCCGACAGAAGTGGTAACCTAAACTAATCTAAGTTGAACTATTTAATATTAAAATTCTTTAACTTAAAAAAAGCTTTAAAAATTATTCGTTAATTTGATTAATTTCAAAAGTTATCCGTATGCGTGAGAGAAAGGGAAGCCAGACAGACAGGCTCCGGTGCCGGCCGTAACGCTTTAAGTATACTACTATTTATCGATATACTTATGCTAACACTTTTGTAGACGATATGGCTGGGGCAATCAGTTTGTGGAATACTGATTTTAAAAATATTGGCGCAAAATTTTAAACGATTTAGTAATATGTTAAATCATTTTTAGTATTATACTAGGCTAAAAAGAGGATTTTGCAAATTTTAATCTTATTAACATTTTACCATTCTGATAGTATATCAGCTTTGCACGCGGGAGGCCCAGGTTCGAGTCCAGCTGGTGTCAATTTTTTTTTATTTTTGTTAATAATGAAGTTAAAATGATGAAAATGTAAACATGGAATGCTTATTTAGAGCATAAAATCAATTTACAACGCATAAACACAATAATTGTGTTCATCAAAATTCAAATCCTACAAATGCTTTGTTTAAATGAAAATTAAGTAGACTACTATGTATGTATATAGTTAATTGCTAACTAGTATCATGTAAAGGCCTTAATAATAGCTTGTTTAAAATTTTGCGCCAGGAGTAGGCAGGCAATTTTCCATGTTTTCTTACTGTTTTGAAATAAAGATTGCTTGTGTAGCTCATAGAGTAACGATTTGATACATGAACGTAATCGTCATATTGTTATTGTCTACTTATTAATTAAAGAAAAACCAACCAAATGCGTTTGTGGAACCAGTCAAATGTAAATGACTGATATGTGTAATCTTCTTGACATTACAGTTTTCTTACGTTTAGTTACATTCTAGGAATCCACCATGCTTACCAAACATTCAAGTCAATATACTGTGTCTATCGTGAAAGATTTCTGGGTCCACTCCTTAAAGAGATAAAATTCTTTTCTTTTTGTAACGAAGTAGTTTACCCGCCCATAAGAAATTATCAGTTCAAACAATATATATATAATATGTATATATTTTAAAATGTGTGATTTGAACCCACGCTCCCTATCGGGAACCAGAGCTTAAATCTAGCGCCTTAAACCGCTCGACCAAACTGACTTATGAGCGGTGGCTGGCAAAAACAGGTTTTATACTTTTTGTATAGTAAATTTGCATTCATTTAAGTATGTAGTTAAAATAAAACCAAACAGGCACTAGAACTACATAGTTGTAATACTGCATTAAATTAGAATTACATTAACTTTGTTTATGTCAACAGGTAAATCAGATAAATTTATGACATCAGTTTTACGAATGCGTTTACTGAAACCCAATAGTGTTTCAATAGTACGATTCCTATTGAAATATATTTTCTCTCTGCTGTAAATTTCAATCTCCATTGCATTATTATTGGCTTCCATTCTTAGAGATATGGTAGAATTACGCATTAATACGTAATTCCTTAGCAATATAGTAAATTAATAATTGTACTTCACATTTGTAGTTTTTAAAAAACTTTATTCAATCTTAATACCTAAGCTTCAGATCCCTTACCACTGGTGGGGGGAAATCTTTAGCTATACTACTTAAACTACAAATTCAACCGTTCACTTCGGTGTCTGAAATACAAGTGTTTTTGATATACAAACTCATTTCTTAAACTAACCTAACTGTATCGTCGTAGTTGATGATATTATACTTTGGTCTGGATGCTGGCCTTGGTTCCATGGGTATCGGATTGCCCGGATGTGCTTATTCTGCATTTATTCATTTCGATATTTACTTTGCTTAAGATCAATCAATTATGAAATTGATGTTTTGACAAGTGTCTTTTGCATGTGTCATATATGGGGTGATCGTGCGTTAACTCCCCTCCTTCTTTAAGAAGAACGTCCCGCTTCTTCTGTGAGTTCTTCGACTCGTTTTAGCAATGTGCTGAATCTAATCTCTTCCGATTTTGTTGTTGGAACTCTTTCAAATGATTTCGTTTTAAAATAATAAATGATGCATAGAGCTGCGGCTACTATGATGACTATTAATGTTACTGATGTGATGATGGGACTGTTTGAAGCTTCGTTTTGCAAAAATTCAATTAGATTTATGTTATCCAATTTTAGGTCTTCGTTTAATGGCTCAAAGTAATTTTCAACTACGTATTTATCTATGGTGTACGTTTTTAAGTAATTCTGAATTTCAGCTGTGGGATTTTCATAACTTATGCCGTCTATTACTGTCTTGTTTTCAAAGGTAATTAGGTATATACCGTTTATAGCTGTGTTATCGACGATATGTTCTCCGGATACTAAAATTGATCCATCTTTTATAATTTCTAAATTTAAATTTTTCTCTTTTATTTTATTACATGTTGCTTTTTTGTTATTTAATAGATTTGATAAACATGTTTCATTATATAGTAATTTACAAAAATTAAATATTAATTCTATTTTACAATTTCTTACATTAACATATTCATTATTACATTTTGCAATTTCTTTTTCAATAATAAGTTTTCCATCTGTTTGTCTTATGGCCCTTGCTTCATAAAGCTTACAATTTTTGTTTACTATTGGATATTTTATAAATACAACGATTACATCATTATTTTGTAAAATTTTAAATTCTGATACATCCATTAAGTCAGTTATTGTCATACTACCATGTTCGTGTCTAGTAATCTCTCTAATGTCATATAAATTTAAAATTGTGGGGTTTAAGATCCCTGATTTCGCTAAAGTTATAGTTTGGATAATATTTTGTAATTCTATTAACATTAATTTATTTCTTTCCCTCGCGAATCTTAATTCTGCGTCGTTTCCTATTTCGTGTATTGATTCTGATAACCTTTTTATTGCGTTAAATATTTCCGAGTTTGTTATAAATTGCTTATTATTGTTTGTTACTAATTCTGAGAGAAATAAAATGTATCTAACTTTTAATGTTATTTTTATGAATAATTCTCCTATTTGTTTTTATTTTATTGCCTAAGTCCTCCTTAACTATTTGTTTTTTATAATTACCCATCATTTTATTTTTATTTCCAAATTGCAATATTTTTTCATAAATGACCTCTTTTGGTTTATATACCTTAACCTTCCTTTTATCATTATTTCGTTTTAACATTTTAACCTGTGCTTCCCTCAATTTAGTATTAATATCATTGTGATTTATTTTATTATATAAAATGTCAAATGGTTTAGCATTTGTAACAGAATGTATTGTTTGGTTATATTGTTGTGCTGCTCTAAGTAATGCTTCAGTTGTATCAATTATTTCATATTCATCTATTAAACATTTTGTAATTTCCGTTAGGGTTGAATGAATTCTTTCTACTTGACCGTTTGTTGAACTATGACCTGGGTCGCAATAATATAATTCTATATTTAATCTATTCATTAAATTTTTAAATACTATCGACTGGAATCCTCTTTCATTATCTAAAGTTATTTTCTTACAATTAGGAAAGACTTGTAATATTTCTAAAACTTTGTTTTCTAAGTTTAGTTTTGTATCTAAGCATTTAACAATTAAAAATTTCGAGTATGCATCAATGCATGTAAGGTATTTATTCTTTTGTGCTGAAAATATATCTATATGTAGGAATTCCCCCTCCTTCTTTGGAATTGGAGCCTCTCCGATTGGTACTAATTGTGGGTGCCTATCATATTTTAGCTTGTTACATATATCACAATTTCTGGTATATTCTTTGAATTGTTTACGCATATTTGGCCAATAATATACATTATAAATTTGTTTTATGTTTTCCCTGTAATTTCTATGGGCTCTGGTGTGTGTTTGTTCTACAATTGCTGCTTGATCATCTTTATTTTGGATGTCGTTTGGAAAAATTTTAGTATATATGAATTTATTACTGAAAGTTTCTAAAATTTTTGATTTTATATCATATTAATCTTCAGGTGTACAATAGATAGCTACTACCCCTGGTGCTAGATATTCTTTTAAAATAATTATTAAATTGTCTGTAGTGTCATATTCTATAATATGGCGCATTTTATTTGGAAAATTTTGTATTTTTTCATGTATTGTAAATCTACCTTTGGATAACAATATTTGTTGTCGAAAATCATTTAATGGTTTATTCGTTTCTTTAATTTGCGTATTATAACTACTTTCTGCAGAATGAACTGTATTGTCCGTTGAGGAACTATCACTTATTTGATTTAAATTTGGCTGGATAATGCATCAGCTACTACATTTGTTTTGCCTGGTTTGTATATAATTTTTGGTGCGTATTCTTCAATTATCGCGTGCCATCTTTTCATTTTTGAATTAGGGTTTCGTGGAGAAACTGCGACAGTTAATGGTTGATGGTCTGTATGAATTTCTAGATTGGAAACTCCATAAAGGTAATTTCTAAGATTTTTTAATGCCCACACAATTGCATATAATTCTTTTTCGTTTGTTGCGTAATTTCTTTCAGTACTATTTAGTGTTTTAGAAATAAATGTTATTGGTTTATCATCTTGTGATAAAACTCCGCTTATTGCGTCATTAGAAGCATCAGTCGTCAAAACAAATTTCTTTTCAAAATTTGGCTGAGCTAATTCGACTTCATTCATTAAATATTTTTTTAAGTTTTCGAAAGCTTGTGTAGCTTCATCGTCTAGGTATATTTCTATTTTCTTTGATATGTATTGGGATACTTTTCCGTTTTCTCCCGCTAAATACTTTGTCAAAGGCTTGGCTATACCTGCATAATTTTTAATAAATTTTCTATAGTATCCGGTTAGTCCTAAGAAACTTCTTAGCTGTCTAAGTGTTACAGGAATGGGATAATTTTGTATAGTTTCTATTTTTTTCGGGTCTGTTTTAATAATATTATATCCTACTTTATAACCCAAAAATTCTACTTCTTTCTCATAAAACTTAGATTTTTCAAGGGAAATTTTCATATTAGCTTCCCGCAAAACGTTAATTATTTTATTCAAATCTTCAGAATGTTTTTCCAAGCATTCTGAATATACGATTATATCATCGATATAAACATGACATATATTACCTATATATTCCCTTAATATATCGTCCATTGCTCTTTGAAATATACTTGGAGCATTTTTTAATCCAAAAGGCAATCTTACAAATTCATATTTGCCGTTATTCACAGAAAAGCTCGTCTTTTCTATGTCCTCAGATTTCATTTTTATCTGATGAAATCCTGACTCTAAATCTAATGTGGAAAAATATTTTGATTTCCCTAAATTTGACAAAATAGCATTAGTATCGGGAATGGGATACTTATCAGAAACTGTTTGTTCATTTAACTTTTTGTAATCAATTACTAATCTCATTTTAGTTGTGCCATCTTCATTTGTTCCCTTTTTTGAAACAACCCACACTGGTGAATTATATGGACTTTTAGAAGGTCTTATTATTCCTTCTCCTAACAATTTTTTTAATTCTTTATTCACAAAACTATTTGCTGATAATGGATATGGATACTGTTTACTCCATATAGGAGTTTCAACAGTTGTACGAATCTCAGCTCTTACATCCGTTCTGAACGGTAATTTTGTATCTATTCTTGAGTGAAGTTGTCCTATTACTTCCCTTATATTTTTATTTAATTCTTCAATATTTTCAACTTTCTGTATTGAGTTTAAATGTATATTCTCATCTTGTGGTATACAAATTTTTTCTGTCTTATTCCCATAAATTAATACCTTTTTTTCAAAATCTATTTTGATCTCACAAATTCTCAATAAATTACATCCTATTAGCAAATCTGATTCTAAATTATCTATTTCATAAAATCTTGCTATCCTATCAAAAATTAGAACATTATAATAATGTGTTATTATGGTGAAACCATTTATTGTCTTAACTTTTTTATTTATTACTAACTTTTCCCTGTATTTTAAAATATTAGGCCTACAATAACAACTTGTGGCGCCTGTATCGATCAAAATTTTTAATTTGTTTTTACATGGACCGTTCCTGAAAATGAAGGGCAGTCCGGGTGCTGTTCTAAAAAAGCATCCTCGTTCATGTTATTTACTCTTTCTAGTTTTGGAGGAGGTTGCACACTTCTTTGTGCACTTTCATGAGGACGTTTGTCACCTTGGAACAAATTACGATTTACATAATTATTTTTGTAAACCGGTCTAGCATATTGACGGTTATTATTATTATATATGTTGAATTCATTATTTCTTTGAGTAAATGGATTGAATTTTGGTTTTTGTGAATCAAAGTGTTTTTGTTCATGCCATTTTATTGGCCTGTGCGCTGAACTTCCAAGTTCCATTGGTATATTATTTTTAGTTTGGTTTGGAGGAAATCTAAGATTATTGTTATTTGAATTAGTTGTTTGAGCACGATTAAATTGAAGTGCGAAATTTGCTCTCATGTTGTTTGATTCCATTTCTTGTGCTTTGGCAAGAGCACTTGGTAAATCTTCAGGTGATAGAGAGAACATGATATTGGATAGTTGACCGTTAAGGCCTGTCATAAAAATTCGTAAAGCGTTTTTACGGTTCATGTTATTTAATTCTTTGGTTAAAGTGGTCTCTGTACCATGGGTCATTATTGTTTTGTTGATCAAGAGTGTCAATTTTTTATTAACTTCATTGTAAAATTCTACTATTGACAAGTTACCTTGTCGAAGGATGCTCAGTTCCTGTTCTATTATATGAGCTGGGCGCTTATCTGCGTATGCGAAGTCGAGTCTAGATATTATGGCGTCAAAATTAAGTACTGTGCCATGATTTGATAAAATGTCATTTGCGTTATTAGTTATTTTGTTACGGAAAATGGAAAGGGCTGCAAAGTATTTGCGACTACCTTTTAAGTAAAGAGAAATTAAATTGTGTGCGGCTTCCCGCCAACTAACGTATGAATTTGGATTATATCCAGAAAATTCTGGTAATGACTTTATAACGTCAAGTGTCTCAGTACAGTTTATTTGTTCTGAAATGGTCTGTGTTGTGTATTCTGTGACTAGATTTGAATTGGTCACTGCTTCAAGTTTTGTTCGTAGAGATGCAATCTCTGATTGTAATGAAAGGGTGTTGGTTGCTACCAACCTAGCTACTAGTTCTTCAGTGGAAGTAGGCATTGTCGTAGGATTATTAATTGTCAAGTTACTAAATTTGTCAATAAAATTGTCCAGGATGTATGTCTTTGTTTTAATAAAAAAATTATATTTTTCACAATCACTTATTTGAAAGATTTTAATTTTATAAATAAATTTATAATTTTTTAATAGTAAAATAATAAAATAATAGAAATATTTTTTTTTTTTTTTTAAATTTAAGTTAATTACTTTCTTTTAAATTTCTGCTTCTTCAGGATCTGCTAGATGATGATCTTCGTCTGTTGTTTAGTTGAATTGTCTTTTTTAATGTCCCATAAATTTCACTATCTGTCTTTTTTTTTCTCAGTTTTTTTATTATTTTTATACAAATATCATTTTTTTTGCTTTACTGTTTGTCCACTCTTTATTTTTATTAGAAATTTTAATTAATTATTTTTTACACTTTCGTTTATTTTTCTTTTAATTTTTCCTTATACTTTCAGATATTTTTCTTTTTTTTTCCAATTTATTTTCACTCTTCATTTTTTTAATCCAATAATTTTCTTCACTTTTCACTTCAGCTTCCTTCCAGTTTATTTTAGGAATATTTTTATATATTTTTTAGTTAGTTATTTTCCTTCTCATAGGATATTTATTTTTCACTCTTCACAATAGAATATTTATTTTTCACTTCACTTATTTCTTTTCTTCCAGTTTATAGGAATACTTGTTAAAAATTTTTTTCTCCTTTCTTAGGATACTTATATAATTTTTTCTCCTTTCTCGGAAGGATACTTATATGTTCTTATTTCGCGATTTACTTTCACAAACGCGAGACAACACAATATCAATCATACTTTGTATTTCTGATTATAACAATATTGGTTGTCCTGTCACGGTCGCCAATTAATAATTGTACTTCACATTTGTAGTTTTTAAAAAACTTTATTCAATCTTAATACCTAAGCTTCAGATCCCTTACCACTGGTGGGGGGAAATCTTTAGCTATACTACTTAAACTACAAATTCAACCGTTCACTTCGGTGTCTGAAATACAAGTGTTTTTGATATACAAACTCATTTCTTAAACTAACCTAACTGTATCGTCGTAGTTGATGATATCATACTTTGGTCTGGATGCTGGCCTTGGTTCCAGGGGTATCGGATTGCCCGGATGTGCTTATTCTGCATTTATTCATTTCGATATTTACTTTGCTTAAGATCAATCAATTATGAAATTGATGTTTTGACAAGTGTCTTTTGCATGTTTCATATATGGGGTGATCGTGCGTTAACTTAGTATAATGCAATATCAACAATAAATTATGACCCTACTGAAATTTCAATTTCAAGTTCTCCGATATGAAACAAATTGTTTTTTTTAT
Source organism: Philhelius pedissequus (assembly GCA_910595825.1). Taxonomy (NCBI): domain Eukaryota; kingdom Metazoa; phylum Arthropoda; class Insecta; order Diptera; family Syrphidae; genus Philhelius; species Philhelius pedissequus. The sequence goes on from OU343160.1 coordinate 31,095,379, forward strand.
CAACATTGGGCATTTAATTATGTGTTTCAAAATCAACTATTGTGTAAACGTATAAACTTGCTCCAGATTCAAGGGTTTATAGGTACCTCAGGTTAAATTTATTATTATATTTCTCATTAACTCAATACTTAACAAATTATTACTACACATCACTCAACTTGCAAATAGCCTGGTGGCTAGATCATAAAACTACCAATCCACATGTGTCCAGTTCAAATCCAACAAATTCGCCAAGTATTTTTATTTCATAATTTAATTCAGTGAAAGGAATGCCTATCGTAACGCGTTACGTAACGCATCGGTTTACCCTCCCATAAAAAGTTATCACTTCAAAAATCCTATGGGAAATGGGGTATATTGTGATTTTCAAAAAAAAAAAAAATTACAATCTGAAAAAGATCATTATAAAAGCAACGATAACACTTGTATTCCCATGCTAAAACTTTTTTCTCTTCTTTTATTTTATTTTTGAATATAACTATTTTAGTAAACAGTTTTTGAAAAAAAAGCCTTTATTAATTTATTTAATTAAAAACAGAAAACCGGATGCTCAAATGTCAGCGGCATGAAGTTGTTAAAGCATCAACTTCTAAACGAGTCTTAATTCCCAACCAAACCATTGAGGCTTGTCAAAGATTTGAAATGGAATATATGATAGAAAAAGTTTCGGATACAAGACTCAACCATGAGGCATACCAGGGGCCTGTTTCATAGAAAATACATCACATACAATGTTCTGTTTCATAAATTTGACTGGAAGTAATGTATAAAATCTATTTTATTGTATGTGATGTATTTATTTTGAAAATTGACTTAAATAAATTGTGTTTCTTCAAAAGAAACAAACATTTTTAAAACAATAAAAGGAAATAATGGACTCAATTCTTAACGCAGATTTAATATTTGATGGCGATAATATTCTACAACTTCGAAGAAGACGGCCAAGAGAGTTTTTTGAAATTGAGAAATTCTGAATGCCTACGATATGTGTACAATATTTGTTGGAGCGTTTGAGGCGTTTGATTATTCATCCAATGAATTGCAATGAAGCTTTAACTCCATTGCAACAAATATTATCAACACTTAATTGGCTTGGCAATGGATGCCAATATCATGGTGTTGGGTCTATGCGCATTGAGTTTCGAAAGCGTCTATTTTCGGTGTGTAAAAAGAATTTGCTCACTTATTTCGAACCATTTATTGGGTAAATACATATTCTATCAATATTGCATATATTCTTTGTTGTTCTTTTAAATTTTTCTGGTTCGCTATTTTCAGGAATCAAAACGAAGCGTACCGCCAAAGTTGAGATCTTCTTCCACTCAGCTTGGGTATCGGCTTTTGTTGTTGACGTGCCAATAAATGATTCAAATAATATGTCCTTTTACGGAGCATAGTTGCAGCTCCTTGTCGGACTTGAAATAAAACCAAAAGAAGAAAATAAGTCAATTAATTATCGTTTGCTTTAAAAACACTAGATCCATTATTTTATTTTATTTATAAACTTAAAATTCACCTTTTTGTAGTTTCGTTTAATTGAATTCATCTTGCTTACATCAAAGCGTTTTGCTGTTTGAACTGTATGACAAATTTACAATTATTTGTTTTAAAATAATGTATGAAAAAATTATATGAAACAGGTTCCTACAACATTGGAATTATTCCAGTTGATTTTCTGTTCATACAATGATGTATGACATCTTATTATTATACAACGTTTCTATGAAACAGAAATAATACATTAGAGATGACAAAATAATACAATGTATGTAATGTATGATCTATGAAACAGGTCCCAGTTTTAATTTTGTTTTTAATTTCAAATTTGAAACCGTTTAGAACGACTTGGAAGTAATTTTTGCCTAAAAATTTCTACATAACCATTTAACAATTTAATTTTAAATTAAAACAAATAAAAACCAGGACTGGGTCGCACGTAATTGGCACCTGGTTAACACGTCTCAGTAGATTTAGCTAATAGCTATGCATGTATTTTTAGAGTCGTTTATTTTAATTTTTAGTTCGTGTACAAAATGTTTGGTAAAAACATTTTGGTATGCCAATTTTAAGTACGCATTTAAGTAAATATAAAGAATTTCAAAAGAAATTCGTCCAGCCGTTTTCGAAATATTGAATTTTTAATTTATTTTTTGATATGTAATAATTTAGGATATTAAGGACATATTGTACAAAATTAAATGGACGACTGGATCGAACGTACCTGCTCTTATATTCGATCACATCGTACGCACAAGATTCAGTAGAAACTCTAAAACCCAAATTAATAAACATGGACTAGGGAAGGTTTAGGACTTATTCCGTGGACTAAGTGCGAATTAATAGAAATTAATAAAACACAATTTCTAATATTTGACGCTTACCAATTTAGTCCTTTGCTAGACCATCGAACCCGTTAAATAAAAAGAGGTGAAGTTTATACTTATTGTAGTAGATTTCTTATTAATAGGAAATTTTAATCCATGGTCTAACTCTTATTCCATGGTTTTGTAAGTCCATGGACTAAAGGTGGACTAAGCATTTTTTATTTATAGTGCTGTACAATTTTTTTTTTTTTTTTACTAAATTTATTATTACACAATTTCTTTAATTTTTTATATCTAACATAATTTCTTTAATTTTTTTCTAAAAAAATGTTTTATTGAAATTTAATGTATTTAATTATGTAGGATTTAAAATATAATTTAAAAAAAATCATGCTATTGAATTTGTAAAACAAAACAAAACATCTTTTATTATATTCAATTTTTGTATGTCCACATACTTGCTTTTTAAAACACTTTTTGTATCATTTTAATGAGTTTGAATGACCAGCACTACTAGAGCAAAGGAATCTGATATCGAGCTTGGCAAGTCCTGAAATAGCTATAATTCCAGCCAAAAATAATATGAGAAAAACTTGGTGGTAGCACACTCAAGTTGTTATTGGTCATTAAAAAATATATTTTTTTTTTTCAAAAATTCACAAAAAAATATTTCTTGAACATTTTGTTATGCAATATTATTTATGTATAACGATATACCTCTATATGATATTTTGATCGAAACCCGTCAAGTCGTTTATGACAAACTACAAAAAAAACAATGGTGTTTTTGCCGTTTATAACAAAATATGTAAACAAAATTGAACCAACATTTAGACTATACCTATAGTAATGCACATATGTTTTTTTAACAAAATTCTTAGAGCCGTTTTCGAAATAATTAAGTGAAAGACACATTTGCATGCCATGTTTCATAGTTTTGGTGCTAAAAAAAAAACGATTCAAAAATCGAGACTGTCGCCTAAAATGCTTAAATAATAAGTTTGAAGCAAATCGCGATTTATATTTTTTTTCTACATGTAAAAAATTGGCCTATAGTAAAAATTATACATATTGTTTTTTTTTTTTTTAATTTATTATTTATCCTAAAGTAGTCAAAAAAGTAAAATCTCGGATGCTTTGAAGGAATATTCGCCACTCTTATAAAACTTAAAAAAAAAAAGGAAGATCGACCGTGATTATAATGTTAGCCGTATTTTATTGGTAACCTATAGGTAGTGCAGTAATGAGAGTCTGAATAAAACTTCGATGCACTTTTTATATACACTCATATTTTACATCTCCCTCTGCCTGCCAACAGTGGTACTCAAGATTTTTGTCTGCAACTCGAGAGAGTCGTTCCATTCCAAATAATCCAAAGTTTTATCAACAATACAATTATCGGCACTATTTTTACTGTTCAATTTATTCGCACTTTTCCTTTGTTGTTGTTTACTGAATAAAAATTTACTGCGCTGCCTATACATTTGCCAATAAAAAAGTCCTATTATGTACTTATTTTTTAATATCACAGCCGCCCATTTAGGAAAACTCAAATAAAAAAAAATGCAACCCTACCTCCGATACTATGACTGTGAGTTAATATTGCAGATGAAGTATCATCGACACCAATGACTGATGTATCCGACAAAAAAAAATTGCTTTCAAGAAGAAAATCGTCTTTGATGTTTTTTTTTTGTTGAAAATGAATTCTCTTTTGTTCTTGAGTCAAAAGTCATGTTTTTCTTCTTCAGACGATATAAGGGGTTTGAGGTTTTAGTTCAAATTTCTATATGTCATTTTGTCGCGCTTTAAAACAATTTAATTTTCAAAGGAAATCAAGCTGAAGAGACAATTAATAAATATTTATTTTAAGAATTATCTATTATACGCTGCTGAGAAATTACCAAGCTTTTATGATTCATAAATCATGAATGAATAATTGAAATTCATTCAACATTCGACAAGGACATGTCCTGTGCGAAGTTATGGGCAACTTTTGTGTATAGGGAATATATTTTTAGATTTAATATTTTCATTTTTTTTTCTTTTTTTGCTACCAACACACAATGAGTATAATATTTGACGGCGCGGCAGAGGAGATTTATGAACTTTTTTTTTCAAAACACACTAATTGTCGTTATTTTTTTTTTTTTTTTTTGGAAAAGATCTATCAAGTTGTTTTTTATATTGTCACTGAATTAAGGCACTATTACATTTATAAGTGGCTCTTATAAGGTGATAAAAAAAAATATTAAAGCGCATTTTGGGCACAAAAAGTGCAAACCAGGCAGCCATATGGCCTGCCAGTGCATGGAGGTGCGGCAATGTACCCTCAAAGTGTTAACAAATAACCGTCAACAACTTCTTTATTATTTTTTTTTTATTATTATTTTAATTATTATTTGCACGCTCGGGTTAATGTACTTGGAATAGGTTAAGTGACGATTTGCCTGAGTTGCTTTGTGCATATAGCGCGGATTCTCGTTATGCCGACACATCGCCATCGGCTTGCAATTGCTATTGAGAAGACAGATACGACTTAAAAGATAGATATTTTCCGGGTCCTCTTATTCTGCCTCTATGCGCGCTCTCTCTCAGTCTCGAATAGAATTCTTATATAAAATACAAAAGATTCTCGATGAGGCTTGTTGTTTTTTTAGTTTTGTATACGCAAGCGAATGCGCACGGGCTCGACTTAAACGGAACCAGTTCTTTGGCTTAAACTCATCTACGTGTATCTGGAGACCTGGGCCAATGCAATGAATACAATTAACATCATCTGATGAGACAAATCGTCAGCAATTTATAACGAAGATTGTGATTGAGTGGCTTGCGGAGCTCTGAGAGCTGAGCGGTTAGCATCGGCAATGTTTTCGAACGATACGGCGCATAGCGATGGGTGACTTGGCGCATTTCTTTCAAAAGGCTACGATCATGCATTGAAAGTATATTTAATTTTTTTTGTGTCTGTCGTGATGAATGTGTGCCATATAGTCAGGCCCGCACATCACTTGAACGTGTGAGTAAATTAACACTTTTCCTTTACAAGAGGGTATCTGTTTTATGTCAGCTTAAGGACATTAGCTGCAGAGACATCAGCAGCAGCTTTTCACTGAGATCTATTAGTTGAGTTTCGAATTTTCTCTGAAACGCAATAGATATTTTTAAATGCTTAGCTTTAGATAAACGACTAGATGATGAAATGTGGTCACGTCGCGGTCGGGTCGGTTGGTCGCTCGTCTCGTGTCGTCAGAGTTAGAATTTTTTTTATTTGCTCTTAAATGACAAGTCCACTTGAGAGAATTTACGTTTTATTACTCGAAATTAGATGAATTGTTCTTGCTTGTATTGTGTGGGCTTGGAATGTGAAGTGCGCCTCAAGCAATGGACATGGGAATAGTTTTGTGGAGAATAAATCATTAAATAAATTGGAACAATTCAAGCTTGCCATAATAGCAAGGCGCTCAAAAAAGAGATCAACGTTCAAAGTTAACTTTTTTCATTTATTCATTTTTGCTTGCGGTATATGTATGTGTGTATGTAGATACTAAAGGGCAAGATTTGCATTTGAAAACCATTGAGATTCGAGATTCTGATCAAACCTTAATTGAGTTAATGTTACTTTCGGAGTTTATTTTTATGAACGTAAACAAAGTTAAAAAGTTTGATTCTGAGTAAAATATGCCCACCACCACACGTCGATTTTGAAGAAAATTTGAGTTTATTTTTATGAGGAAGAAAAATATTTGAAAAAAAATATATTAGATAAGATCCGACTATTGGCACGCTCACTTTTAAGATTTCTTGAGTGTTTTCAGTAACGGCTCTTAAAATTTGGAAGATTTTTTTTAGATATTGTTTTCATGAGTGAGAAAAAGCAAAGAAATTGGTTTTAGTAAGTTTCACCCAATGCCACGCCCACTTTTATCGGTTTTTGGTTTCGAAAGCGGTAGTTACAATTTGGGCGATTTTTTTCGGAGTCTCTTTCCATGAGCGAAAAAAGTTAAAAAAATGGTTTTAATTATTCTCTAAAATGCTTTATGTTAGATCCGCACTCTGACACGGCCATTTGATAATTTCTCGAATTTTCGGAAACGGCTCTAACAATTTCGATGAACATTTCATAGTTTGTCTTTATGAGCAAGAACAAAATTTAAAGTGTTTTAACTGAGATCCGCTATATTTTTATCATTCCTTCGGGTTTTTTTCTTAAACGGCTCATAAGATTTGGCCGATTTTTTTTCAGAGATTGTTTCCATGACCGAAAAAATTAATTTAAAGAAATTACTTTTAGTAAACGTGGTTCTCCGAAATGCGGCTCCCGCAAATTACGTCAGATTTTTTTTTTTGGAAAAAAAACACCAAAAAATTCTTCATACAAAAGAGCTAGAAAACTGTAACTGTAAAAAATTAACAATTAAGTCAACCATTCTTTTGGTGGCTCGGGAAAAGCTGGGTCGTAAGTCCACTTGACCCAATAAAGGATTTGGGGATGGTACAAGTTTAGGTACACCCACCACATTCGCTTTTTTGAAAATACTTTAAACTGTTTATGACCTTTTTTCCAAAACGTTACTTGGAAATTAGGCTAGAATATACTAATTTTCTGGCTTAATTTACATTTTGCTTTTATGATGTCTTGCAACACCTACGTGGCATTATTTCCAACATTTCTGACTTATTTTCCTGCTGTTTTTTCCAATTTTGAGCTAGAAAAAAATTCTGCCGTTTTTTCCAAAAAAAAAAAAACAAAAAAAAAATTGTGGCGTAAAAAATTCTCAAGTGTAATTTCCGAGAGCCCAGAAATGCCTCTAATGATATTATTATTTATGAGCAAGAAGAACATTTATAAATTATTTTAACTGAGATCTGCTCACTGCTGTCCACTTTTATCATTTCTTGGTTTCGAAAGCGGCTGTAACGATTCGAATGAAAACTTCAGTATTTTTTAAAAGGAATAAAATTAAAATTTTGTAATTAAGACCTGACCAATGCTATAACGTTTATTATTTATTGACTTCTTGGAAATGGCTGCAATGATTTGAATGAAATTAGCATAGTTTGTATGACCGAACAAAAATTTAAATTATATTAAATAAAATCCTCTAACTGCCACGCTAACTTTTAATAGTTCATAATATTTTTAGGAATGACACCGTTGGAAATGGAATTTTGTACGTAGTTCGTGTTTTTCATGCTGTATCCTAGAAATGTGGATTTTTATTTAAATTGAAATTTTGAATTTTTGTATTTTGATAATATTTTTGTTTGAAATACTCTCTAGACCAAAGACTTTTATGAAAAACCCCAAAAATCAGCTGATATATATATATTTTTTTAATGTAGAATAAATTTCGGCTACATATTAAAATGATTGTTGTATCAATTTTCTTTTCTTTTCTTTTTTAGAACATGAAAAGTTGATACAAAATTTCAGAATTTCGCAAAAAAATAACTAGTTTTGCAGTTTTGGCGCAGTGGATAAAGTGCTTGATTGCTAACTAGGATGTGTGGGTTCGATCCCCACGCTAGGCGCATTCTTTTCTATACCTCCAATTTTAATTGGATGGCGCCCATGGGTTAAAATTATACAGTCAATACCTGGTTCTCAAATTCACTGTGCCAAACTAGTGCCGTCCAATTCAGGTTACATTTAAAAGACCTTAGGTTTTACAAAAAAAAAAAATTGTTCTTATGGTATTTTTTACTACGGGAAGTGACAATATTCTTAAGTTGAATTCGAATACTACCGAAGCGAATTTTTATTAAAAAAGTATACTTTTAATTTTGTTCGAATAATAAACATAAATTATTTACCAATTATTAAGCTTATATTTAACTTTTAAAATGTTATGTCATTTTACATAAGTTTTTTTTAAATTAATTTTATTTTTTAAAGATTTTTTAACTAATTGTTCTTTTTTTTCTCTTTTCAGGTTTGTGATTCAAAATCGTAATAACAATAAAGCGATGACCAGTTATCCTTGACAATATTTAAGTTGATATAATTTTATGTGTAGACATTTGTTTTTTTCTTTAAAAAAATGTATAGGCAGATTTATATTACAGAAACAAAAAACGACAAAAACAATAATGACAACTGTATTTAAATAAAAATTAATAATATTAAATTAACTGTCAGCTACTTTTCAAAAAACCTACAATCCAAAAACAAAACTGAGTAGGTATCTCTTGAGCTCAAATATATTTTAAACTATACCAGCAGCACGTGTAGTTTATTTTCTTAAATATTTTACCGATAAAGTTATAAGTAAAAATGTCTTTTTATTTTATTTAAATGATTTTTTTTGTTTTGGCTTGCCGTACACTGTGGCGTATACGTCATATTTTTGCCCGCCTCTTTATTTTCAAAGAATTTTCAAGCTTAATAAAGAGGCAAAACTTGTTGACTTTTTGCTTTTTTGCAAAAATAGCATATCACAATTTTACGTAGGTATACATATATATGCATATACATATAGCTGAGAATATAATTTCACCACCACATTGACAAATTATACAAGAATAATGGGTATTTTGGAAATTATGATGTAGGTAATGAAAAATCTAAAGCGCATCTTTCTAGGTGACACCCACGGGTGGCGCGTCTAAGTTGTTCAGTTCCCAATTTGGCTGAGAATTCAGTTAGTGATTTTGTTTAATATCGGTATAATAGATCTGTTAAAAGAATTATATCTTTTTATTTGTTATTTTTCTTATTCGAGCAAGAAATAAATAAAAATAAAATTAAAAATAAAAATAAAACTGTGAAATACCAATCTATATTATATACATATACATATGTATGCGCATACAAAATTATATACAAAAAGTAGTGTGTAAACAAATTGAAAAATAATTAAATAAAAAAAAACATTGGAAATGTTCGGATCTACGCAAGTAAATAAACATAATGTTTATTTAATCAGTACAATCACCAACAATAAATGTGGGATTAACATAAGCAAATGACGTCCATGACAATGAATATGGTGTTTCTGAAGGACTTGCGCTCCAAAATTAAAGGATATATTCATGTATGTTTAATTTATTTTCTATTCTACCTAAATCGATACAATTTTTAATAAAAAAAAGAACAACAATAGTTAAACATTACAATTATTTAATTATGCATGTATTTTAAGAAAATTGTGTTTTAAACAAACTGGAATAATGCCAAATGGCATTTAATAATTTGAAGTGCATCAAAAAATTGTATTAAATGTCAAAAATTTTATTGTTTCATTTTAAATTATGATTTTATTATGTGATAATGACGTAAATGAATTATATTTATGAAGTTTAATGTTATTTTTATTTATGGTCCATTGCATTAGTGTGCGTGCAAAATTTAATGACGTTTTTAACACTAGGTCGTTCTACGACTACTACGCATAATAGTAGTTCCTTGCAACGGCTGCATAAATTTATCAAAAGTTTGCACGAACGTACCTTTAGTAATTGAATCAACTGCATATAATTTGAGACTTAAAAGATTAGGTGCATGACAGATTAGGAGCGTTCAGAATTGGAATCAATTAAAAGACTGTTTCGTTATTCTAGTGCTGCTTCGGAGATAAAGAAACAAATAATTTGATTGTTTGTTCTTTGCAGCGAAAGTGTTTAGTGCTATTCAGGACATGTAATCGCTGGGGCCTTTTTCAAACTGTTTGTATGAAAAGTACCGTTATTTTTGAAATTCAATATGTATGAATTTTTCATAAACTCCTTAAGTTCCAAATTATTCCCCCTAACATAATACAAAAAATTGACTATTGACTTTTTGTAAAGCCATAAATTACGTTTTTCTTATTTTTTTTTTTTATTAATAAAATTAATGTAGTGAAGAGTTTTTGAAAAATTAAACTGTACTTTTTTTCAAAATGTTACGTATTTAAGAACATTTTTTATTTTCAAATATAAAAAGCCAGAATTACTTTTTCCAAAAAAAAAAAAAAAACCTTTTTTTCAGTTCTTACGTGATTGGACTTTTAGGTCAGTTAATCAATCAAAACCTTTCTATTTTTGAAAATCTTATTTTTTCAAAAACGGCTCATATAAGGGTACATTTTGATATTTTTTTTTTTTTTTGGAAAAAATGGTTATTTTTAGTACCTCTAGTAGAACCATTTTTTTGGTTTTCGATTTTCTGGGAAACGGTTAATTTGATTCGTTTGAATTTTTTTACGCAGAAGCCCCTAGAAAGTTTAAACACTATTGTAAACCAAAATTTAAAAAGAAATTTCTTTTGGAAATTGTTTTTTTATTTTTAAAAACTCAAAATTTCGAAAACGACCCAATAATTTTTTTCGAAACTTCGGATTCGGTAGTTTTTTGACATTATCCTGAATAACTAAAAAAAAACTATTTTCCGAAAATAGTAGACAACGGTACCTCCCATTCAAATTAAAAAAAAACCGTTACAAAAAAAATATCTTTCTGAAAAACGGCTCTAAGAATTTTTATAAAAAAATGTGTGTTTTAAGTACAAAAATATTTTATTTTGCGTACTTATTAACGGTACTTCCCATAGAACCACTTTTCATATATTTTTTTATGCAAATGCTTTCAAAAGTCTTAATAAAACTGCATACAGAAATTTTCAAAAACAAAGTTTTTCGATTTAAAAAAAAAAAAATAAATAATTTTTTTTTTGAAAAATCAATTTTTTCAAAAATCTGTCCCAGATTTTTTTTGAATTTTGAATTTTATATGTGTATTTATAGTATCTTCAAAACGGCGTTTTACATTTTTGTTCGTAAAATGTTTTTTTTTTAATTTTGTACATAAAAAATTAGTTTAAAAAAAACCGCTCCAACGATTTTTAAATTTTTTGTTTGATATATTCTTATTTATCCATGAATTCAAATGGCATCATTGTTTTCCCTCAAACTATAACCACTAAGCAATATAAAAACATTTAATTATTGTATTATCCATTTATTTCTACCTTATAATAGGTATTTCCTTTTTACGAATTTTTGATTACGTCACTGAATACTACATACAATGTAGACCCTCATACATTTATATATACATATGTGTCCTTAAAAATCACTTGAATCTTATATATGCATATTGCATATCTACCAACTTACATCCTTTATTTTCATTATCATAAGGACATATTTACATTCCTAGGCTCCATTTATGTATATAAGTACATATTTCTCTGCTAATTTACATAATTAAAATCCATAACCTAATTTAAATATACATTTGTAGGCAACTATGTAACTGTTCTTCGAATCATTCAGTCGACAATTCATTATTCTATCTTATCTTATATAACATCGGCGCAAAATTTTAAGCAACCTATTATTAAGGCATTAAGACGATACTAATTAGCAATTTACTATATACATAGTATTCTACTAACTTTTCATAAATTTTAAACCTTTTGTTAACTAGTAAAATGCTAATTAACCAGATAGCAAAGCATTTGTAGGGTTTGAATTTTGATGAATACAATTATTGTGTTTATTCTTTGTAAATTAATTATATGTTTATATAAACCCAACGCGTGCTCTAAATAAGTATTCTATGTTTATATTTTAATAATCTAACTTCATTATTTACAAAAACGATAAAAAATGTATGTTTATCAGCGGTATTCGAACCTGGGCCCCCCGCGTGCCAGGCTGATATACTATCATATGACATTATGGATTTAGTACGATACTAAAAAATTAAAGTAGCCATTTCGTGATTTTAACTTTAGTAAAATGTTAAGAAGATAATACGATAATAAACTCGTTTAAAATTATCAAAATCCTCTTTTTAACCTAGTATCATACTAAAAATGATTTAACATATTACTAAATCGTTTAAAATTTTGCGCCATCGGCTTTAAACATGCATATGATAACTAGACTATCTATACCTACTAAACAGCGTCAATGCTTACCTACATTAAAGTTGTTAGCTCCAAGAGCAAATTCGTACGATCCAATTTTTTTAAAAATCCGATCCAAGGATTCGACCTACGCTCTCTAGCTTTTTTCAATACTCTATTGGAAACCCTGTATATACTGGTTTCCTTAATTCATATCGTTCATTATTTATAGTATATGTATTAAGTTCTGACAGTTTTTTCCACCCACCCTGTGGTATACCTACCTGGACCTATGTACAAAGTATAAGAAAGTCTATGGCCATTTGTTAAATTGTTGTATCTTATATTATACTTCCAAGTTGGATCTAAATTAGAATTCTTTGCAGACTTTCCTCAACAAAGTAATTTTCTCCAGCTAGTTGTTAGACCAGTTTATACCAATCAGGAATAAAATATAGCAAGGCAAGAAAAAAAACGTTATTTTTATATAAGTTTTTCCTGCTAGCTTGTTGTGGTTTGTAGAAAAAGGGAATCAGTGTTAAGTGGTGCACTAAAAGGACACAACTTAATTTTTGTTTGTATATATTATATAAACCTGTTGTTTAACCCAGTTTTATTCTTATAAGACTTGAGTCTAACTAATTATTTATCACTTAAATTTGTTTATATTTAGATCATAGGTATGTCTTTACATTAGCCCAACTTAATCTAGATTCTAGATCATCCATTTCAAAATTTGACATCTCATTATAATTTCCTTCAAGTTGGTATTTAACTTTCTAATATTGACAACAAGTTTAAAATAATCAAAAGATATCACATTTAAAGCATAATGCCGATTTAGCAATACACAAATTCTATCATCCATTTAGATCTATCTTGTGTAATAGTCTGGGAAGTAGTGCTGCTCATGTTAGATATTTTGTATATTTTTTATCACTGACTTTTATAATGTCAAACTAAATAACATATAAAATACTAAATGTCATAAATTATTGAATGTGGCTTCCGGTAAAATTTCGAAGACTCATTGGAAAACTGTGTTATTTAATTGTCATAAATTACCACAATCTCATACTATGACAAAAAATTGGCAAGAATATTGGCCAGTGCTTGAAAATGTGGTAAATGTTATACAAGGTAAAGCGTTATCCGTTTTGCGGTTTCAAAAGTATAGGGCTGCAATTCGACATCTGTCAAACTAAGTTGTTAAACCAATTTATTTTTTCAGTTGAAAGTCTGACATTTACGAAAATGGATCGCTTAACTATCGCACAACGCATACAAATTGTTAAAACTTACTACAAAAATGGTGATTCTGCCACAGCCACATATAGTGTTTTAAGAGGAGATTATGGTTTACATAATCGTCCAACTACGCAAGCAATTGGCAAAATTGTGAAGAAATTTGAAGAGACTGGATTGGTTATAGATATTGTAAGGCCTGTGCATCATCGATTCGCTCGTACCACTGAAAATATCGCTGCTGTAAGTGAAAGTGTTGCCAAAGACACGAATGTGTCGATTCCTCGTCGTTCTCAGGAATTAGGACTGTCTTACTGCACATTATGGCGTATTTTGCATTTGGATATACACCTACATCCATATAAAGTCCAGCTCACACAACAACTGAAGCCAGCTGACCATTCACAAAGTCGTAGATACGTCGAATGGGTGCTTGAACAACATGAGGTGGACGTCGATTTTTCGAGAAAAATTTTCTTCAGCGACGTAGCACATTTCTCACTCGGTGGGTATGCTAATAAACAAAATTGTCGTATTTGGGGCTCTGATAATCCTCAAGTAATTGAAGAGAGGCCATTACATCCACAAAAAGTCACTGTTTGGGGCGCTCTTTGGTCCGGAGGTGTGATTGTACCTTACTTCTTCGAAAACGACGATGGAACGACTGTCACCGTCAATTCGGATCGTTATGGTCATATGATAACCGACTTTTTTTTTTGCCTGCTATTAAAGAATACGACTTGGAGAATATGTGGTTTCAACAAGACGGTGCCACATGCCACACAACTCGAGCGAATATGGCTTTATTGCAAGAGACATTTCCTGGCCGCGTTATTTCTCGTCGTGGCGATATCAACTAGCCACCAAGATCATGCGATTTGACACCGCTGGACTTTTTTTGTGGGGCTGGGCGAAAGACCGTGTTTATGCAGACAAACCTTTAACTCTTGAGCAGTTGAAAACTAACATTCGTCAAGTTATGGGTGAGATACCGCCCAATATGTGTCAAAAAGTGGTCGAAAATTACCTCAAAAGAATCTATGCTTGCAACAATTCGCGTGGTGGTCATTTAAATGATGAACAAATATTTTAAATATGTTTTATTTACGTTTACTTTTGAAACCGCAAAATGGATAACCCATTACTTTATAAAATCCTTCTCCTGTTCCATTGCTCAAACTAAATCTTGTTAGAATTGTAATAGAGTTAATATCTGCATTTTTCTACCATCAATGGTAGAGGCCGAAGTTCGCATTAAGGTCACACTCTTAAGCTTCTTTAATTACTTCATATTATTCCAAAACTGTCATTCACTCATTACTTTCTGGAATTCATAAGTGAAAGCTAAATACAATTAACAAAAAAAAAAAAACGGCAATGCTTGAAGAGATCGTACGTGATGCTAACATCATTAAGCTTAAGCTAAGTCGCAAATCGATTAATCATCAGTCTCCTTCTAAGCCCATCAAATTATTTTTTTTAAGTCGTCCATGGGGAGAAAGTCGTGTTTAGCATCAATTAATGGCGGAACTGTCTAGAATGTTCCAGTCAGTGCACTTTTAGCCTAATCGAGAAGCCCAAGCTAAACAAAACAAAATACAAACAGAACAAAAAAAAAACGTTGCTGGGTCTTTGGTCTTTTGTAAGTTGTTGTCTTTGTTGTCGCCACATAGTCTATAATGTACATCGCCTCTGTGGTAACGAGTCGATGCAATTTAATCGGCCGCTAAACGAGGCGATTATACCTATTTCCAGGTTAGGCGTATATCATCGTCGTCGTCGGATATAAGAACCCAAACCTATCCCATAAACCATCACAGGAACCAGAAAAAGAGTTAACAAAATAAAGAATATTTACACGAAAGGAAGCCAAGCAGATGTTGTTTTGTTGTTGGACATTGATATTACTATGACGGGACGCCATCGCTTGCCAAACCAAACAGACAGACGGACGGACAAAACAGCTTTTCAAAACCCTGTTTCGACTGGGCGATTTCCGGACTGCAAAGTATGTACCTACATACTTACAGAAACATTCACATTATGGGTGATACATTGGGAACAAACAGCTTAAGCTTAGCTATAATATGTACAATTGTTGGGCCGTTGTTGTTGTGTTGTTTAGAGTTGATTACTTGTCCAGTTTCAGAATCCATTTGGTGTCCATAAAGTAGGAATTGTACACATTGTAAATGGTAGTCTTACCTGTACTAGCTAATGCCAAATAGTATATATATATTTTTTTTTATAAATTGACTTGACTTAACCATATTATGGTGGGTTTTGGATATGTATTATGATTTCAAAGGAATTTTGTTGCTGATACACTGAAAAAAAAATTAAGTTAAAAAAAAATAAAATTACTGTCGTGAATTAATGCGAGAAACTCAATCGCTTGTTTTTAATCAGCAAATATGAAGGAGATCAAATTTGACCTACTAAAATGAAGAACCCTTTTTCAAGACAATATATCTTACTCTTGGAGGATTTCACCGATCCTCGGAAGATGAAGTACAAGTGGAACAAAGAAGTTTTGAAATACAGAATTTGGGAATACAAAATTTTTAAAACAAACAGAATTTTGACCCTAACTCACCTACATTTTGTACAGTATATTTTATGCTGTTTTTTTTTATTTGCAATTTTAATTTCGAACATTCATATTGCATCAATAGAAATGAAATGATAAGTGGATGGGTTTGTTCGTAGACTATGGTCAAAGTCCCCTTTACATAGGCAATTTTTTAATTGCTCTAAAATAATCTTCTGTATACCTTTCACACTGTTCTGTTTCTGTTTTTGTTTCTTTTTAATGTTTGTTGGTTTCACACCAGACCTCACTTAGTTTAAATTGTTCACTCCCCTTACATTTCCCCCTTTATATTTCATGCTTTTAATTATTTCCTGAGTAGATAGAGTTTTATTCATCAAGTTAATTTACAAATTGTAGTTTTCTGAGTATGTTTTGCTTTTAATTCGATATTTTGATATTCACTAAGCAGATTTCACTTAATATTAGCAGAATAAGGAACAAAACTTGCTTAATACCATTCTTATGCATATGTTTAGCAAAAATGGGAGCAGATAACAATTGAGCAAAGAGTGCAACAAATTTCATTTAAACTTTTTTATTGTAAAGGTGATAAACATTTTAGTTAAACATCTTTTATATTTATTAAAAAATGGAGCTATCTGATATTTTATATACATAAATTGGCCAAGTAAATGAAAAATCAATACGATCGATTTTTCTGTGAATGGAAATTAATTATTATAACTACTCCATGGACACATCCATCGAGATTCAATCAGACTATCAATCGTATACCAATAAACCTAACAAAATCAAAGTCGAGACTCGAATAAACGTCAACCATACATCGAAAATAAGGCGCCAGGTATTGCTTTCATTGAAACTCATCATTAAGCACTTTGCCTATCAATTCTGAGACATTTAAACAAATACAACTGATGTCGTTTTGATATACTTAAATGAGGGTAATAAGACATAATCTTTTTTTTTTTTTTTCAAAATAATATTTTATTTACTGTACCACTTTCTTGTAAAATCACTTTTTATTTTTCAATGATAGATAACGTTTTTAATGATCAGCTGACATTTTGTTTCCAAAAGTGGAACACAATCGTTTCAAGGATTTATGTTTCCTTCTTTTCCTGTTCTCATACGTAAGTTTTTCTCTCAATGATCAAATCTAACCTCAAATTTACATTTGGCTATAATATATCTTTTCAATGACAACCAAGTTTCAATGATGGCTATAACCGACTTGCCAACAAAATTCATTAATTTGTTTTCAATGATGAATTTCAATGAAAGCTATAACTGGCGTCTAAGATTCTACTATATCTTTTTATCGACCGTAGATCTTCTAGGTATGTTGGATGCAAAATGATACTATGGTGGGATTTCCCAATAAAACACAACTATTCTTATCAGATTATTTGGTTACTTATCCGTGTGGTTGGCTGACATTTATTATGCAAATTTTATTTCTATTTTACAAAAAATTTTTGTTACATGTATTGAGTTTGTAAGTGGCATTTTTACTTCTGATATACTTCCGATATAATATAGGGCAAGATTAGCGATTTTTTGTTATCATTACATTCAGCCCTATAGGGAATTTATTCCCTATAATTTTTTTCTGCCATCGTGAATCTACCACGGAATAAATTTCCCTCGAACTAAAAATAATACCAAAAAATTCAGATGGAAACTTTTTAACATCATTCATCTTCTCAAGAATCGAATCAGAGAAAAATTTTCAGGAGAAATTTTTATTCACGATAACCCTCATTAGTAAAAAGTGGTTAATAAACATGTGGCATAGAATCTACAGTTTGTTTTGTTTTAATGATATATTTTTTTTGTAAATTTTCTGGCTTTGAATTTTCAAAAATACATTTTCTAAAAGCTCTGGAAGTAAAAAAAAAAAACAACTCGGCGACGCCTTATAATTTGTGTACGTTAGTTTTTCTTACCATCCTAAAAGCCAGCATGTTACAAATTTCGAACATAAGGCTTATCGTAAGAAATGTGACCTTACAAATTATATCCAAGGGAAGTTTGTGATAAATTGACTACAAGGCTGAGTTAATCATAATTAAAACCTTTGGTTGACCTTCCATAAGGTATGGAAAATACTAGCTACAAATCTCTAGTTCATCGAACGTACTTAATAAAACAGTGGCGCAAAATTTTAAACAGCCTGATGTTGAGGGCTACTAAAGCACTTTACTAATATTTTCCTAATTTTAAACACTTTTTAACTAGCACCATACTAAATCTATTTTCTTAATAAACTAAAACTAAATACGCCTAAAATAGTGCAAAAAAGTAAGTGAACATAACTTTTTGACGTTTGTAAATGTCAAAGTGTCATATGGTACGATACTAAATAAAATGCACGGCTGGATCGCACGAACTTGCTCTTATGTTCGATCACATTGTATGCAAAAGATTTCTATTTAAAATCTAAATATATTTTTAAAGTCATTTTTTACTTTATTTTTTATACACAGTTTTAAAGAATAATTTTTTTCTAAAAAAAAATTGGTATGACAATCTTAAATATTTAATAATATAAACTTAAAAACAAAATAAAAAAAAATTGGATTAATCAATTAAAAAATAATTCAAAATTCTAAAATAAATACTTAAACTAATTTGAGCTCAAAAAAAAGAACGCCATTTTATTTCTTGGATAAATTTGAATTTATGAGAAAAAAAATCCTTAGAGCCCTTAACGAGGAAAATAGGCTTTAACGTATTTGTTATATGGCAGGTACCGTTATTTTTTGAGCTAAAAAAAAATCAATTTCCCCTCTGTACAATACCTAAAAAACAATATATATCACAAGTTTGAAGCAATTTGGCCCAGCCGTTTGGGCTGTAGGTGTCTATACATATACATACAGACAGACTGACAGATTAACAGACTGACAGACAGACAGACTAACAGACTGACAGACTGACAGACTGACAGACTGACAGACTGACAGACTGACAGACTGACAGACTGACAGACTGACAGACTGACAGACGGACAGACTGACAGACTGACAGACTGACAGACTGACAGACTGACAGACTGACAGACTGACAGACTGACAGACTGACAGACTGACAGACTGACAGACTGACAGACTGACAGACTGACAGACTGACAGACTGACAGACTGGCAGACTGACAGACTGACAGACTGACAGACTGACAGACTGACATACTGACAGACTGACAGACTGACAGACTGACAGACTGACAGACTGACAGACTGACAGACTGACAGTCTGACAGACTGACAGACTGACAGACTGGCAGACTGACAGACTAGCAGACTGACAGACTGACAGACTGACAGACTGATAGACTGACCGACTGACAGACGGACAGAATTTTTAGACCATCTTAATTCATCTTCGCTATCATCGTAATGTCATGTTTGATTGTTATCTCAAAACGTTTTTTTTTCGACGAATGCATAACTTGCCTTATAGTACCTATAATCCCAAGTAAAAAATAAAGTAGCCATTTCGTGATTTTAACTTTAGTAAAATGTTAAGAAGATAGAACGATACTAAACTGGTTTAAAATTAGTAAAATCCTATTTTTAGCCTAGTATCATACTAAATATGATTGAACATATTACTAAATCGACTAAAATTTTGCGCCAGTGTTTTTAAAATTAATGTTTGGTCGCCGACCTAAAAAATGACACCACTATTTAGGCCGGAATTCTGAGAGTAATACATAACATAAATCTGAGAGTAATCATAACGTACATATTCCAAAAATATTAAATTTATTTTTTTTCAGTGTAAACCTAATCTGGTGAAGTGAGGTGAGGAGGCCAGTCTTTCATGTCTTGTAAGGCTCATACCCGGTTTGATAGCGCGGTAACGTGTATTTTCATCTTGTCGTGCCCATTGTCGCCACCTCCTCGCCTTTCTCTGATTCTCTGGAGGCGTTAATATCTCTTCCAAACGTATGTACCGCGCTGCGCTGCCTGCTTGTCTGCCTTTACCTGATAACTCTTATAATTCCCGACAGCGACATTGACAAACCATTACCAATGTGTCAACTGTCTACACGACTTGCTACGAATTTGTCAAATTCGCTTGGAGTTGGGTGATCCTCAGCACTCTGTAGGGAATTCCCGGAACTATGTATACGTAAACAGATAAAAAAAACGCTTCTGCTTATTCGTTTTCTTGTGCTGCCTAGAAATTAATTAACTTGGCTCCTGGCCCTAACTCTCCTCGGGGAAATTTCGAAGGCATACCTCAAGCTATAGACACATAAATGCCATTTCATGACCCATAATACTTACTCATTACATCAACTCGCTTGCAGTATGTATACAAATTTCCTTTTTAACTGCGAACGATATAAACTCATGGCAATTTTGCTAAACAAACTTAAACATTGTTTAACTCGTGAATGATGGCGACCACCGAAAATTCCTGAGCTGTCTATGGCGTTTATCGTTTACCGCTATGGTTGGCTGGTTAGGTTAAGTTAGGTTAGGTTAGGTGTTTGCATTAAAAAAAGATGAAGCAGCTGCATGCTGTTGGTTAGGGGTATAGTCAGAGATTATGAAGCACGCTTCGGTCATTCATCCGGCTGCAGCTCGTTAAAGACTTCTCACATCTAATGCACAATGAAGACGTCAATCAGTGGCAGCAGCAGAAGCATATGCGACGGGCAGCAACCGAGCTTGTATGCATGGCATCCTTTCTGGAATTTTATCTCCATCACACAGTGGAGCTGAGTAGATTTTAATTTGGAAAGAAAATCATTATTAAATTTTTATACTGAAAGTTGAACAGTTTATTTTTGTATACTAAGTTCAAAGCATTGTGGAACAACCTTATAAACAACTTTTTGAAAAGTCTACTTTCAATTTGAATTATAGCTGTGTATTTGAATACAAATTTAGTGACATCTAAAGACATCTTGGAAGAATGTTTTTGACATCAGTAATCGCCATCAATTATTTTTAATTTTTTGCAATAGATGGCGCCGTCTGGTAATGTCTCCATAACATATTTTGTCGAAACTTAAATCGTAGGACGGCTGATTGTATGATTTTCGATTTTATTCCTAATGCGCCCCATAATACATCCCACTGTGCTGTGACGTGCTTAGATTGTGAAATGAATTGATGTCAGTGTCGGTGTACGTCTTTTTGGATAAATTCAATGGGGGTCGACCATCCAACGAACATGGAGAGTATAGTTATAGATAGTACCATTATTCACTTTAAAACTATGCTGCATGGTCTGGTTTTTTGTTCGTCTCAGGCCAGTTGCCAGTTACTAGAGTGGGTTATCTAGTTTTCGACTTTAAATGTAACCCAATTCAGTTCATTGCATTTGATTTGAGCAACAAAATTTTAAAATTATTTTTTTTTTGCTTTTTATTGCCTACTTAAATTTTTAATGAATTTTTGTTCGTAATTCTCTTTTAAACAATTTGATTTGTTTTCAAATTCTAAGGTGTCGAAAATAGTTTAGTACCTTCTTTATGTAAAGAATTATTCTTTTCAAAGTTCGAGTACAAACATTGTAAGCAGATTGAAACTAAAACAAGCCTAGCTTAACTTCTGCAGTTATTAGCTTCGCACCTTTTGAAAATAGTGTATACATTAAAAATGTTAACACCTATTGTTTCATCTGGATCCCATAGCCAGTTACTGGTTCATGGAACAGTGCACTCATTAGATTTTACTGGTCAATTCCATAATGCAGAGAATGCATTAATTCTCGAAAGATTTGCAATCAATTGGGATGAATTGTGATTGCAGAATATGCCGTCGCAGTTACTAATTATGGCCAGCTGTACGCTCCAAGTCGGTCCTTTTCCACTAGGGTCTACATGTACAGCGTTGTCCCTCCGGGTAAGAGTCGATTACTCTGCCAGGCCGAGCATTAATGCCTATTTACCGATAAGTTCGATTTGTTTGATGAGGGCGATGTAATTCGTACAGTTCGTCGTTGAATCTTCTCCCTAAAATCCCTTCAACAGCTTTGTTCTCGAAGCGACCAATTTATGTTTTTAACCACTTTCATCCGGCTTCAGAGCAGGAAAAAAATCCCGGGAGTTTTGTCTGCGTCTTACGTGATTCCCTATAGAGGAGAAATATAAATTTTATTTTTAGCTCAAAAATAAATGTACTTTCCAATTAACCAAAAAAAATTATTAAAAAAATTTATCTCGAAAATGGCTCTAACGATCTTGATAAAAAAGGATGCGTGTACTATAATAGAATCGTCTAGATTTTGGGCATAAATAATTTTAACAGAGCACGTTCGCAACGGTACATGTCATAGAACAGCTTATTTGATTTTCGACATTCTCGTTAACGGCTTTACCGATTTCGATCAACATTTTGTAATGCTTTTTGTTTTCCAGCCGATGTTTTGCTTGCCGGCTAGCAAGGGTCGTTCGACTCAGTAGTCGATCAAGCTCTAGCTTGTCAGGTCTGGTACTACAGCTTAGGCTAGAACGGATCAGCGGGTACTAGGGCTGGCAACGAGACGAGACTCCTTTAAAAGTACCGAAGACGAAACCGAGACGAGAGCGAGACGAGACTGTATTTTTGGTACCGAAATTCGACGAGAGTCTCGCTGGTCTCGGTGGTTTGGTTTCGGTTGCGAAAATCCAGAGAACAATACGTACGATTTATGTATGCATGGCGTTGCTTCCTTTTAGGTGACATTTGGTAAAAAATATTGTCAAAACGTCAAAATATAGTTCGTTGCCCAGCTGTCAAGCCATAAGCTGACAAAATCCATTGAAGGATGGCACCGCTTTAAATCGATTAAAAAACCTCTGCAACATTAAAATTTTACCTCGGAAAATTCGAAGTTTTTCCGATTTTATTTTTGGCTTCGGAAAAGGCCTTTTGGGTGAGGTTTGAAAAAAAATATTTTAAAAACGTCAAAACATACAGTCGTATTCTGTTAAACGTTCACGTGAATATTTGTATTCTGCTATCCGACGGAAAAAACGAATTGTTTCAAGAAGTATATAAATTTCGATCAAAAATAAATTTTTACAATTAGATTCTCTTTAGAATTAAACAAAAAAAAATATTAGTAAAGCTTTGGACTCAAAAGATAGAAGACATTTGAAAATATCTAAATAGTGAAAAATTGAGTGAAATATTCACGTGAATCGGAAGATAGCAGAATAGGGCTGATAGCTTATTGCCTACCTGCCAAGCCATGAACTGTCAAATTCATTAAAGGATTGCTCCGATTAAAATGGAATAAAAAACTGTACAAAATTCAAGTTTTATCTTGGAAATACGGCTCTTCAAAGGTGTCTGATAACGTTACTTCACAGCCTATTTTTTACGTTATCACATACCTTTGAAAACTAAATTCGCACAAAATGTAAGCCATTCGGAGCACTTTTATACGCAACTAATAAAATTCAACTTAAAATCATAGTTTTCGATTTACTCAAGTAAAACTTACTCGTTTCAAGTGAAGTCTATGACCTTAGCTTCATGGACCTACGTAATGCAGAACAAAATTTCTAGTTTATGATTTGTTTATCATAAGCAACGTACAAGGATATATCATTATAAGATTCATTCATAATTGACAAGCACAATAAAGTTGGAAAAGACGTGCAGATGCCAAGTTTGACCGAATTCTTGAGATCCATATTGTACGTTGATTTTCACCAAGTTTCCCAAGCTTGTTTTTTTTTTTTCTATGGGTTTTGACAGCTAAATGTGAAAATTTGTACCAATTCGTACGATTTTTCACGTTACCAAACACTAAAATCGCTGCAGTCCTTCATGGCTTGATAGGTAGACAACATACTATATTTTGACGTTTTGATAATATTTTTTTCCAAAATGTATGACAAGAGGCTTAAAATCAACTTTTGCCGGAGGAAAAAATTTCGAATTTTTAGGGGTAAAATTTGAATTTTGTAGAGGATTTTTAATCCATCTAAATCGGAGCGATGCTTCAATGGATGTTGACAGTTTATGACTTGACAGGTGGGCAACTTACTATATCTTGATATTAGGATAATATTTTGTTTCCAAATGTCACCCAAAAGGTTTAAAATCACATTTTTAGGGAGCAATAAATTAAATCGAAAAACTTCGATTTTTTTTAGGTAAAATTTGAATTTTGTAGAGGTTTTTTAATCCGAGGCGATGCTTCAATGGATTTTGACAGTTCAGGACTTGAAAGGTAGGCAGCTTAATATATCTTGACATTTGAGCAATATTTTGTTTTCGAAATTTCACCTAAAGTGCGTAAAATCAACTTTTTAGGGAGCAATAAATTAAATCGATAAATTTCGACACCCTTAAATGGTTTTTTGACAGGTCGGGGATTGACAAAAACGGTTAATTTATTTTTTAAGAAATCGAGCGTTGTATGTACTTACACAATTCTTCCAAAATGTTATTTCCACATAACTCAAAAGACAAAACAGACCGACGAGTTTGTTTCATACATTTTCCCGCATTTTTCTTACCGACGAACTGCTGAGATACTATAACCATACTCTATATTTGCAATCCGAACAATGCTTCCTTATCTTTACTTACATTTTTTTACTACCAAAAAAAACACGAAAGAAACCAAGACTAAGGATGATACCAAGACCGAGACCGAGACGAGATCGCAAATTAAAATTTTCTCGAGAAAAAGTCGAGATCAAGGCCGAGACGAGACTTGGTTAGGCGAGACCTGGACCGAAACCGAGACGAGACTAAAATTTTTCGATTTTGACGAGACCGAGACGAGATTAACAAAAGTCTCGCCTGGTCTCGTCTCGTTGCCAGCCCTAGCGGGTACTAGGCCCCTGATGGTGCCACTCGACATGGCAGGCCGAAGATCTGGTAGATCAGCATATACAGAAGCCCCTTACCACTGGTGGAGGAAAGCTTCGGGCACTAAAGCTATGTAGAGGTGCCGTGAAATAACGCTGAATTCTGAAATTCGGCCTTATTTCGCTTTATGAAAGTGACCGAATTTCAATGTTGCGCCTTATTTCACTTTGATAAAGTGAAATAAAGCCAAGTCGGCCTTATTTCGCTTTTTATTTTTAAAGACATTGGCGCAAAATTTTAAACAGCCTGATGTTAAGGGCTTAGCATGATACTATTTAACAGCTAATACTTAAGGACTTTACTAATATTTTCCTAATTTTAAGCACTTTTTAAGTAGCACATACTTAATCTATTCTTTTAATAAACTAGAACCAAACACGCCTTAAATAGTGGAAAAAAAAGTAAGCGAACATAACTTTTTGACGTTTGTAAATGTCAAAGTGACATATGGATTTAGTACGATACTAAAAAAATAAAGTAGCCATTTTGTGATTTTAACTTTAGTAAAATGTTAAGAAAATAGAACGAAACTAAACTGGTTTAAAATTAGCAAAATCCTCTTCTTAGCCTAGTATCATACTAAAAATGATTTAACATAACACTAAATCGTTTAAAATTTTGCGCCATTTAAATAAAGATTGTTAAATGACAAACTCCCAAATTCATAAGACCACCAAATTTTATATGGCCACAAGACACATTGTGAAATCTTTATTCAAAATATAAAATATATTTCAAATGTAAACAATGAATTTTAAAAAGCTCCCCGCGTTAAGGTGTGGCATGCTGCCCCCCTGCAAAAAAAAATTCAAAATTTCGAAAACGACTCAATAAATTTTTTCGAAACTTCGTATTTAGTGTTTTTTTGACTAAAAAACAACGTTACCTCCAATAGAAATGTTAAAAAACCGTTAAGAAAAAAAATTATTTCTCGCAAACGGCTCTAAGAATTCTTATAAAAAAATTTGTGAGTTCTTAAATTAGTATAGTTTTCTTTTAAGTATACAAATATTTCTTTTTGCGTACTTATTAACGGTACTTCCTATAGAACCACTTTTCATATTTTCGACTTTCTCAATATTGAATGAACCGATTAAAATAATTTTTTTTATAAAAATGCTCCCTTAAATTGTTAATAAATCTGCATACTCAAATTTTCAAAAAAAAAGTTTTTCGATTTTTAAAAAAATAAATAAAATTTTTCTTTTGAAAAATCAGATATTTTTTTTAAATTTGAATTTTATATGTATAGTAATAATATCTTCAAAATGGCGTCTCAATTTGTTTTTTTCTAAAAATGTTTTCAAAATTTTGTACATATAAAATTAATTTATTAAAAAACCGCTCAAACGATTTTTGAATTTTTTTTTTGATATAATCTTATTTATCAATTAATTCAATCTGCATCTTTGTTTTCCCTCAAACTATTACGACCAAGCAATATAAGAACATTAAATTATGTATTTTATCCATTTATTTCTACCTTATTATTATTCCCTTTTTACGAATTTTTGCGTACGTCACTGAACACTAAATACAATATAGTCATACATTTATATATACATATGACGGTTCTTTAAAAATCACATGAATCTTATGTATGCATATTGCACCTTAATTACAAAGTTATATGCATATAGCTCTCTACCCACCAACATCCTTCATTTTCGTTATTATATGTACATATTTACGAACTAAGGTTCCATCTATATGTATATGTATGTATAGATACATTTTACTCTCCTAACTTACATAATTAAAATCCATAACTTAGATTTAAATATACATTTGTAGGTAGGTATGTAACTATTCCTTGAATCATCCATTCCACAATTCATTATTCTAAGAATCAAGGTAATCTTGCCTACATATAGGCTGATAACCTCACCTATCTAACTTAACCTCAATGGTTAGCTACATTAAAGTTGTTAGCTCCAAGAGAAAGTTCGTACAATTTATTTTTTTGGTACTTGTTAGAAGTGTTTTTTGCAATTAGGTTCACGGCCTACAAAAAGCTCGGCGCGTAATTCAATATTTCGAAAATGGGTGGAGGAATTTTGAAATTATGTTTTAAAATTCATATTTTTAAATACTTTTTAGATTATTTTTAGAAAACAAAAACAATAAAGAAATGTATAGTTACAAAATTAAGTAAAAAACGCTTTTAATAATCTTGTGCTTTATGATGCGATCGAAAACAAGAACAAGTACCTGCGACCCAATCGTGCATTTTATTTTTAACCCATTTATATTATCAAGTACCAATAATAGAAATTTTAGCATTTTCAGATGAAAGGTTACTTTATTGACAGTTGTACATTCGAAGTATCTATCTATAAAGGTGGATGCATAATATCAATTTAAAAAGTTTATTTTTTCGCTCCCACATCATTTCGAGTAAATCAACAACTGAAGACAAACTTAGGAATATTGTGTGGGAATAATATTATACAAACAAGACAATTTATCTCAAATGTTTTTCCAAACACATCTCTAAGAAAATGAGGTAGGTGGTAAACTAGCTACCGAAAATTAAATCGACCGACAATTTTAGAGCCATAAACTACACGCTCATTGCCATGTAGTTAAAGTTTGCCAATTTGTTTAAAATTGTAATATTTTAGTTTTCGAAAATAACGAGAATGTTTTATGAAGAGTTTCAAACTCTTCCTATATAAAAAAAAGTCCGCACAAAGCAAAATAATGCTCAGCCAAAATTTTCAAACTACGATTTGTCATCACAGAAGAAAATAAAACATCAAAAACTTTGACAAAATGTCAATAGCTCTTATTATATACAAAAAGGAAATGTAACTATCCATTAAAACTTTGGCATTGCCAAACTATCAAAAGCAATAAACTATCACTCTGATTTCTTCCTCCTATAAAAATAAATAAAAAAAAAGCACATATCTTCTAGAAAGTAGAGTTGGTCTGGATTGACTACTTAAATTCTTTATCATTAAAATTGTTGTAATAATGCTAACTGTTATTGCATTATTTTCAGTTTTTTTTTCTTAATAATATTTATCGTCTTTAAAAGGCTAAGTCTTCCTTTCTCAAAAAAAAAAAATAATTGAATCAACAAAAAAAAAAAACTTGCTCTTTCACGATCATCAAGCATGCCGCCACCGTTTGCCCTTGGAAGTTAAAAAAAAAAAGAAAAAAAATGCAGCCTTTTGTTCGAAATTGACAGATTTTGTTGTATCTTATCGGAAAACTTTACAAATGACAGCAAATACCATGTCCAACTTTTCATTGCTTTGGACTGCAGCATGAAGCAACTTTATTTATTACAACTAAACGAACGAACATTAAGTGCCCTACTTGGGTCGAACGCATCTACTGTGGCTTTCGCTGAATTTTTTCTTACTTGTAAATAAAATTAAAATAGTTTTTTTGGCGCAACAGCTCAAGTTTTTTTCTTGCACCACGTTATGATTTCTGTTTTTGAGATAAGTGGCTATGGCCATGCTTGGCCCGAAATTCTTTAAATGTTAGGAACCGATTCGAACCGCACTGTGGACCAAAATGATTTTTTTTTGCTACAAAGATCAATTTTTTTTTAAACGAACAAAAATGAAGTAACATTGTCATTGTATATAAATGTTGTTTAAAATGTTTTGCACAATGTTTTAGAATCATTTGGTCAAACAAAATAAAACAATCAGTGTCAGTTCTTTCAATATTAAATGAAATGACATTTGTTAAAGGTCTTGAGCACAGATGTCGTGGGATCTTTACGGTTTCTCGCAGCACAGTCGCTCGTATAACGTCTGCCTGCAGATTTTCTATGAACTTTTAGTACCACTCTTTGGCGAAACGTTTGCTCGCAGTACGATATATGTATCTGTTTTATTTGTTGCGAGATTGGCGGCGAGATAGCAATACATTTAGTACTATTATAAATGTAGTTTTTGATGCATATTTTATTGTTAGAAGCATTATTTTCAGATACATGGAATTTTGTTTGTTTGATTTGTGGATTTTCGTAGATTAGTGTAGATATGTATGTATCTGTATTGTGTGTATTCGACAAAGAATTTTTTTGTTGGTACGTTGTGGTATGTACATGAATTTTGTGTATTCGATGAGTAATTCTTGCTTGTTGGATTGTTCATTTTTTTATTTTAATTTTGTTGTGGGTTCGGTTTTGATGATTAGATTAGACTGCTAATGCGAATTTTTTTGTCCGTTTTGTTAATTCTTACACATTAGTGTATATTGTGTGTATTCGACGACGAATTTTTCGGGTCGTTCTTGTTTATTTTTACTAATTATTTTGCCCTAAACAAATGTTATAGCGATTAAGAAAACACTAGTGAAACTAAATGCAATGCTACTTTAAATCCAACAAAAATTTAAATCCAAGAAAAACTTTGCATACACTCTTACTGGTCTCCACGGCAAATGGGGATGTAAACAAAATAAAATTAAAGTTTACTTATCGTTAACTAAGTATTATTACGACTTGCAATCATCGACTATGATATCTATGATTTTAGTTGTAAGCCTCCGAAATCACTAGGTAGGTCAATTTGGTTGATCAGAACAATTTAACTATAACCTCTGATCGGAATATTTTTGGTTTTATTTTCTTAAATTGACATTCTTCTTTGTATGTCAAAACTTTGTATATGTATTGTAGCACAGTTCGAAAAAAAAATTAAAGTCAGTAGGTACCGCACATAAGATTATGGAGAGGCATTTCTTCTCACCACAAGTCCATAAAAAATCCCACTGTTACAAATAAACATTTTAGCTTCTTCGATGTCAGCTCATATTATAAGCAATGACATTGAAATACGTTGTGGGTTCTGCCTCAACGACAACATAGATTTTTTTTAACTTTTAAATTGTTGCCTATGACCTGGACGATAATTATAATATAAAAATGAACCCTCGTTTAATTAAGCTAATCATGCACATCCATCGTAGTTCAGAATTCGAAAAATAAAAGCAACAACAAAAAATGCACGAAATGTTTATAAAACAAAAACTGCTATATAAATTTTTAGTACTTAATAATTTAAATTTAATTATATAATTTCAAAAATTTTCTAACCGTCTTCGAAATAATTATGAGTTTTTCAAATTCTTAAAAAATACCATTTTTTTTGGGAGAGTTTAATACGCAGAAGTATTTAGAATCTGATTATCGTAACGGATAGAGCCGTTCTAAGGCACGGTACCTGCCTTACATTTCATGTAATTTTATTTTTAACAAAATGTAGACCAAATATGTACTTACAATAGTAAGCATTTAACAATATAAATTTAGAAATATTAAACTTTTAAGAAAAAAAACGTTTTTTTTTTCTGAAAGCCAAAAATTATGGTGCAGTATAATTTTGAATTTGAAGGGTGTTTTGTTTTAAATTTTTCATCGAAATATTTAAGATTTTGTATAATAGTTATTTTTGGGGTTAAAAAAAATTATATAATTGATTTTCTTAGAAAATCAATTACGCTTAAGTAGCAAATTTGAAGAAATCGCTTCAGCTGTTTAGACTGTAGATCGAAATAGACGGATAGATAGATAGATGAAACTGCGAGAATTTTGTTCCTAATATAAAAATTGCCTTATTCTATCGTGACGCAAATAAAAATTTAAATTCTGAAAAAAAAAACAAAACCAATTTTTACGAATTATAAGTTTGTACTCGTATGTGACAAAAAAAAACCAGTATTATGGAGAAAAGGGCGACCCCTTTGGCACATCAGCATTGTATGTATGTACATGCATATGTACATTTGTATGTATATCTTAAAAAAAAAATTAGTATTTATATCATCTAATATAAGATTTGTATTGAGCTACCCTAAATAATATATTTTTTATTTACTTAAAAGGAAGAAAAGTGAAGTGTGCACTTGGGCGTATACGTGTTTATTTTTACTTGCGATATATACATACAATAGTTCCTTGCGATAAAAGTACTATTTTGCCTTTGGAAAAAAAAATCAAACATTACGATGATAGAGAACGCCAAAAAAGTGGGTCCGCAATTCCGTCTGTCTGTCTGTCTTTGGTATGACAATTAAACAATATTTAATAATATAAACTTAAAAACAAAAGATTGAATCGGCTTAATCAAAGAAAAAATTATTCAAAATTCTGAAATAAATACTTAAACTAATTTGAGCTCTAAAAAAAGTACGCCATTTTATTTCTTGGATAAATTCGAATTTGTGAGAAAAAAAAATTAATTAAGCGTTTTCAAAATATAAATTTTTTTTCTTAAAAATGCTTTTACAAATGCAAAAAAAAATTTAATTAAAAATATTGGCACGCAGAATAATTTGGGCAACCTAAACCTGTATATGTGTGAAATTTCGAAAGAATCGGTTAAGCCATTTATGAGATAGTCGAAAGTTGGATATGAAAAAAAAAAATTTCAACCATATAATCGGTCGTACTTAAAAATCTACACTGATTTTTTTTAAATCAAAATCGTTAGAGCCGTTTCCGAGAAAAAATAGAATTTAACGTAACGGTTATATGGCAGGTACCGTTATTTTTCGAGCTAAAAAATTTTCAATTTCCCCTCTGTACAATACCTAAAAAAACTATATACGAAGTTTGAAGCAATTCGGCCCACACGTTTGGGCTGTAGGCGCCTATACATACATACAGACAGACTTCCAGACAGACAGACTTACAGACGGACAGAATTTGTAGATCATCGTTTTTGTCTTAGCTGTTATCCTAATGTCATGTTTGATTGTTATCTCAAAACTTTTTTTTTCGACGAATCCATAACTTGCCTTATAGTACCTATAATCGCAAGTAAAATAAAATGCACGACTGGATCGCAAGTACTTGCTACTATGTTCGATCGCATTATATGCAAAAGATTCTTAATAGAAACGGCTAAATGCATTTTTAAAGTCGTTTTCACTTAATTTTTTTATATAAAAATTCTTAATTGTTTTCTGAAAATAATTTGTTATGAACATTTTAAATATTTAATGATATAAATTCAAAAACAAAATTTTAGGAAAAATCGTCCATCCGTTTTCGAAATATTCAATTGTCAAAAATCCAAAAAAACAATTTTTCGAAAATTTTGAAATGCAGTATTATTTAAAATTTTAAGGAGCTCCTGTATAAGAATTTTGATCTAAATCTGTTGAGCCGTTTATAAGAAAGTCGAAAATCAATAATAAGGTTGTATGGCAGGTACCGTTAATAACAAAATATTTTTAAAAAATGTTGCCCAAAATGTCAAAATCAATAGAGCCGTTTTCGAGATAATTAAGATGGATGAAAAATTTGTATGGCAAATACTGTTATTTTTGGGGCTAAAACAACAATTCAAAAATCTATTTTGTACAGTCACCTAAAACGCTTAAATACTAAGTTTGAAGAAAATCGCTTCAGCCGTTTAGGATGTAGAGAGTTGTACAGATAGACAGACAGGCAGACAGACACACAAACAGACAGACACACAGAATTGCCGGACCCACTTTTATGGTGTTCTCTATCATCGTAATGTCAACTTTGCTTTAAATCGCGAGTTCGATTTTTTTTCCAAATGCAAAACTTGCCCTATTGTACCCATATCGCAAGTAAAAATCAGTGGTAATTATACTGATGTTTTTTTTTTAATTTAATGATTATAATGATATTTTACACCTGCTTACATGAAAACAGAGTCAAATTTTATATTCCTTTCTAGACCGCGTTCACACAAGGAAACTATGAATTACAAGCAAGTTTTTGTTTATGGGAAAGAAGGACAAGAAGTAAGGGAAGTGAACAATATTTCAATTGTCAAAGATTTTATGTTTTTTTTGACCTTCCCTTTAAAACTATGTGTAGTGTTGGTTCAAACCAAGAAACATTAGGAACAAACACAAAAAATCTCCGGCAGTTTTGTTTCTTCGTATGAAAGGTACCACAAAATATTTTTAAAGCAATTAAAGAAAAATAAATCAACGACAACCCTGTGTGAAAAGGAACTAACAAAATGGCAACCAATTCACATAATTTATGATCTGCACGACCCTCCCCAAAACCAATTCGTTCTAATTCCTGTTCCAGACTGACAATTTTTAGAGTTCTTCTTAGACAGTAAAATATCTTCCTTTCCAATAAATGTTTGTAGGCAGCAAATTTACAAATGTCAGGTTGACGTTTCTTATAAGAGAAACAAAATTGTGTCTGCCTCGTTGTCATCGACATTTTGGTCAAACTTTTTTTTTTACATATTTTGTTAATAACGGTAGATACCTGCCATTCAATGATTTTTTGTTATTTTCCCCTTTCTCTTAAACGGTTTAACTGATTTCGATTACAATGTTTATATAGTATTTCATTCGAATCATAAATATACTCAAATTTTGGAAAAAAATTTTTTTGGATTTAAAAATTTTTTTTTTTTGAAAATTCAATATTTCGGGTGACTGATTTTTGAAATTTTGGGTTCAGCTTATATTATTAAATATTTAAAATTTTCATACCATTTTTTTTTAGAAACAAATTAAAGAAATTTTGTATATAAAAAATTAAGTAAAAAACGACTTTAAAATTATATTTAGCCGTTTCTATTAAGAATCTTTTGCATACGATGTGATGGAACATTAGAGCAAATACGTGCGATCAATTCGTGCATTTAATTTATGGTACTCGAGTAATTAGAGTAGATGTAAATGTCGGAACTAGGAACGAGGCTTTAGAGTAAAATCTCCAGAAAGACACAGTTTTTAGTACATTTGTAGAAAAGCAATTGATATTTCGAATGCCAGTGTTGTTTATAATTTTCTCTTTCAAATCAATTCGCCATTGAGTTACATTCATATAAATTCGACGACGCCATTATGAACGAAAACGAAATCCGAACTTCCCGCCACACAAATTAATATTTGACCATTTGTATTTTAGCGTCACAACGACAATAGCTGGATGGATGCGTGCTGTATCAATCTTGAAGTGGCATGTTTCACATGGTCAATTCCATGTTGTGCTCACGTCGTCTTATCGGCTTAGCTCCTGCTCTGTACGTGCATGCTGATAAGAGAACGAACAAATGCAAAAAAAATTGATTTCTTAACTCAAAACCTTTTAGTGCATGTACAGTAAAGAACTAGCCATGTTCTTTTGGTAAATCTATCGGCAGCAATGCAGGATTTTCCAAAAGAACGATCCGCAGCAGCCTGATTTTTGGTGTTTTTAAGTTTGTCTTACCGACCTCGTGTCTAATAACTATATGCAAAAAATCAAAACCTGCTAAATCAATTGATTTACTTTTCTTTCTTCAGATTAAAGGTATTAAAGAATACTAAAATTTGAATTAAAAGATGCAAATAAAATAGAATATATGTGAAGCAGTAAGAAATAACAAGAAGTTGATTTTCCACATCTGTGTGTTCCAAAATATTCATTTTAAAATTATTTTATGTGTTTGACGTTTTTTTTGTAAGATGAACTTAAATCAATTTCCAATTGTTGGTATAACAAAATTAAGATTTTTTAGAAGAAATCTTAATAATCTTCACAATCGAATGCGACAGCTTATATGTCTTACACATGTTATGCTCTATCGATAACATACACTTACGTGCTGTTAATGAGTGCTTTTTTATTACGATATGCAGATATGCACTGACTTGCTCCTTGAATGGGTGTTCCTATTCCAATTTAGAGCTTTGGTAGGGGGCGCTGTTCAAGTTGTAGTTAGCTAATTTTTTATGTAATTTGAAAGCAGTAGACGCAAATCCACTCAAACATCTTATATTTAAGTATATTTGATCTGTCATTTTCACACGAATAAGCTAAAAACTTTTACTTATGG
Source organism: Philhelius pedissequus (assembly GCA_910595825.1). NCBI lineage: Eukaryota > Metazoa > Arthropoda > Insecta > Diptera > Syrphidae > Philhelius > Philhelius pedissequus. The sequence continues at coordinate 31,129,968 of OU343160.1, forward strand.
CCTTTTTGATTGGCCCTCCGTAACACGTTCCCCCAATAAAACACCCGAAAACAATATGACTGATTCTGAATTGTATGTATCACTGTATTTTTGAAAATTAAATTTAAAAAAAATCACATCGGCTAAGAAGAATTTCCAAAACACTTGATTTCAATTTAGATACACATTTTCTTCTATCGATAATAATTGAATCGGTGATTGTTAAAACAACATTAGTAGCATATTTTTCGAAATCACTTTTATTATGATTTTGTACTGCTTAGGGGTAGAGCTATAGGTTCAGAGCAAAACTAACATAAATTTATACCTCAAACACACAGAAATTCGAGCGCAAAATCGGCATTAGTGTTAAAACAACATATCTGTTCTGCCATTTTGGCAAATGAGTGCTAAAACACATTTATTACATGCAATTCATTTCTTTTTACACCCAACGCTGGCAAAACTGTTTTTTTTTTTTTAATTTGAAAATTATAGCCAGTCAGTTGTTCGTGTTCTTTCTGGCGGTGTCTTTGAAAAAGCTAAAAATTATTAAAATATGAATAACATTAATGAAAATTCTTGTTTAAAGATAAGGCCACGTAGAAGATCAAACAATCCAATGCAAGCAAGACTGGGAGTTTTTTAAAACTTGAGCAGATATTCCAATCAGAGGACATTCGTTTCTGCCTTTTGACCGAGCATTTGGGTGGATCAAAATAAATTTAAAATAAAATGCACCACTGGATCGCACGTACTTGCACTTAGGCCCGTTTGCTGATACACAACTTAAGCATTTAAGCGCCTATAGGCGTGTTTTTTTTTCTAAGCCCCGTGGACAATTTGCATACTAAATCCAACAACAACTAATCCCCGGGGGTGCTTAGCTTAAACCCAGAGAATTCTCGGGGCTTAGCTATTGGAGAGGATAAAAATTGTGCTACCAAAAACTTTTTCACTAAGTTATCGATAAAATGTATAGAAACTTCAAAACTGACAATTTGACATGTCAAATAATTATCAATTTTGTTTGGTTTCATTGAGCTTTTTGTCTAAGTGTGTCAGTTGTTTTCCTGACGACCATGTCAACCTAACCTACCTTTTAATATACATTCCGCAACACAACACCAAATCAATTTTAACATTTTCCCGTTTTTGTATTGCCTGTATGGTGTCGTAGATTTTTTCCACCTCGCCATGAGCACAACCTTCTACACCGATTTTCATTTTTGCGATTATTTTTTATTATATGTATATTAAAACTTGACTGTTAAATTATTATAAAATAAAAAAGTATTTCCTGAAGTTGATATTCGTTCAATTAACAAGAATTGAATGAACTACAAAACAAAGGTTTCTCTGAGAAAATTGTTTTCGGCTGCGTTTTGTTGTACACGGGAGCATCCCAATACAGATTCTCTGCTACATCCTAGGCATACTTCAATCTTCTTGATCGTCGTCCGCTCTTGCTCAGACCTATATTCCTAATGACATAGGAACTGAGCGTCCCGTCCCGAATAAGCAACTCGTCCACTAATATCATGTCACCAGTGACCGACGAATGGAGTAGTTTTCAAGTAGTTGAATTCTATGTACCACTGTATTTGTGAAAATTAAAATTAAAAGAAAATCACATCGGCTAAAAACAATTTCCAAAATACTTGATTTCAATTTTCAAATTACTTGATTCACATTTTCTTGTATGAATAATAATTAACTTGGTTCTTTTTATGTTATTTTAATAGAAAAGTAGTTTAAATTCAATAAATATATCGAAATTACACAAAACAAATCAACCCGATGATTTTTAGAAGGATGAGGATGAGGCAAACAGTGATTTTTGTTTTTTTTTCTTGCATTACAGCTGTTCTTCAAATATCATCTTGCAAATTAATAGTGCTGCCAAGTATTTCACCAATTAAATTCCCTCGGGGATTGCAAAAAAACGCACCTTTTGTGACAGTTTACACAAAGGAAACAGTAGCCCATTAGCGTTTTAAGTTGACATAAATATTTATGATTAGTATCAGCCAACGGGCATTAATGTTCTATCTCATCGAAACCATACGATTTTTAGTAGAAGCGGCAAATTTTATTTTAAGGTCGTTCTTAACATAGTTTTTCGTATACAAAATTGTTGAAATTTTTTTTTCTAAAAAAATGTTGCTGTCAGGATTGTAATTATTTAACAATATAAATTTAAGACCTGAATTTAAAAAAATCCCGTTTTCGAAATAGACACTGAATTTTCAAAAAAAAAAAACATTTTGTTTTTCAAAAATCCAAAAATTATTATTTTGAAAATTTTGGTATGCAGTATTATTAAAAATTCAAAGGACCTCCAACATAAAAAAATTTATCGAAATCCTTGAAACCGTTTATGAGAAAGTTGAAAGAAAAAAAAATGGTAGTATCATTTCGCCCAAAATGTAGAATATACCTAAAGTAGTGTACAGTAATACCCGGATGAGTACCTTCCGCTTAACTACATTTCCCGCTTAATTGCATTTTATTTTGTATACTTCTTCTGAAATTTACCTGACAAAAATTCTTTTAAGTACACATTTGAAATTATCTGATAAAATACAACAGTTTGTTTAACCTTTAGCGCTTCCATTTGTTTTATGCTTTAAAATTCATAAATAAAATAGTATTAATCTTAATCTATTATAATGATTCGTGGTGCAAATGCCGTTAAAATCTATTTTGAATCAATAATGCAACACTTCAGATTAAGTATAATAAAATACACCTTCCTAATTCACTATGTCTGACCCAGGAAAAAATCTTCCAATTTTAATGATTAAAAATTTTAATCTTGTTGGATATAGTTCACATTGGTTTCTTGTCAAAATCATTTAGTATGGCCCGCACTAGCCAACTTATGGACTAAATGGTTAAAAGCTATTTTAAATTAAAAGTTTTTTTTATCAAAAAAGTTTGTTTTAATTGTTGTATATGTACCTATGTGCACTTAAGCGGTTTTTTTTATAACTGCCTAACCCGCATATATGCATATTAAAATGGGACATTTAATATGAGGCACTTATACGGGTTTTACTGTACACACTTTTTGCTTTAAAAAAATAAAGTGTTGAATTCTTAACAATGTGTTGTTTTATTCATTTTCAGTTATTTTAACATAACTTAAAGTATTTAAGTTCTTTTGGCACTCAACAAAACGTTTGGTGTTAAAACAACATAAAAAAATTAGTTAGTTTCCTAAAACTCTCCGTCGATAAAAATATTTTTTTCAAACATTTTACTGTTAGCAACTCACACAACTACCCCTAATCAGATTTTAAAGTTAATATTGTCATTGCGACCGCGTCTTCAAAAATAAAAGGTTTTTTTGCCTCTCCTGTAAAAAAATAAAAATGTCGCTTATGTTGTTTTAACAAAAACCAATTCAATTATAACTTGCTTCTTTTTATGTTATTTTACCAGAAAAGTAGTTTAAATTCTATAAACACTTCGAAATTACACAAAAAATCAACACGATGATTTTAAAATTTTAATTTTGTGAGTGTTTTAGTGATTGTGTTTTCGATTCTGAAATTAAACCCCGAATCATTTTCTGTTCTGTTTAGAGTAACACCTGTCATCTTGCGGGGGTCAGAACATTTCTGGACGGCCAATCGAAAAGGTCATTAAAGTGAAAAGACTTTTTAGCCTACATAGGCTTATTAATTTGATATGATTTGATTTGATTGATTTATACGTAAAACGTATTTTTGACCCAGTTTGTTGTGTTAGTAATTTTTATTTCCTGTACTTGAATAGGTGTGAAATAATTTGTTTATGAAAAGAATACATAATTAACCAAAAATTATTGATTTAGCTTTCAGCCAACTTTTCCGAATTGTTCACAAATATATTCGAATTGTGTGGTTTCCGAGATAACTTATCTAATAAATGAGTGCACGTAGCCCATTGACAGAGAGAAAAACTCTATGAACATGGAGTTCCGGAGTCATCAGAGTCATCGGAACTACCAACTAAACAACATAATATCATTCGATACTCGAATAAATGTCACAACTCTATCCAAAGCAGACTTCAGCTTTTACTTTTATCGAAAGCAGGTTCTTGTATTTGTAATGTGTGTAAATTCTGCTTCGCTGCCGATGGCTTTTGTCAAAAAAACACACCTATTGATTATTTGAACTTAACGGAAGAAAAGTCATATTGTTTGTTAAAATGTGAGTTTATGCATAGCATAAAAAAATTCCTCCAACTATATTAACTTTTTGGGCGGAAAAAAGCATACATTTTTGCTGCTCGAACTAAAGACTTAAAATACCTTCTTTAGGCTTTGAGCACAAACTACAGTACAACATTCTACAAAACCTTATACCTTTGGAGAATTTTTCTTTGTATATTCATTGTTATGAAATATTTGAATACAAATCCTGTCGATTTATTTTTATCAAAAAAAAAAAAAAACATAAAGTACCCTTAAATTGTGATCACATATTCACGCGCAATGATGATTTTATAAATGAAAATAAATATAAATTCCGAAATTCACTTCCTCCATCTGTGAAACAACAAAGCGGCATTCACACAGAAGATATTTAAGGTTTTTTTTCTTAAAAAAAAAAAATCCATCCACACGCCTAAAACACATTTAAACAATATACAGACTGGCGTCAAGCGCTCAGATCCCTGCAATTCCAAATTTGGATAACTTTCAGAAATTTGGAATAAATTTCCTCTGAATACTAATTTGTTTGCCTTTGTGTTTGCGTTTGGAATTTAATGCGCGACACAATAATTGTGGCTCAATAAGGTTGAAGTGAATTTCTTACCCGATTTGGCAAAGGCGAATAAATTATATCACATTCCAAAAGAGTTGGCGTTAAACTCTTTTTGAATGTGATATTTACGTTAGGAATACAGACGTTGTTAGTTTTTTTTTTTTCGTTTAAAAATTTTGTGTTAACAAACATTTGACGTAACTACCTCAAGTTTGAAGACGTGTAAGCGACACTTTTGCCTCACTAATTTCAACAGTCTTGTTTAAGTTCAAATAAACATTCCAATTAGGTAGGCTCCTTGCAATAAAAACTTAAAGTTATTGCGCACTATGTCAAAATCAGAAGTATCTTTAACGAAACGTCATAACTCATAATTTTATAAAATTAATGAGAAGTCGCAACTCATTTCTGGACTTCGTAAGAGCTTCTCAAGAGCGGAACCAGAAATCGTAAAGAATCACTTGACTAACAACAAACTTCCTTTGGCAACTTGGTAACCAAAAAATACCAAACTCAACATCAACAGCAAACTACGGGAAATCTCCGGAAGTTTTTAATTAAGTTTTTTTTTTTTTTCTAACTGTGTAAGACCATGACACACTCTAAACCAAAAAAAAAAACACGTCTTCTGTAGGTACCTACTATCGTTCAGTTCTTTCAATTAAGTTTCTTGGAAAAAGATTTTTAGTTTGCTGATGTTGCTGTTTCTCGCTGTCAGACATTTTAGATGTAAGACGCATATAAACGCTTGATTAAGTAATCCTATCAAATTTCATCATAATAAAGTAGAGAAAAACACGAAGAAATTAAAATGAAGTCATTGTACCTACTTGATTGCTGAGATTCTTTTGGTCTATCTAGAGATTTAGATTAGTTAATTTTTTCTTTACATTTTTTTTTATCTGTGGCATCATGTTATAACGGAGGAATGATGAAAACATACAATTTGTTGAGAAAAAGAAGGAAAGTATCTATTGTATACATTTAGGTAAGGTTTTTAAAGGTTCTAATAAACGCTTACAAGTGTAGACAAACTATGTCAAATGACTAACGGGTTCTATTCGATAAAGCAATTTAATTTTGAAAGATATATCTCTGAATTTGACAGATTTCGATTGGGGTTATTCTCAAAAGCTTCCATATGAATGTCAAAGTGATTTAAAGGCTACAATCAATAAAGTCGCATTAATCTACTTACATTTTGTTATTCTTCCCTTACAGTCAACTAATGCAGTCAAATACCTATAAGTTAGTTGACTGCTTGAATTTTTGACCATTTCAATTCAAAAGTCAAATATGAGTAAATTTTGACAATCAGTAAGTCATTTGATTGCTGATTTTAAAATGTAAATCATTTAAAATATGAATAATGTTATATTATTTACTGTATCTTAAATATTAAAAAAAAAAAATCTGCAGTCAAGTGACATTAGACGATTAATGCGTTGACTTTTCGAAATCACTATTGGAGAACTAATACTGCATCGTCAGTGTTCTACATAAGTGTTGTCGCAAGTTGCGTCGACATTGTAATATGTGTGAAGATTAAAGAGTTTTCACAATCGCTGTGAAGTTGACAAGTAATTGCTGGCAATGACACCACAACAAAAATCAGTATTGACGTTTGCAGTTTTGACTTAGCCAAATCTAATTTATTTCGGGTTGTTAAACTACCCATTTCCGAAGCGGTAAAAAATATAAAAATCCCTCATTCTTAAGCGGGTTTTTAATCGATAGACATGCAGACATACTTGAATAAAATTTAAAAGCTTAATGCTCAATGAAATATACTTTAGGACAAATAGTACATTTCGGCAAGATTTTTGTTTATATAAAAAGCAGTAAAGTTGGCAGAAATATAATATTTGACTTCAATTTTACATCAAAGTGTCAACGCGTTGTGTATTTACATAGCTTTACTGGACTTCCTTAGGTACATTTTACGTTACTAAAATACTTGAAGCAGTCAAAAGTATACAGCAATCAACTAACTGCTTATCAATCAATATATTGACAAAATTTATTGTTTAATGTAATTTTAAATTTGAAGTAATTTAGTAGGTCAAATAAAATGCACTACTCGATCACACGTTCTTGCCCGTATGTTCGATCATATCATGTGCGCAAGATTCTTAGTAGAAACTACTAAATATACTTTTAAAGTATTTTTTACTTAATTTTTTTATAAACAAAAATCATTAATTAGTTCTTTTTTTAATATTGGTATGTCAATTTTAGGTACTTAACAATATAAATTCAAAAAACATTATTTCAAATTTCCAACCGTTTTTGAAATATTGAATTTTCAACAAAAAAAAAAATTTTTTTTTTCAAAAATCCAAAATATTATTTTTCGAAAATTTTGGTATATGAAAATGTCGATTGAAATCCGTCGAGCAGTTTATTAGAAAGTCGAAATTAAAAAAAAATAGTTATATGGTAGGAAACAAATTGAACCTTAATGTATACAATACCCATAGTACGCACAGATTTTTTTTTATCAAAGTCGTTAAAAAATTGTATGTCAAGTAACGTTATTTTTGGGGATAAAAAAACGATTCAAAAATCTATTTTATACAATCACCTAAAACGCTTTTGAAGAAAATCGCTTCAGCCGTTTAGGATGTAGATCGTTTTACAGACAGACAGGCTGAATTTGCTGTTCTCCATTATCGTAATGTCAAGTTTGATCAAAATCTCGAGTTCGTTTTTTTTTTCAAATGCAAAACTTGCCCTATAGACTATAGTCCTACATATATCACAACTAAAAAATTGAAATACATTCGAAAACAAATCAAACAATTTTAGGGCCAATTTTTCAATAGTCAGTTAAGCAGTCAGTTAGTAAATATTCTCCAGATAGAGCAAAAATCAGTTTTTCAACAGGCAGATACAACTTAATCAAGGAATAAAGTTATTTGCTTATTGTTAAGTTATTGACCAATTGGTTGAATTATTATATGTGTTCGAGATTTAAAATAAATCTCTTTCGGCTGTTTTGGTCGTAATGTTTTTTTTAATGAAACACTTTCATTTCCTTTCCCGCCGTTTCGATGGTGGTTGCCGTCTTCTTCAGGGGATCTTTTATTTACAAAAATAAATTGAACATATTATATACTTAAGAACATTTGGTGTAAAATTTTGGCAAACTTACATTTAGTAGGATTTGTAGATAAACATAAGGCAATGTTTAAAAAAAAATTTTATGATATAAAAAAAAACACTTCGATTGAAGTTTAGTCGGCTGTAATTTGTCACGGGTTCTGCCTAGTCACCAAAGAGCAGTAAACTGATGAAATGTTCTGGCTGTCTTGTTTACGATTCATTTTGTTTTTGTTGTTAATAATATGAAGCGTTTCTAAAGTATACCGCTTGGAGACATGTTTCTCCCTTTCCAGGATTTCCACTCTGTCAAAATCTGGTTTGTGTCCACGCTCAATGGAGTGTAAGGCCAATGCTGTCTTCCCAGTGCTTTTTAAATTAATGTTGGATTTGTGGTGGGAAATTCGTTGACGAAGAAGATGTTTCGTTGTACCGATATAGGAAAGATTGCAATTTTCTTCCGCATTGCCACGACAGTTAATTTCATAGACTACGTCTGTGCACTTATCCTTTTCCGTTTTTGTTTTCATGTTGGTGAAAAGAGGTGCCAGCGTCCTATTAGATTTGTACGCTAAACTGACGTCATTAGTACTATTTTTTACCGTCTCTTTAAAGTTTTCTGACAGTTTGGGAACATAAACTATAATCTTATAAATACCACTCTCTTTTTGCCGATTATCAACAGGAGCTTTGTGTTTTTGGCGAAGTATCAAGCTCCGTATGATTTTCATTGAATAGCCATTATCTAGGAGAATTTGTGGGACTATTTTCTCATTTGCGGCGTGAAATTCCCGGTCACTCATCGCAAAGACTTTTTAAACTAGATTAGAGGCTGTATTAATAAGAATATGATTTGCTTGATTGGATCTAAAGTTGACAAGTCTTCCAGATGCTGTGTCTTTCTGATACCAATTGAAAGAGAGTCTATCATTAACGAGATGAATCTTGACGTCTAAGAACGTAATCGCTCTGAAATGGCTACATGTAAACAAGTTGATTGATGATATTTATGTTTATCTGTAATACCTACTAAATGTAAGTTTGCCAAAATTTTACACCAAATGTTCTTATGTGTATAATATGTTCAATTTATTTTTGCAAATAAAAGATCCCCTGAAGAAGACGGCAACCACCGTCGAAACGTCGGGATCTTTCATTAAAAAAACATTACGACCAAAACAGCCGAAAGATTATATTTTAAATCTCGAAAACATATAATAAAAAAGTTATTTGCTCATTTTGGAACGGAATAAGGATTTATCTGATGAATAAAATAAATACCTATTTTCGATGTCAAAAACACTTTCAAATATTATTGCTTTGAAATAAACGGTAAACAAAAATTAATTTCTTTGAAAAGTTCGATACTCGAAATAAAAGTGACGTTCAAATTAAATTATTCTACAGATTGTTTTTTCTAGATTCGATGTTATCTGGTTTTTTAACAGTCAAGTAAGTTTATTCCTCTGGCAACTAACTGGATGTTTATCTGGAGATTGAAAAATCGGCTCTTAATGAAGTTTTCTGATCTTATTCACATGAACAAACAAAAATTAAATATCTTCACACATTTTCATGTAAAATTGGAATTTTGAAAGGTCCCACACAAAGCTCGGTCTCGCTTACTGTACTTTAGCATTTGTCATAAATTGTAAATGCTTTTATCAAAATAAAGAACAAATCATTTCATTACATTTTTATTGAGACAATGAATCTTTCATCTAATATCAAATATCTTAAGAGAAGCCGTTAATTGTACCAATGAATATTTCACTGCGTTAATAAATGTTTACGTAATGTTAGGAATTTCGCAATCTGACGAAGTAAGATGTTTTTTTTTTCAGATTAATTAATTTTTTTGTTCATCTTTGTCCGGTGCTGGATTTATAAAAAAAAGTTCTCTAAACTTGGTTCTTTTTTCGGGATATTATTATTATTAAAAAATGGTCGAATTTTTCACTCAAAGGTTTAATCATTGAGTATGTCACAAATGTTATTTTTCAAACATAAAATGCCAACAGCACCCTGTCCAAATGGAGCTTTTGAAGAGGATATAATTAGCTTTTTTAAATTCTACCGCATGTGCCTTTAAGATACTCAGGAATGACTTGTTTTTATTATTTTCATACATTAACCCACCTTTTCACTACAATCAACTTTCTCCTTTATTAGTATCGAGCCAGTGGGTAATATAGCTTTTTCATATAAAGCGTTCTGTTTCTGTCATCTTTTGATTGATTGCTTGATCTAATTACGGCTATAACCTTGACAAGCTAAACTACATTGTTAATTTTATCGGTTTGTTAACTCAAAAAAATACCTATTTTTTTTTTAAATGTCACTTAAAATATAAAAAAAACTGGTGGGAAAATTATGACAAACGCAATGTTGTTCTCAGAATTGAAAATCATTTAAAAATAATTGCGAAAAATTCTCAGGTAATTTTTGTATGTTTTTTTTTTTTAATTTTAAATTTAATATCCCACCAATTTAAATCTAAATTTGTATTATTTTTTTAGGTGGGAACTAGGAACATCAATTTTCCAAGTTGGTCCCTTTTCAGTCATAAATTGTTCGCAATTAATCAGCACGATCGAACACATGCTTTGCGAACTTCACAGTCAATAAAATGTGTTTCACCCGGAATGCATATTGCTTATACGGTATCATCAGTTTTGATTACCCTTGAAGCACATTCTCTGCGTTTTAACTACATGACGGTATTATATTTGTTTGTCGTAGGTTTTGCTTTTACCAATCTGTTTCCAATCGTGTGTGATAGTAGATTTTTTTTTCGAATGTTCGTGTCGACTGATAAAGTTTTTTTTTCATACAAACTTCTAAAAGTGGTAAAAATATCCCTGATAAGCTCTTAGTAATCAACACCCCTACACACAAATAAACAAGTGTGTTGGTAATTTATTGTTTTACGTTCTGTGAAGCGAACACATGTTAAGGTATTGTGCATACACCTTTGCAAGTACTTAATGCTTATATCAATAACTTATACCCTAAGGCAAAAGATAGGGTAAATTCAGATTTGTTGATATTGTTTGAACCAAAAGGAGTAAAAATAATTGATTGTTATTATAATGGATGGTAAACAGTAGGATAAGAAGGGTTTTCATCGGCCAGTACTATGAGTTAACGAATTGTCAGTTTGAAAACTGTTTGTGTCGTTTTTACTCGTAAGTCGTTAAACATTTATCGTAATAACAAAATTACTTCAAAGACATTCCGAAATAAGGGGCCAGAATGATGGTTATGAAGGCCAAACTTGCATAACGCATGTACCATAATACACCGGATATAATCGATTATCTGAGAACGTAAAGCGGCGTATTGATGACCGTTTTCTTACAACATTGCCACTGCCAGATGTAACGACATCGAGTACTTATTAAAGAAAAAAAATGCATTTCTTCATAAGAGTTTTGTTGAATAAAACGCAAATTTATCGAATAGATGTCGGTCCCGCCATTCATTGTTTTCTTCGTTTAGTGGGCGTATCAATAAGCAGCAGTCTCAAGTTTAGAATGGAGATAATCCACACGGGATTATCCAAACTCCGCTCCGTCTTATTCCGAAAAATTCAAATTTTTGGGTGCGTTATGTTAACTGGTGGTATTAATTCTTTTAAAATAAAATGCACGACTGCATCGTATGTACTTGATGGATCTTATGCCTGATATCATGATCATAAGCACATTATTCTTAGAGGCCATAGTTATAGCGATTAGTAAAACGAATCAAGAAAAAAAAATTCGAATGGAAAATTTATGATTTTCATCCGTTACAATACAAATACAAATGCTAAATTAATCGATGACAAATAACTTATAGAAATGTTTTTCCAAAAAAACACTATTTGCAAACATAACAATTATCTTTTGTTAAAAATGTTTTTTTTTTTATTTTCCTGACGAAAATTAAATTTTTGATTCAGCTGATGGCCATTTTAAACAAAAGGGAACAAATGGTTTCAATCATTTGATTTTCAATTTCTCTCGTTTCAGTAACAGAATTGTGGACGAAAAACTTGTTCCTGTGTATTTAAATCTGAAATACTTAGTGGGAGACTTGTAATGAGGCTTGCCACAAACTGACATACACTTCGCGTTTGATATAAATGACCATCATGAAAAAATATTTACTTTGAAACTGTTTCAAGTTTTCCTGATCGCTATAACTGGCCCCTTAGTAGAAAAGGCTAATTCCATTTTTAAAGTCGTTTTTTACTTAATTTTTATATACACCATTTTTTTTTTATAAAAAAAGTTGGTATGACTATTTCGAGTTTTTAACAATATAAATTTAAAACACAATTTCAAAAAAATTTAAAAATTTTTATATGCAGTATTAAAATTTCAAAGGACCTCCTGTATTTATTTTTTTGTTAATCTAAATCCTTAGATCCGTTTCACAGATAATTAAGATTTATCTTCAAACAAATTGTATAGCATGTACCGTTCTTTTTGGGGCTAAACCTAATCACCTAAGACGCTTAGGTACTAATTTTGAAGAAAATTGCTTCTTAGACTGTATATCGATCTACAGACAGGCAGATCCATGCAATTGCGGGACCTTTGTTTTCGTGTTCGATTCGCATTATCTTTTTTCTCGCTTTTAAAATCCTCTATTAACAAAATCGTGATTTTCAAAATAACACTGAAGTTCGCTGCACTAAATTTAGGATACATTTTAATTTTCGTTGCACTGTTTAATGATTTCTATTTCGTGTGCAGCATAATTGTAAAAACTGTTGCCAAGGAGTTCTAGCAATTTTATGATTATCACCAAAGAAATTATTTTCGATTTTTAATTCAAAGTTATTAACCTACTTAAACATCTTCAGTTTTAACGGTAATGTTAATTTTTTCACACTTTTTAGCCTTGGTAATTCAAGGCGGCAACCACTAAACATTTTTTTTCTCCGTTTTTTTTTTTTAGACTTTGTCTAAAATTAACTTATCTCATAGATACTTTCCCACCTCTTTCCTAATTCCAAAAATAAAAGCTATTATTACAGGGCAAACCACCCTTCATCCCATCCACACCTTAGCTTCCCCTTATGTGTTTTTTTTTACCCCAACAGTATAGCAATATAGAACAAACAAAAAAAAAAGCTTCAAAACAACTTCAAACGAATCTATACTCCTCACTTTGTAGACTGTGGTTTGGTTGGAGGGTTGCTTATTGACTGAGGCTGAGAGGGAGTTTAATAGAGTTGCTCGTCGTTCATGTTCATCTCCTCAGCACCACAACAGTAGCAATCGCAGTAGTATTGAATAAGAGTCTGTATTGGGTATTTGGCATGTGTCACCCTTGCCTCGGTGTACTTTAGGTAAACTGTGTATGCTTCGACTGACGGACACGAACACGAACACGAACACGGACACTCACTTCCACCTGTCGTCAGTGATTAAAATCATCGGCACAGCAGGTTGTTGTTGTCGTCGCGAACGGAGTTTTTTTTTTACCTTGTCGGCAATGAAGAAATAATTTTCGTTGCACAAAAAGTCAAAAACTTCACAACCCTTTCAAAGGGAATTACTTAAAAAAAGTACATAATTGCAAAAAAAAATTGTGAATTTTTGTCTTTTGAAATGAATTATCCTCGAATTTATAACATTTTTTATTTATCAAAGGAGAAAAAAAGTTCGTTGTGCGAAATTCGAACACGTAGCCGAGTTCATTTGTTTGCTTCCTACGTTTAGTGAATTCTAAAACAGCCTACTAAATCAAGAAAGAAAAAAAAATAATAATATTTTTAATGAAAAGCCTCGCTCGTGGAAAATTGAAAATCTAAGAAAATTACGAATAGAAGTGTCGGAAAAGTGCCAAATTCGTTGCAACAGTCTACTCTTTTAACACGATGGAAATAAATAAATAAATAAAAAAAAAAAAAATTGAAAAGGAGATAAATATTTTGTCGATTTCAACTGGCACTTTGCGTGTGTAAATAAATTTAAATGTTGTGTGCGCGCTCTGGCTTAAGTGTATACGTGGGAGAAGAAGGCAGTTTTTGTCTTCGTAATCGTATTTGTCGTGTTGTCGTCTTTATTTTTTTGTCTCAATTCTATTTCATGTTTTTGCCACTGTGTTGCGTGTATTTTTTTAATTGTTTGGTTTTATTGTCACTTGTCAATTTTATTACGAGTATGAATTGAAAATTGTTTTGCGCGCGTACTTTTTTTTTGTAATTTCAATTACTTCCTGTCTGCTGTTCTGTGAATTTTCAGGATTAATTCGACAGGTAGAAAGATACTACAGAAATACAACGATAGTGGCCTTTAGATAGTTCTTCGTATTCTGTTGTTGTTGATCATCTTTTTTTGTAAATTTGTTAATATTATACCAATTAATAATTTAGAGGCAGTTCAAGTGATTGTATAGGTATTTATATATTTACAATTTTTTATTCAGCTCAAATTTTTACAGAGTTGTACATATTTACAAATAATTAATTCTTAAGTCTAATATTATATATCTGCGAGCACAGAAGGGGATCTGCTTCGTTAAATTGTTGGGTTTTTATACATTTTATAATAAAGGTGTCTTAGGTCTAACATAGGGTTTGCTTTTTTTTTTTTGTATAAAAAATTGAGTTTTTTCGACGGCTTGAGCAGTGCTGACAGTCGTTGGCTGGTGTGGTTGAGATGGGGTTTGGAGGGCCTTAGCTCCTGTTGCTTCTTAGCTGGCTTGATCCTTTGGTGGCTTCAACCTCTGTTGTACTGCGTTCCTGCAGCTACGTAGAAGTTTCCGAAGCTGTCATCTGACCATATTCCAAATACTGGATCCACCATGGATATTTGTTTGGAGTCCGCCTCGTACTTTCATAAGAGGTCGCAATAGAGAAAAGGCATTGTAAGCCTTACGAAGGGTGAATTTGGAGTATTGGTTAAATTTGAACCTTTCGAAGAAGTGAACTCCAAGGTATTTAACCGTTTTCTTGGGCTTGATAACAGTGTTACCTGGAAGGGTCAGCGAGAGGTTTGCGCATCTTTTGGCTAGGCCATTGTGCGAAGGCGTCCTGAAACAGATCAACTCTGTTTTGGTAGGGTTAATTTTTATACCCCATTGTCCGTAATACTCACAGAGCTAAATGATATGTTCCTTTATTCTTCGGAAGGCTAAGTCTGGGCTGGAGGATGCGCTATAAGTGATGGAGTCATCAGCAAATAATAGCGTATTTGTCCTGGATATGTTTAGTGGTTGGTCAAATGTATATAAATTGAAAAGGCGAGATCCCTGAGCAACACCAGCGGAAATGCTCATGAGGCTTGAGTTAGAATTCCCCACTCGCACGTAAAATTTACGGTTGGTGAGGAAACTATGGATGATTAGGATAAGATGCCTGGGCAAGTGAAAAGACTTCAACTTGAAAACCAGGCCATCTATCCAAACCGTGTCGAATGCTTTTTGGATGTCCAGCAGACAAGCTATGGTCGTATGTCCTTTGTTAAGGGCCAGCGTCGTATCGGGCTGCCTTGAACTCGAATTGGTTATGCTGCACTATACCCATGGATGAGCAAAGTGAGCGAAGTTTGTTAAGTATCAGCATTTCAAGAAGTTTGCTGAGGTTCGGTAGAAGGGAAATGGTTCGATAATTGTTAACACAATTTGCACCAGATTTTGTTGGTATTGGGAAAATTTCGGCGATTTTCCATTTGTTAGGGAAGTAACTGTTGTTAACACAGTTATTCATAATAATTGTGAGGATTATAATAGCTGTCAGGGGTAATTTCTTGATTAGAAGTTTTCTTTGAATTACCGTTTTGGATAGAACCGTAGAGGTCTAATGGGTTGGTAAAAATTTCATCTGTTGACGTGTATACTGATGAATTTTCCTGTGAAAAAGTGGTAAGCGTGTCATTGTTCTGAGATGTCAGTCCCGTGACTTCGCTCTTTACGCTGGAGAAAAAGTCCGGTAAGTGGACTGGAAGGTTAGGTTTGAAATTACCTTCGAAGAATTCTGCGAAAGCATTCGTTTTTTCTTGGCCTGACGAAAGAAAAGTGTCATTATATTGCAATTGGCCAACTATAGTGGATTTTCTTCTTTTGATTTGGTTGATTTGCTTGTATGTGTCCGGTCCAGGTTTTATGACGTTAAGTCTTTTCCTGAATTGGGAGTCGATGAATGCTTTTGTGTTTTGGTCGATAAGGGTGTTGAGGCACTTGAGTTGAGAGAAAACACTCTGGTATTCATCTCCGTTGGTTTTTAGAAGCTTTTTCCTGTACTTATACATATTTTGTAAATGTATAGGTATTTATAAGGTAAAATAGTCATTCAGTGGCATGAGAATCAATAAGAACAAACATTAATTTGAAGTAACTGTCCCTCAGCACTTTCGGCGAACCTATTTAGTGAAATGGTGAGTCAAAAGGAACGGGAATTCGGCGAAGATTACACATATACATGATTTCCCGCTTAATTGCATCAAATATTTCGTCTGGTTATTCCTTCGAATTACATAAATATATCAATGTATTCTATCAAAGTCTCGCTACGTATTAAAATATATTCCTTTTATAGGATCGATTATTAGTTCAGTTAAACTGGTAATGCATTTAGCTGGCAGTTATTCATTCAGTTAAGCTTTCATTAGCTAAAATCGAACTGGTCGAACTAAAAGATTTTTTTGATATTGCAGAAATCACTTCAAGTTTTTGATGATAAGCCAATTTTTCGAAATATTCTCGTTAAAAAATCCTAATAAATTTTGTAATGATTTCTGAAAGTCCTTATCCTGATCTTCAAAACACAGTGCACAACTTTTCAGCATTATCGTTTGTTTACTCTTAAACTAGTCGACCGATTTTGATGAAAGCAGTATTTTTTTACTTATGATCACCAGAATGTAATGGTTTTTGATTTGAAGTGTGTAGGTGATGCTGTTGCCCATATCAACAAATTTACTTCTGGGTCCGCTACTTATAACACATAGGTAATATGTCAACCAAGTAAATCTCTACTATAATATATAAAAGTGTAATTTTGTTTCGATGTCAGTTTGTCTGTATATGACAGATAAACTGACGACTTACCATTTGACACGCCATAAATATGATTGCATCATCTTCTGTTGTCCTTTGGCCAGCTTATAGGCTATTAAATTTAATATATGTTTTATATGCTTAATACACAAATATTTGCACTTACCTCTTAAATTTATAATAGAATTTCCAAATTTATATTTCGTTTTGTTTACGTTTTGCTGTTCCATGGATTATATATCCAAATTGGTTTTTGTTGCGTTTACTTCCGCAGTTGTTATGGATTTTATTTTGATTGTTATCTCAAAACTTTGGGTTTCGACGAATATTAACTTACCTTAAATTGTATTTACCAAGCGCAAGTAAAAATACAACCTCCGGAAAGTGAAGAGTCCCAAAATGAACAATAGTTCGTTTGTTAAAAAAAAATAAGAAAACTAATCCTGCTCCCATCTTCTATAACTCATGCGATAACTTTTCCTGATTTACAGCTTCTGAAAAAAAAATTGGTTTATGTTATTATGTTATGTTCTTATTTCCAATGGAAGGCAATAAATTGTAGTGTCATTTTGACATCTTAAAACCAACACATATAATTTTTTTTCTTAATTTTTCATTTCATTTGGAAGAAATTGCATGAAAAGACTTTGGCCTCGGGTGTCCGGGCAACGCTGTGCACTTTCTGCTAGTTTGAAATAAAGTCTTATCAAAAAAAAAAAAACAAGATGTCGGAAAGAATCGATACAGTATTTTGACGAAAATGTACAAATTTCGTTTAAAGAAATCCAACGTAACCTCAAAAATGTCAAAAAAAAACGTTTTCGGAGACATCTCGACAAATTGGATTCTACACAAGCAGACAGACAACCTCCGTTTCTTTAAACTCAAATCTTGTTGAGAAATGTTTTCAGTATCTTTCGACATTCTTCCATTTGCTTCCTTTTTACCAGGAAATAAAGTGTTTGGCTTGGGAATAATTCCAGGAATTGTTTTGGGAAATGACAACTGATCTGAAAATAATGGAAATTTTATCCGTTTTGGTATCATTACCAGTTTCTGTTCAACGTTTTAGTTTAACTGAATGCTTTACCGTGAAGAAGTATTTGAAAGGGTGTTCGGTGTTAACATATGAAAACTTCTGTGTCCCTTCTCAGTTTCTGCAATTTAGTCATCTTTTGTAATAATTATAATTTATTGGTTCGCCAATGATTAATCGCCGAAAAATGTGTGTTTTTTAAGTTATTTTTAAGATTTACGATTTGTTTAAGATCAGTTAAACGAGTTTATCGAATCAATATTTAAATAGTTTATACAACCCTCCAATACTTTTTATCTAAGCCAATTTAGGATGGCTGATTCACAAATTCACAAGAAATTCCAGCTATCTCTAATTTTGCCCCATGACTCGCTTAGGCGTTCTTATATTTGTTTTAACCATTACTGCCAACTTTAATTTCTATTCCTCTAAAAAAAACACCTTTTATACGCATTTTGTTCTAAAACCTGATCAGAGATATTTTTCTTTTCGTCATTTCTTTATTATCCAATATTCCGAGACACAAGTTCAAGTACGACACTATCAATATGTGCCAAAATTAACATTGAAGTACCACTTATCTATATTGCATTCCGAACTGATATGTCTGCCATCGTTATACTGACGACTGATAAATTTATAATTTTTTTTAAATTCCATAACAACACGTCTATATTCACAAAATTCTTAAAATAAATTTGAAGCGCCGCCGTTGATATTCAAATATGCATCAAACCTTAACGCAAATCTGTCAAGTGACTATATAGTCAGACTTTTAAAATTTTTTATCAAAATTTCATTAGTTAACAATGCCATTGAACATCATTAAATATTTCAGTTTTATCAGTTACGTGATTTGTTTAAAAATATTACTATTCCAGGGAAATTAGTTTTCCTATTAATCACCTCACCAAACAAAAAACAAAAATACATATAAATCGTGATAGATTGATTTTCAAAATTCTATTACTTTATTCTGAATGCAACAGATAATCAGAAAGGAAATTTACCACCGTGAGTGACAAATAAATAATATTTATTCAGCTCACTGTCAAGGCTAACAAAATAAATTATTATTCAATTGCATTTACAATTATTATTATACTTTGTAGATATTTATCTTCAACACATCCATCTTTATTAAATCTTCAAAAAGCAAGAGCAAATACATAATAAACTCTCGTAGTTCTCACTGATACTGATATTAAAATTTCCCCTCTATACATTCTCGTCGAATTTTGACAGATAAAGCAAACAATTGTTATAGAAAACCACCTACGCCAATTGTAAATATAGTGACGCAGGAAATTATTTTGTTTTGTGTTTTTTCTCAAAACGCAAACGCTTGCAGTTCGAAAAATCCAAAAATAACATTCACAACAATTTGAAAATATATTGTTTATAATGAACTCTCCATATATTGTACGTATGTATTAAATTAAAAAAAGATCGCAGACATTATCATAAGACAATAACCATATTTTCTTTCTATCAAATATGCCCATTATCGTTCATCAATTTAAGTTTCGTTCACAATAATCATAGCCATTATTGAACTACAGTAACATCTTGACAGCTGTCAGACAACGAGTTCAACTTAAATGTTTTTTTTTTCTATTATTAATCTCTTTTTTTACGGCTGAATAAACAAATGAAATGAACACACAAAAAATAAACACATACATTTTTATTGTTATCGTTTCTCACTCGTGAACTTGGAATTTATGATAAAAAAAAATATAATAATGTGTTGATAAGATAATTTCTGTTAAGAACAAGTTGAATATTGCATAATTAACAACAAATATAAAATATTGTGCGATATTGTAATGGGGTGGCTTAATCTTTAAACAAATCTTGTTCTTTTCTTTTTGTATTAAAAGTATTGTTTGTGTTCCATTGTGACCTTATGTTGTTTTTATGTTATAATTTAATTTAAAAAATATGTCGCAATCTAGTGTACAATCAACTCCACTTATTTAAACAAAGCCATACACAATTCCTTTACAAATTAGGTTAACTAAAACCCGCTTAACGGAAAAAGTGAAAATACGTGCTAACTGAAAAATAAAAAATAATTACGACGAAAATATAAAATAAATAAATTTAATTTTTTAATTGAACTCGTCCACTTTACGTGACATGACACTGTGAATGATCTGTCAATTTTGACAGCAAGATATTATTTTAATTTAGAGAATCGGTAAAAGTTCTGACTCCACGAAAGATTACAGTGAATGAGGTTCTTATTGTTCGACATTCTACAAAATGTAATTTGTTTTAATCAGGGCTTAATAAATTAACTATATACTATAGCCATATATCCAATCGATGATTGGCTAATCGTAACTTATCAAATAACAACGTATTTATTACTACTTCTGGAAAAGGTGATTGTTTACTCATCTGGTACCCATTACTTAAATAAAGATATCTGGGATTTTTTCTAAGAAATCATTTTTTTTCGATTAATTTTCTTTTTTTTTATCTTTAAATTGTTTTATTTTACAAGAAGCTTGATGTAAGAAATATAATAGTCTTTAAAGTTTAAGAATATAAGAATTTGGAACACAAACTCTGAATTCTGAAAAAAACGCGTTGTTTTTTTTTGCTTTTTCGTTCATTCACAATAGTATGTTTTTTTTTCGTATCAAGGAACCTTTCACATGACAGTGACCAAATTGTGAATGAGTAAATTGTTCATAAATTTTAGAAATATAATGGTTGCATATCTTGACGTTTAGATACTTAAATTTGCATTTTAACTTCCAAAATAAAATAAACTGCAATCTGATATATGATGATAGAATATAAAGGGTCCGCCAAATAACTTTTTTTTTTTTGAAAATGCTATAAAAAAAACTACTGAATATTTTCTCAAATTTCTTTTTTTATTTGAAAGTACAATCCTTCCGGTTAATAATGGAAAATAATTTCATTCAAATGGCTGTCTCGGCTGGCCATGCAGTAGCCTACACGATCGGTCCAATTTTTAAGCACATTATCGATTGTGCTCAGGTGTATTTCACCAATGGCTTCACGAATATTGTCCTTTAAAGCGTCAATTGTCTCTGGCTTGTCGGCGTAACACTTATCTTTAACGGCACCCCACAAATAATAGTCCAATGGTGTCAAATCGCAGCTCCGAGGTGGCCAAACGACATCAGCTCTGCGGCTGATAATGCGATCTTCAAAAACAGGGCGCAAAACATCGAGTGTAGCTTCGGCTGTGTGCACGTAGCGCCGTCCTGTTGAAACGAAATATTGCCAATATCCTCCTCTTCAATTTTTGTGAACAAAAATTCGTTCAACATGGCCCGATAACGATCGCCATTGACTGTAACGGCCACTCCTGGCTCATTTTTGAAGAAAAATGGCCCAATTATGCCTCTGGACCAAAATCCGCACCAAACAGTGACTCGTTTTGGGTGTATCGGCTTTTCAATGTATGCGTGCGCGTTTTCTGTGCCCCAAATGCGACAATTTTGCTTGTTTACATACCCGCCAAGATCAAAATGAGCTTCATCTCAAAAGATGATTTTTTTGGAAAAATCGGCATCTTCTCTAAGCCGATCGAAGGCCCACTTAGCGAAGCGAAAACGCATTGGATAGTCAGTTGGCTTCAACTCCTGAACCAATTGGACTTTGTATGGCGTAATACCAAGACCTTTATGCAAAATTCGTCTCAATGATGTCTCCGAAATGTTCAATTGTTGAGAACGACGGTGAATTTATGTTGATCGCGCTTCACGCACACTTCCTGCCACAGCAGCAATATTCTCGGGTGAACGAACTGTTTTTGGCTTTTCAGGCATTGGTTTATCGATGAGGATGCCAGTTTCTTTCACTTTTTTCACAAGCTAAGGAACGTACGGAGCTGACGGTGCTCCTCTTCTTCCAAAATCCGTACGCAATTTTCGCACACATTCTGCAACATTACCAAGATTTTCAAAGTAATGTCGCAATATTTCCCAGCGTTGTTCAAGCGTAAACACAACCATATTCATTCAGCGGAAGGATAAAACTATTTATCTGTCAAATCAGACATGAAGTAAGCGTTACCATTCACGAAATAAGCACTCGTTGAAAAAAAAAACGTTATATGGCAGACCCTTTATACCATCTACTTACAATCCACACTTCAACAAATAAATCGTTCGCTCTAAATTTAACTCAAAATCAAAAATTTATAAATTATAAAACGTCATCGTCCGCAACGAATACAAAAAAGCCATGTGAAAAAAAATGTCAGAATTGACGAATGGACGTTAATCCATTGATTATTCTAATGTGAATAGATTTTTTTATGAATAATGATGACTAATCTGAACATATAATATGTTTAATATGAAAACGAACGTTCAAATGACTGTTTCGCTTTAATCGCGCATCCGAGAGGGAAAACGAAAAAAAAAACTCAAGGACTATTCACATAAAGCGCCCAACGAATTAACGATTCTTCGTCCATTTTGACATTTCGTAAATTTTGTATCAGTCGCGAATGACGTTTTATAATTTATAATCTCTGATTTCGAGGCTATTTGATTCAAGCGCCTTTTATATGAGCTGCGAACTGCGAATGCAAATACACGGTTTTAAGCAATTTCAAGGGGAAATATTAACTTATTTTTATTGAACTTTTCAAAGAATTTAATAAATGATCTTATTTACAAAATTCTAAAACAAAATACCGCACACAAATTGTTTAAATATCATAAAATTACATTTTAATATTTTCTACGCGATCAACAATCAACGCAACGCAATCAACAACAACAGGACGCATTCAACAAATCGGCTAATAAATAATTCGCTCGAATTTAACCTCAAATTTTAGACTTCATTATTTGGTGGAGTTTCTTCTCCATCTTCGTGGCTTGTCATTTTAATTGGACGAACTTGTAGCTTATGTCTCCATTTTACTGCATAATAATAATAATTAGTAACAATTTAAATGCATATAAACTACTTTTTTTTAAATAAAATTGTTTTAAACTCATTTTGGGACTTGAACCAACTCAAAACTATATTTATTTACATTTGTACATATGTATTAATGACTTTTGTCAGCTGGTTGGTCGGCGACCAAAGATTATATTCATATGAAAAAAACTTCAGAATTTGCGACCAATCCCAATTTGCATTCGCAATTCACTGCTCATATGAAAGGCGCTTTACTCGTTAAAGTGTGGATAGTATGTGGAATGCCAATAGAATTTGATAGTTCGTTAATTTGTGTCGATAGTTTTTTTTCTCACATTAATCATTTTCTAGCAGTTAGCAATAAACATTTTTTAACATTTTGTTTATAATTTGTGAAGAATTTAGGCTTGTAAATTTGTTTTAAATTACATTTATTCGTTTATTCTTCAAACGTGTCGCGTCTGTCGTTGGACGCTCTCCTGTGAATAGGCCTTAAAACATTAAACAAAAATCTTTATTAAGTTCTACCGGTAAAAATGGCGGTTTACACACAAACTTTCGATAACAAAAAGGTAATTCGAGCTGCTAACACGTGTTTTCCGCAGTAAGATTTAAGCGCGGAAAACTCTACCCTTAGCTAAGCTCGAAGGGAATAAATGTTGTTGCTTTTAACATGTAAATTGTCAATGAATCGTTTTTACGTCGAATATACATCGTGCTTGGAAAAGACACGCTAAATATAACACTAGTGGCGAGCCATCTTAGGATTTCTAAGTCAAAACCCTATCAAGTTGTTATCGAATGGCTTTAAGTGTTTACACAATTCGGCAGCTAAAATTATATTGGAAATCTTTAGGGGAATTCTGCTCTTCTACTTAACCGATTTTAGATTGCAACTGAATTTGAATAGCTGAATTAAGATGGCCTAATTTTTTGAGCTTTCTTGGCTAGCAGTATTCTCAAAATCCTTTTTATCTTAAAATAACGTGAAATTTCGGAAAAATGCCCCATGCAAACCTTATTTTCCTACCAGTTTTTCGGACTCATATCTTGAATTTTTCAAACGATGCATGATTCAACCAAAACTACTGTGAAAAACAAAAACTACTTAGAGACTTTGTTCATAATTAAAACCTTACCCACATTAGCGGAAACTAACTTAAAACAAAAACCACTCACGTTATAATACAGACTAGGGAATGTTTACATCTGCCTCAATCTACCATGACGAATAAGTGTTGCTGTGCCTTTTCGTCTTCGTTAATGATTAATTGCTTCCTAGGTCTTCAAGTAAACCAGAAAGCATTTAAGGCCAAAAGACCAACATTGTGCGTGTGAATAAAAAAAAATTAACACTAACTATGGGCAAGTTGCGCTTGAACTTGCAGTAATTTCTGTAAGTGCAGTGGATGACCTCTTAAAACAAGAAAAGAGAAGTAAAAAAAAAGAGCATACAAAGGAGACCGGCAATACTGTAATACTGTTATATAGTGCGCGCATTTTTCATGCTTGACAAAATTGGATTTTTCCGCTTTTTTTGTTTGTGTACTTTACTTTAACATTATCGGCGCGTTACATTCCATTAGCATTACGTTATAATTACGATAAAAATACTCGTACACATGAAGAATTCGCCGCCGGTTTGGTGGCGTGTATTTGATTTTTTTTGTTCGCCTCAAAAACAACAACAACAACAACAAAATAATCAACAGCAACTTAACCCTGAAATGGAATTGCATCGCTCGAAATCGACAAAATCATTAGGTATACGCAAAGTGTCTAGAGGTTCGGTTAAGACCTTACGTCGCGGAACAGTTTGCGTCACCGTAAGCACACATGCCTCATCGATATTCTATGCAGAGGTAAATATCAAATAAAAAATAAATATTTAAAGGTTTTGTGTGTTTAATGTTTATATGTCGTCTTATTTATATCTAATTTGCCTAATTTATGTAATCTTTTCAAATAAAAAAAAAAATAGAAAAACACAAATAAATTATGTTTATGGTAATTTCATGGTTTATGTTATTGTGAATGATTATTTGTGTTTCTTTGTTTAAACCGCTTATCAACATTGTAGGAGTCACCTGTGAGGTGAATGAGTCATATTATTGTATTTGTGCAGTATGGATATCAGGTGACGAGTTTGTCATTGGAATTTGTAAGGTTTGTTATGTTTTCTTTGTGCAAGGTGTCATGATAAATACCCTGGGAAGGAAGTGCTTTTTTTTTGGTTATTTTTAGAAATAAGAGAAGACTCTCGCACAATAAACATTCAAAGAAATGGAAATAGGTTGTTTCTTTTAAACGGAATCTATAATGAAGTCTTGGTTCGTTTAAATGTCAAAAGATTCCAGCGGAACAGAGAACACATCCCCTTAAAAACAATTTTCTTTTCTTTCATTTTCTGTGGTGGATAAAACGAATCCATTTACTCGTATTATACTAGAAACTTAGGTATTCCTCAACCTCAACTATTTCTGTGTTCTTTGCGGTTTATTTCGTTGAGTTTTGTTAAGTTATTGACTCCTAAAAGCATACAGCTAAATCTTCAGTTTACAATAAATATAATATGCCCAAACCTTAAAATGACTTACTGTTAATTTTGTTTGCTTTTCCTTTTTCTTAAACTTCTTCCCTTGACCATAAATTTCATAGCACAATGACATCAAGTGCTAATCGAAAAATTATATCACATTCAGAGAATGACATTTCATTTGCCTTAAAAAATATTTATCAGTTTCTTTCTCAGAAGATGTAATCAAACAAATCTTTCTAACATTACATTTTTAAAATTTTATAAAATTACAAACAAAATTTTACTAATTAATTTGCTTTTTTTTTATTTACAGGGCGATTATATAAAACATCCTGTTCTTTATGAACTAAGTCATAAATATGGCTTCACAGATAATTTACCAGAAAGTGCCCTTCCAAATCGCTTGGAAGAAATCAAAGAAGCCATTAGACGTGAGATTCGTAAAGAATTGAAAATAAAAGAAGGCGCCGAAAAGCTACGCGAAGTAGCTACGGATAGACGTTCCTTAAATGATGTTGCATCAATTGTTAAAAAAAGTAATAGTAAATTGGCTGAACTTAAATCAGAATTACAAGAATTGGAGAGTCAAATTTTATTAACACAAGGCAATACTGTCACGAGTAATGGGCGTGGTAAGTTTTTTTTTTCCATTTAGACTTTGTATTTTTGCGGAATGAGTTCTTTTGACAGATGGGTTTTAAGTTGTTGAGTTCTTGATGTGTCATTACCAGAATATGATCTCTTTTATTTCCATATGTGTCAAAATATTCACACTGGTGAACATGACATGTGTTAGACTGTAAATAATTCAATACATTATACATATATCATATATGTATAATTAGTAAGAATATAGTCATTAAAACTATTTATTAATGTCAAAATTGAATACAAACTTCCTTAAGGATTAAAAAACGTCTTTTATATTTATTACTAGCTGACCCGGCGAACTGTGTTCCGCCTTAGATTCACTAAATAAGCGGATTTTGGATTTTATTAAGTTCAATTATTGATTAGGAAATACAAATAAAAAAATTAAGAATGTTGATGATTCTTTATTGTTCATGTATTTTGGTGCATAGGTTGCCCTCTTCAGTTAAGTACCTCGTAATACACGACATTTTTTGGTTTTATTATCAGGCGCTAGAACAAACAACTCAGATGATCTTCCGACCCGTGAACATGTCACATATAATTGACCATAGGAAAAACATGTATAATCCAGATTCAAACCAAGGATTGGTCTTGTGATTTGTTAATGATCATGGCGAATAAAAGACGGATCGGAAATTTAAGTCTTTTAAACCCATATCGGTTGGGATCATCGGGATCCTCGAAATGATAATTTCCTCACCTTCTAATTTTCTTTGAGTATCGTCGCGTAAATCACATTTTTCATTAATTTACTTAACACCAAACGCGTAAAGTTGCACAGTTTTGGTTGGCTTATGTTTCGAAACATGATTACTACGGAGCCAACCTTTAGGCTTAAATTGTGAGGTGGTAAGCCAGGTACATTCAAGGAGTTTAAAAATTCAATTGGATAGTTGGTGGTTTCGTCTTCATTAATTTCTTACATAGTCAATAGATGTGAATGAATGCATTGTTGCAATGATCTCATTCTGAATTATTAGGTTAAGATCATTTCCATTTTTATTCTTAGTCGCTAAAATTGCTCGCTCACTCAACCATTCATTATTTTTGCAGTTAGTACATAATGATGTTTGGGAATACTTTGGTGATAAGTTCGTTTTTCGATGAGACAAAGTTGCAGGAATTATGAGGAAATGAAATCAATCCACTCGATTCGTCGACAGGCACTCGACCATTACCGATAGTCAGCAATTGCTGAGAGAAATCTTCAGCAGATGTATTAACTAATGCCCATTTGCTGATACACAACTTAAGGATTTAAGTTCTATTTAAGCACTTATGTGTAAGTTTACCCAGAGGAAAAAGTATCCCCTAAGCCTTTTAAGTTGAACATAAATATTTATGATTCCTATCAGCAAACGGGCCTAAGAAATGCAACCCTCATGTTTATTGTCAGCTGAAGTTTCTTCACATGGCGCCATAGATTCGATGATTTGAGGCTATTTCGTCGGCAGCCGTTGGTCTTGAAATAACTGACAGTGTTTGGCGGAAATCGTCAGACAGTAAAATCATTGCTCTTCCAAAACATCTCGAGTCATTGCGTATATCTTTAAATGTTCGGTTAAATGCTTCTAATGCACGTTTTTGCGCCATTGTCCATTCGTCCCAGATGCTGATTTTTGATGCTGATAAAACTTTTGCCATTGCTGAGTTGTTTGCAATAGTACATGTTGGTTCTTCAATAGTTTGAAGATTTGACGGCAATTTTAATGCTGATTGAGCAGTACGGGATCCTTCTAACAAATGGCTGCTATTCCAGAAGTAGCCACTGCAACCGAAATGTTGGATATCGCACGGTGGCTAAAACTACTGACGGTTCCACCATAGGCATCCAGGAAATATAAATCACCATTTCCATCATCAATAGCCTTCATTAATGTAACACAAACTTCCTTTATTTGTGTGATCATATTCACGTTCCCCTTCCAATTCTCGATTAAAGGTGTTATTCATTTCACGATTTGGCGCTGGCATTCATAACCTGAAGAATAAACTACCACACATGGGGTAACACATGTCTTCGATCAAGAGTAAAGCCCGATTATGTATCTCCTCTTTCATCTCAAGATCGTGATTTTTGGAACTGACACGAATTTGATGTAAAATATCTTCTGACATATTATCCTTGTATTTATGCCACAGGTTAGATGCATTCGATAGAAAGCATGTCGAAATGATGATAGCAAATAATGTGCGTATCTGACTTGGAGATGCAGAGATAATGGCTTCAATTATTGTCGGATCCCAATGGGTATTGTTTTCTAGTAAATTGAGTTATTCACATGGAGTACGATATGTTGGAAATATTATACTAAACGGTGATTTTTTAAGAGCTTGGTTTTTGAAAATTCAAAAAAACACAGAAACTTGTAAAAAGTGAATGAAATTTTTATTTGGATCGATAAATCAATTTCTGCCATTTACTTTTTAAAAATAATTTCACTTAAATGTTGCCCGCGGCTACGCTTCAGGTGGTCCATTCTGAAGGTCCAATTTTGGCAAACTTTTTCACACATTTCGGCCGGAATCTCACCAATGACGCGTTCAATGTTGGCTTCCAAGGCAGCAATCGTGTTTGGCTTGTCCCCATAGACAATAGACTTAACATAGCCCCACAAAAAATAGTCTAACGGGGTCAAATCACATGATCTTGGTGGCCAATTGACTGCGCCAAAACGTGAGATCAACTGCTCACCAAATTCGCCTCTCAATTGATGCATGGTTTCGCGTGCAGTGTGGCATGTGGCACCGTTCTGTTGGAACAATCCGTCATGTCTCAAATGACGTTGGCCCACCCACATTTACCAGCATCAATCGCAAATAGAAGAATTCCCTGATTATTACTGATTATTGGTTTCTGAAAAAATTTATAATTATCAAATTTTTAACCATACTTGACCATTAATAAAATTACGTTTAGCTGTCATTTACGTTTTGTTATTCAGTGTCAGATGCGTTTTTGTTATACCACGTTTTATAGTGACTTGCTTTCTCTTTGACGTTTTATGTGACTTCACATGGGAACGCGGTCGAATGGGATATATGCGTCTCCTGGTTCTAAGCTACCTCCTCACCAATTTTCAACCAAATCGGGTCAGCCGTTCTTGAGTTATTAAAAGTGTAACTAATACTACTTTCTTTTATATATATAAATATATTATCTCCAAAATGGTGGCTGTCACTTTTGACGTTTTATTTCATAATTTTTAATGTCAGTGAACTTTTAGACAAACAAGCTGATGAACAGTTGAGAAATTGACGACAAAGCAAACCTTGTTTTTTGCCGTTTATTATATCCAATTTGACATTTGCTGTTATGATATTTATTTTTTTGAAATACATAATTGAAATTAAAAGCAGAATTCCTCAACATTTAATTTATTGTCTGGAATGATTATTAAATATTCAATTTGTTTCCGGTTTGTGAGATATCAGAGCAATCTCAATAAAGTGAACTTAATTCCCCCAAAAAAATTGTCTCATTTTTTCTGTCAAAAAGCTGAGAGACTGACATTTTTTTGAGATACGTTTGTTCAATAATTTTTTGCCGCAGGAAAATGAAGTATACTGTTAAAATCGTATAATTTGTTTTATAACAATTTGGGGTTTGACAGTGACATGCTACAAATGAGCAATATTTTATGTGATCGAACTGTCATCGAAAAACATTGAAAACGCTTGCTTTCGAAGCATTAAATGAAAAGTCAAAAAGCTTGGAAGCTCTCTAATGAATATTTAAATTTGCCAACTTTTTTGCTTGACTGATAAAGAATTTAATTTTGAGGTGTGTGCACTTCTTTTCGAGCGAAATATAGGAAAATTCGAATTTTTTCCGATTTTCAATTGGTCATGTCGATGGCTTTTACACTGGGTTCCACAGGGCGTGTAATTGCTGCAAAATTCACTACCACTACATTTTTTTAAAATACATAATTTTCGTCTGCATACATACATTAATATCTATTCTTCCATGTTTGTGCATATATGCAAACGTCAGTTCTCATGCCCAACATTGGACAGCGCTCATGTCGTTTCGTGTTGAAAAAGACAAGATTTTTACTGGATAAATATTGTTTACACTTTACAGTTATGTTTCGATTATTTAATATTTCGTTTATTCTGTGACAGTTATACAAATTTTGTCAAGAAATCACAGTAAAATATAAGTTGAAAAGATTATTTTACAAGACATGAGTGTTTTTGACTTTTTGACAGTTTAACTATGTACATACATATATGTGATAATTAGTAAACTCAACTGTTCTTTATTATAGTCAAGTTCTAACTAAAAACCCATATCTATAACAGTTCAATCAATCATTCAATATGTGATCAAATGGGGGGAACTGATTGTTAAATTTATTTTTCTCCACAGTTCTGACAGTAGTGGATTTATTTAATATTTTTACTGATCCTTTTACTTAACTTTTAGAATTGTGAATAGAAAAATATATACATATGTAATTTCATCTGTTGAAAATGTATTGTAGACATAAAAAATTATTTTGACATATCAAAATGAAAGTTAGGTATGAATTTATTTCGAAAAAAATCTATCTTCCCCATTGAATTTAATTTCTTAGATGACAAAAATTTCATAACAAACTACATGCACTTTGATTGATAAATTTTGTTTGACATATCATTTTTTTGACAGATGATTGGTTCTAGCATTTAACAACCTGATCATATGACAGTTTAGTTACCTAACATGTGCATTACCGCATTAAGTTGTATACATATGTATTTCCTCGTCTTAAATCATTACCTACAATCTGTCACACAATTTTTATGAGATTCAATTTCAAAGGAGAACTAATTAATCAAAATTCAGAAAAAGTTTAAACACGGGAAAGCAATTATTTAACACAAAAAAAACGTCTTATATCATTTCTGGTGTTCACATTTCGACATGACGAACGGTGCGGCTGGCGCGTCATGTCGGCTGCTGCGGCGCGGCGCCTGTAACACCGAGCCGCCATCAAACAAATTTTCATAATTATGACATAATAACTCAAACAAATGAAGAAAAATACCGTCGGCGGCGTCAGCCAGCGACATACACACAAGATAAACAATTGAAACTGATATCTTTGGGCAGTGCAAAATGTGGAGCGACTTATGTAATCAAAATGCAGTGGAGGAGAATGCATGATGCATATGGTGTAAATCTATGTTTGAGATTTTTCTAAATTGCAACTAGAGACTTGCAAAAGTTTATTGCCCTAAATAAGGTTCGTTCGTATAATGCGGCTTCAGTCTGTGGTGGGTTAAACTAGGTAGGTATAAGTAGTACCTGCTACAAACACACACACTCACACTAAACAATATGCCATCCGACAATTTCCTGAGAGAATTTACAATATGGCGCGCAATTTTGACAGCAATAAAAAAAAACTCCCATCGTCATTTTAACCAATTAAATTCCATCATGTTTTGAATCAAAAAAACAACAACAAAAATAAAAAAAAATTCTCACCTCTGTCGTTGATGTTTCACCACTTTAACGATGTGTCATGTCGTGGTTGTAGTTATAGACGGACAATTTTGGGAAAATTGAATTCCAAAGTTTTACACGACCATAAAATGTGATTTATGTGAGACCATGGCGGACAATTTTCGCTATTGCTGCAATGCTGTTGCTGTTGCTACTGGTGCTGCTGCAGCAAACTATGCAGACAAAGTGAATTAAATTTATTTAATTCATTATAAAATGTACGACATTCGTCGATTGAGCCTATGAGTGCCTAGCAAGCATACTTGAATGGCTTTTTACCGTATGGAGGTACTTTGACAGTAGTTTCTCATTGCAGCTCACCCGTCACTCCATATTGCCTTTTAACGAGAACGGGAATTCAATTAACACTAAAAGCTTTGCTTATGCACAAAATACTGAGAATATTTGGCTACGTAGGAATATGTTCTAAATATTTTAACAATAAGTTCACCGACACTGTTCCAGAGTTAGAGTTGAGGCAGAAGTTAGTGTTGTTGTTAGTGTTGTTTGTTGATGAAGCATGATGTGTTTACAGTTCACCATAAAGCCTATACATTGATCAATAATGTATCTATCGAAATTTAAGTCTGCTGCTTAAAAAATGGTTACTATACATTTTTGATGTTGCCAATTGACTATCTTTGTAGACCTACTGATTTAATAATGTTCAATTAAATCTTGAAAAAATGAAAACTCTTAGACTTTTGATTGCTTAGTAATTCATGAACTTTACACAATTGTTGATGACAGCTGGGATGGAGTGGATTTTGTTCAATGGTGTTACATGATTCTTGAACAATATGCCAAAGTTTTAGCGACGCGAAACTTTTCGATAATACTTTCTCGCAAAGGTTTCTTAACAGAAATGATTTCTCAACTATTAGAAATATTTAATGTAAAATACTTAAATACATAAATGTGTTGCCAACCTTAAGCCGCATATCCTATGATGGACATTTCGTTTCAAATTCAATGCTACTGATTTCCTCCATAAAACCAAATAAAATGATTTTAGGGAAAAATTAGTCCTGTTTTATAACAAGGGTTTTTCTAGCAAGTCGTCACTTTGTTACTATTAATAATATATATGTTGTGAGTTTATTTATTATTATCTTTTTTTTTTGACAAAATGGAGGCAAACGTCATAAATGAAGATGTCAGAAGTTTGGCAAATTACGTCAAAAGTTATTGAAGAATATGAAATTATTGTTACTTTTTTTTTTACTCATTGTCGATCAGATGGTTTTCAATGTTATTTCAGTTGTAATGTGAATCTTTGTGTGCGTTCTTGGATGATCCACAAAAAATGAACGAAGAGCCAAGTCTCGAAAGCCAACATTGGAAAAAGAAATCAACAATTGGAAACCAAACATTTAGTGAAAAAATACTAGTACATGTGGACATTGATTGCCAACATTTTGTCATACACTTTTTTTTAAACAAAATTTTAATACTAAACACAAAGTTAAAAAAAAGGTATAAAGTGGTTTTCGAAATACTTATTGAATTAAAAAAAAAAAAATGTATAATGTTTGTATTTTATTTCAAAAAAATGTTCTTAAAATGTTTTGGGCTACAATACTGTCTAAACTCTTTAGAAGCATTTCCATAAAAAATAAAAATGCACGAATGGATCGCACGTACTTAAGATGGCATCGTATATGTAAATATATTTTTAAAGTAAACATTAGTTTTTTACTTAAGTTTTTATAAACAAAAATACTTTTATTTTTAAGATTATTTTATTTAACAATATAAATTTAAAAACATAATTTCAAAAAACTAGTAAACCCGCTTACGAAATATGTATGTAAATTTTCAAAAATACAGGGTGGCCCACGAATCGTGCTAAAATAAGAAATTTAAATAACTTTTATTTTAATCGATGTATTTCATTAATTTTTTTTTATTGGATTAAAAGTTAAATTTTATTTTAAATAACTAATGGTTTTTAAAGATGATAGACCGCAAATGACCTCCACGCTCATCCACGCATATGCGGTACCTGATCAGAAAATTGTTCATTGCGGCTTGAAGGGTTAAAATTGGAATCGCCTCAATTATTGTCTTAATGGACTGCTTCAATTCAGTCACTTCCTGCTTGACATAACCCCGTACAAAAAATTCAGGTGCAGTCATGTCAGGTGACCTTGTGGGCCAGCGGAAAGTGCAGTTTCTGGATATCAATTTATTTGGGAATTTTCGTTGGAGCTCCGCCATAACTTGTGTGGCTACGTGTGCACTTGCTCCATCTTGTTGAAACCAAATCCTTCTGAAAGGAATACGACTTCGGCGAAGTTCTGGGTAAAAATATTCCTTCAACATCTTTAAATTACGGTCCCCATTGACAGTTTGTGTTACACCGTTTTCTTCAAAGAAGTATGTCCCGACAATTCACCTTGATGTAACTGCGCACCACACAGTGACTCATTCTGGGTGCAGTTCCGTCTCATGGAGCATTTCTGGATTAGATTCACTCCATATACGGCAATTTTGCTTGTTAACATTGCCGTTAAATTCAAAATGGGCCTCATCAGACATGAACAAACAATTTATCAATGTGTTGTCTTCTTCGGCCATTGCAATCATTTTTCGGCAAAATTCGAGGCGAACAGGCAAATCCTGAGGGTTTAAATTGCTTGTAATTTGGACTTTGTACGGAAACAAGTTTAAGTCATCATGAAGTATCTGTTGTAATGACCGTCTGCTAACTCCAATTTGGCCCGATAAGTTTCGAGTCGAAACACTTGGATTTGCCTGCATTGCCGATACAACAGCCACGATTGTATCCTGAACCCGAACATTGGGATCTCGATTATACGGTCTTCGTTCGATGCTTCCAGATTCTGCAAACATTGTTCACCAGCCTCATAATGGTCCATCTACTCGGGGGAGTACCGCCAAACTCCAGCCTAAATTCCCTTTGGACGGAAATGACGGACTGCAAAGAATGGTATCGCTGCACTATCCAAATCCTTTTTTCAGTATCCCAAGTATTTTATAGTAGCCTATAAAATAAAGAAAAACATAAGCCGATTACTGGCACTGAAAAAAAGTTATTACGTTTTATTTTTGTAGCACGATTCGTGGGCCACCCCGTACAAGTACCGTTATAAAACAAACTATGTAAACATTTTTGTTGGCCAGAATATAGACTATGTTATTATACATACTTTTTCTGACAAAATCGTTAGATCCGTTTTCGATATAATTAAGATGGAAGACAAAATTGTATGGCAAGTACCGTTATTTTTGGGGCCAAAAAACGATTCAAAAAATCTATTTGGGATTGAAATGGCTTCAACCGCTTAGGATGAAGATCGATCTCTAGACAGATAGACAGACCGACTTTCTTGGTGTTCTCTATCATTGTAATGTTAAGTTTAATTTAAATCTCAAGGTCTATTTTTTTTAATACAAAACTTGGCGGCTAGTACTTACATTCATACATATGTATATCGCAAGGAAAACCCAACCGAGCAGTTTTCCAGAAAAATGGAAAACTGAACAAAAAAGGTATTAACTTGAGGTACCAAAAATAACCATTTTTTAAAGAAAAAAAATTACGAAAAATTTGTTTTTATTTTTTCTTAACCAGCCGTTTTTGAGGAAAATAAGGTTAACTTTTTTGACTTAAACAAATAAATGACAACTACCATTATTTTTGGTCTTTAAAAAAATACGTCAGCTTCGCATTCTCCTATCATCATCATAGCAAGTTTGATCAAATCCCGATTTCGATTTTCTTGCGATTCCAAAGTGTTGACGTCAGGGACACTCGAGTTATACCTTAGAAATGACAATAAGGTTATTTTTTTTTCGTATGCAGTTTTCACTTCGATTGTTTTAATCGTCGTTCCATAAATCGATTGTATAAATATATATTAAGATGATTATTGATAGATAGTTAGATGTTAATTTTATGCCTATTTTTTTTACGGATTTCGTCAACAAAAAGAGAGGGGTCACATAGGGTTGTCTCTTGAGGACTACACTTTTTTTGCTTAACTGATTTGTACGTGTCGATTGGGTTAATTTTTACCTTTTACTTAAACTAGAAATCTGATTGACCTTAATTTGTTTACGTTTATAAATTTAAAATAAATAAACAAAAATAGAAAGAAGATATAAAACCAATAATCCTTTCTATTATTGAATGTTTGAAATGCTAATAAACCCAAGTATGGGTTCGTACAAAAATTAAGTAAGATTTCTCTGTTCATCATATCTCATAATTATATTATTAATAGTTAGCGATATTTTTAAATTTTATTTAACATAAATAAATCTCCTTTCCCGATGAGTATTTATCCATCCATAAGCTTTTCTCTTCTTTCCACATACTCACCAAATGCAATGATGATAATATATAGTTAGATAATAATTCATCGATTGACAGATTGTACGAGTAGATTCATTGGACCAAAAATAGCCAGTTAAGCATCATACATTATGCATATATACATAGTACATACACATGAATATGTATGTTGTTCTTTGAAGTATATTGTTTGCCCTGGCCTCCAAAGACATAAAAATAACAACGAAATTCAATCATAAATAAAGATACAATATCTTCGAGTATATTCATATGTGTATTGACTTGTGCGGGTGGTCGCATATGTATATGAATTTACGAGTAAATTATTTTTTTTTAAATGTAATTATTAATATTTATTTGATTGGCAATTATGCGTGAACAATCGATGAAATAAACGACGAAGTACATACTAATACATTAATTGCAGCCTATTCGATTTAATGTTTATATTCATACCTAAGTATGTATATATGTTACACTACGTACATATTTGCTACCATGTTGTATCTAATGAAGATTATAATCGAATATCGGACATGTGTTGAAATTAAATCTTCAAACCAAGCAGAAATTAATTATATGTTTTATACACTGCATGGAAAAAAAAACTTAATACTACTTTAAAAATATTGAATAGTCTATAACATTTTAGGCAAAATAAAAAATATTCTGACATCAAATGAGTGTTTTTTGTAACTTACTTGCAATTTATTTTATTTTTATTTAAAATAGTCTGTCTGTAGAACGATCTACAGCCTAAACGGATGAAGCGATTTTGTTCAAACTTGGTGCTTAGCGTTTTAGGTGATTATCCAAAATAGATTTTTGAATCGTTGTTTTAGCCCCAAAAATAACGGTACTTGCCATACAAATTTTTCTACCATCTTAATTATCTCGAAAACGGCTCTAACGATTTTGGTAAAAATTGTTGTGTGTACTACTTTAAGTATGGTCTACATTTTGGCCGATTTTTTTTTAAATATTTTGTTATTAACGGTACCTGCCATACAACCATTTTATTGATTTTCGACTTTCTCACAAACGGATTTCGACCAAAATTTTTATACAGGAGCTTCTTCAAATTCTAAATAATTCTGATAATTCTTTTTTGATTTTTGAAAAAATATATTTTTTTTTGTTGAAAATTCAATATTTCGAAAACGAGTGGACTATTTTTTCTGAAATTTTGTTTTTAAATATTAAATATTTAAAATGTTCGCACCAATTTTTTTTTAGAAAAAATTTAAGAATTTTTAAATATAAAAAAATTAAGCGAAAAATTACTTAAAATACATTAAGCTGTTTCTATTAAAAATCTTTTGCATATAATGTGATCGAACTTAGGAGCAAGTACGTGCGATCCAGTCGTTCATCTGCTTTTAGCTATAAGGTATGCAACCCCTTCATATCATTGAATGCATGCATAACTTGAATGTAAGCTAAGAACTGAAATTAAAAATGTACATGGTCAGAAGGATACTCCGACATACAGTGAAAAAGAAACAAGAATTTTAATTTTCTACTTACCTTAGTCCCATATATAGTTTTTAAATTTGTTTGGTAATATGAATTCATTGAAAAAATAAGTTGAGTAAGACTCAACCAACATAGTATTATGGTAGGAAACAAAAATAACCTAAAATTTCTAAAAAAAAGTATTGATTTAATTATCAAATATTATTAAAATATTGTGAGTACGAGTCTGCTAGTTAATCATAAAATCAAACATCATTTCCTAGATCCTCTGAGTAAATGCTCTTTGTGTTTGATCTCTTTTTTGAAATTACCGGAATTATTCTTTCAAGAAATATCTTGAAGAACGAAAGCTCCTTAATGACGGGCAATATGGCTTTCGTAGCAATAGGTCCACTGGTGATCTGATGGTATATCTCACCGAACAGTGGCACAAATCTTTACATCGTTTTGAAGAAAGTAAGATTATTGCGCTTGATATTTCATAAGCATTTGATAGAGTTTGGCATCAAGCTCTCTTATCGAAAATGCGTGCATTTGGTATCGATGAATCTCTTCTTTGTTGAATTAGAAATTCCCTTTCGGACGGTTTCAAGTCTGATATCCACAACATAAATGCTGGTGTGCCCCAGGGCTCCGTATTGTCTCCGACTCTCTTTCTCATTTTTATTGATGATCTCTTATCTGGAACTTCTAATCCACTTAATTGTTTTGCTGACGATAGTACTCTTAGCTTTTCATATTCGTTTTTAGATGCACCTCCTTGTTTTTCGGATGTGCAACAGGAACGGCAGCGTATGA
This sequence comes from Philhelius pedissequus, assembly GCA_910595825.1. Taxonomy (NCBI): domain Eukaryota; kingdom Metazoa; phylum Arthropoda; class Insecta; order Diptera; family Syrphidae; genus Philhelius; species Philhelius pedissequus. The sequence continues at coordinate 31,168,050 of OU343160.1, forward strand.
TAAGCTCATTAAATCCTGATCTTGACAGCATTGTCCAATGGGGAATTAAAAACCGCGTAGAATTTAATGCTTCAAAAACTCTGCTGTCTTTTGTCGTTAAAGCAGAACCCACTCCCCATGCCGCTATCCATAAGCGGCACTTGCATTGAAGAAACCGATCAGCTTTCAGTCCTCGGCATGTGCATCACAGACCACCTCTTGTGGAATGAACACATATTCGATGTCGCCAAAAACGATGCAAAGGGTTTGGGCTTTCTTCGAAGGTGCAAGTTCTTCTCCCCGTGTGATCTGGCTGTAATCTATAAGGCCTTCATTCGTCCAAAGCTGGAGTATAACTCGCACATTTGGGCAGGAGCTCCCAAAACTCATTTGAATCTTTTGGATAGAATTCAAAATAGAGCTCTAAGAATGATTGGCGATAGAACTATAGTGGAAACATTTACATCTCTAGAACATCGTCGAAATGTTATATGTCTCTCACTATTTTATCGCTATTTTTATAAAAAAATGTTCGAGCGAAATAGCCAGTTGCATTCCTCCCCTTAAACTTTTCAACCGCGCTTCTAGGAATGCTCATCAGTTTACCCTTGAGCCCAACTTCGGTCGTACTGTTAAGTACAGAGAATCTTTCTTTAGCCGTACAACGCGAATGCGGAATACTTTACCCGGCTCTATTTTCCCCTACCATTTTGATATTCAGAAATTTAAAACCAATGTGCATCGGTATCTCCTCTTGCATCCTTCCCTACATTCCTAACGCTCGCACTGTGCTTGTTCATTTTAAGGGTAGTCAAAACCCCTTTATTGCGCGCATCCGTTTAAAAAAAAAAAAAAAACTATAGAATTTGCAGTGCTGCGCTCTCTTTCTCTTTACCCATTTATCATCAAAAGAAAAGAGAACACTGCATTGTCACTGCGAATTCCGTGACTGGATTGTCATTTGAACGCATTATTATTATACGGCAAACAAGCTAAGTGATCTATTTTCTCTTTACGATAAATTAGAATTGAGAGAATGTAGGGAAGTGCGTTCGTTTAAATGCAAAGTTTAAAAAAAAAATGGCGGAAACAACATTGGATAAGTCGATAATACAGTTCAAAGCCAGTTTGTAGGAAATTAAGTTGACTCTTCGGGATTAAAATATGGTGAGTTTCATTATCGACATCACTTAATCTAACTTTTTAGTTAATTTTTAACTTGGCTTGTATTTTTTCTTTCAGTGTAGTCAATGATTGTTATGAGGTCATTGTATGGATTTATCATAATGTGTTTGGGTTAAAAGCCAGACGGGAATAATTTAAAATTAAAAATATATATATATATGATAATTTATAGTGTTCATCATTTTAAATGGGTAATGACTTTGGAATCCAGACTAAATTTAACTGTTCAGTACGGTTGATTTTGTTGTGGTCTTAGAATGCCAGACGTCTGTCGTCATTATGTCTCTTATTATGTTGAATTGTATCTAGTGCGTACATATATATATTGAAAGAAATATGAAAATACTTTAATTGAGTTGTTGTTTTGGACAAAAATATTGCCAGAGACTATTATAACAATTTTAAATTAATTTAACAATTAGTTTCATACTAATCGATACAATTGACAGACAAATTGATTTTTTTTTTACTATTTCAATAATTTAAAAATCATGAATTTGGTGGGTGCTAGAGTAAATAACTTTGGTGATATGTTAAATTATGAAACCAAGGACTAAGTGACTGAAACACAAACATTCCTATATTTGTTGTCAGTCGACGAGTGCTACTCTACTGGGATTTGATCCTGAGATCTTCAACTTAATATTCTAAGCGCATGTTTTGAAAACATCACATCATGATATCGGGCTGTTAAATGTGCCTGATCACTCGAGAGGAAAGCGCTGCATGGTTGGGTATTTCTAGGACGAAAATATCTGACATACATTCAAGTACCAGGTATTCATTCTCTAACCGTACTACACGAATGTGATATTTACATATTTTCTAGCTCTTTTTTGACCCATTCTAACATTCCGAACTTCAAAACAGTTTTCTAAACTAAACTTCATCCATTAAAATGGTGGATGACTTCACAGATTTCTAATTTCTACGAATTTAACTGAAGTCTTCCATGGTAGTTTATTTTTATCGATTTCTATGGCAGACAACACTGGATAGTACTGAAATGGGAAAAAATAATCATATATCCTAACATTTACAATGAAGAAGTTTTTTTTGTGAAATATATATTTTTGTTTGTATAAAATTTTGAAAATAATTTAGGAAAAAAAATTGAAATGCCAATTTGAAGTAATTGTTATAAACATAAATAAAATGCTAGTTTGTTTTAGAAAAATCGATTTTTCCAAAAAAAAAAAAAAATTAAAAAAATATTTCTTAAAAATCGAACATTTTTTTTCGAAAATTTTGAAAAATACATTTTTTCCTTAACGTTTTTTAAAAATATTAGTATGGGAGGTACCGTTGTTTATTTATGTTTAGGGAAAAATTCAACCGTTTTCCAGAAAATCGAAAATCAAAAAATGGTTCTACTAGAGGTAGAAAACTACCAAAAAGTACCTTTCCCTTCATTAAGGAACTAATTTTTTACTTGCGATTATAGGTACTATTAGGCAAGTTATGTATTCGTAAAAATTTTTTTTTTCTAACACTCAAACATGACATTACGATTATAGAGAACCCCAAAAAAGTGGGTACCCTGTCTGTATGTCCTCGAGTTTATAGCCTAAACGGTTGGATAGATTTGCTTCAAACTTGGTACATATTGTTTTTTTTTCGGTAATATGTCCACACGTTTTTTAATTTTTTTAAGACGACAAATAACAGTAGCTTTTTTATAAAAAAAAATCAGTTCATTAAGGAAGAGAAATGGTACCTTTTGATGTTTTTTTTTTTTTTTTTGGAAAAGAATCGTTATTTTTGGTACACATAGTAGAACCATTTTTTTGGTTTTCGATTTTCTCGGAAACAATATTGTACCAAAATTTTTCAAACAATTTTTTTTTTTTGGAAATTAATTTTTTTTTTGAAAACGCGAAATTTCGAAAACGACTCAATAGATTTTTTTCGAAACTCCTATTTGGTGGTTTTTTGACATTATCTTGAATAAAAAAACTATTTTTCTATAATAAAAAACAACGGTACCTCCCATACAAATGTTAAAAAACCGTTAAGAAAAAAATTTAGTTCTCGAAAACGGCTCTAAGAATTTTTATAAAAAAATGTGTGTGTTTTTAAATTAGTACAGTTCACTTTCAAGTATGAAAATATTTTTTTTATTATGAAAATTACAATATGTACCAAGTTTAAAGCGAATCCATGCAATCGTTTAGGCTGTAGACTCTGAGATACACAGACAGACAGAGTGAATTGCGGGACCCACTTGTTTCGTCTTCGCTATCATCGTAATATCAAGTTTGATCAAAATCCCTTGTTCGATTTCTTATACGATGCCATAACTTGTAACATAATACCGCAAGGAAAAAGTTAAATATGTATTTAGTGAACATTTTTTGAAAAAATTAATTTTCAAACTTAAAATTACAAAAAAAAGCTAATTTGTTTCAAAAGTTTTACATAATTAAGTAAAAAATTATTGAAAAAAACTGTTAAAATAAAATAGCTTTATTTAAAAATGAAACACAAAAAAAGATTTCTGTAACCTGTGAGCTAAAAACTCATCTGGAAATCAAAAGGCTTATAATATTATGTCAAATGTGATTAAGTTTGTCTTAAATATTAAATATTTTAAATGTCATATAAATCACTCAATTGGTCTTCTAGATACTAGGTTATTGTAAAAATGTTTACTATTTTAAACATCGTAAAGTTTCCAAGTGCAAGTATATTGTGAAAAGAATATTCACATCGACGCACGTCAACACAGCTCGACAACACAGAATTTTTATAAATAGTATCTTATTGCATCCACAATTTTGACCCAATCTTTTTATGGAATTATTATTTAATTTATTTTTTAATGAGCTTTCAAAGGTTTCTCCGCATAGTCATATCTATGAGTTGCTTTAATTTATTTATCTCAGATAACAAACTTCTCATCAGATTAAAATGTTTTACAGCTCATAAAGTTTTGCTATGAAGAAGGCTAAAGACAAGCAGACTGGTGTAACGACTCCCTTGTGAACTCTAAATTAAATTCCCACCGTTGTTGGTTGCGTTGTTGTGAAGTAAAGTACAAAAAAAAAGGAATTAATGTTCCTTTATAAATACGCCACTTTGTATTCACGGTAATTTCTATGAGTAAGGCTACATCAAAGATGTACATCTATCTACCGACGACGAACGACGATATCGTTGTCGTGTATGTAAATTTAATATTCAAAGTCCTCGTGGTTCAACCATTCATAAATTATTATCTATGTCTCCCTTTCTCCTCATCCGTGCACGACCTAATTTCCGATATCAAAAAATATATAAAACACTCAACACAGGGATACACATACATACCTACATCTAAAAATAGATATTATATCGCACGTAAAAGTGATGTAGTCTTTCATTCAAGCTCACTACATGCAAAATGTCAATACATACCTTTCTATTGATAAAAATATCTCCATAATTTAATATATGCGAGGACATCCGTCAATGTTTCTAGCAAATTACATACATACTCATACAAAGGTGCATGCCAGCCCAGCTCACTCACAACGTCCCGCATCGCTCCCAAGTTGCAAATGGCCTAAAACGCATTGAGCGCGCAAGCTATCTTTCTTCGTCATCCAGTCCAATTCAGATATGTAGGTACATACTCGAAGAATATTCAAATAATCAAATCGGTTGTTATGAGATGCGATAAGGGTCATTGTGTTGCAAATAATGTTATTGTATTCACTGGTGTGTTGTATCTGGTGAGGAGGACATTTTGATGAGAGTATCAACTTTAAGTTGACATAACGCACAACACTTGAGAACTCGAAACGTACGTGGTGCTTGCGAGAGTACTGCGGTGTGTTCGGTTCGACTTCATTCAAAAAAGAAGTTGTCACAAAAGATACTAAATGTCATCATAAGTCGTCTTCGACTGTCGTCTATCTTTAGTAAGTACATAGCTGTCAGTTGTCATACTTTCATCTCGAGTTGTTTTTGTGGGGGAAAATACGAAGAACAACAATATTGTTTTGATACTGATGTTTGACTCACAAAACAATGTTCCCACTTTAACTATTTTTTTTTTGTTTTTACTTGTTTGCTCGAGAAATAATGACGTATCGACCAAGAAACAATTTTAAATTACATATATGTAATATTTAACAACGAGGAACAAAAAATTAATCACAATATTGGAATGGAGCGTTCAGACCAGAGGATTCTTTATAATTCTTTTGATGTTATTTTTGAATTTCAAAAAAATATTTCTCAAAAAAAGCAAGGTCAGGAAATCTTACCAAAAGGTCATTGAATCTTAGAACATATCTTTTAAAAGTCGTTTCTAACTGCGGTAGGCGTGTTTCTGTTTAAGAAAAAGACGTCATCTGTGAGCTATTGCCGAAATATGTCTCCTACCTGTTGTGGTCAAGATAAAAGAAACGCATTTTTTGTGACTAGTATGCAAACGAATTTTTACTAAACAACTATCAAGTTGAATGTCAACACATCAAGATGTCAAACTACTCGTGAAAAAAATTAGCTTTTGCTTCGGTTTGGGTGATGGGCGAGATCGTGAAGTCCAAATACCATGCTGAAACATATTACAGTAGAATGTGTCTTTATCGTACTATTTTTGTCAAGAATCGTCAAGATAACATAATGCTAGAGTACCTTAGGAGAGAAATTTCAACTACTAACGGATCAGCAGCATTAAATGAAATAATCTTACAACAATTGTACAAGGAGGATAACTGCTTAAAGTGTCCCAAAGTAGAGTACGGAAAGAGCTTCATAAAGAGAATCTTCACCCGTACCACTTTAAGCCAGAACAGGACCTAACTTTAAATGACAAGCTATTAAGAGCAGAATTGTCTGAGTTTTCTTGCAAAAAGCTACTGGCTTTCGTCGTTTTTAACTTTTTCAAACTGAGATTCCGCTTTTCTGTTTTTAAGTACAAATTAATAAGGGCATTGAAGTTTGAAAAAAAAAATAGTACTTCATTACGTCAAATTTTGAAAAGAAAACATTTGTTTGAATTAAAAAAAAAATCGTAATTTTTAGTTTGAAAATAATTTTTTTTTTCAGAAACTGTTCACTATACCAACTGCATATATTTAAAGAGAAAATAAAAGAAGACATTTTTAGCTTTACAAAAACGTATAACATGATATTATTTTTTCTGTTTTAAGTGAATTTTTTGTTATTAGACAATTGACTCGCGGCTAAACGGTGTCGAATAGACTCCCCTCCCATATGATTTTTTGACTGGTTTTACCAGACCTACACGCTCCAGCCCTTTGTCACACATTACCGAATCAACATGTATAAAAGAAGTATAAAAAGTAGTAAAAAAGAAAGTGTATATAAAATAGTCTCAAAACTATATTGGCGCAAAATTTTAGTCGATTTAGTAATATGTTAAATAATTTTTAGTATGAACTATACTAAAAAGATGATTTTGCTAATTTTTAACGAGTTTAGTCTTCTTAACATTTTACTAAAGTTAAAATCACCAAATGGCTACTTTATCTTTTTAGTATCGTACTCAATCCATATGCTACTTTTACATTTACAAACGTGAAAAAGTTATTTTCGCTTAGTTTTTTTGCACTCTTTTGGTAGTGTTTAACTGCAGTTTATTAAGAAATTAGGTTTACTATGGTGCTAATTAAAAAGTTTTAAAGATTTTAAGTAAAATGATTTAATATTAGCAAATTGTTGAGTAGTATCATGCTATTAGTAATATAAGGCTGTTTAAAATTTTGTGGCATTGTGATTGGACAAATATTTATAAAATTTACATATTTGTATACGAAATATGATGAATAACAATTTTCCTTAAAAAAAAAATATTATTTTTAATTCTTTAAAATTTGTATAAAATTTGTTATGCTTAAAGCCATGAAGTGTGAACACTTGTCGCTGTCAACGACACAAAATGTCGACTGTATGCTTCGCACTGCCATTTTGGTTGGCTTTTGTTCGCGCTGCCGTTTACAGTCTGCGAGTTGTCTTGCTTGAGGCATTTTAACAGAAATAAAAAAAACACCTTTTGGGCAGAGCGTAAACTTCATGTTACTGCTACTGCCACCGCGCGCCGCTGCCACAGGCCACAGCCACCGCTTTCCATTCATGCCTCCTAATTGACGACAGTCTTTTTAGGAACTCACAATGCAGTAGTAGGTATATATAGGAAGGGGGCTTGGAAGGAATACGAATAGTCGTCAGCGTTTAGATATGATTGTTAGTTGTGGTGGCATAAAAGAAAGTCATCATTGTGGTTTTTTTGTTTGTTGCATTCACTCAGCAATTGAATTTCTAATTTTAGTCCTCTTGCTGGCGGCTGAGTTCATTATCTGTTGTTGTTGTTGTTGATTGTTGTTATTATTATTTTGTATTGTGTGTTCCAGAGCCACAACCAAAAACTGTCAACGAACACAGCAAAGACGACGACCGACGACGACACGGCTTTTAAAGAGTCAGATCCAGCAGGGAAATGGCTTAATTGCGAATGCGGTTTCTCTGCACTTTCTTCTTCGAGACTCCAGAGGGGCCGAAGGGCGGTTGATGGCTCATCGAGCTAAAGCTGCAGGCTGCAGGAAGTTTATATAGGTATAAATGGGTGGTCATTACCATATTTGTTTGTTATGCTTCACTTAGCCTTACGAGTTTTTTTTACCTTTACTTTGTTGTTGAAGTTTTTTTTTTTGGTTTCTGCATTGAAAACTCCTGTGTTTGAAGGTTGTACCTACCTACCTACCTACCACTGTTCGAGTCAACCGGAACCATGATGAGCGAAAAGGTTAATTGGAGTCATTTGAGTACAAAAAATAAGCTAGATATATCCATTTTTAATTAAATAACTGATTAAAGATTAAAGCAGATTACAATTGTTAGGCTATTGTTAAAGGTTATAAATATACTTGTTACAAGATATATCCTAGTGAATGGCGTAAGGTAGAAAAAAAATGGAGCCATTAAGAAAAATTGTAGAAGTAGGTTGTTGAGTTAACCAATGTGGAAACGAGTAATTGAAGTACTGTTCACACAGTCTAAGAGTGTGAGATGTGGTGAAGGGGGAAATTGTTCCATTGAATAAAAGTTTTAATAAACCAAATTATTATATTTGAGTTATCTTAAATGTTTGATTTCCCAACAGAGATTTTTTTAAATCCCCTCTTCGATTTTGGTTTTGTATTATTTGGCACAGTTTTTTTTTATGGTGAAAATTTTCACATTCTCTGTTTTATTTAACGCTGAACTTCTATTGACATTGTTGTGTAAATAAGAGTTATGTAAATAGAATATGGGACTTTGAAAATTCTGACAAAATTCATTCAAAGTAGTTAAAAAAAAAAAAGACATAAGACATCGTCTGAGTGGTAATGTAGTGTTGATTTATATTATTTTCTTCTCGATTTTAATTTAATTTTGAAACATCAATCATTTCACACTTACAATCTTAGTTAGGCTTTGACTAGGTGCATTAAGCGCATCTTTTACCGAGTATACTTACAATTCTCATTGTCTTTCAATTCTAAAACATCACAATTATCTTTGGGACCATGTCTCAAAATTTATCAGATTTTCACTCATATAAATTGAAGTAATAATTCTAAAAACAAACTAATGATTTCGATCGCATGAAAATTCAGTCACAAGAAAATAAAATACCAAAAAGAAAACTTGAGTTGCCTAACTATTTTTTAACTTGCGATATTCGTATTTATGTATACACGCATACACACACATTCAAAAATACATATTCGATTATCACAAAGCTCATTTTTATCCCGAAAAATGGAACCGACTGGTTCTTATTGGGGAGGCTTAAATATGAAGAAAATATATACTTATGGGTGTTTGTTCCGATGCCCTATCCATTAAATTTGGTAAGCAGCTGGAAGATTAGCCAAGATTTATTTTTCCTAAACTTTAGTTTTGTAGTTCTCACTTTTTGAATCCGAACTCGACAAAATCTAAATTTTTCGCCAACAGCAAGCGGCTCGCGAACCGGCCCATTTACAAGAAGAGCACAGCGAGCGCGAGCATGCTGGGCGAGCATGTTTGTCGTTTGTGCCTACATTCAACGACTGGACGGTTTTTACTGAAATTTTGTAGGTGGATAGATGATTTAATTTCCCGTGAGTCCGTAGCATCGCACTAGCAGATAGTAAATTTATAATTTTTGAAAAAAAAATTTAATGAACAGTTTTCAAAATATAAATTTTGAATTATTAAAAATTTATACCTAAAAAGTTGCTCTGATTTTTTAAAATCAATATCGTGAGAGCCGTTTCCGAGAAAAACGGGCTTTAACGTAACGGTTATATGGCAGGTACCGCTATTTTTTGAGTTTAAAAAAAATTTCAATTTCACCTCTGTACAATAACTAAAAAACTCTTTATACCAAGTTTTAATCAGTTCGGCCCACCCGTTTGGACTGTAGGTGTCTATACATACATACAGAGAGACTGACAGACTGAAAGACGGACAAACTGACAGACAGACACAGAGGCCGACAGAATTTTTAGACCACCTTTTTTCGTCTTCTCTATCATCGGAATGTCATGTTTGATTATTATCTTCGACGAATGCCTTATAGTACCTAAAAAAGTAAAAAAGTGTGTGCATTACTAGGTATAGTCTACATTTAGGTCCAAGCATTATTGCAAATTAAAACTTTCGATTGAAATTTAAATCAATTTTTTTTCAAATTTTTATTATTTTATTTTATTAAATTTTTGAATATTTGAAAAAGAAAATATTTTACTAAAACAAAAACAAACCTCTACCATACAAGCACAGATAATAGAGTTACAAGTAACTCTATATTCTGTGATACAAGTGTTAAAAAATCGGTTTCAAGAATTTTGATTAAAGAACGCGACCACTCTTAAGTACTAACGGTACTTCTCATAGAACCACTTTTTGCACTCTCTATTGTATCAGCTAATCTAATCTATGAAGCTAAAAAAATCACTATTGTATCAATCGATTAAATGTTTGTGTAGGCAAATCAAATGCTCCCTCAAGGTATAAATAAGATTGCATATGTAAATTTTCAACAAAATACTTTTTTTGATAAATCAATTTTTAAAAAAACTAGTCGTTGATTTTTTTTAAAAATTAAAATGTTATACACATATTAATAATTAGATCAATTTGGCGTCTCAAATTTGTTTCCTATGTTTTCAAAATGTTATACATTCAAAATGATATTACATTTTACCTAAAGGTATCTAGACTACATACTTACTTAGCGCTTCAATGTTTAGCTGCAATAAAATTGTAAGCTACAAGAATCCAGTAGTGCATTTTATCTTCTCATTCAATTCTCCTTTTGTGAATTTGTCTGACTGATCCAAATTCATTCGCAAGAATGAAGAAAAATCGAACCCCGATATTTTATATACTCAAACAAATAAAATCTCTACAAATCCCTTTCCCCACCGTTCGCGGGTATAACTCTTTGTGTACACTCATATTTCATTCACTTAAATGAAATTTCATCGAATGTTGTTATTCATTTTTACTGAATGTTAAGTGAACGTTGCTCTAAATGTTTTCTGATTATTGTATTGCAAATTTTCCAAAGTAATAAATGCTCGAGGAATCCCTTTAAAAAAAAAAATTGAATTCAATAGTTTGTTTCTGAATGGATGTGCATTTTTCAAAAATTTGTCGTTTATTTTGTAGACATAATTTCTGATTTTTGAGATTTTTTTTTGATTTGATCGGTGCAGACCAATAACACCGTTCCGTCTAATTGTCAAATCTTAATTGCAACAGCAAAATTAAAATGCGATTCTTCTTCGTTCGTAACCACACACCTATAGTGCGTTTGCACTCGTCACAAAGACCGCCCATTACTTTATTTAATTTATGTAAATTTTTAAATCAAACATCAAGTCTAACAACATTGCTTGTCGACAGAAAGGGAACTACATGTTCTGCAAAAAAAAAAAAAACAAGTCCATTAAAATCCCCCAAAAACATTTCCAGATAGCCTTTCTTCATTCAAAAATTAAGTAATTACTTCCCAAGAGGCGGGCGGCGGCGGTCAATTGTGTACCGCCGCATTTACTTTTATTGTAAAAGCACCTAACGACGAACAAACTGCCTTACTGCTTTGCTGTGTTGCTGCCCTGATGGTTGAATTTAGTATTCCTCCCACTTTGCCACTATCATTGACCTGAAACAATCACAGTTTAGCGCTCCCCATGGTATTCGCCTCTCGAAAAACACACAGTGAGTGGGCATGGCATTATATGTGCGGTTGGTAATACTGCCCTGCTCACTTTTCCCTTAAAGTACCTGAAGTTTGGGAAAAATTTAAATTTTCCAACTCATCTTTATAGCAGAGGTCTATGTGGGATAGCTCGCTGTTGTTTTTGTTTGAGAAAAAGGCTTGAAGTTGTTGTATCCACAGAGAAGACCACGTACAGCCCACAAAACTAAAGATGACAATAACTAGTTTTGAAAATTGTGGAATGGTGGGGGTAAGTCTTTTGTACCGCAGCAATGTATAGCTACTACCGCTGTTGTTGCCGCTGCCACTGTAACTGCCATCTCTAATACCACCGGAGCCAGTGCCAAGTAAGGTGAAATCAAGTAGACAGCAAGTCTGACGTGCAACGGTCCAAAATTCAATGAAAATGGGCACCGCACAAAGCTGCACATTGGTTGACATTTCAATAACAGACTCCAATGCAAACCAAGACTTCGACTTTGTTCAACAGCTACAAGGGGCGCGCGGCTTGCTGGTCGCGAAGGGGGTGAGCGACGTAAATACTAAACGTGCATCGTTCAACGTGCACCATCTCTTCGTGGAGTCTAAGTCGGTATTCGGAATCGTTGTCGTTGTTCTGCGATGTTGTTGTCGTGGTGTCATGGCAAAATAGTTTTAAGCGCGATTAAGGAATGGCACGGATTCACTTCACATGGATGACGACGACAATGATTATGATGATGGCATAGAGTTTTGGGAGTAGGAGTCTCGACTGGGGGTAGATTTGGAGGTTGTTCGCCCTGCATATAGCAGCAGCAGCAACATCAGCAGCAGGTGAACCTGCACTCTCAAGTCGTGACAGTTGGAATTTCAAAGTTCAGGGATAGAATTGATGTTTTTTTTTTGTTTGCCTTGATAGGATTGGATTGGATTCTTTAAAGGAGTGGTTCAGTTCAGAATGTCACAGATTTTTAAGTATGCTTGCATGAATAGCAGACATAATTAGTTAAACGGATTTGGACCCCTATCACCTCGCGCCCGCCCAGTCTTCCACCCGTGGTAAGAACATCTTTGACGTCAACGGCAAATAAATGGAACACAATGAGATTTAATGAGATATAAAACAATTAAGGGAATTTAACATTTTTTTTTTCTTTAATAAGCATCTACTAGGTACTTAATTATTTGAAGCGTTTATTTTTGTCTTGGATATATAATATAAGGGGACAATATATTTTTATATAAATACATACTTGTATTTTTGTATTTCCGCTTTTATAATTTCTTAAACGGACGATTACATTCGAAACAATTTTCAGTTCACAGGAGAACCTATATTCTAGAAGTTATTAGAAAAAATATTAGCGTATCCTCTCAAGTAGGTTAATAAAGTTCTGGTACCATGTTTTTACTTGAAAAACTGCCTTCTTATTAACCTGAACAGGCCTCTAGGTATCCAGTAAAGTTGAATGTCATTGTTTTAGCCAAGTTAATTTAACCTTTCTTTCAAGGTCTGACAGAAGAAAGCAATAAAACTAGGTGCGTGATAAGTTCAGAACTCCGTTTAAATGTCAATCTTTATTAGGTTTTTAAATATTACATTAAATCCGATCAAAAACACTTTAACAAGGTATTTCATATAAACGGTGATTTTTTAAGAGCTTGGTTTTTGAAAATTCAAAAAAACACAGAAACTTGTAAAAAGTGAATGAAATTTTTATTTGGATCGATAAATCAATTTCTGCCATTTACTTTTTAAAAATAATTTCACTTAAATGTTGCCCGCGGCTGCGCTTCAGGTGGTCCATTCTGAAGGTCCAATTTTGGCAAACTTTTTCACACATTTCGGCCGGAATCTCACCAATGACGCGTTCAATGTTGGCTTCCAAGGCAGCAATCGTGTTTGGCTTGTCCCCATAGACAATAGACTTAACATAGCCCCACAAAAAATAGTCTAACGGGGTCAAATCACATGATCTTGGTGGCCAATTGACTGCGCCAAAACGTGAGATCAACTACTCACCAAATTCGCCTCTCAATTGATGCATGGTTTCGCGTGCAGTGTGGCATGTGGCACCGTCCTGTTGGAACCACATGTCGACCGAGTTCAATTCTTGCATTTTCGGCAAAACAAAATCTGTTATCATCGAACGGTACCTTTCTCCATTGACCGTAACCCTGCGGCCTTCATCGTCCTTGAAGAAGTACGGCCCAATGATGCCGCCTGCCCATAAACCGCACCAAACAGTGCATTTTTCGGGATGCATTGGTAGCTGCTGAATTGCCTCTGGCTGCTCTTCACTCCAAATACGGCAATTCTGCTTATTCACGTATCCATTTAGCCAAAAATGAGCCTCGTCGCTGAAACGGACGTAGCTTGCGAAACACATTTTTCACAGAGCACGAATTTTGATAATAAATTTCAATAATTTGCAAACGTTGTTCAGGCGTAAGTCTATTCGTGATGAAATGGCAAACAATACTGAATCGAAATGTCAAATGTTCGTGGAATTTGTCATGTGTGATCTGTCAAAAATATAAACGTCAAAAACCAAGTAGCAAAAAAATCACCCGTTATAAATACTTTACAATAGTTTCCCTTAAATGAAACTAATACTAACAATTTTATATCGATTGGGATAGACTCCTCTGTCCTGGTCGAAACCAAAGACATAAAGTTTACTGGGACAGAGTCCCCGCTCGAAACCAAAGCCACAAAGTTTCCGGTATAAATCCAATAAATTAGGAAACTCCTAACTGGTTCACCTTGCATTCAGTAGTGTGCTTCTAGGTACTTCCCTTATGTGCACCAAATTGGTACATGAAACACCCAAGGCAGAAATTCATCCTTTTCCATAGCAATGTTACCTCCTTTGATATATTTTTCGTAACAAGAAAGTGTGAATTGTAAGTGCAGAAAAACTTATCCCATGTAAATCATAATGTAGTTATGTTTGACTTGATAATAATGTTCTGCTTTCACTTCTACTTTGACACAGTGGCGGATTAATCTGCTGGGCGCCCTGAGGCACGCTTAGTGATAACCGCCCCTTTTTTTAATACTATCCAAGGATCGTAATTGGAATGGGCTAATATCGAAGAATAAGGGGCACGATTGTCTTTTTGGGTTGAGGAATATAAATGCGGTGCGTGGTAGTATTTTCGAAATATCTCACAGGTCATTTGTGATTGGTTTTTGACAAATTGTATAGAATTTTTGTAAACAAAATTGCATTATTTCATTTATTTTTCATTCATTTATTCAAAAAAAATATTTTTCGTTTACAATGATACATTAAGATTTTAATCTTTTAGCGTCTCTACAACTAAGATTACAAATTTTAGGTAATAAATAGAATTGTTGATGAAAAATTATTTCACAAATAATAAGGCAATATATTATTTAGCTTAATTTAAAATTGTATAAAATAAACAAAAAAAAGGAAAATAGATAAATATGCAAAAAATAAAGAAAAGAAAATAAATACATAGGTACGTACATAGGTACTCATATTGAATTAATGAAGAGCAAAAATAGTTTCCTCTTAAAGATTGTTGATGCGGTAATTCTTTGTAATTCATTTGGGATTAGATTCCACAAACGAATCGCAGATGCATACAATGAATGTTCTGCTATGCTGCGGGAGTAGCGTGGTAAAATTAATTTTAAACCTCTCCTTGATTGTGCAAATTGGAGTATTTCACTGAGGTAATTAGGACATCTTTGGTGGATGACGTCATGAAGTTTAAGAAGTAACCTGAATTTCAGGTACTTATCAAGATTTAAACCAAATAGAGCAGTATGTAAATGTGATACACTGGAATACCTCGGGATACAATAGATGAATCGAATACAATCATTGAAAGCAACATTTAGTTTGCGTTTACACTCACAGTCCAATATTGGATATACTGAACAATTATAAATGAAATATGGCATTATTAATGACTTAACAAGGTATATTTTCATATTGGTTGACAAAAAGTCCGAGGAGGATCTCAGAGTTCGAAGTCCATGGTAAATGTGTCTTATCGTGTCCGAAATCGCCCCACAGCAGCTAAGATCACTCTTAATTTTATATCCCAAGTATTTAACTTCCTTCACATAGGTAATTATTTCATTATTAAGAATAACCGGGGGAAAATCTATAGGGTTGAGCTCATCTCTAGAGCATAACATGGCAACAGACTTTACAGGATTAAGTTTCATACCGTTAGCATCAGACCAGTTGTGGATTAGGCTTAAATCCTCATTTAACCTCTTTATACAGTCCTCCATCAAGCCAGTTGTACGAAAAATGTAGGGTACCACATCATCAGCATACATGTGAATTTGACAATTACGAACGATATCAGGAAGGTCGTTAATGAATAGGGAAAATAGTAGCGGACCTAATACTGAGCCCTGGGGTATTCCCCTATTGGTTATAATTGGATTAGATGAATTGATTCCAATTTTAATTTGCTGAACTCTATCTTTCAGATAATTGCACATGAGCTTAAGTGAAGTAGTAGCAAAGTTAAAATGTCTCTTTAGTTTTGTGAGGAGGATAGAATAATCAATGCAGTCAAAAGCCTTAGAAAAATCTAAGAGTGCCATGACGCCAAACTTATCAGCGTCCAAAGTATTTTCGGATAACAAAAATGTTGAAAACCCATTTGAATGGCAGTAGGTAATCTTGTTTTTGCTTAATTTTTTTTTAGATTAAAATATAATAACATACAAAATTTGCCGGCCCTACAAGTTGTCGCCCTAGGCTCGAGCGTCACGAGTCTAGTGGTTAATACGCCACTGCGTTTCACACGTGTCTGAAGTTGAAGTGGCAGTTAGCTGATCGACGAATGCATGCAATGTTTGGTAGATATTGGAATGTCAATTGTTTGGTAAGATTAAGTTTGTAACTTCGTTACAGTGTTGATATTCTGTAATTTGGATTCTGCTGATCCCACTAAACAAAAATAAAAAGTGGGACTTGTTAAATGTTTATTATTGATTGTTTGATGTAACGTCACTTTGGTCTTGGTATCAACTTTACATCTCAGAGCCTGCTTTAAGATACTTAAAAAATTGAAAAACAAAAAAAATAACTAACCGGCCGACCCCAGGAGACTGTACTTTTAAACTACAACCATTTTGCTTTTAATTTGCAGACTGTACATTTTTTGTCTGCAAGAGTTATACATCCAATATTTATAAATTAAAAAAATTACGTCAAATTCAATTGTCCACATATAAACTAAATTTTCTAAAATTCCAAAAAAAAATGAAACTAAATTATACAAAATTATCCCCACAGTCGTTTACACTAAATTGGACAAAAAACATAAAATTCCCACATCAAACTATCTTATTTACCCTAAATGAAAAAAAAAGATAGAAAAACAACTTTACAAATCCCATTTACCATCTTTTATACCTGAATCGGTGTCGTTGTCATTATATTCGTCGAAAAAAACAATATCCCAAGATGAATAATGATTTGTGTTTGCAAATTCCTTTCATATGTCGATTTCCTTAACTCAATCTCTGGAGGAGCTGTCTCATGCTGATGGTACACCTATAATCTGAAAGATATATATTCAACCTCTATTCAGAGTTATTCAACGTCGTATTAACCCGTAGGTTTGTTCTCATTCTATGCACAGTGTCGTCTCCTGAAAAATATACAGGGGTGCTTTGACTCCCAAGATTTTCATATTACTTTTTTATTTCACAATATTTATTGAAGAATTAACTGTTTAAACTGCATTTCCCAAATGATACTAAATCTGTCAGAAAATGTTGTGACAAATTAATGACAAATCGGATTAAAAATCGAATGTCAGCACTTTTTTGTGGAAAATTCATGGACCAAAATATCAATGAATCTCTTATTTGTCGAGTTAAAAAATTATCTTTTTGATGGTTAAATACAAGGCTTACGTAATTGTTCTAAGTGTGACAATGAATAGTGTGTCCCAGGGATCCGTTTAGTCTCCTAGTCTCTTTATTATATTCATAAAATTTTTAAAACTTCTAATCCATTAAACTGTTTTTTTAGAAGAAAAAAAGCAACTGGTTAAACTCTGATTTCGACAGCATTCAAAAGCGCTTAATATTTATTGAATGCTTTAAAAACTCAACTCTCCATTTCTGGCATTTGCCTCCGTCAAAAATTTACCGAGATCTTAATGTTTTTTTTTGTATCCGGTGGAAATCTTTAAAAGACACTTTGAAGTGGTAATCGGTACCAAGTAGTGTGGGACTCCTACTGCACCAAAACCTCCCGTAGATCAGGACCAAATTATTTTGTTTTTTCTTAATTTAAAATCACATTGTAATAAGTTTAAAGCTCTAATACTTTCCCATAGCTATAGACCATTAGCTCATAAGTCGTTCGATTGGTTCTTCTTAATTTCCGAATAGTAGTCGTTGATTATGTGATACATACATTGTATTTTTTAAGGACGTGCCAACAGTGGACAGAAAAGTAGAGTTTATGCGGTCCCGTAGGGTTAAAAGGGCATTCGACTTTCGGAAATTAGTTGAGTGCTTAAAACTGTTACAAAAACTGTTTTAAATTAACATTTCTCTAGAACCGACCATTTGTTAATCACTTATGTACCCCAATATTGCGTTTCATCAGCTTGGTTGTCTACTGGAATATCCCTACTATACATAACGTACATATATACAATATTGGTCCTAGGACACTTCTTTGTGGTATTCCGGCTTCAATTTTCTTAAGTTCTAAGTTATTTTGGTCGTACTGTAATCAAAACAGTCGATTAGTAACGTAAATCTTGTCAAAGGCTTGTGCAACATCTAAGAATAAAACAGAACGTATTTGTTTTCTTATAGGCCTTCTTCCACAATATCCGTAATTCGATGCACTTCGTCTATCTAGGAATGTTTATTTCTGAATCCAAACTGATGGTATGGAATTAAACTTCTTTCTGCTTTAATTTTTACTTAGCCCGTTCAAGAGGAGTTTTTCGAAAACTTTTACCATAATTGGTATGAGCGATATTGGTCTGTAGGGTTTTACTTGGTTGATAGCTTACCTTGTTTAGGTGTAAGAGCGACTTCCACAATAATTTTCCAACGATGTGGCAAACATTTAATATAAATTTGAATTTTTAAAAAATTCTGTTCACAGCATTTCTTATAAAAACTGCACACTTATCAGATCGTTCCCTGGTGATTTTTTGTTAGATAACTTATGTTGACACATGATTCTTACTTCTTTGAGCGTGACGAAGGAGAATTTCACATCCGTCGCTATCAGCAAACTGTGAGGGATATGTAGCTGTATTTCCTAAGTATTTGTTAAGAACATTTGCGATATGATCAGTGAAGAGGTCAGCCTTTTGTGTCGGGTTGCCAATGCATATACCGTCCTTTTTAATTTCTTATAGCCAGGTTTTTAGTCTGTGGTTGTGTTAGACGCTTGAATGCTTTCCATACGAAGTAATCAGTGAAAGAATTTTATGTCAATTGTATCAAATACATTGCTAATAGCTTTCTTTTTTCGGTGTGTGTATTTTTGCTCTTCAATTTATACCAATTGTTTACGTACAAGTGTGTCCTTTTTCAGCCGCACTACACGAATGTGGAGTGGTTTATCATGCATCGTGTATGACACATGTTTAATCTTTAGTTTTTTTTCCCAAAACGTGTTTTTATGTTTTCAGTCAATTTAGAAATCTAAAAGAGAGAGCAAAAATAATTGTGCAAATAATTAGATATTTTTAACTATAATGTTGAGTTTACTTTGAGTTAGTTCAGTGTTAGTCAATCCTGTTAATAAATTACAATTACCGTTGTCAAAAACCACTTGAAATCTGCGTGCGATAATATGCAAAAATTGTTGTCGCTCTCTTGATTTTGAATTAACTCAAGGTTAACTCAGGTTTTAGCTAAAAATGCATTGGTTAATAAAATAAAAAAAAAGATATAAATATCGATAAATAGTTTTTTTCGTAATATTTTGAGATTGATGTTTTTTTAAATATGGAAATAATTCTACGTGCGCCTATGGCTGCAATCCGTCCTCTTCGTAATATTTTTTCTTTGCATTGCAACGTCATGTCATCAATATAACACGCCAACAACAACTGAACGAACCTAAAGTTAACTAAAAAATTCCAATGAACAACTCGGGTTCTTCTATTCTGGAGATCCTGGTGGATGAAGCTCCTTTTGATTTATGCCGACTATTGCGTGTAAATCCTCTGGTAACACGCTTAAAACCCATTACAATGCTGTCACTCTGAGCTCGACTCGTCGTGGGCCAATAAATGCACTTTTATCTACTCTCGTACTTGTATCTGCATATACCTACACATATAAATTACAAACTACACACCACATCCTTCTCCACTAACAAAATGAATAATGGATCTTTTTTTTGTTTGTTTTTCTTGTTCCACAGATATTATGTACTCGTCGCTTTCGCCATCGAGCGGCGGCGGTGGAAATGCCGAACTGACAGCCAATGATAAAATGCTTATGTCACTTGAAAAGCAACTCAACATCGAGATGAAAGTCAAGAACGGTGCCGAGAATATGATTCAATCGATATCGAGTGGCCACCATGGTCGCGATAAAAAATTATTAGCGGAAGCCCAACAAATGCTTGCCGATTCGAAGGCAAAAATCGAATTTCTTCGATTGCGAATTCTTAAAGTTAAACAAAACAAGGATCATATGAGTAAGATTAAGGCAGCTAATGAAGAGAATGGAGGACTTTATGGCGATGGTCGACCACAACGATTGGAGACATCGCTAGAGGAGCGCATCGATGAGCTTAGACATCGATTGCGAATTGAAGCAGCCGTTGTGGACGGAGCAAAAAATGTGATACGAACCTTAATGAATAATAAGGTTCCTGATAAAAAAGCTCTTCAAGAGGTAAGTGATTTAAATGTTAAATAATAATTTTCTTAAGTTGGTGTTCTTGGATAAATATTTATGGTAATAAACGATAACTTAATTAAAAACGAAGGGCCCTAAATGACTACCCTGAGGAATGCCGAATTTATAAATGGTTTGAACTTGTTAAATTGAATATAACACCAGTTAAAATGAATTAAAAAAAAGCTTTTAAAATCAACTACTTAAGTCAGCACTAGTAAAAAAAATAATACGAAATATCGGAAATTCAGGGCAAAAGCTCTGATATTTCAAACTTCAAATATTATACTCTGTCCCAGAAAAATAGAAAGTGTAGGCAAGACAGGACATTTGCCTCTCATTCTCGCTACATTGGATTGCCTAAATCTATCACTCAATAAAGCTCTCACAGGGATTTCGTAGTGTGTATTTTACATGTACTCAAATATGAAAGAATATTATGTAGGGTTACCGCTCTTTTTTTCGATAGGAATTTTAATTTAATCTTTTTGCCTATAAAAATTAAAACACATTTATATTTTCCACACCATCATGAGGTGTTTTTTGAAGGGTGTCCCTAGTAGGCCTAGTCGCTTTTAAATAAAAAACAAGCAAAAATAACAAAATAATTCATTATCAGATTTGTTTTTCTTTGGTGGCGAGTTTTTGCCTTTGGAACTGTTTTTGTTAAGAAGTCTGTAAACTGTTCGTTTAACTACAGGAAAAAATATCAGCTACTTGCTTCACAGCTTCTGTCTTATTTTGCAAATTTTTATGAATTTTTTTGTAGCGTCAACATTTTTTTTTTCGAAACTTAAATCTTTTGAAATACTCGAAGCCATTTCGAACTAATGATATAAAACTCTAAAAAAAAACACACCTCTTTAAAAATACAAGAGTTAAAAATTGCACAAAACTTTAAAATAAGTAGGTACGACTTTTAATTATACAATTTATACAAAAATACTTTACTTCACATTAATTAAAGTTTACGCAAACAAGATTCTTCTTCTCCAAAAAAAAAAAAAAAAAAAAACAGTAAAATTTTGTTCCTCCATTTTAACGTATTTTCCATACATAAAAAGAAGTGCAAAAAATGAAAACACTTCACGATAACACTCATCATTCAATACTTTTTTAAAGCTCTCAAATCAAAAGCACCTCAACAGAAACCCAAGGAAAAAGAACCGAACGAGTTAACAAATGGAAACGGGTAACTCTGAAAGCACATCTATATTTAATGTGGTCAACCCACAACCTGCAACAGCAGCCATAGGCCACAGCAAAAGCAAGTCAGTCGACACTCAGATTTGCGCTGAGTTGGACGTTGGGTCTACGTCAGATGCAATGATTTTTTTTATTTTTTATATATTTACGGGCGGGCGAACACTTTTTATGGAGATGTTTTTTTCAATTTAGTACGGTGCATAAATATGAAACGCTACTGATTTTAAAAAAGCTTTCCTATAAGACGTGTACTGACTATTTTTCCGAGACAGAGTATAGGTAATTATAAATACTACTAAAATGAGTCACAGTCTTTCTGTTGGATTGTATTATAAGTCTCAAATGGAAGTGGTGGCAATGGCGCAGTGAATATAGTGCTTGACTGCCTACTTAAAGTTGTCACCTTACTCTAGTCAGCATTCGATTGTATAATTTCTACCTTTATTGTATAATTTTCACGGAAGCTTAATCTCGTATTTCAGTCCAAATCTTCATATTTTCCCGTTCAGCTTGAGGTTTTCGAAATGCAAGCTTTTCATAATGAACGAGTCTATTTTCAAACTTCACCAAATAAGTTGGTAAGCTTTTTCTGTGCAGCTTTAGATCTTTCACTCCAACGCTAATAGTATGTTCACACCAAAGCGAAATCTGAGATTTCATAGGGGAATCTTTCGAAATTTCAAATTGGTGTTCACACAGCCAAATCCACGATTTCGTTTTTTAAAAGCACAACGACAACTTATCTTATCCATCAACCCAAGCCACTTTGTCAAATAAAAATTCATACAATTTGCTCATAAAAAGCCTTTTAGATAAGTATGGTGAAGTTTAAAATGGACTCGTTCACTATGAATGGCCCTCATCGGTAATGTGATTTCATTGAGATTTCAAAGAAATTTCGAATTTCGAAATCCAAAAAATTATATGGTGAAATCCGAAGATTTGGACTGAAATCTGCAAAATTCGAGATTTCGCTTCGGTGGGAACATAGTATGAGGAAGTAAAAATAGAGATCATGATATTTATTTTGACATTTGAATCTGAGTAATCACAAACATACGAGTACATGATCGCACGGCTTGGCTGATGAATCTTAAAAACTGAAAAGCTTATTGATTGTGCTTTTATGAGAAGATGTCTTAAAAGCTTCCTGCTAAAATCTAGGAATAAGCTTTTTTATAGCTTAGTACATTATTTTCACAAAAGCGAATACTTTTCACCTAATTTAATGAAATTTAAAAATGGACATGCTCATTATAAAAAGCTCATGTGGATAATGTGTTTTCAATTTTGTTTTCAAAACTGTGAAAGGAAATGTGGAGATGTGGACCGAAATTCCTTAAATTCGAGTTGTGTGACTTTTTTTTTTTTAAATATTAGAAAATAATGACTCACTTCGTTGTGGATTTTTTACCCCCGCTCTAGGGGGTGTTAGAAATTCACAATCGATTTGTACACAAGGGAAATAACTTACGCATCAGTAAGTTTTAAATAAAACGTTTTCGCTCAAATATAATTAATTTTTACATCACACCATTATCTTTTTTTTTTCATTCGAAAAATCAGAACTACTAATTTTCATATTAATTTCATCAAAGGCAGCAAGAATATAGTAGCAACTGGTAGTACACCGTAAAATAAATTAAATAATTTATTATTGACGAGATATTGTGGTTTGTGGCGGCTGACGATGCCGATGTCGACTATTGGACGCATGTTGGGGGCGTGTGATAATGAAAATTGCCAACAATTTATTGTATTTATGTACTTTTTATTTTAATTTTATTCATGTTTTTATATAAATTTCAGTTCGTGTATATATACTGCACCTATTTGTCTTATTTTTTTTTTTAATTACGATATGAGGAAAAATAGGTCATAAAACGACACTGCTGGCAGCAACGCAGCACGGTAGTACCCGAGGCAGCGAAAGTACTCGTATATATCTGACAATGATTTTAATGTATCTTTTTTTACTCTGATGCTGTCACACTAATTGTTGGAAATTAATTCACTCATTTTAGAGCTCTCACATTTAAAATACTTTTCCCCTGCGAAGAAAATGCTGTCGTTCGTTTTTCATGAAGCGAGTATTATATATACATTATGTTGAATCATCTCCTTCATATTCACATTTTGCTGATTTATCATTCGGCAATTAAAAGTAAAAGGAGCAGAAATTAAAGTTGAGAAACGAATTGGGTACGAGTGATATGTATGAATGTGGATGAAGAAGACACCACCTGGCACACGAAAACCCAATGGTGTGGCTTGGTTTTGCATCGATGAAAATATAAAATTAATTGAATTTTCTTGTGATAGGTTTTTTTTTTCTTTTTCATTTTTGTGTGAAATATTCATGTTTTGTGGAAGGAAAATATAAATCTGTAACCTGTGTCGCACGCTATTGCTCCTGAAACTTGAAGAATTTTTTTTAAAAATAAATGTACCTATATGTTGGTAAAGCATTCCACGTTCGTGAAGTACGGTTTAAGAAGGATCTCTATTGTTGAGAGTATGTCTCAATTTGGGATCAAGAGTAATCTCATGGGTATTCTTGCAAGCTCTAGTATTACGTGTGGTATTCTTACCTATCGTTTGAAAGCTCTATTTTGTCGCAAGAGACTCAGAAATAACAGCTATTCGGTTTCCTCGATTGCAAGCGGCATGGATGATGGGTTTTATTTTTATACAAAATGCAGCATTTTGTTTTTAATGGTTAAATTTTTTGCGATTTTGTATTGTCAATTGGATAATGCTGCGGAGAACTGTCGTCAGCAAACTAAATTTACGAATAATATATAAGTTCTAAATAAGAGACATCGAATATGAAAATGAGAAATAGAGTGGTTGATAAAACAGAACCCTGTAGTACACCAGCAATTATTTTATAAATGTCAGACTTCAAATTATCTAATACAACTTAAAGCTGTAAAAAATGTTATTTCAATCCCAAATGTGACCATTTTCGATGCCAAATTCTTTTTTTTAAATAAACACTTAAGGCGTGTATTTAAACAAAAAAAAAAACGATTTTAAAACTGCTCAATTGAGAAAACTATATATTGATCTAGTGGCAACTCAGATATAATTTTAATAATAAATTAATATTTTATATTATTTATTTCATTTTTGTAAAATCATCACAACTGGAGACGAAACCCATCAATTGATATATTGATATTTGAATAAAGTGATACATTTTGATATATTTTTTTTGTAAAATTTGGACTTTGAGTTTTCGACAGATATTCTGACGATTCTACTGCATTCCCATTTCTCTTCAAAAAAGTATATGTATGGCGATATGATTCAACCTAGTTGCCTCAACAAATGAGGGCCCTAGTCGATGACATTTTACGCTTCCATTTTATTTAGGAGTTTTTTTTATACCCTGGAAACGTATATTTAGTTTAATAGCGAACTTTGCCCAATATAAAAGAAGAACATAAGTACCTACATTTTGATTTCAATATACCTGCTATTCGTGAAAAAAAAAATATTCCTATTATTGAATCCGCCGGAGGGAGTCGGACTCACTTTTGGCATACTTGCCAATACCAAAGCTATTGATGCGCGCACTAAATTTCATACACTTAAGGTGAAGAAGCCAAACACCATCACTATACTTTGAATTAAGAGGTGTTATAATTGTCCGGGAACAAACTGTTAGGAATTCAATAAATGGCGTATTCATGTATGAATATTTCACTTGCGAAGTTTTACGAGGGAACGAATTTATGCTTTAAGTGATTTCTTTCTGATTTGTTCTTTCAACTTACGAAAAATTGGAAACAAGAGTCTGTCTTGTACATTCTTATACCTCATTTTCAAATTAAATTTAAATAAAATGGATCGCACGAACTTGCTCTTATGTTCGATCACATCGTATGCAAAAGATTTCTATTAAAATTCTAAATATATTTTTAAAGTCGTTTTCTTCTTAATTTTTTATATACAGGGTGATTGGTATAAGATGCGACAAAAAGCTAGGGCGTGTAGGTTAGACTTAGACACAAAAAAATAGTGTGGGATGGGGTGGTCTATTTCCCTCATTTAAACGGGAGGGGAGGGCCAATTTTCTAAAAAAAATTGCTTAAAACAGAAAAAAAATCATTTAAAAACAACGGTAAAACCTGCAATACAATGCTATACCTTTTTGGAAAGCCTTCTTTAATTTTCATTTCGAATGCTAAAACTTAGTTTTAAAGAAATAAAAAACAAATGAAAAGTACTTTTTTGCAGAAAAAGACTTTTTTGTTCTATCTTTGCATAAATACCATTAGTTTAGTTAACAAGTAATACAAAAAGCCTTAATTAACTAGTAATATTCTTAATATCTGTTACATTTTAGCGTATTGTAATAAAAATTAATGATATAAGAAATTTTCGATATGATCCACTGAGGAGTGGACTCAGAAGGCAAAGGTTGTATCTTCTTCTTATGGCTGCAGATAAATTTGTAGTCAGCAAAATTCTGCAGCAATTTGATTCCAGTGACTTCAATACGTTGTTTAAGTTGCTCCAAAAAAGAAATTTCACACATATCACTTTACCCCAGTTCAACTGTTAACATCAAATGATAAGATATTGAGGACTGAATTGCTAAGGGAAGAAACAGAACACAAATACTTGAAAAGGATAGTCTGGACAGATGAAACGCAGTTTACCAGAGATGGAGTTACCAATTTTCACAACTTGCATTACTGGATTCGCAACCATCCACATGTTAAAAAATAAAATAAATCGCAGCACCGTTTTAGCTGTAATGTGTGGCTTTTCATTGTTGGACGAGCGGTAATTGGACCACGTTTTTTGAGTATAGTTTTAAATGGAGAATCTTATCTGCAATTCTTAAGAACCCTTTTTCCAGATTTATTAGAAAATGTCCCTTTGGCTATAATAGACAATTTAATATAAGTATACCAACGAGATGGAGCTCCTGCATACTACAGCCGCACTGTAAGGAACTGGCTTGATGACGAATTTAGTCACCGTTGGATAGTAAGAAGAGCACCCACAGAATGGCCACCTAGATCACCAGATTTATTTCCTTTGGATTTTTACCCTTGGATATTCATGAAGAACTCTGCATATGAAGTTAAAATTTCTTCTTTGGAGCTACTTCAAGAGCGTATTAAAGTCGCTTGAGTCAAATTGCAAGAGAATTGACGGACTTTAATTTATCTGATACAACTTTTGCCGTCTGAGGAGTGGGGATCATATCGATAATATCTTATAATATTATTAATTTTTATTACAATAGGCTATAATGTAACAAATATTAACAATATTACTAGTTAATTAAGGGTTTTTGTATTACTTGCTAACTAAACTAATGATAGTTATGCAAAGATAGAACAAAAAAGTGTTTTTCTTGGAAAAAAGTACTTTTATTTTTTGTTTAATTTCTCAAAAACTAAGATTAATTTTAGCATTCGGTTTTTGTTTTTTTATTAAAAATTAATAAGAGCATTGAATTTAAAACAAAAATTATACATAATTATACATAAAATTTTGAATTTCTGTTTGATAATTAATTATTCAAAAACTATTGCCTAGCACAACTTCATTTAAAATTAAATTAAATAAGAGATTTCTGGCTTTTCAAAAAGGTATAGCATGGCATTGTAGGTTTTACCGTTGTCTTTAAATAATTTTCTTTCTGTTCTAAGTCATTTTTTTAGAAAATTGCCCCTCCCGGCTAAACGGGGGAAAATAGACCCCCTTCCAACACGTTTTTTTTTCTTGTCTTATAGCCTTTTCACACCAAGCCCAAAACACGATTTTCGCGAAATTATCGGTTTTGGCTGAAAACCTTAAGCGAAATCCAAGTTTTCCCATACATTTTTGATAAACCACTCGTTTTTATAAACTACAAGTTTTAAATAAAACCTGTCGAAAACATGTTGGATTTGAAAGATGAACTAAACAAACATACCTTGTGAAACATTCAGTGCTCAATTAATCGTCACATAAATAGCTGATAGGTTGCTGCCAGTAAAAACGAAAAAAAAACAGGCTGTCTGGGGTAATTTCAATGGCTTCATTCAGATGTCGGTACTATAGCCTATCTAAGATATGTTAGTATCCACTGAAGTTCCTGAACAACCAACATCGATTAGGTTAAATTTGTATGTTTTTGTGCATTATGTTTTTGACATTTTTCATGGGATACAAAAGTATCCCAAAGTTTTTCGGATAGCTTAAGATTGTTTTTTCGGCTGCAGTTGTTTTGTCAGCAGCTGTATTCTTACATGGGAATACAACAACATCAACCTGTCCGGATAGCTAAAGTTCGATTATTGAATGAGGCCAATTTCAATTCACAACGTATTTGTTGTATGTGTAATTGAAATGTCAAACGAAAACTTGTAATGTTCAGTCTGAACGGTTGTCGAGTTTTCGTAAACTTTTAGCTGAAAACACGGTTTTGGGTTTGGTGTGAAAAGCCTATAAATCCAACCTACACGCCCTAGCTTTTTGTCTTATCTTATACCAAACAAAATCTGTTTAATTTTTTTTTTTAATTGGTATGATAATCTTAAATATTTAATAATATAAACTTAAAAACAAAAGATTAGATCGGCTTGATCAAAGAAAAAATAATTCAAAATTCTGATATAAATTCTTAAACTAATTTGAGAGCTCAAAAAAATACGCCATTTTGTTTATTGGATAAATTTGAATTTATGAGAAAAATATTTTAAATATATGTGGAGCGGTTTTTGAGAAAAAAGTTTTAAATTCAAAAACGCCAATTCATAGGTATTCAGCAAATATGTACATATAACTATAATTTTTGAAAAAAAATTAATGAGTAGTTTTCAAAATATAAATTAAATTTTTTTTTGTTTGAAAAATGCTTTTAAAAATACAAAAAAAATATTAATTAAAAATATTGCAGAATAAATTGGGCTGCCTACACCTATGTATGTGTCAAATTTCGAAAGAATCGATTAAGCCAACAATATGATCGGTCACTGCACTGATTTTTTTAACATCACAATCGTTAGATCCGTTTTCGAGAAAAATGGGCTTTAACGTAACAGTTATATGGCAGGTACCGTTATTTCTGAGCTAAAAAAAATCAATTTCCCCTCTGTACAATACCTAAAAAAATCTATATACCAAGTTTGAAGCAATTCGGCCCACCCTTTTGGGCTGTAGGTGTCTATATATATATATACAGACAGACATACAGACGGACAGAATTTTTAGACCATCTTTTTTCGTCTTCGCTGTCATTGTAATGTCATGTTTGATTGTTATTGTTACCTCAAAACTTTTTTTTTCGACGAATGCATAACTTGCCTATCGCAAGTAAAAATAGTCTTAAAACAGAAGAAACCTATTTTAACCATGTTTCACTCGTGGTTCAAGTTTTCGAAGTCTTAACTTAAGTTGAACAATGGTAATGGATATTATTTAAATCTATTAAGAGGGTGAACTTTTGTTAAATTGGATGTAATCAACCGAAAGCTTTATTGGGTTTAAATTTTGACGTCGAATCACATGCCCTTAAAAACCATAACGTTGCCAGCATAAGAATTTATTTTGTATATATTATTAACGCACTCAAGGCGTTATGACTACCCTTTAAATGTATGAAGTACGTACCTGCAAAGCTCAACGAAAGGTAGGTCACAGATGTTTATTTTTTGAATCTAACATGAGCTCCCTGTTCTGCACTGTGGTAGAAAAACACTTTAAAATATTTATCAGTTCTCCACAAATGAAGAAGCCACAAAGGGAAACTGTTTAACTATTTAAAGTGCAAGTTTCTTGTCGATGTTTAAGTCACACATTAAGTTTTCATGTCGGAGTCGAGTAGTATAGATATAAAAAAAAAAACAACAATATATCGATTGGATAAGAAAAGACTGACATGCTGCTGGTGGCTTGGTTAATTGGTGTGCGGTTAATAATAAATGAAACTGTTCTTGGCATACATTGAGTTTGATGTGGTATTTTTTTTTATAACTGCAAACTGCAATATCCCGACTTAATAGGGGTGGCCTTGGAGAAAATTGAAAACTAGGTGAAAACTTTTTAATTTGTTATTATTATTTTTTTCGTTTTAATCGAAATGACATACATAATACATAGTTGGACTTGCATATAATGATGTGCCAGTGCAGATATTATTTTTGTCGTCGTTTGTTCATGTTTATTATTAATAGATAGTTTTAAAGGGGGTCTAGTGGTTGATAGTCAAATTATACATTTTTATTTTATTCCGACTGAAATTTCTGTTCATTGTTTTAGTCACGGCTTATGCTCAAGAATTAATTTATTATTAAATAAATGAATGAATGTCACATCATCAAAATTTTTCGGAGCAAAATCTATATATCTTTTACACATTCTAAATTTCTTTGATTGATTTAACTTGATTTAACTTTTAAGGTCAAGACATGAAAAATTGTTTTTTTTTGAGAAATTATCACCCTCTTTTTTTTGGCAATAAGTATATATAGTTTAAGTTATGACAAGAAATGTCCTGACAACGTGAGTTCATCAAAAACCAATTCTAAATAAATTACATAAGCTTTGCATACTTCTTTCTATAAAGTTCAAAAACACAGTTTCTTCAATGAGAATTGGCCAGCACTAAAGGGCCTATGACTGGCTACCCATGTGCAAAAATGTAAATCAACCTGATCGGGTCCTGTTCCTCATATGTTTGTCCATTATCCCATAGGTCATATGCACATGCAATGCAACATAAGGCTTCATTTCCAATCCTAAGTGAAAATAATGTCCCATGAGTTAGTTATGAGAACTTATTTCAATTATAGTTACTTTATTTCTTTTTTTTAAACTTTTTTTTTAAATACAACTTTTTAAAAAACATTGTAAAAATGTCGACAAACACGGTTGCCACTCGACTGGAAAGTAAGAGAACGAAATTTTTTCTACCATTCAGCAGAGGGAACTTTGCTTTTGTCTCTTTTTTTGCAGAATAACCACTTCAACATTTTTCTTTGACACTTTTAAAGTTATAAAAATTCCAATGATATAATAGTGCACATACTTTATTAAAAAGGAAATTTGAGAATAGGTGTTTGCTTTCAAAAAAGCTTTCAGTATAACATTGTAAGTGTTGCCGTTGTTTTTAAATAATTTTATTTCTGTTTTGTGTTTTTTTTTTTTTAGAAAATTGCACATCCATCCTTAACGGCGGAAATAGGCCCCACCTATATGTTTTTATCTTAATCACGCCCTAGCAACATGACCCCTATACACGTTTATACGTCATACAAAAAACCGAGTAATTTTCATTTGCTTTTAAACTAGAAGACATACAACTAATCGCTTTTTTGTGTACACTTCATTTCACAATTTTGAAAATAAAATTGGCATAAACTTTTTAAATTTTTTTCAAATCAAAAATTTGAGTTAATAATTTAATTTAAATTTAAGATTAAATAACAAATTTCTGTCTTTCAAAACCGGTCAAGTACTTAATTGAAGGTGTTGCCGTTGTTTTTTTAATATTTTTTTTTCCGTCTTAAGCTCCTTCCTCATAAACGGTTCGAGATAAATAACATTTTCCATAGTAAAAAATGATTGTTTTTTGTCCCCTTTACAAAAAAAACGTTTTTTCGCTTCATTTTCTGAACTAAAACTGCTCCAAGTCCCAAATATAAATTTCTCGATCTTAAAAAAAAATCAAAAGAGCATCAAAAAGAAACTGCAAAAGTTTCAAAATTTGTAATTTGATCAGGGATAACTTTAAAGTTGGTCAGGGAAAGTCAAGGAAATTTATTTTGAAAAATATTGGCAACTATGTACTCATATTTCTGTTTTTCAAAAATTAAGTTTTTGAGTGTGTTGGAAAGTTTTGAAAGCATAGTTTTTAAAAGGCAATTAAAACAGAAAAAAACTTTTATATATTCAACATTCGAAAAATATATAGATTTTGAAAAAGAATCTATAGAAAAGAAACGGAATTTATAAAAAAGATACAGAAAAACAGATTTTAAAAACCGCAACTAAACCGATTTTTTAAAAGATCTTGCTGCTAAATAATTTAAAATTAAAAATCGACTCAGTTTATAAATTTGTTGCAATACACCAAAACTTGTAACGAAAAGCGTTTAATTGAGAAAAGTCAACTGTTTTCCGCTATTTCCGCTTCTTCAATTTCCCATATGTCAATGTTTAGCTGCAATATTTAATAAGTCGCAAGGATAATCGTAGAATATGTGAGGCATCAATATTGAATTTCATGTTTCTCACGTAAAACGACCATTTTTACTACCAAAACAAATTTGAGCGGAACGAAGTCTGCCGGGCGGTTAGTTTTAAACATATGTTTTGCGTGTAGAAATTGTAATTTACAAAAATCGATTTTTAAATATTTCAGTTTTTCTTAATAAATAAAATGTTTTTTAAAACTAAGCCTGGCAAATATTTTGATTTTCATAATTCTGATTAATTCAAAATCAGTTTTTTCGTAAATTTATATTTTTTAAAGTCTGTTTTTTTCTCAAAATGAATTTTCTTTTTCAAAATCTACTTTTTTTTCAAAATCTCCTTTTTTTTCAAAATCAACATTTTTTTCAAAATCTACATTTTTTTCAAAATCTAATTTTTTTTTTTTAAAACCAACATTTTTTTCAAAGCCTACATTTTTTTCTCAATCTACATTTTTTTTTTAAATCTACAATTTTTTTTCAAAATCGCCATTTTTTTCAAAATCTACCTAGGTACATACATATATTATTGAAAAAAGTGCAGATTTTAACAACCATTTTTTTAAAGCTACGCTTTCTTCAAAAACTACATTTTTTTCGATATCTAAATTTTTCAAAATCTGGATTTATATTTCAAAATCTGATTTTTTTTTTCAAAACCTATATTTTTTCAAAAATGTAAAATTTAAAAATCTAAAAATTTGACAATCAGTAATTTTTTTTTGTTGAAAATTTACATTTGGTCACAACTTATAATTTTGAAAAACAATGTACATTTTGAAGAAAAGTTAGCTTTAAAACAATGGTTGTTAAAATCTCCATTCTTTTTGCAGAAATATATGTTTTAAAAATCTGCACTTTCTTCGAAATCTACTTAAATTTGTTAAAACTATTTTTTTTCTTTTATCAAAATCTACTTGAATGTAGTTATTAAGCAGCCAGTTGTTGGTTTGCGTTCATAAACGCAGTCTTCCATAAATGTTGATTTTTCGCAGTTGGTTGGAAATCGGACGTTATTGACATTTTTTTTTTTTTGAAAATAAACCATTTCGTGAATATTTTTCTTCCTATGGTAAACGTCAAACAGAAATGAGACCTCATTTATGAATTTGCAGATATATGAAATTAAAACTTTCAAAAAAAAAAAAAACATTTTGAAATAAATAAAAAAAAAGAATGGAAATTGGTTTTCCAACAAAAACTTTGTTTTAAATTTTAATTCTCTTTGGAAAATTACAATTAAAATTAATTTGAGAAAATTTAAAAATCAAAAAAAAAAACTGCTAGTTTCCAAAAAAAAAAAAAATAAACATTACTTAAATACGTATTGATATAGTTGTAGTTAATATCGTTGGTTCATAGGCTAAATATCGTTGATTTAAAATTTGGTGATTTGAGTGGATTCTTAAAATTTACTTATTTCAAAAACTCACCCAAATTGTATATGAATTGTTTACAAAAAAATCCATTTTCCCCACTCTGAATTTTGTTTACAAAGAGATTCCAAGTTTTATTTTCTTCCCAAAAGAGAAAAAAAATGTGTGCTCTCTTTAGAAAAATGCCCACTCATATTTTCGCTTAACATCGAAAACGTACTCATTCCCAACATAGAGCACACACAAATTATTTTCCTCCCAAAAGATATTTCAAGAAAATCCAAAAAAATTCTAACGATCAGTTAGTTGTGTTCTTTGTACTTGCGTGTCGTGTTGTCATGTCTTTTCGATAGAAAGAAAAAAATAATTTAATTTAAAATATCTTTATAAAATTAAGTACCATCCTAACTCAAAAAACTAAAAAAAAAAAGATGAATACTAAAAATTGACGGTCGGCAAGCTGCCCATGATTTGAAACTTTATAATTATAACAATTTATTTTTAAGCATCGTGTGAAGTTTTTTTTTTTTGTTTTTCTAATAAAACCATTATCATTCCATACAGTTTTTAAAATTGCGTAATTTTCGAAATCCGACATTGAATTAATTTAATTTAAAAAACAAAATATTAAAAAAAACTGCTGAATAAAACCTGTTGGTTGCTTATAGATATTTGCAATATTCTAATATTTTTAATTTATTTTTTGCATATTTATTGATCAAACCCCGAAATAGAAAAGTTTTTAAAAACATTAAACAGCAGCAATTCTTTTGATTTTCTATTCGAAAACGAAAATAGAATTTTGCAAAGGAGGGAAGAACCAAAAAAAAACGCATCGTGCAGCGAACTTTGTTCGGTTAAGCGGGATTTGTTTATTTTTTTCGTTTTTGCAATTAAGTTTGATTTTTCAAAAAAAAAAAAAAACACACAAAAGAATTCAAAAATGTAAAGGCTCTCAGGTGTTTCGAATCCGTTCGAGTAAATTTTGTTTTCAGAAAAAGATTTTCCTCGAAAGCGAATGAGAGCAAAGCCCACATTCTATGACCACCACCAGCACCCCACCACCATCGCTCGCCAGTTGCCACCTTGTCCGATATTTTATGTGACGTAAAAACATATTTCATACCTACCGCCGTTACTTATTTGATGTAGTATGTATGCATTGTGTGTGTGCAAACATTTTCGGGATATCCATAAATTGTGATCGCGTCCAATAAAATTAGTGTAAAAGATAGAAAAAGTATCTAACGCGTTGTGTGTACCGTGGTCTGGTCGGAGTGGCAGGCCCCATAACATCCGTGGGTGGATTTTTTTTTTTTTTTGAAATAAATTTTAATTTTCTTCATCAAAATTCAGATACGATTTATGCTCGATGAGGATACGGGTTTTATTTTTCTGTCAATTTTTATTTTCACGTGATGTGTGACGACGTCATTTTGAGTCGAAAACGAACAAAAATCAAAATTAAATGAAATTTTTCGGCGCAGCAGCCGAACACGAAACGAAAACTTCGGTCAGAAAATGACTGACAAAAGTCAGTCATCATCGCAATCACGACAAAAGCAACACGATACTGGACCTTTACCAGAACAATTTCCGGGCATTCCAGGGATTCCTGAGCTGACGGCTGAATGGGTAGTTCGAGCTCAGTTGACATTTGGCCGCCCTGGACAAACCGTAGCCAGAGATTTCTCAACGAACAACAACAACAGCACCAACAACAACAACAACACAACTATACATCCAATTAGGGTGGTTTACAGATGGAGTTCAGGCGAAGGTGGTCCTGGCGAAGATGAGAAGGCTCGAGAGGAGACTCTAGTCGGTTCTGGACAATCTACACCTTCAAAGGTTGCTTATGGACGAATCAATTTAAAGACTGACGATACAAAGAACAAATTGATCTTTCAGGCAAGAGGTAAGCATGCTGAGAGTTTCAATTCAGCAACTTCGGGAGAATTTTGTGGAGGTGATTCAGCCTTTAGTGGATCAAATACGCCAAGAAATAAACAACAGCAACACAAACAGACTCAACAAGAACAGCCATTGTACGGAACAAGATGTCGGAGTACATGCAATATTACTGTATCAGCTGTTGCAGATTTTCTGCCGAACAATGCTGACAACGATATTCCAGAAGAACCGGATCCGTTTGTGTTTAATACGACAGCTAGTTACACCGTTGTTCCGGAAAAGGTATTTTTTTTTTTCAATTTTATTTTATCTCTCACAACGGCAAGTGAAATAATAAGTATTTCGTTAAAATGGTTTTTTTTTATAAAAAAGGTTCCCTTTCAAAAAAAGAATTGAAATTAATTTTTGAGAACTTATTGGTTCTTTTATTTATTTATTTAGCTTAGTACAAGCAAAAATTGACAAATTTAGCTGAAAAATTTGAAATCAGACTGAAGTAGCTGATTAAAATACCTGTCACAAAAATGATTTGCCAGCTGTCAGAATTGACTTAATATTAACTAGATTTTATTTGACAGGTTCCATAAGAATCGAAAGGTAAAATGAGAAGTGTCAAAAGTAAGAATCAATCTTACGAGACAAATTTTACTTTTAAGCGAATTTGTTGCTTATTTTATTTGTAACGTGTATAGTATAGGCTGGTATTCGCACACAAAGGCAGGAACTGTTGATTTTGAATAATATAATAAAATTGCATGTTTGACAATTTAACAAAAAAACAAATCAGGAAATGGAAAATGCTTCAGAAGAGAGGATTCGCAAAAATTACTATTGCATACCGAAAAATCAATCAAAATCAAATTTTTAATTGAAAATTTCTAGATAAACTTAATATTTATTTAAAAAAAAAACATGTCTGTAAGACCTAAATATATTTAAATGCAACAACCTAAATTATGTGCGTTTAATGAATATGGAATTATTTTTCATGTTTGAGATGAATCTTCTAAATTTTGGCATATAAATTTGTTTTCAAAAATTCTAGTGTTTTTTTTTTTTAAGAAAACAAACAAAACTGGAGCATCAGCAAAATTTTATAATACAAAGGCCGATATTTGGAAATATATAGTTTTCATTCGAAAGCGCGAAGAATTTTTACTTGAAAAAATCGTTACCAGCACCTCAAAGGCATTCCGTTTTTTTTTTTGATAAAGAATAAATACCGAATTTAAATTTAACTTATACGTGTATTCCAAGAGATTTTATTCTTAAATTCGTACCTGAATTGCAGGTGCTTGAATATTAAACTAATTTTAGGTTTGGTTTTATGTAATTCAAGTCAAAACATTCATTTCTCTCACACCGGCAAAAGCATTAAAAATTATTTTTTTCTTCAATTTTAGTAGAGAATATTAATAAAGGGCATCCGAAAATTCTCAAAAGATTTAAAATTTGCGGCGAATGTGCGGTAAAGTGTTAAGAACGTCGTAACAGGATGAAAGCTAGAAAATTTGCCATACATTCTACAATTTTCGTACAAAATATAAGTAGTTAGTTGAAAATGCGTTTATATAAATATTTGACTGTAAGAATTTACCATTAACCTACTTAGCTTTATTGCTTCGTGTTAACGCATCATTTTGACAGTAAAAAATGTGACTTTATTCATTCATTTTGAATTTCTTGGTTTTTTTTTTTAATTACCGTCATAAAAATATTTTTTAAACATTTTGCTAAAGTTTTCGTGGAAAAATATTGTTTTTTTTTTTCTTAATTTTATTGAAATCATAAATGTGATTTTGATATTACACGCTGACTAGTGTTTTTGAAAAAAAAAAAAAATACCTGCAACAAAAATCCAAACAAAAAATTTAATTGGCATCTTGCCAATAATATGATTATAAATTTAGGAATTTTCTTTACAGTAGCTATATTAATTCATATTAAAATCAAAATAATAAATTTACTAAGAATAAATTATGTGATTTCGTATTTATGCTTTTGAATCTCTAAAGATATGACCAAAAAAAAAATATTGAATACTAAAAATAGAACCCTAATTACATTTTCCTTTTTTTAACATTAAAAAATTCTTTAATTTTAAGTTATATATTAATATTTATTTGTTTCGAATAACACATTAGCATACCGGAAGCACTTAAATAAATTTAAAAAAACACAGACATTATATATTTTTATAAAAAAAATACATACAGTAAAATGACATATTCATTAACGAACAACCAAATAGTTTAGATTTATGTATGTTCCAAATGCCTAACGGTACGAGTATTAAAAGAAAATTTTTCCGAGACTTGTAATGTCTGGCTTAAAAATAAGTATGACACTTAAAGTTAAAATTAACTGCATTTTTTTTAAATTTCAGTCTAGTACGCTGCTGATGCGAAACGAAAATTTTCCGTGGTCTCCACTAGGAGATCGAAATGCCTAACGAAAACATGAATGAACAAATTTTCAAGAAAATAAAAAACAAATCCAATCAGCAATAAATCAAAATAAACAAGCTGCTCTGAAAGAAACGACAAAAAACACAACTAAGAACACAATAAATTGTCCGCGAAAAGTGAATGGAGAGTTTTTAAATTTCCCCACCGAACAGCGTAATGCAGAACGAAAATGTTCGTTTATGATTTCGTTCTGTCATTTTTATATGGGCTTTTTCGTTTCGCATCAGGAGCGTACTAGGCTTTAATTGATAAAATTTTAAATACAGTGAAAGCTCCCTTAACCGGACAGTCATGCAGACAATATTTTGCACCATTTACTGGAAACGAACATTTGAAAAAAACTTTAAAAAATTAATTCTTAAAAAAATATCGCAGCAGTTCGAAATTTGACGTATTGGAAACACATTTGACGCATTTTATTTTAAGAAAACCAAAACTTGGTTGTTGTTACAATATTTTTAATCTTTAATTAACCTTGTAACTTTGACATATGTCAGATCGACTTATTACAGTGCCCGTTTGAAGTGCTGTTATCGTGCAACAATTGCGAAAACGTAAAGTCCATATAGTGGACATTTTGACTGGTCTCGGCGATCACCCGTAAAATAGTATAAACGAGAGTAAACCTTCGAAAAACACTTTGCAGAGTGACAAATAGGGTGACCAGAAAATTTCCTAGGCAGTTAAACCAATTTAAATATTTTTTTTTTAATTCTGAAATTTTTTGAAATAGGAGTATACGTGAAAGAATCACTAAGCGACATAAATTTTAGTTGTGTTTACATCAATTCTATTTCATACAAATAAAAAATACAATTTAAATCCCTTAAGCACCTAGAAACGTGTTTTTTTATTTTCTTACAAACCACTCTATACACATGCCACTGAGCAATTAACAAACATCTGTGCCCGTTAGAAGTACCAATTCTGAAACATGTTTCCGCTTTAAAAACAAATTATATAAATACCACAACCTTCCGGTCGTAAGAAAATATTATGCTAGGTTTTTTTTTGTTAAAAATTTACTCGAATATTTGATTTTAAATTGTTTCCACTTGCCGTTGTGTGTTGTTTTGAAAACTTTTATTTTCGTTTCATCTTGACCTAATAGTTTCGAAACCAAAAAAAAAAAAAAAAAAAAACACAACCTCTCCCATTGTAGCACCCCGGTAATGGTTCCCCTGTGGCATCTAAGAATTTTACAGCTGGTAAAGTTCTTGCTCTACGTGATGCCTTCTCTCAGACAAGCGACACAGAAACGACGAAATTTCTCAATAGAGAATTTCGCTACTCCAGCCGTAGTCCGCCCACCGACAGGCGATCAACGCTCGACGATTACAGGCGTCAACAGAGACGATTCTATGATCATAATCGTCGTGCCACAGACACCCTGTTGCCACCACTGCCAACCTCACCCATAGCCGGAGTCGACGAGGGAGACTCTTTTACGGTTTGTCTATATACCTGAATGCATTCTGTTGTGGTTCTATTTTTAAATCGAATCTTATTTTTTTTTAGCCCTCGTACACACCATCGCCTACGCAAACGTGTAAATCAGCTTCCCTGCCAAGAATTCCTCCACTTCCAGGTTACCAAAGGCATCAGCCTTTGCAGCAACAACAAGTCGCCAGTGGGCCAAAGTCAGAACCGAAAAAACCGAGGACTGTCCACATCGATGTGTATTGCACAGGTTCGGATGATGACGAAGATAACGATGACGACGATGAATTGGACATGGATGACTCGTCGAGCTCGTCTGATACTTCTAATCATCTGTCAAATTCTACCCCCCAAACTGTTTTGGACACCGAACAGATGCTGCTGCGTCATCAGCGAATAGGTTCCCACACGCTTCCGAGAAGGGTTAACCTGCATCGTGAGAAATTCGCTGGCCATTCGCCAAATCCCCCAACAACTGTGTCGAGCACTTCGCGATCTGATTTGAATGTCGGTCATGCCTTAACTAAGTCGAGCACAGCTGAAGAGGTTTCCGAATCGAAACAGTTGCTCTTTCGCAAACACATTGGCGATCAGAGAGCCGCAAAACTTCAAAATCTAAGACAGAAGTACATTCGTAAGGATCCCAGCGATGATTGTATCAGTTCCAACTATCCGAATTCTTCGAGATCAACTATGAGGGATGCCACGTGCAGCAGTATATCCAGTGCGATGGCTTCTCAAGAACAGGAATCGCCTTGGAAAGAGGCCGATGATATCGAAGTGAGTGTTAGTTTGACTAAGTCGGATAGTTTTGACTATGACAACTCG
Organism: Philhelius pedissequus; assembly: GCA_910595825.1. Lineage (NCBI taxonomy): Eukaryota > Metazoa > Arthropoda > Insecta > Diptera > Syrphidae > Philhelius > Philhelius pedissequus. The sequence continues at coordinate 31,207,727 of OU343160.1, forward strand.
GTGGACCGTTTGCGAATTAGGCATATGGAGTCCCTTTGGTCTCGACCTGAGGACGAGCCCAACTTTACCACTACCAGGAGTCATACTCAGCCGGTTTTTCTGCACCCCATTTCAGAGGGAAATTCACAAAGAACATCTCCTTATACAGGAAACGTTCCGGTGACGCAAGCGCAACGAAACGATACTCTTCCATCGGAATCGGAGAACTATTCAGAATCCGATAACGTCTTTTATCCCTACCACCGCATCAGTGATCCAGTTCAGCAGCTGTACGAACCTCCTCCACCTCCAGCCTCACCTAGTCATCGTCCGAAGATTATCTACTCGTATTCGGCTACTCCAACGCGAGATCCTCCTGCGTTCATGCAGTTTTTCGGTCCCCGGCCGCAGAGCCCCCAATCAGGATATCAGCCCAGTTTTCGGCCAGGCTTGCAGAGGTGGAAGAGTGAAGCTCGCGACGATCTTGACTCTTCATCGCTGAACCCTGCAGAAGATTTCCAGCGTGCTGGCAGTGAAACTCCATCTTCACCTACTGAAGCCTTATTACCGGATATATTCCACTCTCCCTCTGTGCATCCATCTTCTTCCAAAAATCCCTCTCCTCTCCCATCCCTTAAGCCAGATTCACCAAAACGTGAAAGCAGTGTAGCTTCGAATAGTGTGGCTACCATTATAAAAGGCTACACAGCTGAGCATTTGCAAAAGGCTCAAAAATTCGGCCAAGTCTTGGGCACGGTTCGAAAACCGGGCCATCATGTTGGACCAACTAAGAATCCGAATTGCCTCTGCGATCACTGCCAACGCTGGATGGCTGAACGATTCCAAATAAGAAGTAGAGCCTTCTCCGTAGGGGATAAACCTATTGTATTGAAAAGACCCAATTTTAACAGAAATTAAACTAACACAAGACAAACAAGAAAACACTGCCAGATCAACAATACAAAAATATAAAAAAATATGTTATTTAAAAAAATAAAATCAAACAAATGTTAATTCGAAATAAAAATAAAATTGTATGTATTTCTTTATTTTTTGCATTTAAAATTAAATGTTTTAAATAAAATAAGTTTAAAATGTAACATAAAGCTTTTCCTAAAGTGTGAAATATATTATTAAAATAATTTTTAAAATTATTTATGTTAATCATAATTTAGTATCTATATACCTAATTTAAGCGAATAAAAATGATAATTAATACACCCATGATAATACTATGTTATATATTACATCCTAACGCGTATGTTCCTGTAACTTTTTATGATTTCAATAAATTAAAAAAAAAATGCACTGTTGGAAAGTTATTAGTCAATTTTTGATCAAAAATTATTGTTTTGAAATAGCAAAAGTAAGTACGAATTTTTTTGTGAATTATGTTGTTAGCCCTGGAAATTTGACAGCTGTCACTTCACATGGTATTATGAAACGTCAAATGGAAGCTTAAAAAAAATGTGGTACGAGGTATAATTTTAAAATTAAGCTTTGCAAGATACCTAATGAACACAAATAGATGCACCATTGTTTAAAAGGGCTGACTCAAAATTAGGTGTGACGCTTATGTAAACGCCACCTTAAAATTTAAAACGATCTTATTGTACATATTTTTACTAAAACATCACCAAATTGACACGCATTGTACTCGTGCCCTATTAGTAATTCTTTTAGATTCGCTGTCAAAGTGACAGTTGTTGAAATGAAATAAGTGTTTAAAAAAATTAACAAACTGTACATTTTGTTTTAATAATGACAATAAGGGTATAATAATTTGAATATTTTGATGAAACAAATAATAACGAATATTCAAATGAAAGAAACAGACAGATAAGATATATATTTATGCTTTTCTGTCAATGGGTTGTCAGAATGACAACACTAACGTGAGTTTACACAAATTTCTTTACTTTAAAATTTAAAGTGACATTTTTAATATGTTCCCACTAGTTTTGAAATTGTGCAATTTTGTGAATTTGATTTCAAAAGTACACAAAGTGCTCTCACTTGAAATATGACAATTGAAAAAAAACCATAAGTGCGACAAAGGTTAGATTTCTCGTTGCCCACAAAGAAGGTATATTCATTTGTACTTGCGATTTTAGGTACTCGTACTATAAGGCAAGTTATCTATTCGAAAAAAAAAATTTTTTTTAACAATCAAACATGACATTACGATCATAGAAAACACCAAAAAAGTGGGTCCCCCAATTCCGTCTGTCTGTCTGTATGCCCTCGAGTCTGCAGCCTAAACGGTTCGGTGGATTTGCTTCAAACTTGATACATATAGTTCTTTCGGTAATATGTCTACAGGTGTTTTTCATTTTTTTAAGACGACAAATAACAGTAGCTCCCATACATGTTTTGGGCCAAAAACAAAAATCTTATTCTTCTCAAAAACGGCTCCAACGATTTTTATAAAAAAAAAAAACAGTTCATTAGTGAAAGGAAAGGGTACCTTTTAATAATATATTTTTTCTTGGAAAAAAAATTGTTCTTTCTGGTACCTCTAGTAGAACCAATTTTTTGGTTTTCGATTTTCTGCGAAACGGTTAATTTGATTTTTATGAAATTTTTTACACATGACCTCCTAGAAAGTCTAAACATTATTGTAAACCAAAATTTTTCAAAGAAAATTTTTTTTCAAATTCATTTTTTTTTTGAAAACTCAAAATTTCGAAAACGACTCAATAGATTTTTTCGAAACTTCGTATTTGGTTTTTTTTTTGACATTATTTTGAAAAGGTACAAAACTATTTTTCTTAAATGAAAAATCGTTAAGAAAAAAAATTATTTCTCGAAAACGGATCCAAGAATTTTTATAAAAAAATGTGTGTTCTTATATTAGAACACTCTACTTTCAGGTATAAAAATATTTTTTTTGCGTACTTATTAACAGGTTCTTTTCAAAAACCGCTCCCACGAGTTTTGAATTTTTTTTGATATATTCTTATTTATCCAGGAATTCAATTGGCAGCTTTGTTTGCCCTCAAACTGTAACCACTAAGCAATATAAAAACATTTAATAATGTTTATTATCCATATATTTCTACCTTATTATATTTCGAATTTTTGCTTACGTCACTGAATACTACATACAATGATGCCCTCATACATACATTTATAAAGGGTTTTCCAATAAGAGGTGTTATTTTGATATTCAAAGAAAAATGGCATTTTTGGAGATAAATGATCGGATGTTTATTTCATTATAAAGAGGAAGGTATGCCGTTAATAATGGAACACAACATCAGCCAAATGGCCGCCAAGACCACGCTTACAGGACCATATCCTTTTCATGAAATTTTCCATAACCAAATCGCAAAGTGGCTGCCCTATGTCCTCGATAGCCTCACGAATTTCATCTTTGAGGTCTTGAATCGACGCTGGGCTGTTGGCGTAGACCTTATCTTTCACGTGGCCCCAAAGGAAGAAGTCGCAAGGTGTTAAATCACAAGATCTCGGTGGCCAATTGTGATCACCTCTTCGAGAGATAACACGGTCCGGAAACTTTTCCCGTAAAAGATCGATGGTTTCATTGCTTGTGTGGCACGTAGCGCCGTCTTGTTGAAAGTAAACGTTGTCCAGATCAATACCATCCAATTCAGGCCATAAAAAATCATCAGCGCAATCCATTGACCGTAACTGTTGCTCCTGCCTCATTTTCGAAAAAGTAAGGTCCAATGACCCCACGGGACCATAAACCGCACCAAACAGTCACGCGTTGAGGATGGAGAGGCTTTTCAACAATAACTCTTGGGTTTTCCGAGCCCCAGATGCGACAGTTTTGCTTGTTGACGTAGCATCCGAGGTGGAAATGGGCCTCATCAGTCAAGATGATTTTTCGATGAAATTCCGGTTCATTTTCATGCATTTCAAGGACCCAATCAGCAAAGACACGACGTTGTTGATGATCAGCCGGCTTGAGTTCTTGTGTTAACTGAACTTTATAAGCCTTAAGACCCAAGTCTTTATGCAAAATACGGTGTAATGACGTTTGTGGAATGCCTAATTCCAAAGAACGACGAGGAATGGACAAACCTGGGTTTTCTTCAACACTTTGGGCTACAACAGCAATATTCTCAGTTGTTCTTGAGCGACGTGCACGGGTTTTATTCTTCACATCACTAACTTGTCCCAACAGCTCGAATTTGTCCACCAATTTCTGTATTGCGGTCCGACAAGGTGCTTCACGACGACCCAAAAATGTTTTAGTTTTACGAACCGTCTCTGCCAAATTTTCACCATTTTTATAGTGAATTTTAATAATTTCAATGCGTTGTTGGAGCGTGTATCGTTCCATTTTTAATAGCGTAGTTTCTACTTGTCAAATGTCAAAAAATGACAGCTTCAAAAGTGACAGCTACCGAAATAGCGGGCTATTCAAAATAACACCTCTTATTGGAAAACCCGCTATAAACCCATGAATCTTATGTATGCATATTGCACCTAAATTATAAAGTTATATGCAATGCATATAGATACCTACCCACATACATCCTTCATTTTTATTATTATTGTACATGTTTACATACTTAGGTTCCATCTACATATATATATATATGTATGTAGACAAATTTTACTCTCCTAACTTACATAATTAAAATCCATAACTTAGATTCAAATATAAATTTGTAGGAGGTACCTATGTAACTATTCCTTGAATTATCCATTCGTCAATTCATTATCAGGGTAATCTTACCTACATAGTGCTTAAACCTACACCTAACTAACTAAACCTCAGTTGTTAGCTTCAAGAGCAAGTTCGTAGGATCCAGTAGTGCATTTTATGTTGAATATGTTTTCAATTCATTCTCACTCACAATACAAATAAAATTTATTCGGATAGATGTAAAGTTTTTCATACCAGAACTCAAGTAAACGGTGATTTTTTAAGAGCTTGGTTTTTGAAAATTCAAAAAAACACAGAAACTTGTAAAAAGTGAACGAAATTTTTATTTGGATCGATAAATCAATTTCTGCCATTTACTTTTTAAAAATAATTTCACTTAAATGTTGCCCGCGGCTGCGCTTTAGGTGGTCCATTCAGAAGGTCCAATTTTGGCAAACTTTTTCACACATTTCGGCCGGAATCTCACCAATGACGCGTTCAATGTTGGCTTCCAAGGCAGCAATCGTGTTTGGCTTGTCCCCATAGACAATAGACTTAACATAGCCCCACAAAAAATAGTCTAACGGGGTCAAATCACATGATCTTGGTGGCCAATTGACTGCGCCAAAACGTGAGATCAACTGCTCACCAAATTCGCCTCTCAATTGATGCATGGTTTCGCGTGCAGTGTGGCATGTGGCACCGTCCTGTTGGAACCACATGTCGACCGAGTTCAATTCTTGCATTTTCGGCAAAAAAAAATCTGTTATCATCGAACGGTACCTTTCTCCATTGACCGTAACCCTGCGGCCTTCATCGTCCTTGAAGAAGTACGGCCCAATGATGCCGCCTGCCCATAAACCGCACCAAACAGTGCATTTTTCGGGATGCATTGGTAGCTGCTGAATTGCCTCTGGCTGCTCTTCACTCCAAATACGGCAATTCTGCTTATTCACGTATCCATTTAGCCAAAAATGAGCGGAAAAAAAACGGACGTAGTTTGCGAAACACATTTTTCACAGAGCACGAATTTTGATAATAAATTTCAATAATTTGCAAACGTTGTTCAGGCGTAAGTCTATTCATGATGAAATGGCAACCAATACTGAATCGAAATGTCAAATGTTCGTGGAATTTGTCATGTGTGATCTGTCAAAAATATAAACGTCAAAAACCAAGTAGCAAAAAAATCACCCGTTATAAGATGTTTTTTTTCTTGTTTTTTTTATTTCTTTTGTTTATAAAGGGTTATCCATTTTGCGGTTTCAAAATTATAGGGCTGGAATTCGACATCTGTCAAACTAAGTTGTTAAACCAATTTTTTTTTCAGTTGAAAGTCTGACATTTACGAAAATGGATCGCCCATCTATCGCACAACGCACAAAAATTGTTAAAAACTACTACAAAAAGGTGATTCTGCCACAGCCACATAATGTGCTTTAAGATGAGATTATGGTTTACATAATCGTCCAACTATGCAAGCAATTGGCAAAATTGTGAAGAAATTTGAAGAGACTGGATTGATTACAGATATTGTAAGGCCTATGTGCATCATCGTTTCGCTCGTACCACTGAAAATATCGCTTCTGTAAGTGAAAGTTATTGCCGAAGACCCGAATGTTTCGATTCCTCGTCGTTCTCAGGAACTAGGATATCAACTGGCCACCAAGATCATGTGATTTGACATCGCTGGCCTTTTTTGTGTGGGGCTGGGCGAAAGACCGTGTTTATGCAAATAAACCTTTAACTCTTGAGCACTTGAAAATCAACATTCGTCAAGTTATGGCTGATATACCGCTCAATATGTGTCAAAAAGTGGTCGAAAACTACCTCAAGAGAATCGATGCTTGCAAAAATTTGCGTGGTGGTCATTTAAATGAATAATGTCAACGTTCAAACTTTATAATAAAAAAGAAATATCATGAAAAAAAATATTTTGTATGTGTTTTATTTACGATTACTTTTGAAACCGCAAAATAGATAACCGCTTGCTGTCGTATATAATTTTGAAATTTATTTAGTTAAAACCAATAAACCCAAAATAAATATAGCCAAACAGTTTTGACAGCACAACTTTGTTTGACTACTGTATCGATAAACTGGTATAACCGGGTATAAAATATAATTCCGATTACAATTTCATAGAAATTGAGATGATTCGAAGTGATTTTAAAATTGCGTAATGGTATCGGAAATTGTGCAAGCAATTTCAAAAACAAATTCAGAAAATATTTCAAAATTGCGCGATCTCGGCTAGTGTATTAAGCTGACGATTAAACTGATTACTAGAATGGTATTAAGAGCCACCTTTATATAATTAAGACATTTATTAGATCAAAAATAAAAACGTGGTTTCTCTTTCTGCTCTCATCTGTCAATATTTTGTTCAGTGCTCAATTTGCTTATCTATCATTAAATTAACAGTTAGCTTCTAATTTTTTTATTGTATGATGTCAAAGTGGCAATTAAAGACATTTGTAATATTGACAAGAGAACGTTCAAAACTTCGGTTTAGTCAGTTAACCAGTCAGTTAGAGCAAAAATCAGTTTTTCAACAGTTAGATACAACTTAATCTAGGAATAAAGTTATCTGCTCATTTTAGAGCGGAATAAGGATTTATCTGAGGAATAAAATAAATACCTATTTTCGATGGCAAAAACATTTTGAAAAACGTTAGACAAAAAGTAATTTCTATGAAAAGTTCGATACTCGAAATAAAAGTGACGTTTAAATTAAATTATTCTATATATTGTTTTTTCTTGATTGAAAAATTCGATGTTGTTATCCGGTTGTTTAACAGTCAAGTAAGTTTATTCCTCTGTCAACTAACAGGATGCTTATCTGGAGATTGAAAAATCGGCTCTTAATGGAATAAATATAATTTATATTATAATATATAAATATATTCTAAACCACTCAACCGATGTTGGTACTAAGTTTTTAATAGTTTATTATTAATTTCTTGTATCTGTTATTAAACTTATTTTAAGGTATTAAATGCTTAATCGGTTAGGCAAGGACAAAGCAACAAAAAAAAACTATACGCGGGTGGTATTGGAACACAGGAATATTTTAAAGGAATTACATATATTGTGCATTGATACAAAAATCTTATGTCATATAGTGAGAAAAAAATGGATTCTCAGTGACCCTTACAATTGATTAATTTGTACGTTTGAGCTCAAAATGCGCTTTAAAATAACCCGATGCACTTTAATTAAAGTAATATTAATACTTTATCATCTGGAATAGAATTTTTAAAATGTTGTATTTAATTAATCCAAGAAACAAGAGTTTTAAATTTAAAAAAGTGACAAGGTCACAGAAAAGTTTTTTTTTTTAGATACGTAAACTTGAACAAAAATAAAAATTCGGGAGGTATTACCTTCAATAAGTGTACTGTTGAGTGTTAACCCCATTTTGGAGGTTGGGTAAATAAAATGGCAGCCTAATCGTTTTTTTAAAACTGTTGGTTTACTAAATAGTGTTTGAAGATTAAATGTTCTATTTTTATTTTTCAGAAAAGATTTGAATTCAAGAACCATGAGTAAGTTCCAATTTATCCAAGAACACCATATATTATTTTCTTTTTTTTTTTAAATTTTTGTTTGCAACAAAATCAGTTTTATTTTATACATATTTTTTGTTGTTTCATTTTTCTCCATTTAGGCTCAAGTTCGATTATCCGAATCATCGCGAAAACTCGATCTGCTGCGTCTCTCGTTGGACCTTCGCCGGCAAGAACTTCCACCCGATTCACCGACAGCTCAACAGCTCAAAACTGAGCTGCAAAGTGTTCAAGCATCGTCGCCAGTTCCGGTTACCTACACATCGTTGCAACCGTTCCAGGGCGGACTGGGTGGTAAGCCTTATCATCAGGTAACATCATTGGGTCGTTGTGCCTCGGTGACGGGAAAACTTGAGGTTCGTCTGATGGGCTGTCAGGATCTGCTCGAAGATGTGCCTGGTCGATCACGTCGCGACAAGGACAACAATTCAAGTCCTGGAGACTTACGAAGCTTTGTCAAAGGCGTGACCAGTCGGAGTTCATCGAAAAGTTACAGTGTCAAAGATGAGACTTCATTTGAAATTATGGCAGTTATAAAACTTGACAACACAACAGTTGCCCAAACCTCCTGGAAGCCTTGCTCGCAACAGGCTTGGGATCAGCGTTTTTCCATTGATCTAGATCGCTCGCGAGAGCTCGAAATCGGTGTTTTCTGGCGTGACTGGCGTTCTTTGTGTGCTGTGAAATTTCTGCGGCTCGAGGAATTCATCGATGATGTACGACACGGAATGGCACTGCAACTTGAACCGCAAGGGCTGCTCTTTGCCGAAATCAAGTTCTTAAACCCCATGATTTCGCAGAAGCCAAAACTCCAGCGCCAACGAATGATCTTCAATAAACAGCAAGTGAAAAACATCCCGCGTGCCAAACAAATGAACATCAACATTGCCACCTGGGGCCGTCTGCTCAAGCGAAATCAGCCCAGCAATCAAAATGATCTGCCAATCTCTCGAACCCCATCATCGGGTACAATCGACGGCGAGCCCTACACTCCCGGACAGCAAGCTATGAACCTGGAATACGATCCCACAGTAGCCGAACAAGAACATGTAGCTACGCCTGGCGAAAATCCAGATCTCAGTGTCGCCGGTCTAAGTGGCGCCCGTCCCCTATCTATGCATGGTATCGCTGCCCTCCCACCAGAAGTCTCGCCAGTAACAGCGAATCTTAACAAACAGAACAACAACCAACAGCCAGGAGGACCAATAGTCTCTCCAACAGGTCTGCATTTGCAAATTAATCAGAAGTCAACAACGGGTAGTAAAAAATCGAGCAGCATGCCAAGTCCTCCGCCGCAGGTACCAATTGGATCTCCCCCAACTCTACAGAAGATGGATCAAGAGGTAAGTGAAGCATGTCCAATTGATATTAGTATTTTGTTGTACAGCTGTATTTTTTTTTCTTTGCGAGTATCAGTAAGTTTACAAAGTAGATAGTAGCGACTTATTTTTGTTATAATTAAAAGAGGTGTAGGGCTCTTAAATATTGTAAATCTAGGCCCAAGCTGTATATCCTAATTTAGGTGACGGCTTGAGATAAAAAGATAAGTTTAGTTAAGTTCTTAGATAGCTCACAGCGTGTTCACACAAAACACTAACACAATTTAGAATGAAAATAATAATTGTAGTACACATTCATTTCTAAAATTCATTTTGCATTGTGTATCTCAGAAATATTGCTGTTACTCGTATGTCTCTGCGTGTTGTCCATGAAATTCAAGCTCTGAAATGTGAGAAGATTGTTGAATGGAAATTAATTCTATAAATGTAATCCAGAAAAACCTCATTAATTAGCGTTGTTTAGCTTGTCGTTTCGTTCGTCCTGTTAAATTGTTATATGGTAAATGTTAAATGTTATAAAATTATAAGTTTAAATTAAAATTATGACAAATATAACAATTGATTAGAAATCTATAAATATATATTGAGTAGCGTAGTTGTGTCTGTCTGAAACGATTTTTTTCGAATTGGTAATTTAGCGCCTTATAGGTGATTCCCTAAATTCTTCCTTAAAATCGTTTTGTTAGCTTTAAAAGTAATAATAAAAATCAAAGGAGCTCCTTCAAATTCTTAATGATACAATTTTCCAAAAATTATTTTTTTGGATTAAATTTTTTTTTTTGAAAAATGCATATACATATTTCGAAAACTTGCTTACGATTTTGTTTTTAAATTGTGTTTTTAAATTTATTGTTTTAAATACTTAAGTGAGCATAACAACAATCTTTTTTGAATTTAAGAAAGTTTGTTTACAAACAATTTAGAAAATTTATGTGTACAAAAAAATTTTAAGAAATTTTGTATATCACAATAAATTATAAATCGACGGCATCGTAACAAAATATATTTAGCTATTGATATAATTTGTGCCGATAAATTTATTTTTAAAGTCGTGTTCACTTATTTTTTTTATTTACAAAATTTCCTTTTTTCAAAAAAAAAATCGGTATGCCAATTTCAAGTATTTGGCAATAAAAGTGTTAGAATTTTGAGCTTTAAACATATAAACATATTTTTTAAAAAAATCGCTCAACCCCTTACGAAACCTTTTACTGAGATTTCGGAAAAAAATATTAGTTTTGAAAAATTAATTTTTTTTTCATACATTATTTTTTTTTCATAAATTAATTTTTTTTCATAAATTAATTTTTTTTCATAAATTATTTTTTTTCATAAATTAATTTTTTTCCATAAATTGTTTTTTTTCATAAATAATTTTTTTTTTTTTTAAATTTTTAGAATTTTTTTTTTCAAAGAGATTTTTCTTTCTTAATTATTTATTTTTTTAATGATTTTTTTAACGTAATAAAATATTTTTTCAAAGAATTGTTTTCTTTCTTAAATATTTATTTTTGTTCAATGATTTTTTTGTGAATTATTTTTCGGTTTTAGGTTTATTCTGCGAAAATTATTATTTGTGTTCAACATTCCTCTCACATTTTGTTTTGATTGAAAAAATAATTATTTAAAAAAATATATCAAAAATACAAAAAAAAAAAAACAAAGAAATAATGTGTTCGAAAAATTGACAAAATTTGAAATATCCATGAGTTCAATAATTTTAGTATTTTTTTTTATCCAGATCGAATTTGTTATTTTTTTTTCTTTAAATTGGGAATCTGTGAATGTAAAACCAGGCTGATTACATGGCTATATACTTTTTTTCATGTTTGAACGATTTCCATATTTTTCTTACTCGAAAGAAGCAATACTTCATATCGAAGAAGATTTATTGTATAGTACATATAATACAATGCAGATTTGTCATCGGAATACTCTGTTTCCCGTTCCGCTTTTGTCCATAGGCCGCCATTTTAAATCTTATTAAGTTTACCAGAGTTAATTGCCATTTCAACGCTAGTACTTCTTCAACATTTATCTATAACATTCCCATCAACAAAAAGTTGGGCAATTCCACAGTCGACAGGTCCCTCCATAATACGAAAGTGGGACGAACTCTTTATAGAACATACAAATCTAATAAATATGCACAAGGTGGGGCAATGTCATTACTGCCATTTTATTATAAACGTAAGGTTTAATTGAACGGCCACCAATTTCTGATGCAGATTTCTGCTTGTTTAGGGTATTTTGAATTTTCGCTCCTAAAACTTCTGGCTCAAAATTGGTGATATAAACTTCAATGTCTCTACAACACAACTGTCAAATTATGGTACCTTCAGAATAAAACACTATTGTTTTCCCACCTTGTGTTTTAACCTAATAAATTTTTGTCATAAAATCGGAAACCATTATAAAAAGTCAAAGATTTGTATGTATGTTTTTAGAAAATTTTGTCCACAATAATTATTGTAAAAAGAAACTTGACTGCGGTGGAGCCTTAATTGTTATCTTCTTTGTCACTCTTTACATATTTAAACAAAAATTAGTACCAAATTTTTACTTGATTTATTCATCCTTTTGTTTTCTTTTTTTACTTGATTAGCAGTCAGTAGTAATAAATGTATTATATATTTATTTTTTTTTTAAACAATGACGTTCAGATGTGTTCACCTGAAAAAAGTAATATCTAGGTTTTTGCTTCCATTCCTATTTAAAAAATAAAAAATAATAATAAATGTTGAACTTTCTGAGACCAAACACAGCAACGTTTTTGATTTCGGATTCATATCATTCATATAATCATAAATTTATTGTGTATGTATGCAACAAACAATAAGAACACAAAATCAGATCTTAAAATTTAAAAAAAAATATACATTTTAGAAACAATTTTTGAGCAAAAATTTAAAATGAACTTCATGATATTGCATGCCTCTATTTTGTACAAAATCCTTTTTTTTTTGTTGTAAAAAAAAAAAAACCGAAACGTTTTGTGTCTTTCTTGTATGTTTGTTATAATCGACAACAGTTACAGAGTGCTTTACGAGAATTTGAATTTCTCAATCAAATGGATTCACAGCCTTCAACATTACAGCGACCGCCACCACGTTCTCAACAACAACAACAACAGCAACAACAATATCTCAGTTCAGCTGCACAACAACTGATGCAATATCACCAATCACCAACGCAACAATACTACACCGAAGCTGAACAATTCATACCCCAAACAGTAATGCCTCCGCCGCAGCACCATCAGCAGGTTCCATATGACAATAGCACCTCCTCCACCATCACTGCCACCTCGCACGTCACCAGCGCCGTCCATCAAATCATCCCGATGAATCGCAATAGTAGTATTAGAAATAGTTTTAACAATAACACAAACAATGGTGGCATCACTGTTGGAGGGGTTGTTGGTGCAAATGTCGGACCTTACCACCGGCCGGTTCTAATGATGCCACCCGTGATCCTGATGGGCGGCTCTGGTGGCAGCAGCGGAGATGGCAGCCCCATTATTGAGATGCCACCATCGCCGGTGCCGAATTCGTTGCCAATTGTTGAATATCCCGATGATGATGATGACTGTAGTAGCCGGGTCATAAACGACAGTGATAGATGTTGTGTTGAGGTTAGGTTTGGTTTATTATTTTTTGTTTGTTTTGCTTTTATTTTTTTATGTTTTTTTTCTTTTGTTTGTTAATTTTTGTTTTGTGTTGTCGAGCAAATTACCATTTTTATATGTAAATACATTTTTACGCATTATACATTTTATAATAGATATATTTTATATTTTTGTAACACACACTCACTAATTATTGCACGGTTATTTTTAAATGTATATACAAACACATGACTTATCCAAAAGATACACATTTAAGGTGGGGTTTTAAATAATTAAGCACTCATTTGTTTTTAAAAAAATAACGTTTTTTTTGTTTTGTCGCCAACAACGTTTTTTTTGGCGTGTTTCAGCTTCCTGAAAACCGGAGAAAAGCACTATCAAATTAGTAAACAAAAAATGAAACAAATCATTCAGACATTTTTAATCAAAGATTCGTGTAATGTCGTTTTTATTTGGCCTTCTGGACTCTTCTGAAAGTGTTCACTTGGGAAAAAATGACAGTTCGAATTCTGAAAAGAAGAGAATTTTGCTTCTATATTTTAAAACAGAATCGAAACCAGAAGCACTCACACATTCATATAATTGAACGTCAAACTCGACTATTGTCATATTTTGTATCATAATTGTGGAACACATTTTTTTTTCAATTTGAATATTTCCACGTACACAATTACTTTCAAGCAGACAATCTCATTAAAATTCAGAATCACACAAAAGTGTTCAGTTTGGATCCCGGATAGGAGAAGGATTCCGGATTGCCAAATAAAAATGCCATAACTCAAAAAGCACAAATTTTTCACTGGGTAGAAAAAAACTCTTATTGTTAACTCAGATGGCGATGACTTTGACTGTTCAACAATTTGTTTGAAGTAGTTATTGTGAACAGGAGTTTCGAAAATAAAAATCGTTTTTAGAAATTCGGCTAGTTTCCTTTTCTTATGTCAAATTCCTTTCAATTCGATATCAGATCGATTTTTTGTTGTTGTAAGGAACTTGCAATAAATAGTGTGCGTGTCGTGTAAACTATGGAATCTTGCTAAAAAGGTAAGATATCTTTTGACAGCTTCAACTCGATTTTGTGTAGAAAAATAATTCGATTGTGTTCAGAAAAAAAAACGAATGCCTAGTTGTTGGAATTCGATATAAATAAATGCAATCCACGTTGCATTTGCTTCAAGAAATTAGCAGTTTTTCATCCCTATATGACATATGGTAGTGTTGTCCGTTGACTTGTCAAAATTTCATTGATTTTGATAAATTTAATCGTGACACACTTATTCGAAATTCATGTTTTGAAGATTTTGTTCTGAGTAGAAAGCTGAACAAGATATCTCAGCAAGAAGTCATTGTATCCAATAAAGTGCAATCGAAGCTTTTTGACAGAAAATGTGGGGAAATGCGTTCATATTTCTGACTGGGCTGATATCTCTTGATATCTTGTATCTTTGATTTTGAACGATAAATCAATTTATTTTGCAATCAGTTTTTAAACACAAGTTTGAGCATATGTCTAGCACTGCTGGATCTGACGAATGTCAAATGTTTAACCATTTTTTCAAGCGTTTGTGGCCAAATATCCGCAATCAAGGAATATGGTTGATTTTCAATTCGTTAATTGTTTTTGGCTTGTCAGCATAGTCTAACTTAACAATAAGTATCCAAATATAGACCATTTCAATAAGTTGATTTTTTTTTTGCTTCATGACATGTGTCGCCCTTGGAACCAAATTTTTACCAATGAAAGAGTCACTTTTCATAGCTCTATTGTCAGCCATGTCTACAGTTATTTATTAGAATAAGTAAATTCATTCTCATGCAAACTTCAAACATTAAAAGAATAAAGTTAAAAAATACGAATTTCCTTCTTTTTCAACTTTCTCGAAAACTTCTTTTCAAGCTAAAATTGAAAAAAGAATCAGCCAATTGTGTTTTGTCTTTTATGTGCTCCCATAAACTGTGTTTATAAATAACATCACCATTATTTTTTGTTTATTTTTTTCACAAAACACTGCCGAAAGCGCTCTCTAAAAGAGTCAAGGTCTTACAATTCATCACTGTGGTACTCCATTTCATTTAAAATTTTATATTTTCGTGCTAAAATTAATTTTTGTTCATTTTGTTTCTTGTATGTTTGCTTCAAAATTTGTGTAATTTTGATTTTCACCTCGTTCTTCACAAAGTTCAAAATAAAAAACACAAAAAAAAGATAAATGAGTGAATATTTTTTTTAGATCAAAATTTTATTTAAAAAACCTCATCTTTGTATCTGGATTTTTCACAGGATAAATATTATATAAATATTGTACATATAACAATTCAACCTTCTTCCACTGACACGCCTGATACAACTACTTCTTCTTCTATCTCGAATAAACAGGTAATCAGAAAAATCACAAAAAAAAACACAAAAAAGAAGAATTTTGGTTAAGAAACACAAAAAACTCTGGTTGCTGGAGGGCAATTATCGTAAAAAAAAATTCCTGAATGACGCAACGTTCTTATTTTCAGAATATTTTCAAAATAATACTCAGAAATTTTAGAATTCGTGATGTTTTGAACCGTTTAACATCGAAACAACAAATATAATTCAACATAAGAGTTAAAATGTCCGTTTTTGAGATATTTTCGAAAACCATTTTTCTGCCTTATAACTTTCTATCTCTTTTTCTTAATCAAAAACATCAAAGCTTTTTTTAATTTCGAGCAACAATCGTTTCCGTCACAATATTTTTAAAATTGGTATCTGAAATCTATAAGAGTAAATGTCGATAAATTGAAATAAGTAAATACAGATTAAAATTGTCTAATCTTCATTTGTATTTTCCATCTATAAAATAGAATATATACGCCTTAAGAAATATTTTCAAAAAACAGTTTCTTAAAAATTTCTCAGTAAGTCTGAATATCTCCAAAACGGTTTCTCGTGCGACAAACTCTATCGTTTTTCTTTAACGAAAAAGAAAATGGAAATACTATTATCCTACGTTTCAGCCGAACGTTGATCTCTTGTAGATTAAGTAATCTTAAATAGTGTTTTCACCGCTCCCAGAGTAGACTAATGATTGCTTTAATTGTGTTGGTTTACTTGGCAAGTTTTATTTTATTACCTAATTACTCAATTTTGAAATGAAAATTTGCTTAGTAAGCCAACACAATTAAAGTGAGATTAACATTAATAAACTTAGAAGTTGGCGTACTTTTAAATCTCACAACTTTTCACGGCTGACTTGTTATGCAAAGGTTATTATATATTGAAGAACTTGGCTACTTTTTTAAACATTTATTTTTTTGAATTCACTATTTTTTACATAGATTATTTTTATCAGGAAAAGTGGGTGGAATAAACGCTTAATGAAAGCCTCATACAAAGTTGTTGAGAAGTTCTCTACATAATATATAACAATTCAGAGAAAATGGGCGGGTGCCACGCCCCTGAATGGATATTTAAAATGTTCCAATAACTCCTTTGTATTGACCATGATCTACCAGTCAACCAAATCTTATTATTCTATAACAATCCGAACTGATGCATATAATTGATATCAATTCTGCAAAAATGGGCGGTTTCCACTCACTCTGAATGTTAAATCCCAAATTTTAAAATTTTGCATTTCTATCCCTATTGTTCTACTAAATTTCATCATTCTACGACAATCAGAAGTGCTTCTTCTATTTGGTGTCAATTTTATTCAAATGGGCGGTGGCCACGCCCCTGAATGTATTTTTTTTTAATTTTTCTCTTGTCTGTGCTTTAAGCCCTACCGCTTTACAAAATTTCATCATTCTATGACAATCAGAAGTGCTCCTTATAATTGATATCTATTGTATACAAATGGGCGGGTGCCACGCCCCTAATCTCAAATTTTAAAATGTTGCATTTGCCTGTCACTTAAAGCCCTCACGCTGTACCGAATTTCATTATTCCCCGACAGAATCAGAAATGCTGCAAATAATTTATAGAAATTCTATTAAAATGGGCGTGCAACACACCCCCTGAATAGAAAATCTTAAATTTTAGATTTTTCCTTTGTATACACCATAAGACCTACCGAAATAACAAGATTCAACGATTCTTGCAGTATATCTCTGTTATAGAATTGAAATTTGTTGGGTTGCTTAAACCTGCTTCGAGTTTCAAGTTTCTGACTTTATTGGTACTGAAATTAGAGGTAATCGAAAATCGCCTGAGTTTGATCCTGTAAAAATGGTACTGTGCCAGAACTTGTCTGGGCACTACCATGCCATTTGATTGGTTAGTTCGATTATTACATCTATTGGAGCTATGAAGATTTAAATGAGGCTTATTTTAAATCTTCATATTTAAATTAAAATTTGTATGGCAAATCCTCAAGATTTGTAGGAGATTTATTTAAATGTATGTCGGCGGAAACGTAGTATTATTTAGATATTCACCGAAAATGAGTTGAGTTTTTTTTTTTTTTGAATTTTCTGAAAGTTGCATGGTTTAAAAAAATTCCAAACGATATTACCTCAAGCATCCTGATTTTTTTTTACCAAAAATATAAAACACATACTTATTTGTACATACATACATTAGTTGGTTTAGTTTTTTTTTTAACGTTTTATTTGTGTGGTGTGTTTGAGTGTGTGTTCATGGTGTGTAATTGGTGCTCAAGGATTGAGCGTTTTATTTTTTTACAAAACTTTAATTTAAGTTTGCAATGCAAAAGGACTCTTCTGTTCTATATCACACACGCCTTTAAAAATAAATAATAAAAAACAGCAACAAATTTATTAAAGAAAACAAAAATGCTTCCTAGCTGTCTCTTGACATTACATTTTATTTACGTAGTAGACAACTTAAAATTGAAAACTTTTTCAAATTTGTATTTGCTTTCTGACGTTCAAACGTTTCTAATACAATTTTTGTTTGTCTCTTTCTCTCCCTCTGTTTGCTCTCCTGTTTTGGTTTCACACTGCGTCGTTGCTGATGCTTGTCCTGTCTGGATGTATTTGATATGAACGAAAATTAGATTATACCACAGTTTGGTAATTTGTCTGTCAATAATAATCAGCAACAGCAGCAGCAGCAGCAGCAGTACGTGCAACCATCACCGATTGTGCAGGAGCCATCAACTCCACAATATCAGATACATGCACAGCAATACCCACAGCCAAGCCAGAGACAGCACTATCCTCCACAACAGCAGCAGCAGCAGCAGCAGCAGCAACATCAACCAATCTATCAAAATCAATTCGAATTGGGAGTTGTTGGTGGTGGCAATGGCAGCACAGCAACCGGAGCCATGCCACCACCACCCCCAAGTCATGTTCATGCCCAGCCATCTAATGCTGGTGCAGGAGCAGCGGCAGCAGTAGCGGCAGCACAACTTGCTGCTGGTAATGCAGGTGGACGTCGCCAAGTCGCACGTGGTCTACAGTACAGGGACTCGGCGTATGAGTCACGCCGCCAATCACAATCCCATCAACCTGGAATGCTATCAATTGAGAACTTCCGAATGCTGAGCGTGCTGGGACGAGGACACTTCGGTAAAGTTATCTTGTCGCAACTGAAGACAAGCAACGACTACTATGCGATTAAGGCCCTCAAGAAAGGTGACATTATTGCTCGCGACGAGGTGGAGTCTTTGCTGAGCGAAAAGCGAATCTTCGAAGTAGCGAATGCTATGCGACATCCTTTCTTAGTCAATTTGTATGCATGCTTCCAAACTGAGGTAAGTAAATAAAGATGCATGAAGGAGGCTTCTCTGCTCGCTCTTCTGCTTTTCTGATGAAATTTTGTTATCTAATTGGCGGTGATGGGATGCTTCACGTCCCTCTCCTCCTTCATTACCTCTATTCCCTATCTATATCCCGTGTTGTTTTCTTCCTTTTGCAGCAACACGTCTGTTTCGTGATGGAGTATGCAGCTGGAGGTGATTTGATGATGCACATCCACACGGATGTTTTTTCAGAGCCTAGAGCGGTGTTCTATGCGGCTTGTGTTGTCCTGGGTCTACAGTATTTGCATGAGAACAAGATTATCTATCGTGATTTGAAATTGGACAATTTATTGTTGGATACAGAAGGTAGAAGTTTTTTTTTTTTTTTAAGTCAATTTTTCAATCTCGAGATACATTTTCCTTATGAATCGTATTATTGCAGGTTATGTGAAAATAGCTGATTTTGGACTTTGCAAAGAAGGCATGGGTTTTGGTGATCGAACCGGAACATTCTGTGGTACACCTGAGTTTCTGGCGCCCGAAGTTCTCACCGAAACATCCTATACTAGAGCAGTCGATTGGTGGGGATTGGGTGTGTTGATCTTCGAAATGCTTGTTGGAGAGGTAAGTTATTGTAGTTTAAAATTAACAAACTATGTAAAAGGATGTTTGGTTTTTAAATGAAAAAAAAAAAAAAATGTTTTAATTTCAATTTCATATAGTCACCATTCCCTGGAGATGACGAGGAGGAAGTATTCGATTCGATTGTTAACGATGAAGTAAGATATCCAAGATTCTTGTCATTGGAAGCTATTGCTATTATGAGAAGGGTAAGTCCTTTTTTATATTTACATCATACATTTGAGTTATCCTTTTGGATTCATTCAAATATTATAAGAGTTGCTGAATCAATTTAAAAGTATTATTGTATCCTTTTTTTAACTTCGAACTGCAGTTTAGCCTTCCTTCTTCTACGTATGTTCTTAAAATCAATTGCTGCAGTTTAGCCTTCCTTCTTCTACGTATGTTCTTAAAATCAATTGCATTTCATGCTCATAAACCCAAACTCGTATTCATTTTTGAAATTTTGTTTTTGGAATTTTAAAATGTATTTATTTTTCTATTGCCCGATTTAATAAAAATACAATTAAAGCTTTTTTATCTTTAGTCCTCTTAAATTTTATCAGACCTTTAAATATTTTCAGTTCAACCAATTAAAAAAAATGAATATTTAAGGGAAATTTTAATTTAAATCGGTTTGCCTTATACCTTTGTATCA
Source organism: Philhelius pedissequus (assembly GCA_910595825.1). Classification (NCBI taxonomy): domain Eukaryota; kingdom Metazoa; phylum Arthropoda; class Insecta; order Diptera; family Syrphidae; genus Philhelius; species Philhelius pedissequus. Next base: position 31,227,827 of record OU343160.1, read on the forward strand.
GTGTTGCCACTTTTTGAGAACATTTCGGAAGCAGATTTCAAAAAAGAAATTGCAGTCATTCAATTTTGTCGCTATTAAAAATTCTTTAGTAAATAAAAATCTCGAAAACATAAACTTTCAATCAAAATTAATGCAAATAAACTTGTATGCAGTACTACCCGGTTAATAACGACAGCTGAAATTCACGATTTGTGAAGCATTTAATGGGGTAACCCAATTTTAAGAAAACGTTTAGATAATTTGATGTTACGTTTAGAAAAAAATTCTATAATCGATAATTTTGATTTGATTTCAATACTTTCATTTTTGAAATTTATTGAAATTTAATAAAATGTATGTATTTGCTGACCAATTAACCGGGAAATGTATTTAAGGCGAAAGTGTATTTCTGATGGAATCTTGTGTTTGGTTAGTTTGCTTTTTATCCGTTATCCGAGATCTGCTTAAGTGAAAACTGGTTTAACTGAAAAAACTTCCTGATTTTTCTTCGTTTCGCTTAAGTGGGTTTCACTGTACTTTACAAATTTAAATATGAGACGAAAGTGAGCTTTTAATTTATAAGGGTAGTTAAGCATATAAAAAAGACACTCCCTTTAAGGTATATAAAATTCCGCAATGAAGTCGACCATTATTTAACTGTAATATGTCTTTTTCGATTGGATTTTCGGATTGTTCGAATCCCTTTTTATTCTAATAGAATACAAATACCTAATAAGGCTATAAAACCTGGCGCAAAATCTCTAAACTGTTTTAGAAACGAGATTGAGACTAACAAAAATTATTAATGCTTATTTTGACGTAGCTAAATTTTGTTTTTAAAAATTGAAAACTATTTTTATTTTAAAATAAGCGTCACCCTAATAAATATATATCAGGTCACCATTGAAGCCAATTGCGGACGTACCGTCAAGTACAGAAATTGTCTTTAACCTTGCCACGCCGCCGCGAATGTGCCAATCCTGCACCCCCCATTTGTATATCAAAACTTCGAAGTTTCATCAGTTTCCCTTTTTAAAACTAACCCTATTGTTCAACTTATTAAGAGTAGACTAATCCCTTTAGTGTTCTCAAAATATATATACATACAAAAATGTATATAAAGCAAAATACAAAAATTGAATAATATGTTAATTTTATTTTTTTTTTTCATCTTAAGCTTTTAAGAAAGAATCCTGAACGACGCCTTGGCTCTTCGGAACGAGACGCTGAAGATGTGAAAAAGCAAGCTTTCTTCCGTTCAATTGCTTGGGACGACCTGCTATTGCGGAAGGTGAAACCGCCATTTGTGCCAACAATTGTAAGTTTTTTTTTGAGATTTTTAAAATGCATGACTCGACTGTGATTGTTTATTTTTTTTCTTCGGTGTTTTTTTTTTATTTTTATTTTTTGCATCAGAATCACCTTGAGGATGTTTCAAACTTCGACGAGGAATTCACATCGGAAAAACCCCAACTGACACCACCAAAGGAGCCGCGACATTTGACTGATGAAGAACAATTGTTCTTCCATGATTTCACCTACACCGCAGACTGGTGTTGAGGATAATTGTTTTTTTTTTTAAATTATTTTTCCGTTTAATCTTAAAGTGAAAAACTAATATTAATATAAAAAAAACTGCTCCCAAATTTGTAGCCGTTTTTACATTAAATCTTTAAACATTTAAGAAACTATTGCTAACTTTTTTAAAAATAAAATTTATTTTCATAAAAAAAAAAACTTAAAAAGAGTAAACACCAATATAAAACAAAATTTATTTTTGAAGTGAATTTAAAAAAAATCTACGAGGTTTTAGCATTTGCTAATTTTATTTTAAAACAAAAGGAAGAAATTTTAAACCGAGCGAAGTTGTTTTTTTCTTTTGAAGAAGAAAGCGATAACAAAAGTGTAGTAGTTAACATTATGGCGACGTAATATTATTATAATTAATTATTATCCTTATAACTATTATTATTATTATAATTATTAATTTATAACAATTTTTATTTCTAATTAATTAACTAAAGAAAAAAATATAAATATACTTACTTCATTAGCAACTATTATACTCTGTCACTACTACCAATTTCTTCTTACTACGAAATCTTTATAAATATATTCTATTCGTAAATATTATTAAAAAAAAATATTTAAATATTTTGTTCGCATAGCTACATGAACATTTTGCTTCTAAATTTTTGGAGTAGATACTTTCTCTCCTCCCTTTATTTTTGATCATATTAATATTAATTTAATTGTTTATTGTTTTTTTTCTCTTTATCTATATAAGTGTGTATCTATGAAATTAAATAGTGTTTTTTTTTTGAATGAAATTAAAATGTTTTAAAGAATTGTTGTTAGATAAGAAACTGAAAAAAAAAGAATTCAAAATTTGTATTGCAAATTGCATGAGTTAATTATAATAATTAATCAAAAAATTATTATCAATTTAAATATTTTTTGCTCTTTATTAATTTTATTACATCTTATTATTATTATTATAAACGTATTTTTGTTTTTAAACAAATTATATAAATAGTTTCACTTTTTAGAAATTTAAACTTTATAAAAAAATAATTATAATGTTATTAAAAAAATTAAATAAATAAATAATTATTAATAAATTAATTTTATTGATTTTATGTGTCTTTATTTTATTTTATATTGATATTTATTGCATGATTAATTATAATAATTAAAGTATGTTATATAATTTTATTGAATGAACTAATTAATCGGAAGTAGCCCAAATGGTAAATAAGTAAGGTGAGAAGTCATCTTTTGAGTAATCGGTACGAGATGACTGAGGGGATTCATCAATCGATAGAAAGGTTTTTGATAATACGCGATCACAAGCTTAAACAGTTCATAAATTTGCTGACCTATCTTAGGTTTAACCTAAAAATAGCTAAGCGAAAGAAAGACTTTAATTATATAAAGGGTTATCCATTTTGCGGTTTCAAAAGTAAACGTATGTATATAAAACACATATGTACTTATAAAATATATTTTTTTCATGATATTTCTTTTTTATTATTAAGCTCGAACGTTGACATTATGTGTGAAGCACTACATCATTTAAATGACCACCACGCGAATTGTTGAAAGCATCGATTCTTTTGAGGTAATTTTCCTCCAGTTTTTGACACATATTGGGTGGTATCTCAGCCATAACTTGAAGAATGATGGTTTTTAAGTGCTCAAGAGTTAATGGTTTATCTGCATAAACACGGCCTTTCGCGTAGTTCCTAGGGTTACCAGATTGAAAATGTTGAAAAGGGGGACATATCGAGTTTTATAGGGGGACAAATGTTCAAAAAGAGGGACAAAGCATGTTTTTGAAAAATACAAAACCTGAACAAAAAACAGTGAAGTAACGAAATTTGTATATGGCTTTCACCTTTCACGTGGGAAATCATAAAATCTAAATAATTTCGTTTCTTTTCCTCATTCACTAGTATAATATTTAATAATGAGAGGAAAAAATTTAATATTTTTTGTTGAATGCGTCCGTGGCGATTAAAAATGGATGATCTTGTGACCACAATTCGGCGCTTGAGTTTTGATTTTCTTTTGCTAGAATTTTGCATTTTTTTGGCATTTCGTGCGACCGCAAGTAAACTGGCCTAAGAAAATAACCTTTTATATAAACTAATTTATACACATTCTGTTGGTGTTACTTACCAGTAAGCTCCGAGTTCGTGAATATTTTTGGAAACGGGGAGCTTGTTCAAGTGGCAGAGTTATACTTATAACTATGGCTAAGAATTATTGAATAAACATGTATTGGTATTGATAGATATAGAACAACTGATGTAAAGTTGGAAACGTTTCTTGAATGAAGTAAATGGATGTACCCAGTTGTCAAAAATGTATTTACTATGATTGAAGTTTTCACAGCTTTAATTTAGAAACCAGCTAAGATTTTTTTTAAATAGGAAAGAGTAGGTGGCATACAAATACTCTGTTAAGATAATAATGAATTGCATATTTGAATATTTAAATTTGGCAATACTCTCACTGGAAACCTTGTTCATTTAGTTTTAAGCTTTCGCATTACTTTTAGTTCATATAATAAAGTTAGTTGCAGTCTGTTCTTACTAGAAGTCGGTCGATTCATTATAATCGTACTAGATAGATTTTTAACATATCGCCTTAAGGTGCAAAAATTATTACATATGTGTAAAAAAGAGGGATATTTATGTCCCCCTTTGTCATTTTTGGTTTTGGGGGACAATAGACATCTTGAGGTAAAAAAGAGAGACAGTCCGCCAAGAAGAGGGGGACAAATGGTAACCATAGTAACCCCACAAAAAAAGTCCAGCGGGGTCAAATCACATGATCTTGGTGGCCAGTTGATATCACCACGACGAGAAATTACGCGGTCAGGAAATTATATCGATGTAGGTGTAGATCCAAATGCAAAATACGCCATAATGTGCCGTAAGACAGTCCTAATTCCTCACAATGACGATGAATCGACACATTCGGGTCTTCGGCAATACTTTCACTTATAACAGCCATATTTTCAGTGGTTTGAGCGAAACGATGATGCACAGGCTTTACAATATCTGTAACCAATCCAGTATCTTCAAATTTCTTCACAAATTTGAGTACGGAAAAAAGTATCCTACTGAAGTTTTTGAATGCCTGCCTAATATGTTTATATGGTGCATTTTTGATTTTGCAAGGCTGAATTGTTTTTTAAGTGTTCTCAGTTTAAAAATATCCCCGCTAAAGACATTCCAAGAATGGTTGATGCTCTTGAATTAAAAGAAACTTTTTCGAAAACTTTTAAACTAAATTGACTAATCTGAAAAATAGCCACTTCGAATGAATCTATCGAACGTTCTTTTTCTGCTCTTAAAAAGGTTAAATCGTATGATAGAAATAAAATGCAGGAGCAAAGATTATCGTTTCTATGACGAAGTTTTGCAAGTTTTTTGAGTAAATACCGACGAATTGAAATTTTATTATAGTATTTCCTTCCTAAATTATAGTTGCCTTACAAAGAAAAAACACAAAAAAAGTATAAAAACAAAAACTCAAAAAAAAGATATAAAAAAACCCCAAAAAATTATAAAACCAACAAAAACAACGTCCTCATCGTAATCTTGAATCGTAACTAAGAATAGAAAAAATTTGAAGCAGTTAGTGAATGCTTTGCTTGAAGCACCACGGGACGTCACTGCGAAATTCCCCTGAGGAAAGAGCCCTATGGACAAAATCTTCAATATACTTTCTTTTTTGCCAAAATCTTAAATAATACCCAAAATATTTTCATTGGCTTATGGTGCGATTCAGTTAATAAATTAGTTTATTAAGGGTATTCACGCAACGGCGAAAAACCCGTATTAACCTCAGAAACCAGGTAATTTATTTGGAATTATCTGGTTTCAATTATTATTTGATACATTTTAATTAAGTAAAATAAATTGTTTGAGGTGGATATCATACACCCTGTCTTTATCGTCTATTCCCTGTCAAAAAAGTGTTTTTTTCTAGAATTGACAGTTTTTATATTTTTTATGATAAACAGTTTTTTTTTTTTTTTAATTTCGAAATCAGGCTTCAGGGTCGCATTAGAAAGCACTGTATTTTTATTTTATCAAAAAAGAAGGATGGAGACAGTTATTACATAAATAATTAGGTACATAATAAGGAATACATTTTATTAAACTTAACCCCAAATATGCAGTGCAAGTAGTCAGTCAAGCAATAAAATCCCGTGCTTTTATTGCTTGATTCACCCCTTGCACTGCTTATTTGGGGATTTTCTCTTTTGTTTCATTTTGACTTGGGGTTTTGTCTTTGGGGATTTTTTTTGGGAATTATGTTTTTGGAGCAAATATTAACAACCCGGTTTAATACAAAAACCCAAATGAAAGTTTTTGTTTAATAATTTAATTTTGTCTAGTGCATATGTAATTGAATCTCATGAAGACATCATCTGAAAGCTTACTAAAATTGTACTCGCAAGTCACAACTCATTTATGATTATTATAATATGTAATTCCTATTAAAGCATTAAATAAAAACAACAAAAATTATCCGGCTAATAGAAGTCCTACACACCTTGATTGATACACAAAAAAACCCCGGGAGCTTATTATGTAATACGAAACGAATGTCAGAAAAAACGAAAACCAGAGAAACGACAGTCATTGCGTATGCCGATTTTGAGAAACGAAAAGAATCAATAAAATGTTGCAATAAAAATTGAAAAATGATAGTTTTTTTTTAAACTCAACTTCACACGCCTTTTTACAAATGTCATAATGTGAATGTTGGATATACTTTCGTTATCTCCTGCATGGTTTGGACTTGATAAAGTGAACTCGGTGGCGCGCGTTGGCTTCTAAGGCTTGTGGTATTGGTTCAATACAATTGTCGATAGAGGAAAACAAAGAACTTTTTAAATTAAAATCAAAAAAAAAATAGACCAGCACCACTCGGAAAACGAAGGAATCTGATGATCGGCCTGACAAGTCCTGAAACAGCCATAATACCAGCCAAAAATAATAAGAAGAAACTTGGTGGTAACACACTCAAGTTGGTGTTTTTTATTCGAGAAAAGTGAAGTTTCTCAATATCGCTCATCCCTACTTCAGATCTCATGTGGCTTTTATAGTTTATAAGTTTACCTCAATTCGTCCCAGCTACAAACTGAATCTAATTTAGGGTGACCCCTGACTCCAGGTTGTCAGATTTATTTTGGTCTGTCGAATCCAATATTTAGTTAATAGTTTTGTAATCGTGAACTTCCGAAGGAATACACTTTCATTTATCAAAAATCGTATGAAATGACAGTTAAATTCTCGTGGAAAGCTCATTCCCGATATCAACAAATCACTAGGGAAGCTTTCGACTATCATTCACATTTCCTATGTCTATTAAGTTTATATATATGAGAAAAAAATTACTTTCCCTAACATTTAAAATTTTCGATTTAAGGCCGTGTGTGAATTGCGTTAAAATGTTGGTTAAATTTTGTAACTTGGTTAAAATTTGACACTAGCGTGGTGAATAAAATGGGTTAAAATGAAGGCAGCTGTAGAGCAGGCTAAATTTGCGTTAAAATTTAACGTTTTTCAAGATAGAGTAATTTGAAACTGTAAGCGATAACCGAAAAGAAAGAAGAACTCCAAAAAGCCAGATCTACTGGGAAACCATATAATAAATATAAGTTTTAATTTATTCAATTGAAAAATTAAATTACATTTTTATTTTTGTTTGTGTAGGGTCTCAAGAGGAAAAAACAAATAAATCCGTTGTTATTTTAACAAATATAAAATAATTAATTAAGAATACTCATTGTATTTCATTTTGCAAATTGAATACAAATAGATTGATTTGCCAGTTTGTTAAATTTTTCAGCTGTGAAAACTAGTGTTTACATACTAAATGAACAAACTAACCATAATGGGAATTGTTTTGAAAAGATTTGGAATTGTTGTTTTAAAATATTAAATTAACGATGTAAAACCGAAACATATTAGTAAAACTGAGAATTCGTTACTTTTTTCGTGCCAAATTATTAACTTTATATCTTCTAAGTCGGATTTTGAGAAAGAAATTAATTAACTTGAACAAAAAAAATGTTTTTAGGGAAATTTCTTTAATCTTGAAGGAATTTTAGCCAAAATAGTGTTTTAATAAATCCCTTTTAACGCAGTTCACACAGCAAAAAGCTAAATTTGATCCCACCACAAATCAAACTTCAAAATTTAACCAAGGTAGAAAATTTAACCAACATTTTAACGCAATTCACACACGGCCTAAGAGAAAATTTTTCTCCCATCACTTACGATGATAGCAAAATATATTCGAACGTACTGACATAATGTGATTATGTGAATATGAACTGAAATAATGATATCTAGGTTCGAAATGCAAACAAATATTTCAAATCGATTGCAGATAGATGTTTTTTTTTGTTGTAGGGAACTTGCAAGATATAAGTTAGCGTGTAAAGTCTATAGGCGTGTTTTTTTTCTAAGCCCCGGGGAAATTGGACGAAAAAAACGATGAGTAGGATTAACAATTTGCATACTAAATCCAACAACAACTAATCCCCGGGGGTGCTTAGCTTAAACCCAGAGAATTCTCGGGGTTTAGCTATTGGAGAGGATAAAAACTGTGCTACCAAAAACTTTTTCACTAAGTTATCGATAAATTGTATAGAAACTTCAAAACTGACAATTTGACATGTCAAATAATTATCAATTTTGTTTGGTTTCATTGAGCTTTTGGTCTAAGTGTGTCAGTTGTTTTCTTGGAGACCCTGTCAACCTAACCATCCTTTTAATATACATTCCGCAACACAACACCAAATCAATTTTAACATTATCCGCTTTTGTATTGCCTCTATGGTGTAAGATTTTTTCCAGCTCGCCATGAGCACAACCTTCTACAGCGATTTTCATTTTTGCGTTTATTTTTATTATACTTGACTGTGAAATTATTATTAAATAAAAAAGTATTTCCTGAAGTTGATATTCGTTCAATTAACAAGAATTGAATGAACTACAAAACAAAGGTTTCTCTGAGAAAATTGTTTTCGGCTGCGTTTTGTTGTACACGGGAGCAACCCAATACAGATTCTCTGCTACATCCTAGGCATACTTCAATCTTCTTGATCGTCGTCCGCTCTTGCTCAGACCTATATTCCTAATGACATAGGTACCCGGATAAGAAACTCGTCCACTAATATCATGTGACCAGTGACCGACGAATGGGGTAGTTTTCAAATAGTTGTATTCTATGTACCACTGTATTTGTGAAAATTAAAATTAAAAGAAAATCACATCGGCTGAAAACAATTTCCAAAATACTTGATTTCAATTTTGAAATTACTTGATTCACATTTTCTTGTATGAATAATAATTAACTTGGTTCTTTTTATGTTATTTTAATAGAAAAGTAGTTTAAATTCAATAAATATATCGAAATTACACAAAACAAATCAACCCGATGATTTTTAGAAGAATGAGGATGAGGCAAACAGTGATGTTTTATTTTTTCTTGCATTACATCTGTTCTTCAAATGTCATCTTGCAAATTAATAGTGCTGCCAAGTTTTTCACTAAGCGCCTTGGTCGTTATTTTCAACCAATTCCACCGGGGATTGCAAAAAAAACGCACCTTATGAAATCTTGCTAAAAACGCAAGATTTGTTTTGACAGATTTTTTTTTGAAATGATAAGATTGTGTTCAGAAAAAAAATCGAATGTTTGCTTGAAACGAATTCGACATGTCATTTTTTGTACACGACGACAGTATGATGATAAAATTAAACAGCCCGTGTTTCAATTTTGGACCGGTTATACATTAATGTCTGGAAAATTCAAAAAATAAAATAGGTACTTGCTAATTTCGCTAATAAGAAAATATTTTATTTTTTTTCTCGAATGGGTAGAAAGCTTTCTTTTTAATTTGTAAAGTTAAGTAGAACTCTTCTTCTTAAATAAAACTTAAAATTAATTAAATTAATGTTCTTGTGGTAGGATTTAAAATATTTATTGATATGCTAACCTTTTAAAATACACTTCTTACTCTCTATTAAGATCCTTTTAGTAAAATTATCTAAAAAGTCTACAAATACAAACATTTTGAAATTACATTTAAAAAATAAAAAAATACTAAAATTTTTATTATCAACTAAAAATCAAATTGTGCCTGAAAATAAATAAAACAAAAAAAAAGCAAAAAAGATGCAGAAAACAATATATGTACATAATCATTGTACTTATTTTGATTACTAACCACAATATTTTTGAATAATAATCAATAAAATAAAACTATGTACGTAGTTATATAATAACAAAAGTATCCACTCAAGCATAGAAAGAGGTTTGTATTTTTTGAAAAGATAAAAAAAAAAACTAAATAATTAAAACTTATTACATAATAAAATATAATCAATATTTTGTTTTGAAAATATAAATTATTTTATGATACTGCTATTAATAAAGTTAATAAATTAAAAATTGCGTTGTTTTAATTTTTCATATATATATACTCTTGTCGATGCTACTATTGCGAGAGTTGTGTAAGAAATGTTTAGTATCTACATCAGCGAATATCAAACTTTTTTTCAGTTTTCAATAAAATCATTTGTCATAGTGTAATAGAGAATTGTAGAGTTTGGATCACAAATTGCTACTGTGATGCTGTAAACAAATAAATTTGAATAAAAATAATTAATATAAAATCTAAATATAATAAAAACCATATATACTTACTTTTTGGTTTTTGAGTTTAATTTACGTTGAATTTCTTCCATTCTTTTCATATCTATCTCGGTGTTACTTGAAGTAGGTAAAATAGCCATTGGCTCATAAGTTTCACGCTGACCAAGAAAGTAAATCAGATCTAATTCCTTATCATAATGTTGTTCCAGATTGATTATTGTACTGTCTGTAAGAGTAGAGAGGGTTCTTTTACTTTTTTATTTGGAAAATCAGTCAAAATATTAAACTATTTTGAGTTAATAGACAGAGAGGTACAAACTAGCTTTGAGAAACAGCTCTTTAGCACTTCCTTAGTATTGCGGTTGATAATCCGGAAGATTTCTGTGATATATGCGAATGTGATGGCTTCCACTCTGAATAAAAGTAATAAGCTTTGACACATATTGCAGTAGACTTTTACCATAAGCACTAAATGTCATTTTACTAGACTGGTTGGATTGAACGAGAATAGAGAAATATGAATTTTTATCAGTAGACCGTTCTGGCAGCAAGGCCAATTCATAAATCTTAAAACCTTTACTGTATTTGAAATAGTACGGTCTTACGACAAACTAAATATTGACATCTAAATCCGCCCAAAACCGAATTATGCCTGAAAAATTTACTATCGCAATTCTTTGGTTCAGTGGTTTATTTTAAATACTGTGAACGACGCGGAAATCTGACAACATCTAAAAATATCATTAAATGATTAAATATAAATTTTATATTGAAAAGCCGATTGCTGCAAATTTGCAAAAAACGTAGGTATGTTTTTGTTAAAAATGTGTTTATATATTTTTTTTACTCTAAGATGATAGTCGAATAAAATTTCTTTGATTGCCGTTTTGAAGATTGTTCTCTCTATCTTTCTATATAAACAAAATATAGAGAAAGATTTTGTCAAAACGAGAATCAAAAAATTGATATTCAACAATCACCTTGGCTGATTCCACCCCTGATATTTGTAAATAAACTAGAAGTTCATATAAATATTCGAACATCATTTTTTTTAGATTAAAATAAGAACAATTTATATATAAGATGAGAACCACCATTTATATTCGATTTACTAACCTTCCTTTAAATCCAAATAGACCATACTGGCAACAGCACATTTCAAATCATCTTTACAGCCGATAGTTTGAAAGCCTCTGATCTATGAGAAGCATAACAATAAGTTTAACATTCACTGTCGATAATGCAGATTAATATACCAAATTTATGGAACTCATATTTTAACCTCAGCTGGTTTCTGTCAAAATCAAAACAAACACTAACCGCGAAACTATTTAGCCACTTGTTTTAATTCATTTTTATTCAAACATTAAAATTAATTTATGTATACACCTATTAAGATAACGAATTCATTGCAGGTAACACTTCCACTTCTATATATTGAATCACGTGATGATGAACTGCGAAAAATCGATAAAAATAAAAGAAAACGACGACAAAAGGCATCCACTGGCAGCGGGTATGTACGTGAGGCTTCTTTGTGTGTTTTTATACCACTGGGCGACGGAGAGATAAAAAATTAAAATGATGATGGCTCGAAGTGGATCGTATTTTGGAATGTAATTATTTGACCAGAAACAGTATGTCAAGCAAGTTAAATTTTAATTAAAATATTTAATTAGTGCAAATTAATCCATTACCTGCCATTGTACTCATTATTTTTTAAAAATTTAATTTGATTTATTTAAAAAGTAGGCTTTGATTTTGATTTCTTTGAAATTTTAATCAGGCATAGACATTATGTGTTTTGGCACTTGAACATTGTATATGAAACCTATAGTACTACTATGAGACTGAATTTTTTAGAGTAGTTCCGTCGATGAGGGCGCTAGTTTCTCTTTTCTTGATATTGAATTGTTGATGTGGAAGAAGTAAATGTAGAGGCAAATACGAAAAAAAGCAAGTGAGACGGTCGAAACTTATTAGTTCTGACAGCGATATAAAGGGTAAGGGAGAAAACCGAATAAGCTGTTTTTGCCATGGCAACCTTCAAAATATGGTGGGTATACATAAATTATATCAAGGCTATTGGCGTATACATGAATATGAAGTAAGAATGTATGGGTATACATGCATGTATAGGTTATTATAGAATTTATTTTAAATTTTTCTTTCAAATTATAGATATTTGGTGGATTTTAGTATTTTGAGTTGTAGCAACGTTGCTACTTTTCACTTTTTCTATGCGAAAATAGCAAAGCAATGTTCAGATATGTCAATGTTTTGTTTAAGTAGGTACATGTGTACCCAGATACCCATCTACATACAATATGTATGTACATAGGTACTATTTGTTCTTTTTCAAATATAATATCTATTGAGAATAATTTAATTTTTTCTCCAGGCAGTTTTATTAGGAAATAAAATAGGTATACCTAGGTAGTATTTTTTTAATTTTTTTTGACTAGCGATATTATAAATTTAGGTACTATTTATATTACAAATTATGGAATCGAAAAAAATCGAACTCGAGATTTTGATCAAACTTGACATTACGATGATAGCGAAGACGAAAAAATGTGTCCGCAATTCCATCTCTCTGTCTGTCTGTCCTCGAGTCTACAGCCTAAACGCTTTGATATATTTAAGACGACAAATAACAGTAGCTCCCATACATTTTTTTTGGCCAAAAACAAAAATGTTATTTTTCTCAAAAACGGCTCCAACGATTTTTATAGAAAAAAATTAGTTCATTAATGAAGGAAAAGGGTCCTTTTAATAATTTTTTCTTGGAAAAAATTGTATTTTTGGTACCTCTAGTAGAACCAATTTTTTGGTTTTCAATTTTCTCGGAAACGGTAAATCTGATTTTTTTAAAAATTTTTACGCAGAAGCTCCTAGAAAGTTTAAACTCTATTTTATACTAAAATTTTTTAAAACAAATTATTTTGGAAATTGTTTTTTTTTTAATTCAAAATTTCGAAAACGACTTAATAGATTTTTTCGAAACTTCGTATTTAGTAGTTTTTAGACATTATCTTGAATAGTTAAAAAAAAAACTATTTTTCTAAAATAAAAAACAACGGTACCTCCCATACAAATGTTAAAAACCGTTTAGAAAAACAATTATTTCTCAAAAACGGCTCCAAGAGTTTTCAAAAAAAATGTGTTGTTATTTTTTGGATTTTGAAAAAAAAAACAATATTTTGCAAAATTAAATATTTTGAAGATTTTTTTAAATAATATTTTCAAATGTTATATATGAATATATTGTTGAATACTCATTTAAAAAAAAAATAAGTAAAAAAACAATTTAAAAAAATATATAATACCTATTAATAAACAATTCTTATTTGAAAATTCGATTTTTAGGAAATTGCTCATCAAATCCAATTTTCAAAAAAATTATTTTTTTTTTCAAAATCAAAAAAAATATTAATATAAAATAAAAAAAATTTTGTCACAAGAACAATTTTTTTTTGCACAACGATTAACAGAAATCTCAAATTTTAACTGTTAAATTATTATCATGTTTGTGCATTTGGTAAGAAACTTTATTTTATTAATTAGTGACCGTTGCACACAAGTGTATACCTGAATATTTAAATATTCCCTACAGCCATCAAACAATTTTCATTCTGAGTGTGTTTCTTTATTTATTCCGGACAAGGAATAGAATGGATGGAAAAGACGAAATGTTTATCTAGAATATCCAGAATGGAATGAATAAAGAAACAAAAATAGATAAGAAAAAAGATGACATCAATTAGCTCTTTTAAAGTGTTGTGATGATGACAAGAAAACAGATATCTCTATGGAAAATAGTAAAAATAAATTATTATTAATTTATTAATTCATGAAAAGTCACATTCAATTGTTATTTATATATTTATTTCAATAATAAAAATATAAACAATGGGTCATCCATTTTGTTTACTTACTTGGTTTTCGTCTTTGGCTGCTGTCATTTGTTTTGCTTTGATATGAAAGGGTTATTCCGAGAATATTCTTTTCATTCCGTGTTTAGCATGGAATAAAAAGAATGCATTCCAAACGTTCCGGAATGAATAAAGAAACAACAAAATAGTTTATCCGGAATATTCCATGGAATAAAGAAACGCAAAACTGTTATTCCGAATATTCTGGACATACCAGAATGAATAAAGAAACACACTCTATCTGCCCGTAGAATAAAAAACACACACACACAACCAGCTCCTACTCAACAAAAAAATCCTCTTACAAAAAAACATATGAAATAAATAGTTTTCCTCTTCTCCTCTAACTTACGAGTATAATAAATTTTGTATATAGTTCTTTCATCAACTTATTATCACACTATTTCTCTTCATACGCATTTTCATAACACACCAACCCTACCTAAGTCCTCTTTCACACATGGAAACCAGTTGCTGGAGATTTTTTTTTGACGTTTTCCTTTAATTGCCTTGTAGCTTTCACACGAAGAAATTGATAAAGAAACTGAGTTGCTCGTTTTTTTGAATTGCTTTTGATTTGACATTCGCGTTTTGTAAACAAACAATTTGCTTCGCGACTGGAAAATTCTACATAATTTTGAGTTATAAATTAACCGCAGCTTATTTTTAGAAAACTAAATACAAAATAAAGAAACCTGGTGCGATTATATAAGTAAATGTTGTTTTCTTTATTGTGGTTGTTAATAATGGTTTACTATATTAACATATTAAAACGTCACGGAAAAAACAATGAACCAGGAGAAAATTGATTTGTGTGCAGATTTGTTGTGCGTTTTTCTTGTTATCCAAATCTTGGACCCAACACATGATAGTGATGATGAGAAGATTATATTGGGCTTATAGGAATGCACCGAAGCTTTATTGGTACAGTTGGACACATAAACCACTGACAGGATGATATGACTGATACCTGTGGTGCTGCCTGCTGCTACTGCTGCTCGCTAATACAGGAACGTTATTATAAACCAAATGTGATGATAAAGCCACAAGCTGAGAGCTTAGTTGGTCTGTTTTGCGTGCGTTTTTGTTGTCGATTTTCAATGTCTAGACACATAATTGTATGTATGAAATGTGTACCAACTCGTGATGGATTGAATTAAATGCGGCCGATGGCATTGCCACAATCATCACGGGAACACCCGCCGGGAAACCTTGGCTACATGAATTAGAACTTAAAATTTTCTTTCACAATGAATTAATTCAAGTAGCTCACTTGGTTTGGTTTAATGTAAAAATATAATTATAATAAACAATTTCTCTTTAAGAAAAATATGTTTGATATCTATCAGAGACAGAAGTCAAAATGGAAACCTAAGAAAATTTCAAAGCATAAACGTCAAAAAAATCTCTTGAAATCGTTGACCGGGGAGATTTTTTTCATTCCCCTTACTTCTTGCCCTTCTCAACAACAAACTCCCAGTTGCCGGCAACTCAGTTTCCTTGTGTGAAAGGGGTCTAACCTCCGATTTGGTAGTGGAACCCATGATGAGTAGTAGAACTTATTGCAGGCTGGATGAATTTCGTCGTCATGATAGTACTATTAATATCTATATACAATGCACTTGAAATAAATTCGTTAATGTTTAAAGCCATATTAAAGTTTGTTGGATAACTTTTGTATTCATTGTTTTTTGTTTCGACTTGTTTTGTTTAAATTAAAACGCGTGTTAAAGTTTAGACTTTTAACTTGCACGTGAATAATCTTTTTGTTTAGTTAGATGTATTATCAAAGAACAACATTTCAAAGAAACTTCAGAAAAAATAGACCTTCTTGTCCATGCTAAGTGGAATTTAAAGATGGTGTACGCAATTGAGTAGGTACATGGGCCAAAACTGTGCTTTAAGTTTTTTTAAATGTATTTTTAGAAAAATGAAATTTTCAACAATTAACTGCACCAGCTTTTATGGTAGACGCTATCCAAATCTCTCAATGAAATCCAAGATTATGGAAATTAAATAGACATGGTAGTGATTCCACCGGATGTTGATATCCAAACCGACGGGGAGGATGTAATGTTAGGATAATTTGCTTGATTCCCACAATTCTGCTGACATTTAAGGAGAAGTAAAGGTTGATATCAACGATGACATTGAAAACAAAACCGACCCTAAACTTGCTCTTATAAGAAGAGAATTCTTAGCCAGAGGTGCGTCACAAAATAATGCTTCCAAATGGTGAAATCATGTGGCTTATTTCACTAAAATTAATGAAACATTTTATTTGGAAAATTCGGCCAAACTGAAAAAAACAGTTCGAAGTGGAAGAAGAAATTCAAATTTTTGAAATTGTAGAACAACGCCAAATATACGCACTGGATAAAAACTGCAACGCATTCCAATTTACAAAAGAAGATTTGAACGAAATTGTTTGTATAATATTTTTTTCTGGATACCCCACGTTGCCTCATGAATCATTATATTGGTGCCTAGAAGAAGATACCAGAAATATCGTTTTTCTAGGGTACATCGCCAAACAAGTTTTTGAGTCGCAAAAATAAATTTCCAATCGCCAGTTTGGCGATAAATCGCCACATCTGACAAGCCTGACTGAAGGTCGTAAATCGTAATTCGTAAATTCTCTTGTTTGATTTCTGTTTCATCCGCTCTCAATACTCTTACACATTGCGCTTTTGAGATATTTGCATTGTTTCAACTTTCCTGTGTTTTACCCGTACTCAGTCTCCCTCAATTTTATTAAAAGACCCCACTTATAATTGGCTTCTTATTGAAAAACCGCTTATATTTTTATATCGGAAATATAACTTTTACTTAAAATGAAACACCTAACGGGTCCGCCATCTAACTTTTTTTTTTCAACTAGTGCTTATTTCGTGAATTGTAACACTTAGCTCATGTCTGAATTGACCGATAATTAGTTTTATCCTTCCGCTGAACGAATATGGTTGTGTATACACTTGAACAACGCTTGCTAAGTGGGCCTGCGATCGACTTAGAGAAGATGCCGATTTTGCCAAAAAAATCATCTTTTCAGATAAAGCTCATTTTGATCTTGGCGGATATGTAACAAGCAAAATTGTCACATTTGGGGCACAGAAAACCCGCACGCATACATTGAAAAGCCGATACACCCAAAACGAGTCACTGTTTGTTGCGGATTTTGGTCCAGGGGCATAATTCGAAAATGAGCAAGGAGTGGCCGTTACAGTCAATGGCGATCGTTATCGGGCCATGTTGAACGAATTTTTGTTCACAAAAATTGAAGAGGAGGATATTGGAAATATTTGGTTTCAACAGGACGGCGCTACGTGCCACACAGCCGAAGCTACACTCGATGTTTTGCGCCCATTTTCAAAAAAAAAGTTATTTGGCGGACCCTATATTTTATTAACGATAAAGGCTGAAGTCATCCTTATTTATGTGAGACCCAGAAATACATCCACGAGCTAACTTCAATAAAAAAAAGCTTAATACCATCTTATCCTAAGAAATTAGTAGTTACATTCTACACCTACCTACCCAATGCTTTAATGAAAAACTGTCACTCGCCAGCAAACCCTTCACACACATACATACATAATTAGGTATCTAACTACACCATTTTCTTTTTAAATAATTTTTAATTACGAATTGCTAATTTAGTCTCTTTCAAGCAAATCGTTTTAAATCCCACTGAATGTTTAATTAACATTTTCCAAAGTCCTCTTTGTCAAAATCGGTTTGGTCTACTAACCTAGTTACAGAAGACACTTTCACAGAGTTATTACCTACCTATAGTTTTTTTTTCGTTTGGTTAAGGACTACAAAAATCGTCCTTTTTCCCACACACAACACTGTCGTCAAACATACATAATATAGAGCTCACTAAGGAAAATCCATCCACAAATAATCCTATTAACCTTTCACATGAGTACCTTGCCATACTAATTTACAAATGGATGTGGTTTTCTCTTATATACTCCTCGACTATACTAAAGCCAAAGCGACTGCAAGTCCCCTGAAGATACAAACACTCTGTGCATAGAGAATTTACAAAAGCCTGATGGGGGTGGGGTGATACTGAGAAGGTACAAAAGTGGGGGGGGGGCAAAAAGTTTAACACAAGCAATTCTCTTCCCCGAACGCAGGATATGGATACCATCATAAACGTTTTTTCCCGTTAAACTAAAAAAAAAAAAAATTGTAGGTGTAGTAACATATGACATATAGCCACATATTTTCATTGTGGTTACTATAGGCAACTTTTAGTGGATTTGAAATGGAACTGACAGATTGCTTTAAAGCGTATATATGTCAGCCACATGCAGGTCAAGAGTGACATCTTTAATGGCAACGTCACGGATGATTGAATAACAAACATCAAAAGCAAATGTGATCTGCAGCTTCCATCAGGAATTACTAAAAGCACTTAAGGATTTATGACGTTCGTCGAATTGTCGTTCACTTCACAGCGACAACGTACATTTTATATAGCTTGTGCCTCCCTCTGGTGGTGGTTGCAAAAAAAAAAATGAAAAAAAAAATAAATAAATAAAAGACCGCAAATTAAAGCTTAAAAGGACTTTGGGCCACACATGAAGATGATGATGATGATACTTGTATGTTTGTTGTTGATTACATTTAGATGACCCATCATATGGAACACCCAACAAATGGGATATAGCGGGGGTCGGTTGTCGGTATATGCTGTACCCGACACCAGAATCTAATGGCTTTCGTCTATAAAATGGGACATCGACACGAGAAACAAACACGACAGGGACGCAGACAAGGCACAGGACCGAGAAGTCGTAATTGAAAATAAAATTACTTTTTTTCCTTTAATCGATTGGGGAATGAGGGAATTCAAATAAAAAGCGCCTTCTCCTTCCCCACGAGGAATCAAGGATAACAGTTTTTGTTCCACCATAAGTCAGTCAGAGTTTGGTTTTTGTTTTTCTGTTTTTGTAACCGTATCGTTGTCCTACTAACTTCAATGAACGAAGGGCTCATAACGGTCTCTGGCATTCTGTTCTGTTGGCATCATGGAACGAGGTTTCACGATTTTATCTCCCTCTGCCGTCCACAATCATCATCAGACAAGCATATTCAAATTGCAATTAAATTTCGATTCCAAAGAAAGCCAAACCAAGCGCTGGGCATGGGACAACATGGCCGATGGCATCAGGAACAGGACCGGAGATAGAACACCATCAGAGCTATAGTAAGTATATCTAATGAGCTCACGTGTTTTGAGTTTTTTTCCTTGCGCGTTGGTTTCTGAGTTTTTGTACCTCAATAGGGTATATGTATGTATATGTGTCCGTAAGTAGTATATGTCCTTGGGGAATGTAATGACTTTGTAATGGAGATGAAATGGAGATGCTCTTAAGTTTGTTAGAATTGACTTGGATTTTGTTTGGAAGTAGGTTGATGGATTCGCAATTTGGAGCATGCCACACGATTAATGGATGACACGTATGGAGTGGAGGAAGGACTCCGACCGTCTCAGTATAGGACACATATCAACTTTTTACTTTAAACTACTGGGGCGGGAAAGGACTGACCTGATTTCCCATGCGAATAATACAGTCTGTGCAGCTAACGATAAATTTTTTTCCTGCATTATATTCCGCTACGAAACGATTTCATTTCATTTTGGTTTTGTATGCGTAACCAAGAAAAACTCTAGCGAACCATATCGTTTACTTTTAAAATTACTCAAAAATATATATCCGTGCTCTGGAAAGAATTTTAAAACAATTTTATTTCAGAGAATTTTATATATGGTTCTTAGCCTTTTTTTCATTGGAACTATAGAAAATTAAAATATCATATCCGAGCTTGGCCCGTTTGGACACAATTAAATTTCACATGGAAAAAGCATCTCAAATAGAAATTCGTAATTTCGTTAAAATATTCGTGGGAATTTTAATTAAAATATGTAATTAAAAGGGAAACATAATTTCTAAATTGTAGTATTTCTAACTTTTCCAGGATTGACTGCAATATTGTGAAATTTAATTAATTATTTTTTCCTAGAAATGATACAATTGCATCAATACGTAGTGGTATATTTTTCGATTATGGAATGCATTGGGAGGGGGTTGTTTATAGTTTTCCATTGGCCATAATCCCGAATGTCTATATAAGCGCAATTTTTAATACCAAAAAAAAAATAATAAGCTATTTCAAATGTTACTTTTTTGGAACTTTGGTTTTACAATTGCTTTTCGATATTCGACTTATAATGAAGGTAGCTAGATACTTGTTGATTATGACTTTCAAAATACATTGCGGAAGTTTGTACTAATAATTCTCATTTTTTTTAAATAATATTTTTCCATACAAAAATCTTTACTTTTAAAAAGTTATTCTTTTTTACTTGCGCTTGGAATAAAAAATCTAACAACCAAACAAATAGAGAACAAAAAAAAGTGGGTCCGGCAATAACGTCTGTCTGTCTGTCTGTACATCCTCGTATCTACAGCCTAAACGGTTGGATGGATTTGCTTCAAAACGTGGTTCATACTTTTTTTTCACTATTTTTTAAAGACAAAAAATAAAACTACCTACCATAATTTTTTTTTTGACCAAAAAGATAAATCTTCTTTTTCTCAAAAACGGCTCCAATAATTTTTATATGAAATAAAATGCACGACTGCATCGCACAAACTTGCTCTTATGTTTGATCACATCGTATTCAAAATGTTTCTATTAAGAATGTAAATATATTTTCAAAGTCGTTTTTTACCTAATTTTTTATATACAATTTTTTTTATTATTTTTTTCTAAGAACAAACTTGGAATGACAATTTTAAATAGCTATTTAATAATATAAAGTACCCTTACAATATATTGAATTTTCAAAATAAAAATATTT
The DNA here is from genome assembly GCA_910595825.1 of Philhelius pedissequus. NCBI lineage: Eukaryota > Metazoa > Arthropoda > Insecta > Diptera > Syrphidae > Philhelius > Philhelius pedissequus. Next base: position 31,248,811 of record OU343160.1, read on the forward strand.
TTTTTCTTGAAATCCAAAAAAAAAACATTTTTCGAAATTGTTGATATGCAGTATTATTGATAATTTGACGGACCACCTATATAAAATTTTGATTTAAGTCCGTCGAGCCGTTTATGAAAAAGTTAAAAATAAAAAAAAATGGTTGTATGCCAGGCAACGTTAATAACAAAATATTTAAAAAAATGTTTGACTAAAATGTAGAGTATATCCAAGATAGATACACACTATTATTATCATTATTATAGTTATTATTATTATTTTATCAAAATCGTTAGAGCCATTTTCGAGATAATTGAGATGGTGGACAAAATTGTATAGCAAGTACCGTCATTTGGGGCTACAAAAAACGATTTATAAATCTATCTTAGACAATCACCTAAAACACTTAAATACCAAGTTTTAAGAAAATCGCCTCACCCATTTAGGCTGTAGAGCATTGTACAGACGGACGGAATTGCGGGACCCACTTGTTTGCTGGTCTCTATCATCGTAATGTCAATTTTGATTATAAATCTCGAGTTCGATTTTTTTTCAAATTCACAACTTGGCATCTATATGTATATCGCAGGTAAGAATCAGTTCAGTAATCAAGGGGAAAAAACTATTTCCAAATTTTTTGTTTTGGTAAAATGGTTATTTTTGGTTACTCTAGTAGTACCATTTTACTTGCGATCTTAAGTACTATAAGGCAAGTTATGCATTCGTCGAAAAAATAAAGTTTTGAGATAACAATCAAACATGGCATTATAATGATAGCGAAGACGAAAAAAGATGGTCTAAAAATTCTGTCCGTCTGTATGTCTGTCTGTATGTCAGTCTATCAGTCTGCCTGTATATATACTTATATAGAAACCTACAGCCCAAACGGGTGGGCCGAATTGCTTCAAACTTGGTCTATGGAGTTTTTAAGGTATTGCGCAGAGGGCAAATTGAAATTTTTTGAGCTCAAAAAATAACGGCACCTGCCATATAACCGTTACGTTAAAGCCTATTTTTCTCGGAAACAGCTCTAACTATTTTGATTAAAAAAAATCAGTGCAGCTTTTTACATGCGACCAATCATATGGTTAAAAAAAATTTTAATGTCTAAAATCGGTACTTTCCATAGGACCGTTTTTTTTTTGCTTTCGACTATCTCATAAACGGCTTACCCGATTCTTTCGAAATTTCACACATATAAAGGTTTAGGTTGCCGAATTTATACTGCGTACTAATATTTCTAATTAATATTTTTTTGTATTTTTAAAAGCATTTATAAAAAAAAATTAAAAACTGCTACTTAAATTTTTTTCAAAAATTATATTTATAATGTATTTGCTATGAACTGGTCCTATGAACTGGTGTTTTTGATTTTTTTTAAATTGTTGAAAAAACTTTTTTTTCTCAAAAACCGCTCCACAGATTTTTAATTTTTTTTTCTCATAAATTCAAATTTATCTAACAAATAAAATGGCGTACTTTTTTTGAGCTTAAATTAGTTTAAGTATTTATTTCAGAATTTTGAATTATTTTTTCTTAGATTAAGCCGATTTAATATTTTGTTTTTAAGTTTATATTAATAAATATTTAAGATTGTCATACCAATTTTTTTTAGAAAAAAATTAAGAAAACTTTGTGTATAAAAATAAAGTAAAAAATGACTTTAAAAATATATATAGATTTTAAATAGAAATCTTTTGCATACGATGTGATCGAATATAGAGCAAGTTCGTGCGATCCAGTCGTGCATTTTATTGTTTTGGTTTTCGATTTTCTAGAAAACGGTTCATTTGATTTATTTTTTCAAAATTTGTATGCAGACGCTCGTAGAAAATGTAAGCACTAATATAAGCCAACATTTTTCAAAAAAAAAATGTTTTGAAATAAAAAAAAAAAGACTTTTTGAAAACTCAACATTTCGAAAACGGTTCAATGGGTATGTGCGAAACTTCGTATTTTGAAGTTTTTTAATATTATCTTGAACATTTAAAAAAAATATGTTCTTAAAATAAAAAACAACGGTACGTCCCACACAAATGTTAAAAAATCCGTTAAAATAATGTATTTCTCGAAAACGGCTCCAAACATTTTTATAAAACATTTTGTGTGTTCTTAACGGTACTTCCCATAGAACAACTTTTCGTGTTTTCAACTTCCTCACTTTTGATGATGACCCGATTAAAATTATTTTTTTATGCAAATACTCACTAAAAAAATTTAAAAACTGCATACACCAATTTTCAAAAAAAATGTCGATTTTTCAAAAAAAAAAAAATGTATTTATTTTTAGTTTTAAAATCAATCATTAAATTTTTTTTTGGAATTTGAATTTTATCTGTACATTAATAATATCTTCAAAATGGAGTTTCAAATTTTTTTTCTAAAAATGTTTTTAAAATTTTGTACATACAAAAATAATTTTTTTAAAAACCGGAACTCCTGAACCGTAGCAATTTAGTAAATTTGAAACATTTCTATATAATCTTATCGAGGAATTTATGCCTATAGAATTTCATCAACAACTGAATAATTGCCAAAGCTTTGCTGTTTAAATATCTTCTTAAATATATTTCGTCATGCCAAAAAGTTTGTCATAATATTATAGCTGGTAATTCTGACACAAATTCTCTTGACTTGAGTATGATATTTCTTGACAAGATTTCAAGCCACTTTCCAATAAAACTTTTCTTATGTGGTTTTCCATTGATTCACTATTATTCATTTAGGTATTCACTTATTCTGAAATTTAATGAAAATAGAACAGTGCTAATTGCTTCTACTCAATTCTGATGTTTTGTGTTTCTATGTGTGTGGTTTTGAATTATAAATTCATTATATTATGAACACAAAGAACCAAATAGAAAATCAGATGTTGTCGTTAAGTTTTGACATTTCAGTATGAATGTAATAGAATTTCTTTTCTGGATATCATCAGAAGATGATGTTTTTGCCAAAGGAATGGTCTTAGAAGACTTCCGGACACTTCGAAATGTTTCTACTTGATGCCCAATGGAAAACAACTTATGTCCTTTTTGATTGGTAATTCTGAACAACTTTCCGTTTATGGTGTCGATGTTAGACGAAAAAAATATCTATGTTTCAACATTAATGTAGAAGCATGTGAAACATCGCAGCATCGCAATAAGCTGAAATCTTTTGTCAATGACCTCATGCTTATAAAGGTTAGACCGCACCAATATGCTCGAGAACATGGCTCGACAACCATCAATGTTCTACTTTTTAAGGCACCAGTTATAGCTTTCATTGAAACTCATCATTGAAAACTTTGGTTATCAATTCTGAGGGACTTAAATAAATAAAATTGATGTCGTTTTGGTACTATAATAAAGTTAATAACATAAATAATATTTTTTGTCAAACAAATATTTTATTTGCTCTACCAGTTTCTTGTAAATTCACTTTTGATTTTTTTTGATCATTGAAACATCAAAAGTGAATTTACAAGAAAGTGGTAAAGCAAATAAAATATTTTTTTGACAAAAAAATATGATATATCTTATTACCTTCCTTTTGGTACCAAAACGACATCAGGTTTATTTGTTTAAGTCCTCAAAATTGATAGTCAACAAAGTTTTCAATGATGAGTTTCAATGAAAGCTATAACTGGCGTCTAAACCCAAAAACAACCGCTGGACGAACATGTCGAAAGATTTCAATTTTTTTTGATAACTTTCTGGATCGTCCAACGAACAAACTTGAGTGAAAAGATGCTCGACAACTATTTTTCATTCCGCAAATTCTCTCTTCCTCTTTTCCTCCCTCTTCAATAATCTTGGTCATTTTGACACTCTACGTCGTTAGTTCGCTTCAGAAACTAAGAAAATATGCCGTTCGACAACATCAGTTTCAGTATCCATGTTAGCGCAAGGTTAGATCTATAGTTATTTTTTCCGTCAAGCCATGTTGTCAAGCATGTTGTTCCATGTAAGCCCCCTTGCGGAACTACACATCAGAAGAACTAAGCTTAACAACTTTATATGAAATTGTATGAAGTTCCTCGTATTACGAAATATGTAGCTCATACACACGAAAAGGGAAAAGAAAATTACGATAAAGAAAACATTGCTACAATTTTCAAAACAATGAAGGTATTTTGAATTTGTAATATACATATGTATTGGTTTTTATAATCGAATTTTGAACGTGAAAAATATCGATATTTCTGATTCGATAATTTCTATCATCGGTGTTTTTTCGACGTTTTTCAATTTCACTCATCTCTAAACGATTTAATTCGAGTTTGACATTTAGTAGGTGTGCTTCTGGTTTTGATTCTAACTTCAAATCCAGAAGGAAAATTCTGTTCTATCCAATAGAAGAACTGTCATTTGATAACAATCGAACAGTTTCAGAAGACTTTTGAAGGTTTTCGAAAAAGCCATTAATTAACAGTCAATTTTTTCCACCAAGATGTGTCAAAAAAAACCTGTGTTTTTCGGTTCTCCAAAGACACCTGAGGACCTTAAATTTAATGTTGCAGAAAAGCAAGTTATGTCATTTAATAATTAAAACTTAAAACATTTTTAAATTTAATTTCTTAGTGTATTTGCTTTGGTCCTATGCGCAATCCACAATTTCAAATGTTTTTATTTTCTAAATATGTTTATGAAAATAAATTTAAGTATGTATTCTTTTAATATCCATTTTAATAATAACAAATTGCATACAAAACGAGAATTCACATTAAATCAAATGCCTCAGATTATGGATGAGCGATGTAACTGATGTTAAAACAAATGTATCGATGTTAAAGCAAACAAATCGATGCTTCAATATCGATGATGAAGGAAGAATAAAGGAAATTTGTTAAAAATATCGATATTTTCGATTCGAGAATTATTAAAATCGATGTATCGAGTATTCCACGTTTTTCTCAATATCGCGCATCCCTACTTCACATCTCATGTGACTTTGACGTTTATTCATTTACCTCAACTTGTCCCAGTTAAAATCCTAGAAATAGATCGGATCGAGATCAGGGCGACCCTATGTTCAAAAAAACACGAATTTCTTTACCAGGCTGAACTTCAATTTTTAAAAAAGGGCGACCCTAGGGCGACTTCAGGGATCAAAGAGCAAACCTATTGTAATAGTGCCAATGTGCAATTTTTTTTTGCACTACAACAGCAATATATACTGATTAGGATCTTACAACACTTTTTTTACACCCGAATATTGCAACAGAAAATTACAATGGTGTAAAATTTGCCTGGTGTCGTTGACAGTTTGGCAGCCGTTATTTTCCGTCAGAAATATTTATGGATTTAGTCAGAGTCAGGTAAGACTCAAACTGATTTTGTCATTTTTACTAACCAGTGTTACAATAGTATAGAAAAGGTGCGTTCACGATTTTTATTTTCGCAATCTTACACCTTATTGTTGAATCGGATCGTGAATACCCCTATGGATTGTTATAGAGTTTAATAATTAACCGATAAGAAACTTAGAGGTATGTTTGGAATAGGTGACAATAGTGATCTTTTGGTTGTAACACAAGTGCAAATGTCTTTTTTTTTTAAATATGTTTCTGAACCGCTTCTTAGGCCGTGTGTGAATTGGGTTAAAATGTTGGTTAAATTGCCTACCTGAGTTTAATTTTTATACTAGCGTGGTGAATAAAATGGGTTAAAATTTATGCAGCTGTATAGCAGTCTAAATTGTGTTAAAATTTGACGTTTCTCCAGATGAAGTAATTTGAAACTGTAAACGACTACCAAAAAGTTCAGATCTACTGGGAAACCATATAAGAAATGTTAGTTTTAATTTATTCAATTGAAAAATAAAATTGCATTAATATTTTTGTTTCTGTAGGGTCTCAACAACTGAAGCCAGCTGACCATTCACAACGTCGTAGATACGTCGAAAGGGTGCTTGAACAACAGGCAGTGGACGGCGATTTTTCGAACAAAATTTTCTTCAGCAACGAAGCACATTTCTCACTCGGTGGGTATATTAATAAACAAAATTGTCGTATTTAGGGTTCTGAGAATCCTCAAGTAATTGAAGAGAGGCCATTACATCCACAAAAAGTCACTGTTTGGAGCGCTCTTTGGTCCGGAGATGTGATTGGACCTTACTTCTTCGAAAACGACTATGGGAAGACTGTCACCTTCAATTCGGAACATTATGGTCATATGATAACCGACTTTTCTTGCCTGCTATTGAAGAATACGCCCTGGATAATATGTGGTTTCAACAAGACGGTGCCACATGCCACACAACTCGAGCGAATATGGCTTTATTGCAAGAGACATTTCCTGACCGCTTAATTTCTCGTCGTGGCAATATCCACTGGCCACCAAGATCATGCGATTTGACACCGCTGGACTTTTTTTTGTGGGGCTACGCGAAATGCCGTGCTTATGCAGATAAACCTTTAACTCTTGAGCACTTGAAAACAAACATTCGTCAAGTTATGGCTGAGATGCCGCCCAACATGTGTGAAAAAGTAGTCGAAAATTACCTCAAAAGAATCGATGCTTGCAACAATTCGAGTGGTGGTCATTTAAATGATGTAATGTTTCACACATAATGTCAAAGTTCAAACTTTATAATAAAAAAGAAATATCATGAAAAAAAAATATTTTATGTGTTTTATTTACGTTTACTTTTGAAACCGCAAAATGGATAACCCATTACCTCGCAAATAATTCAGATATGTCTTTTTTTATATATATTATCAAATGCTAGAGCTTTTTTTTAATAAATCAGTGTCATTTAAAATTTGCAAAACACTGACATTGGGTTCCTTCGTTGAACTTTACCCAGAATCGACCTAGGTTTTTCGGTTCTTAAAAAAACACCCGAGAGCCATTAATTTTATGTTGCAGAAAACCAAGTTATGTCATTTAATAATTAAAACTTGAAATATGTTAAATTTAAGTTCTTAGTATATTTTGGTGGCCCTATGCGCAATCCACAACTTCAAAGGTTTCCATGTTATATGTCTGCGTCCGAAAATTAATTTGAGTATTCTTTTATTTCCGTTTTAAAAATAACAAATCAAATCTCATGTGACTTTGACGTTTATTCATTTACCTGAACTTGCCCCAGCTAAAAACCTAGTTCTACTTCAGGGCGAGTTGAGGGCGACCCTAGGTTTAAAAAAAACACAGAATTTGTTTATCAGGGTGACTTCAGGTTTTTCAAAAAACGCTTTAGGGCGACCCTAGGGCGACTTCAGGGCTAAATGAACAAACCTATTATAAACAATTTAATTCATTGAAAGGACACTGAAAGTACATCACGTGTATTTGAAAAATTTATATGTAAATTGATAGTTAATAGTACAGGTTGATTTAGTAAGTTGAAAATATGTTAAATAAAATTTATTATTATAAAGTGATTTAAGAGAACAACCGTTAGAAGGAGAAACCGTTTAAATAGACTCGTTATACTCTTCCGGCCAAATGAAGTTTGTGATCAAAATTTTCGGTTAATTTGCGAAATTTCCTATCGAATCAACTATAATTTATCAAAATCCGCGATAACAATAAGATACATTTTTGCTTTTTTATAATAATAAATTTTATTTAACATATTTTCGGCTTACTAAGTCAACGCGTACCAAGTTGATTTTATTCATATAATTGTTAACTATCGATTTACATATGTATATGGTCTTTAGTTGTGCCCTACTTTGATTGATTTTAAGTACTTAAGAATATTATAATTCTTAAGTAATTAGGTATAAAATTTTATTAAAGATGTTAGGCTATTTCTTAGCTCGTGGCCGCTCGAGCCGGGGCCCTCTTAGGTCGGGGGCCCGTAGCCCTGCCACACTATAGTTACGCCACTGTCAACAAACTAAACATAATGGGAATTGTTCTGAAAAGATTTGGAATTGTTTTTTCAAAATATTAAATTAACGATGTAAAACCGAAACATAAAAGTAAAACTGAGATTTCTTATGATTTTTCGTGCCAAATTATTAACTTTATATTTTCTAAGTCGGATTTTGCGAAAGAAACTAATTAACTTGAACAACCAAAAAAATGTTTTTAGGGAATTTTTTTAAATCTTGAAGGAATTTTAGCCAAAATAGTGTTTTAAAAAATCCCTTTTAACGCAATTCACACAGCATAAAGCTAAATTTGATACCACCACAAACCAAACTTCAAAATTTATCCAAGGAAGAAAATTTAACCAACATTTTAATGCAATTTTCACACGGCCTTAAAACGCAAAAACAAATTTCACCGAAGAAAACTAAGCCCATGAAAATTTTTCGGTTTCCAGGGTATTTTATTTCCTCGTAGATATTTCCCTAAAAATCTTTTGTGGGTTATTCTTCAATATCTCGTTAAGTGCTACCTATTTTATTAAAAATTTGAAAACACCAATGTATAGGATCCCTCTTTGAAGTTCACATAATAATGCACTTAACCACGACCAGATTCTGTCCACAGAAACATTAATAATTATGAGTCTTATAACGGAATTCATATTAAATTTCAATCCCGTATTATATTTAGATAGCGACCCAACACAAAATCGCTGGAAACCAGAAAATAACTAATAAATTTCTAATGTTGGCGCAATAGAGAGAGTATAACACAATTATTTAACCATAAAAGCCCATAACTCCAAGCAAACGGAAGCAATAATCATCCATTAAAATTCGAGTATAGAAACATGAAAGTAAACCTATACCTACCCAAAACCTACTTAAATTCTACGAGTAGTTATAGTATGTACCTTCATCTAAAAACTTTATCATAAATAACAGAGAAAACCCATTTATTTGGAACTGGATATAGCTAGCTATAAGCTATATATCTAGTAGATATTATAGAGGCAGAAGCATATTACCGAAGAGCATTAAGAGCCTTTAATTAGAAATCCAAGCGCACCAAAAGTAAATACCATTTGTCAAAGCTTCAGTTACAGTTCGCAGTTTTCCGCTTTTCGCATATAGAGTATAGTGCGGATTTCTACTGCCTAGCCTATACACACACAACAGAACTTATATATATATAAAGCTACTTCAAAAAATGCCATCATCATCATTGTCAGAATTGGAAGCAGGGGCCTGAATTTATATATTCACAAATGGCAAAGCCAACACTCTAACTAAATGCGAATATGAAACTCTGTAGCTAATTACAAATTAATTAACCATTTGCCTCCCTTAACCCGACCCGACTCTTTATATATCGTGATGCTATCACAGCTTAGAGAGTGCTTTCAGCAGCGTCCACCTCTCGCTTACAAAAATATCTAGATAAAATACTCCACTCCCACACTCATGACGACAACGACAACGAGATCGAGAGAACGACACCGAGCACTAAATCCTTATAATAATGCAAACTCGGAGAGGGTTTTAGTTTAGGAAACAGCACATTTTTACGACTTTATGGCTGGCTGAAGGCCGGAATTTATCCATGGCTTTTACCAGGACCCGATAATAATCAAATGGATTTTAGTGCTCAAATTACCCTTGGGCGCGACGGCCGGCGGCGGCGTGTGGTGGCCACAAAGGAGGAAGTATGGATATCTACTTCAAGTTCTAATCCACAACCAAAATTGCTAATTGAAATTCTCACATAAATTTTGGAACCACTCCAAAACGACACTGGCACGCATTCAAACTGCATTCCCTTTTTTCATCTCCATCTCATCATCGCCATGCAATAATTTGGTTATGCGAACAAGGTATGCCAACGCCAAGTGAATGTGGTTACATACCGAAAAACCGATGCACAAATGTATATGCATAGATATACCAAGCCAGCCAATGCCATTCTTCAATTGAGAAGGCCTTGTCTGCAGTGTGCATCATCAAGGCACACAATTTTGGTCTGTTGTTCTTGGACTTGAACTTCATCGATTGTCCGATATGTATAGGAAGAACTGGTCCGGAAGCAACATTCACTTCCAATCCAGTTCCAATTTTATGTTTTTGCTCTAAATTGGCTGCGATGCAGGTTGGTCGGATTATATCAATAAAGGGCCATCGATTGATTGGGCAATCTCAGGGACATCAAGGTGCCTTTTGTTGCTTTGATGATTTCGTGAAAGGAAATGATGATTTAGTATAAAAGTTCGCCTCTTCCAGTGGAATGGTATCAGTTAAAGTTTGCTCATTTTCAAGTACAGACCCTCTTAACAAAACAAACCCTTCAATCAAAATGTTCAAGTTGGTAAGATACCTTTAAACTAACAACATATATAAAGTTTATACGCTTTGCTCCTTTTTTTCAGGTGGTACTTTCTGTTATCCTTGCCGTTGTTGCAGCTAAGCCATCTGCCATTGCTGTTGCAGCAAGTCCATTAGTCTATTCAGCTCCAGTGGCAGCAGCGACTTTAATCCATGAACCTGCTCATCTCATCACTCAAGAGCATTCTTTAAAGAAGGTTGGCGATGTGGTCGAGAGTGTACCCACTGCTGTTTCACATCAAAGCTCAACAATCGTCCACAACAGGGCTAATGTTGTTACTCCAATTGTTGCGCCAGCCATTAAGACCAGCATAACTCCAGCTATTCGGTCGTATGCTGCCCCAGTTATTGCTCATCAGCCAATCCTGCAATACGCTCTGCCCTATAGCTATGATTATTTGAAGGCTCCTCTATACAAGTCGTATGTTCCTTTGACCTACTAAAGATGACCAAAAATGTGCAAAAGTTTAATTTGATCCGAACTTTTTTTTTAGAATAAAATAAAATACAATACTTTTTTGAAAAAGAAATTAATTTGTTTTGGTTAATTTTGTGGGACTTAATTTAAAATTCCTGGACGAAAATTGGTAAGGATATTTAAAAAAAATGTATTTTTCAGTACAACGGCGATTATTTAGCTTCTTTCTAACGCTGTAAGCATTAGCTTCTTACAGGTTTTGGTTGAGCAGATATCACCATCCAAGGAAAGTCCTACACATTTGCATGAAAAAGTTGTCAAAATAACTTTGGATGGACATATTTCGGGAAGCAGATTTTGGAGATATTTGTGGTATTCACTTGGACTTAATTTTTATATTGAAATTTAGTTTTTTTAGGGATGCGCTCTCTAAAGGGGTTTTGACTACCCTTAAATTAAAGAATCACAGTGCCAGCGTCAGGGAAGTAGGGAAGGATGCAAGAGGGGATACCGATGTACATTGGTTCTGAATTTCTGAATATAAAAGTTGGAGGGGAAAATAGAGTCGGAAGTATTCCACATTCGTGTTGTACTGCTAAAGAAAGAATCTCTCTACTTGACAGTAGGTGCGTCCGAAGGTGGGCTTAAGGCTAAACTGATGAGAAATCCTAGAAGCGCGAGTATTATGGTTGAAAAGATATCTTAAGGGGAGGAATGCAACTGGCTATTTTATTGTTTATAAAAATACGGATATAATATAAATGAAAGACATGAAACATTTCAACTTTGCACGAGAGATCTAATTGTTTCAGTGTCACGCTATCGGTCGATCAATCGAAAGGAAGCGAGAGATTTGAGTGGGAGCGTGAGCCTTGTTTGGCTTAGTTTGTGTGCATTAAAATCCTGTTGTAGTAAGACGAAGTATTTTCATTTTAGGGACTTGACATGTCTACCATTCTTGTAGTTCTATTCTGAATTCTATTTTTAAAAAAATCTCAATTGAACTTTGGGAGCTCCTGCCCAAATGTGCGAGTTATACTCCAGCTTTGGACGAATGAAGGTCTTATAGATTACAGGCAGATCAGACGTGGAGAAGAATTCATTGCATCTTGAAAAAAAGCCCAAACACTGCAGCGTTTTTGGCGACATTACATATGTGTTCATTCCACAATAGGTGGCTTGTGTGATGCACATGCCATAGACTGATAGCTGATCGGTTTCTTCAAGGCAAGTGCCGCCCATACGGATAGCGGCGCATGGGGTGGATTTTGCTTTAATGACAGAAGAAAGCGTTAAATTTTTGAAGCATTAAATTGTACGCGGTTTTATATTCCCCATTAGACGATGCTTTCAAGATCAGAATTTAATGAGCTTTTCATATGCTGCCTTTGCAGTTCCACATCCGAAGAACAAGGAAGTGAATCTGAAAACGAATATGAAAAGCTGATAACACTATCGCCCAGATAAGAGATCTTTAATTAAAATGAGAAAAAGAGATGGAGACAAAACGGAACCCTGGGACACACCAGCATTTATTTTATGAATACCAGATTTGAAACCATCTAATACTACTTGTATTGAGCGGTCCGAAAGGTAATTTCTAATCCAACGAAAAAGAGATTCATCGATACAAAATGCACGCATTTGCGATCTGATGGTTCGATGCCAAACTCACACAATTTTTTTTCTGAGCCCGCGAATATTGGTATAATCGACCCTAAATACACCAACCATTTAAACATTCAAGTGGAAATAGATACAGACATACATATATGTATATAGCTTGTATAAGATTTCTATATACAAGCTATAGCTTGTATTAGATAGGTATATACAAACTATTGATTTTTGCGCTATAACTAACAACTGTGGCTGGCCTATAGAAGGTCTTATAAAAGTTGTTTTGAAAAGTTATATCATTAAAATGTTTAATTTGCATAAGGAAGCCATATGCAAGTCATATATAAGCTCCAGCTTGCCAAATTCATCAAAATCCGTCCAACTGAATGCTAAATTATTAGTAGGGATTGTTTGCCTGATAGGGTTCTCCCTACTTCTGGACACTTGACAAGGTGTGATGTGTTTATCACTGTTGGTGTTTTACTATTCTGAACAGCTGTCTAAGTGATAAAATATATATATATATGAACTTCTATAAAACCACTAAGACAACAACATCTGCAGACATAAATTAATTTTCACACCAATTACATTGTTTTAAAATCTTCCAATTTTAAATTGTAAGTGTCCTTGCGACATCATTCTTAAGGTCTATACCTACCTAAATAAAAATCCATTAAGTACCTTTTGAAAGAACGAAAATCTTGTTTTATTCAATTTGATAATATCGAAAAATTAATATCAAGGTGATAAATTATATATGTAGGTTAGGTACTTGTTTTTCTCACGACCCACGACAATGGATAATAATTAATAACACTTTATCTAGCCCCAGCCCAATGTCACATCACGGTCACTCAAATGCCAATTCGAATTAAACGTTACACCAGCCCCCATGGTATTCCTAAACTTGAAGCAAACCCAAAAAAGTGTCTTAAATCCATTAGTAGGATAAACCCCGGAAACAAATAGAAAACAAAATCAATTAAATCTCGTATTTTTCTTACGACAACGACAGGCTGTCGTCGCGTCGCGTCAGCCGATTACCCGAAAATGAAAATCTCAAAAAAAAAAAAAAAAAAAATTTAACAACTCAGCTAGCAACGCGTGAAAATGACGCACCTCCTCTACTTTTTCATCGAAAATGACAAGTAAATACCCCAGCTATATAAAATCGACATCACCATAGATAGGTTTTCTTATGACCAAAAAAGTTAATTACACCTCGGGGATGCTGTGGCACTATATCCGTCCGGCTCCTTGGATTGAGCAGGAAAAATCGAAAGCAAATATTCCGACTCATCCAAATGATACGCATTTGCTGAGTTTTCCCTTGTCATTAATTATCAATAAACTCTATAACATCCTAACCCCTCCCGCTCCCCTCCACCAGTCCAGCAGCAGTATTGTTTTTATTTATCATCAATATCAAGGACCTTCGATCCTTATTTTGTATTTTTCATCATCAAGGCGGGATATAAAATCAAACAGGAGTGGGGGCGATAGGTAGGTGGTTATGGTGTGATTTCCTTTTCGTTGTTTGATGAATTTTCGTGCAGAAAAGACACCACAAGGAGAGCAAAGGATCAAAGTTTTATTAAATGACAATCGAATCGATTCAGGATGAATGGAGAAGCGTTCTTCATCGCTGATTACAAAACCATTTTTCGATTTTATCTTTCCTTCGTTTCCCTTCATTCTCGTCCAATCAGTGGTTTTTTTTTTGTTTGCTCAATATTCTTACTTGCGACATTACTAGTTTTTTTTTAAGGGCTCGTTAAGGATTTAAAAATAAAAATATATTAAATAAATTATGATATGTTTTTTTTTCTTAATAAAACGTCATTTATTTTGGATATCTACTTAAATTAGAAAAATTAAAAGAATTTTGGAAAACAAAACTTGACTTCAATAATGTTTTGAACAGATTTATTCGTCTCTTCTGATGTTTTAAAAAGATATTTTAGTTTGTTTTGAAATGTTGATATTTCCGCTGTCAGTGGTCTATTTTTAAATCTGCAAAGTTCGCTCAGGGTATACATAAATAAAATGCACAACTGGATCGCACGTACTTCCTCTTATGTTCGATCACATCGTATGACAAAAGATTCTTAATAGAAATTGGTAAATATATTTATGGGGCAGAGGCATGGACACTGACAAAATCGGATGAAAACCAGCTGGGTTACTTTGAGAGAAAGATTCTTCGAGTTATGTTTGGCCCAGTGTGCATCGGTGGTGAGTGGAGAAGAAGATTTAACGACGAACTTTACGGGCTCGACAGCGATATCAACCTGGTCAAAAACCTGAATATACAACGATTGAGATGGCTAGGTCACGTGGAGCGCATGCACATCGACGCACCAGACCGACGAGTCTTCGTATCCAACCCCGGTGGACATCGCAGAGGAAGGCCTTATCTTAGGTGGCGCGATCAAGTGGTGAACGACCTCAACCAACTTGGTGTGCGTAACTGGTGGCAGATAGCTAGGGACCGGGCTAGCTGGAGAGGTTTGCAGGTTGAGGCCGTGATCCATCCTGGATTGTAAGCGCCATCTAAAGTAAAGTAAATCAAGCTTGATCAAAATCTAGAGTTCGAATTTTTTCACATGCAAAGCCTGCAATCTGCATACATACTCGTATGTATTTACTACGAGTATATCGCAAGTAAAAAAACACACACCCACAAAAATGTGTACGATCCATAATTTTTGAACTGGGAATGTACGTGCTTTAAAAAATGTCATTTTGCTTTGGCGCTGGTTTTGAAAAGAAAGCATCGCTTCTACTTCCATCGATCAGCGAAATCAGAAATTATTGCGTTACGAAAAGGAGGACATCGCGAGTTTTCTAGGGGGGCAAGCGTTCAAAAAGGGGGGTAAAACATGTTTTTGAAAAATAAAACATCAGATTAAAAAAAGTGAAGTAAGATCATTGGATTTTTTATTATGAAAAAAACAATTACAAAAATCAAAGGTTGGCTGTGTTGTCTATGTGTATATAGGAAGAGGAACAGAAAAGTTACTTGTATGCGTGTTTCAGCTTGTAGGCAAATGTCAAATGAAAGCAGAGGTTTCCGGTCTTTGCGTTATTAGTTTATGGTCATTGCTCAACTTCAAATGCTTCAAACAGTAATTTTTTATATTATATTTCTTGTTTGACTGGTTCGGTGAGTGAGAGCTCTCTTTTAATTTCATTTGCTTTGCGCTTTATTGTGAATTTTTTTTCAACTGTTTTGTTCGTTTGAGTTTTATATTTGTGCCTAACGAGATTTACTTGCTTATTTCTGTATGTTTGCTGTGTGTGTATTTATTCATGTGCAATATTTTGCGATAGGCAATCAAGCGAAATTTTGTATTTATCTACTTTATTCAATGTGATACGCGTCGAGCTGTACGCCGTGAACTTATACTCTGTCCCAGAAAAATAGGCAGTACACGTCTTATGGGAAAGCTTTTTCAAAATCAGTAGCGTGTCATATTTTTACTCCATACTAAATTGAAAGAACTTCTCCACAAAAAGTGTTTGTCCGGCCGTAAATGTATTTATAAAGTAATAAAAAAAAATTCATTGCAACTGACGCTTACCTGACGTCCCACTCAGGGCACATCTGAGTGTGGACTGAATTGCCATTGCTGTGGGCTGTCGCTGCTGCTGCTATTCAACTCCTATTAAATATTGATGAGCTTCAGAGTTACTAGGGATGGTCCTTATTCAAAATTAACCGGTTTTCGGTTTTTCCGGTTATTTTCCATCGCGGTTTAACCAGACAGTTTCAACCGGACAAAAAAACCGTTTTTTTTTTCAATAACCGGTTTTCGGTTTTATATACAAAAATCGTTAGTTTTTTTATTTGCTTTAAAAACGATCATGTTAAATAAAATATATCTAGGTACATACGACCATGGACATTTGTATTTTCCGAAAAGAAAATACTATTATTTTCGAAAAAAAACTACACTTCGTGAAATACTCCCATACAAACGAAAATTGTAATGCGACAACATATTTTAGTTAATAATTTTATTTTAAATAATAAATTATGTTCAAGTTCACAACCGTTAACAGTTCAACAACAACCGTATCGCAATGAGATGAAATTAGATGATAGATAGAATAGTAAACATACTCGTACACCGTCTGTATATCTCATTGAAATGGAAGCCAAGATGATAGGATGGAAACTTTTTCAAAAGTTACATAACTTAAAATAGTGTAGGTTTCGACATCAAACAACTCATTTTTTCGGAAGTGTGTGTAGTTCAAAATGATTTCACCTTTCTACCACTACAACTTCTCTATAAAAGAAAAGTTAGCAGGGGTGAATAATTTTGTAAGTTGCACACACACAAATGCATGTTTTATGAAACAAAGATAATTTTTTTGCAAGACATTTTATATTTCTGTGGTGATAAAAGTGTCAATGTTTTTTTTTTTATTTATTTATTTATTCAGAATATGGTACATAGCTTTGTAGATACTTTAAGCATAGGAATGAGAATTATATAAATTCTTAGCAACTATAAATTTAACAAACGTGACAGATAATTAGGAAAAATGTAATTTAGTTTTGAGAAGTAAATCATTTTTTTTTTTTTTTTTAAAACTCAATGGACTTATTACTAAAATCTTAAAACTAACATAAAACAATTAAACATATTATTTGGCAATGTTTTTTAATATTGGGTTTTCTTTCATTAAACATTTGTTAATAAAGTTCGTGTGTACTATGGAACATTTTTCTTTTACTGTAGGAATATTAGCGATTTCATGTAGTCCAATTGTTGAAAAATGCCAAGGGAGGTTTAAAATAGTTTTAAGTATTTTATTTTGACAGATTTGTATCTTTTTATAGTGACAATCTGCACAAGTATGCCAACAAGGTGAAGCATAAAGCATAGCGGGGAGAAAAACTACTTTGTATATTAATAATTTATTTTCAAGGCTTAGGTGAGAGTTTTTATTCAAAAGTGGATATAAAATTTTGATTAGAAATTGAGCTTTCTTGATGCTTTCTGAAACTTGGCTAGAAAAAGTCAAGCTTTTATCCAAAGTTATACCCAAATATTTAATAGTTTTTTCCCATTGAACAGGAGCATTGCAAACTATTAGATTTGTTTGAGGTAGATTACTTTGCTTTCGTTTCTTTGTAAAGAAACAAGCTTGAGTTTTACCAGGGTTTATCTTGATTTTCCAAGAATAAAAGTAGAGTTCAATTAGATTGAGTGCCTTTTGAAGGTTAAATAAAATTTGTTCACATTTTTCTGAAATACTATAAATGCATGTATCGTCTGCGAAAAAAGATCTTTTACAGAAACTGAGAACAGGAAAGTCAGATACATATATGTTATACAGCAAAGGAGAAAGGGTCGATCCTTGAGGAACGCCGGCCTTTATGGAGTACAACGGGGATTTGCTTAGCGAAATTTCAACAAAAAACTTTCTTTCATGCAGAAAACTTTGAATTAATTTAATAAGATATGTAGGAAGACCATTTACTAAGAGCTTATGAACGATGCCGTCATGCCAGACGCAATCAAAAGCCTTTTCAATATCAAATGACACGATTCCAACAGATTTTTTATTTTTAAGTGCTTTTTTAATGTCTTTGGTTAATCTCATTACTTGATGCGTTGAAGAATATTCTTTTCTAAAGCCAAATTGTTCTGGTGGAAGAATATTTTTGGTTGAAACGATTTCTGTCATTTCTAGACAGATGATTTTTTCGAATAGCTTCCCTAAGCAGCTAAGCAAGCTTATAGGGCGGTAAGATGATATTTCTGTTAGTGGCTTATTAGGTTTTGGAATCGGCACAATTTTTGCAACTTTCCATCTTCTGGGAAAATAACCAAGCAAAAAACAGTTATGGAAAAGATAACTTAAAAACAAAATACAACTTTGAGGGAGATTCTTTAATATTTGGTTAGACATGTTATCATAACCCGGAGCTTTCTTTCTTTTTAGATCTGTTTTAATAATATCTTTAATCCTGTTCGGTGAAATGTTGGGAACGTTTTGAGGATCTATAACAATCTGATCTAATTCAGTCATACTTTTATTAACTTTTTCAATAGTAACACTACTGTTAAAGGTATGGGTGATTGAGTGGGTGCTTTCAAAATATTTCCCTAGCTCGGTTGCTTTATCCAAACTTGTATTTATTTTATTGCCATTTACTGTTAAATGGGGTATTTGCGAGTTTTGTCTCTTAAATATTCTTGAAAGTTTCCAAGTAAGCTTATCATGTTTCTTTATCTGAGATAAAGTCTTGTTCCAATGCTTGTTTCTAATAATTTGAAGTTTTTTAAGTACTAATTCATTAAGAAGCTTCAGTTGAAATTTGAGAAATTGTGTTCTTTGTCTCTGATACCTACGCCGTACAGTGTTTCTGAAAGTGATGGTTTTGTGTCAATGTAAATAACCGATTTTTTTCAGCCGGTTATTGGATTTCTGAAAAATCACCGGTTTAACCGAGGCAAACAAATCTCCGGTGAAAACCGGTTAACCGAAACAAAATAACCGGTTCGGTCACTGGCCAGTTTTTCCCATCCCTAAGAGTTAACCATGTCAATTTGTTAACTCGTTCGGTTTTTGTTCCTTGGGTTTCTGTTGAGGTCCTTTTGATTTGAGAGCTTTAAAAAAAGTTTTGAATGATGAGTGTTATCGTGGAGTGTTTTCATTTTTTGCCCTTCTTTAAATGTGTGGAAAATATGTTAAATGCAGTTACATATTTCTTTGAAGAAGAACATTATTTCCGTAGATTTTCGTAGCGCGCTGTTAATTAATACGAAGTAAAGTAATTTTATATTCGAGGATTAAGATTGCCAAAAAATTAAGTTCCGAAAAAAAAAAGAAATTGTTGACGCGATAAAAAAAATAATAAAAATTTGCAAAATAAGACAGAAGCTGTGAAACAAGTAGCTGATATTTTTCTTGTATGTGAACGAACAGTTTACAGACTTCTTAACGAAAACAGTTCCAAAAGCCAAATCTTGCCACCAAATAAAAACAAATCTGATAATGAATACATTTTTTATTTTTGCCAGTTTTTATTTAAAAGGGATTATGCCTACTGGGGATACCCTTTAAAAACGCGCATTTATATTACATCATGTTAGTGTGGAAGCTATAAATGTTTTAATTTTTATAAACAAAACGATTAAATAAAAATTCCTATGTAAAACAAGTGAGGTAACCCTACATACTATGCTTTCATATTTGGGCCCTTTTAAAATACACACTACGAAAACCCTGTGAGAGCTTTATTGATGTGGCCGTGGCGTGATAGTTGTGTGTTTGCCTGTCAACCTCATGGTCACAGGTTCGATTTCTGCCGTAGTCTACATACTTTTATTTTTCCATTAAAAAAACCAATTCTGATTGGTGATTGAGTAAAACTAGTATACCGATAAAATATGGCAAAGATTAAAAAATTAATGCGAATTATAAGGGGCATAGAAAAATAAGACACTGAAAATTCTCCGCATTAGTTCAGCCGCCATCCCTGGAGATAAAATCTGAGACTACTACCACCTACAGTCTCAGAACATCGCGCCACACATCTTTCCTATCATTCTTTGTCTTCCTTAACTTCACGCCCGTGCTGTGTTGAAATATATATATATATATATTTATTATAATCCCTTGAGCGCGTGTAGATTATAAAAAAAAAATAGAGTAACAGATTTATGCAATCCTCTGTAGCGAGAAAGAATGAGAGGCAAACGTCCTATATTGTGTACAGAGTATAGTTGCTAAAAACTCAAGCAAGTACTAAAAAAAACCTAATAGTGGGACTCGGCTTTATTATTAGCCGTGTTTTATTATCGCCAATAGCCCATATGGTTCACCCCGTAAAAAAACGATCTGGGTTATGCATTTAAATGTACTCTCTGTTCGCCGAATTTAATACTAATATTTGCAAACCCAGATAGAAAACCTGATAGAAAGCTTGATCTCGTGTTGTTTTTGTAATACGTATTAAAAAATAACCCAGACCCGTAGAACTAAAACGCAGCTTTTGAGACAGGTATTCATGTGGTGAGTATCTTACAGATGTTCAATTGGGATAGTATGTACTTATAGTTTGGTTTAAATTCAATTGGGATAATGAGTCCGGTATTACAAAGCGCGTGGTTACCCCTGCGTGAATGATGTGCGAAAGAGAAAGAAAGAACGAAAAGATGAAACAGAAATAAATACATCTGAACCACAAATAAGCCATAATAAAGATTGGAAACCTTCGTACGTTTCACCCCCCAAAACCCACTTGTTTACATTGTTGTATTTGTAGCTTTGAAACTCTATCCATGAATAGATGGGAAATCGAAAAGCAAAACAAAAACAAATTACTAGGGCTGTGTTGTCTATGTGTCTATAGGAAGAGGAACAGAAAAGATTCTTGTGTGCGTTTTTATCAATGTGTCTATTGGAAGAGGAACAGAAATGTTACTTGTGTGCGTGTTTCAGCTTGTAGGCAAATGTCAAATGAGAGCAGAGGTTTCTGGTCTTTAAATTATTAGTTTATGATCTGAACACTCGAGGGTATGATTTTCCTTGCGTGTTTTTGACGTTTCTCTTTCTACTCTTTCTTTCATTTTCGGATTTGCTTCATTCAATTTGCGCTGTAAATGAATAAACACCAAACACCAAAACACACCAAACACGCAGAAAATGAAAAAAAGGCTTTGTGTAATAACACGCGCGTTACCGAATAGATGTTCAAAGAAAATAACCAAGATTTGCGCGTTACAGTCACGCGCTGTGTAATACCTGACTAAGCGAGTTTCTGTATTTTGAATAAAGAAAAGCTTAGATTGGTTATGTGTATTGCTGTTCCATTCCAAGCACATTAAAATGCGATTTAAGACTCGGAATACTTATGTAATTAAATGAAATATTTTCATGTTTTCTGGGGAAATATTTCATTGGAGCCTTAACCGTAGAACGTAAGGTTTATGGAATGCAAAATGATGTGACAAATCCAAAAGAATTCACAGAATGCATGAATTCTTAATTTTGTTTTCTGAAAATCAGATTCTTTTCAAATTAAACAATTTTTTTTTCTGGAACAACAGATCCGTATTGAATTTCGAGATGGATTCAAAACGGATTTGTACACAAATTCACACACACACTACAAAGCAATGAAATTTTTGTTTTTAAACGCGTTTTCGATTTAATGTGGTAAGAAAGTTTCTCATTTGATGGCTGATGGTTTGAAATTTAGTTTTATAATATGGAAATAAATACAATTACTGCAAAAATTATGAGATATTGCAAAATTATATTTTATATGTTTTGCGATAGGTTGATCGCGCAATCTGGCAAACATTCGTGTTTTTATTAATAATTTTCTCTCTAAATTGTATTGTGTTTTAAAGTTTTGAATTCTTACGAGAGAAGGCTCACATATATAACCAGGCTCTATATATATTTTAAGGAAATATCTATATTGTATCTTTTAATAATTGATAACAAAGATTAAGACTTAATCTATAAAACAAAAATAATTTTAAGCATTCTGAAAAATCCTTTTTCCAGTATACAGTACCCGGATAAGTGCCTCACGCTAAAGTGCCTAACCCGTCTACGTACCTTTATTTTTTTAGAACCAAAATTCTGAGGATTGTTTCATATGAAATTCAAAAACTCATCTTATAAGTACCTTCCGCTTAACTACCTTTCCCGCTTAAATGCCTTTTATTTTGTATACTTTTATTGAAATTTACCTGACAAAAATTCTTTTAAGTTGTTACACATTTGAAATTATCTGATAAAATACAACAGTTTGTTTTCCTTTAGAGCTTCCTCTTGTTTTATGCTTCAAAATTCATAAATACAAAACTATAATAATCTTAATCTATTATAATGATTCGTGGACCAAATGTAGTTAAAATCTATTTTGAATCAATAATTCAACACGTTTGATTAAATATATTTGTCTGGCCCAGGACAAAATCTTCCAATTTTAATGATTCAAATTTTTAATTTGTTTGGATATAGCTTCTTTATTGGTTTCTTGTCAACAAATCTATGTAAGATGAACTGAACTTAAGAATATTGCGTATGAGTAGGGCCCTCACTAGCGAACTGATGAATCGAAGTGAGTAGATCGCCGGGACGAAACGCAAATTTTATGGACTAAAGGCCGTTAAAAGCTATTTTGAATTAAATGTTTTTTTTTTTATAAAAAATGTTTGTTTTAATTTTTGTATATGTAAATATGAGATAAGCATCTATGTGCACTTAAGCGGGTTTTTTATAACTGCCTAACCCGCATAAGTGCATACCAAAGTGGGTCATTTAGCGTGAGGTACTTATCAGGGTTTTACTGTACTACAAATTCTTCCTATCTGATCGGCAGTTTTATGAGAATTCTATTCGATCCACGCTCTGTTAGAATTATAAGCAGTCCGAAATTGTTTGCTAAAATGCTAATAGAATTCTACTCCTCTCCTACCTCTGTATCTGTAGGTTCTTGTTTTGTTCTTTAGGTATTGATAATATTGTTGATTGTGATGATGATGAAGTGTTAAATTAAATTTTCAGTTAATTTTGAATGTTTATACATTTGCCTTCCTTAATTGCATATCTGCTTATTGTTTGTTAATCTTTTTAATGCATCCAATCATACATATTTCCACTTCTTAAATATAAGGCATATTTTTTGTAAAAGTAGTATTAAGATACTGAAATTAGCTGTAGCTTTAACGATATTGTGTCTTATAATAAAATAAGCAAAAAATAAAAATGATAGCAAAATTATTAATTTCAAATGAATGGTGATTGTAAAATTTAAAGTTGAATTATCAAAAATTAAGTAAATGAATGCAATCTTTTGATTGAACTCGCTTAAGAATGCATTAACATAAAGATTGATTTCTTTTACAACTTTGTCACAAGCACGAATGATCATAAATATCTATAGATACGTTAGCCTCAGTTCGTTCTCGTATCTTTAGCATCTTTACTCAAGAGCTTGATTGATATATCATATCTTAATTGCGTTGTAGGTTCTATAAAATTATATTAAACTTAAAAAGATCAATTATATACGACTTGGTAATGCACTTAATTTTCACATTTTTTATTAAGAAAAAAATACATCGGACCAAAATCCGTGATGGCGTTGAATTTATCTGGATTATTATACGAATTTGGGCTGGTGGTTTCTTATTGCGAGAAGGACTAAGGTAATGGATGCGTAATTACGGTTGCTACTGCTAACTGACAAAGGAATTACCTTTACTTACAGCTACAGTGAATGAGTATGATATTAAATGGTTTCTTTTTGTTGACAGACTTTCTCTCTTTTGTCTTATTAGTTTCTTATGATAAATTTTATAAATGATTTGTTGAAGCACCTTGATTTGCGTTAATAACAATGACTTAATTTTATAATTGCGGATACAAAAAAAAAACGTAAATCTAGAATATTAGATATCAAGTTATCAAGATAATGATGGTTATTTTCCGGGCACTACGGTCTTGAGTGCTTGATATGGATGCATGTATTATTCATATGTAAATTCGTTATTAAAATAAAAGTGATTCGAATTTGTGAGCTTCAACATTTTATTTCTAGATCAATATTCCTTTTACAAAAAATCGTAGGCACAAGTTTCTTAATGAAAAAATGTTTGTACAAGAAAAAATATTTTTTTTTTGGATTTTTTGAAAAACAAAAAAATTAACACTTCGAACGGTTGGAAGATATTTTTTAAATATTTTTTTTTAGGTTTATATTATTAAATACATAAAATTGCCATACCAATTTTATTTTAGAAAAAAATTAAGGAATTTTTTTATATAAAAAAAAAACATGTACGTCTCGGGACGCCCGACAGAAGTGATAACTTAAACTAATCTAAGTAGAACCTTTTTTTTATAATCGCGCTCAAGGGATTATACTAACCTTTAACCCTTTAAATGTTTCAACACAGCTCGGGCGTCAGGTTAAGGAAGAGAAAGAATGATAGGAAAAGATGTGTGACGCGATGTTTGAGACTGAAGGTGGTTGTTGTCTCAGATTGTATCTCCAAGGATGGCGGCTGAACTAATGCGGAGAAGTTTCCGAGTCTTATTTATCTATGTTCCTTATAATTCGCATTATTTTTTATTCGTTGCTATATTTATTGATATACTTTTTACTCAATCACATGTTGTTAGTGCTATGCCTAAATAGCATGTGATGAGTAAATCAGCAACTCATTGTATGATATTTATTTTAGAATTGGTTTTTAATGGAAAAATAAGAGGACATAGACTACGGCGGGAATCGAACCTATGACCACCCCCAAATTTAATATTAAAATTGTATAACTTGAGAAAAGCTTCGGAAGTTCTTCGTTAATTTTATTAATTTCCAAAGTTCTCCGTTTGCATGAGAGAGAATGAAGACAGACTGAAACCGTAACGTGTTACGTAACGAAGCGGCTTATCCTCCCATAAGCAGTTATCACTTCAAAAATTAATTAAAAAACGACTATTAAGAATCTTGAGCTTATAATGTGAACGAACATAAGAGCAAGTATACGTGCGATCCAGTCGGGCATTTTATTTCTTATAAAGTCATTAAAGTAATTTTCGAGATAATTAAGATTTAACTTTTTTGGTACAAAAAATTGTGTGGCAGATACCTGTATCACCGAAGGCGAAAAAGCACCAAGTTTGTAGACAATGCCTTCTGTGCATAGGTTCTAAATAGGCTCTAAATAGGCCTAAAGATTAACAGGCAGAATTGTATACCCACTTTCCCGTGTTTTCTGTTATTTTGTTTTAATGCCAAGTTTGATCAAAATCTAAAGTTCGTTTTTTTAGTACTTTTTAATATAAGTACATATGTATTGGTATATTGCAAGTAAAAATGACATTTAAACATTTTAACGTTTAACATGTGTGTAAAGATTCTTAAAATCCGAATCGATGTTCGAAGAAGAACTGTCATCATGTGTAGTGTCAAACGAAACGAACAATTTCAGAAGCAATCGGAATGCCTCGGGTCGACTCATATTTATCTGCCAGTGTCAGACTGGCAGCTGCGTTTTTTGTTCCAAAAAGTAAATTGGACACATTGAGGTATTTCATCAACAAAAGGGCAATTCCCAAGATAATTCGAGAAAAAAACGGTCTTGTATCATTGTATCATTGTTAAAGTGTAGCATTTTTTTGCACTACCACAACAAAATATACTGAATGCCTTACACTTTTACAATACCCGAACCCTATTGTAATAGAAAAATACAAGAGTTTAAGATTTTTTTAACACAAGCTAAGCCTTCTTCAGACCAAATGTGAAACAGATTTTGACATTTGCGTTAGTGTTGCTACAGATTAGTAAAGTTGTGTTCACAGCCTGTTGTAAAAAAATAAAATTTTACCATTTTACAAGACTTGGTACACCAGATCGTGAATACCCCTGACGTGTTGAATAAACAAGCACACTTTATGTTGCACTCAGGGGAAAACTGTATTACCGATGCCAATTACCTGTTTACTATCGGCATTTTGTATGCACAATAAACAAAAATAAGATACATATTAAGTAAATTTGAAAATGATTGTGTAAGTCCCAAAAACGTTGGGACTTTTTTTCCATTAGGTATTAAGTTTTTGTAGGTACTTGTCTGAAGTGTTTTTTTTGCAATTAAGTTCACGACGTACAAAAAGGTCGTCGCGAAATGAGGCCATATTGCCCCCTATTTGGCCAAATATAGGATTTGGAGTGGGTACAAATTTGGGTATATGCAATATTTTTTTTTGTACCAAAATTCCATATACCCAAACTTGTAATCACCCCAAATCCTATATTGGGCCAGGCAGGCCGGTTGCAGGGGCGTAGCACTTATGTTTGGTACTTTTGACCCACCGAGGTAGACATAAGTCTCAAAAACTAATTTGGGACTTATGTCCCTGCGCCGAAGCTGTGCCTCTAGATATAAGTGTAAAAAACTATTTTTTAAGATGTGTAGACTGTATTTTAGTCCTTAGCAGGGAATATAATTTGTAAACCAAAATTACCCGAAAGAAATTCAGCATGCTGTATTTCAAATTCAAATTTTAAGTTGTGGTATGCCAGAAAGGTGGGCCAATTTTCGATAATTGTTGTAAAGGTCACGATTGATAAACTCGGCGTAAACATGAAAAAAATTAAATAAAAAAAGGTTTTCTCTACTTGTAACTTCCGAGATTTTAGTGAGGTTGGGCAGAATCGGGCTATACTAATACCTTCAATACCCAAACCGCCAGGTAATTCCATCACTTTTTGATATCGTTCCGAAATTGAATTAAACCAAATAAAGTTAAGGTAATGCATTCCTTGGAGTCAGCTCTGTATACACAACTTGTTAAGTCACAAAACCTATGTTTTTGAATACAATTTAGGTACAATCATTTAGTATGCAAATAAAATATCCATATAATCCAAACGCTCTTGGGTATTAAAATGTTTAAATAAACAAACAATCTAAACGATGAACAATCTCACTATCATCATCATTCCCATGGCCATTAATAGATCTCCAATTTCTAAGCCACTCAAAAATGTTTGCGTGTCCTGTGTGCATTTGCATACATCAAATTTTAACTCCAAATCAAAGCCAGCCAAAGCCAAATGCAACTATATAACTTCTTATTTGATGCACCTATCTACCTACATACACATATACACAAACCAGAGGCTAAACTGTGTCTCTGGTGTAATTAAATCCGGCCAACAAGTTGAAATCCTTCCTCATCATCACATAATCCTTTGACTATGATGCATTATGTTTTCATGACACCCCTTGAAGATTTTCTCTGAGTTCCAATCTTTTGTCGGTTATATGACTCGACTACCTATCTACTGCTATTTGAAAGGATTTAATTCTTTTGTGTTCCATCAGACTGGACCTGGTTAAATGTCAGCTCATCGGATAGAGTACTATACTATAGTTACTACTGTACTATACTCTTGTGAGCTCTTGGAAAGCTTTTGCAACAAAACGTAATCAATTGACCAAGACAAAGTTTCGGTGAGCAGCACAAATCCTTAGATTACAAAATATGGCTCCAACTGTGACTTTGTGAGGTTGATGTTTTCAACTGTTTGCATAAGAGAATTACATCAGTATAATTCTCTATATTTGGCTATCTGTGTGTGTGTGTACGTATGCAGACCAAAAAGGATATAATGAATCTATTCAATTAGGAAAATTGCCCCAATACAAAAAGAATTCATTTTTGTTGTTGTGCTTGAAATAAAAATTGAAAATGTGAATCCTTCGGTGTAGTTTAAATCGAAAGCAGAAACCATAAGAATAAGATTATACATAAATATTCGTATATGTATATACTATGTTGTCGAAAGAGAGACACTTTTAATTGTGTTTTGCAGCAGAACATTACAGTTTAAAAATAAGATACATTTTCGTATTGAAACATGATTTCAAACAAAACAATTACATGGTATTGCAATTTAGGTGCTAGGATACATTTTCAATTGAAGTGAAATTGTTTTGTATGCAATCGGATTCTATTACATTGCACAACCGATAACGGAAGAGACAAATGACAATATACCTGAATAGTGTGTACTTATGTATGTATGAATATCACAGTGATGTGCAAAAATAATGTCAATTTAAGGATTTAACATATTTCGACAGTGTTTGTTGCTGTAAAATAAATTTAAAAATATCGAATCCGTTGAAGTAGTTGCATCTTGGTAATACTGAGGGCCTATATTCTAAAGAAGAATTATTGCTGAGATTTTTCGGAGCAACGAAATGTCTGTTCGTGTAATTTCTAAAACTGCGAAAATCTATGAATTTTAAGAATGTTCATAGTTTTTCATAGAAGAGAAGAGTGTCTCATTTTTCACCAGACTGCGAATTTTAGTCCCATAAAATTTCCTTGGATAAAGTTATGAAGACTGTCAAATGAAGGAAAAAAGAAAAAAAAATGAATACTTAAGCTGTCAATTTGCCTGCCATGTGTCTTATTATCTCTCTCCTACTCATAAATTAATGAAAATCGTATGCACAATATTTTTAGTAGAGACGGCTAAATATATTTTTAAAGTCATTTTTTAATCAATTGTTTTTTAGGTTTTAGTCATAGTTTCAAAAAAAAAATTGTCATCCGTTTACGGAATATTGAATTCAAGAACTAAAAATAAATATTTTTTTTTCCAAAAATCCAAAAATTTGTAAAAAAAAACCGACCAAACTGTAGACTTTGTAAAATGTAGTGGGCACACGGTTTTTTATCAAAATCGTTGGAAAAAATTGTATGGCAAGTACCGATATTTTTGGGGCTAAACAAATGATTAAAAAATCTATTTGAGACAATCTTTGTCTGTAGATCGTTTTACAGACAAATAGACGGAATT
Source organism: Philhelius pedissequus (assembly GCA_910595825.1). NCBI lineage: Eukaryota > Metazoa > Arthropoda > Insecta > Diptera > Syrphidae > Philhelius > Philhelius pedissequus. The sequence continues at coordinate 31,277,383 of OU343160.1, forward strand.
GCGGGACTAACTTTGTTGGTGTTCTCTATCATTTTCATGTAAAATTTGAATAAAATCTCGAATCAAGTTGTTTGCAACATGCACGGTGTTATTCACCACGACCACTTCCACCTTTTTGTGTATATAGTAAGTTCCAATCGTATTTAAATGCAAACACTTTGGCAAATTTCCGTTGTTTAATGTCGAAACCCAAGTAGATGACTTGAAAAAGTTTCCATCTTTCTTTAAAGACGCCATACAAACGTTGTATGTTTCCTATCAGGTCAGTTTAAACTGGAAGGGATTTTTAACCGGAAAACAGAACGCCGATTGATTTGGAATAACCGCCATCCCTACACTGCGCAATTTGTTCGGACGACGGACGGGAAGACAAAAAGTATACATCGTCACGAAGCGTTTGCGATGAATGCAACAACAAGTGCGATTGTCAAAACAATTAATTCCGATTTATTTCATTCCAATAAAGCGATTGAGCTGTGAACTTCAACTGAATGACGCCGCTGGGTAGCAATTATAAGGACAATACGTAGTAAAAGCCAATTTTTGCAAGTGGATTTGTCACTGGATTATAGTTGCCAAAACGCAATAATGGTCGATATACACCGGAGAATTATCTTTGTAATTAGTATTTGGGTAATTTGAGGTATGTTACCGTAATGCAGCATTTCTCTAAGTCTCGTGCAAACTGGGCCCAGTGGGTTGCAAGAAGTGTCCTACACTTATTGCTTTTCTTGCAGATTTTGGAGTATTTTTGCACAGCGGAAATTCAAAAAACAAAGTGCATTGTCAATTTTGGCGTCCTTACTTTTCTTCCGGAGAAAATTATTACTTCGAATTATACATTATGACATCGCTGTTTCCTTTTTCGTGAAATATCGAAATGTTATTAAGCCTCAGAAACATTTTTTCACTTTAATTATGTTAATTTTTGTATTTAACAATATAAATCCAAAAACATAAATTCAAAAAAAATCGTCCACCCGTTTCCAAATTATTGAATTTTCAAAAAAAAAGCATGTGTTTATAAAATTTGAATATGCCGTATTTGTAAGAATTCGAAAAACTTCTTACTTGCACTTACATCGTATACAAAAGATTCGTATTAAGAATATAAATATATTTTTAAAGTCGTTTCTTACTTAATTTTTTATACATATTTTCTAAAAAAATTGGTATGGCAATTTTAAATATTTAATATTATAAACCTAGAAACAAAATTTATAAGAAAAAAATTATTCACCCGTTTTTGAAATATTGAATTTACAAAAAAATATTTGTTGTTTTCAAAAATCCATACGAAAATTTTTGTATGCAGTTATTTATAATTTGAAGGAGCTCCTACATACATTTTTTTTATCAAAATCCGACGAGCCGATTATGAGAAATTTTAAAATAAAATAAAACTGTTTAACTAAAATCTAGCGTATATCTAAAATAGCGCACAAGATTTTATCTTATCAAAATAGTTAGAACCGTTTTCGAAATAATTAAAATGGTAGACAAAATTGTATGGCAAGTACCGTTATTTTTGTTTCTAAAAAAAAACGATTCAAAAATCTATTTGAAACAATCACCTAAAACACTTAAGAAACAAGTTTCAAGAAAATCGCTTCAGCTGTTTAGGCTGTAGAGCGTTGTACATACAGACAGACAGACAGACGTAATTGCGGGACCCACTTTTTTGATGTTGTCTATCATTTTAATGTCAAGTCTGATTAAGATCTAGAGTTCCATTTTTTTCCATATGCGAAACTTGCCCTATAGTACCTATATCGCAAGTAATTGTATTTTTGAATTTATTTCCCAGCACTGTGCTTTCATTTGAGAGTTCTTATAATAATTTCTGCTCCCAGTCCGGTAGATAGAAACTAAGAATCTGTTATTTAATTTAACTAAGATCCACCTCATTGCGCACCAGGTAGCTTCATGGGGGGAGTTGAAAGGTCGTTAAACCAAACGGCAAGTAGTTGTTATAGATTTTGTATTTCTAATTGGCATAGAATCCAATTAGTTAATCGATTAATAAATCATTTCAAAGATTTTACGCTGAGTATATAATTACACTTCCATAACAATTTTCACAAAAGAGGCGGCTTAAATTACCATATTCCTATTCCATAGAAAAGTTTTGCAAATTAAGAGTTTTCTTTTTTAATTTATTTTTTTTGTATATATTTTGTTAAACAAATCAATTAAAGAAGAAAAGTACGACGACGACGAGTATTGGATATTACTGAGTCGCCACGAAAAGCAATAAACTTTGAGAATCCTTGTAAATTGAGGTCAGTAATGGACTTAGATTTGGGGTGGGGGTGTTGTACAAATGGCATCCGAAAGCAATAAATTTCTATCGTCAATAAATCTACGTTCCCGTGTATATAACGATCCATAAATATAGACACACGATGTGTTGTGTCTAAAATCTGAAAACAATTTACGAAATCAACAACTTTATAAGCAAATCGATAAAAGAATTTAGTTGTAAGTTGTATTTAAGTATAGGTATGAATTTGGAAAACAATTTTAAGGATTTTATTTTGGGCCTGCTCTTGGAGACCAATAGTGGTTCTCTTCATGAATATTCGGAGCCTGTTTTTAAAAGTGTAAATATTTTCTTTGTGATTTGCATAGAATAATTTATAAGAGAACTTGAATAGCTGGCCTTATTGAATATCTTTTTAGACTTATTATAAACATTTGTTTTGGGCCAGGGCCACTTGAATAGCATAACAATGATTTGGGCCTTTCTGTTTGGCTGTGTTTTGTTGAAGATTTTCAGAACGCCATAACCATAACCACAGGGGCGCATACAGCTTCACTTCTTGGGGGAGGTCACTCTCAAGAAAATCAGAAAAGAAAACCACGGGTGTAAGGTCATAAGAATATTTCAATTGCATTTAATTTTCACAACAGTCCACAAAAACTAGATTTTCAGATTCAAAATAGCTTTTAACGGCATTTAGTCCACAAAATTGGTGTTTCGTCCCGGCGATCTCACTTGGACTCATCAGTTAACTAGTGAGCGCTTTACCAATACACACTTTTTGTTAACTGGTATCTTAACCTAAACAACAAGAAGTATACAGAAGCATATTGATAATGAACATTCCAATAAAACCACTTGTATAGCATAAATGGTTCAGAATAAATACTTTTAATACTAAGTACTTTTCTTGACAAAAAATTAAACTGCTTGTGCCAACATTCCTAAGTGGTATTTAATTTCAAAGATAAGGAACATTTATAAAAATATGTGCAAAGTACCGTGTGCCGAAACGGCAGAAACTATAGAACACAAATAAAAATTTGTGATGATTAAAAACAAATATTTAGCAACATATATGAATAAATAAAGCAATTATATTATTTAACAAAAATAAAGTAATAATAAAATCTGATTTTCAGTGATATTTTTTTATCGTTAAAGATATAAGTATATATTATTGATTTTTGTGGGCTTAACCCATTAACTCCCAAGTGTATTTAAAATTGGAAAAATCATATTCTTATGGTAATATCTATTTATTGAGGTTAAAATAAGAACATTTATACAAAAAAAGTTTTTGAAAAAAATGTACGTTGTTGGTAATGAACGTGTACTTTATATAGTACAATGGGATCATACGTACTATTTTAATTTGAATTAATATGGAAATTTTTAAAACAGTCTTTATTTATACACAATGTAACATTGCACATTTCAGAGCTCCATTTGGATCATAGATGGCACTGTCGACATCTGAGTTGGTTCGGTAATTTTTTTGGGAGGTGGTATCCTGGACTCTCCGCAATGCTTCGCTTGACACTTAGTTTAGATTGTCCTTGGCCTGCATTCAGAGTGTGGAACCTAAGGTAGTGAAGAGTTATTGCTCTGGTGAATTCTAGTAGATCACCTTTATAATTATTTGTCATTTTGTGGAGCCTCCAGGCATTAGAAACAGTGGACGAAAGCATGGTGGTGAAAATGTTCCACCACCACTTTTTCCCTCGAATTTCAATTGAATAAGTATTTATGAATTGGTCATGAAGGTCCACACCACCCATATTTGAATTATAATTCTTTACAAAAAGAGGCTGGGGTATATTCTCTTTTTTTTGTTGCTCCTTGCTCCACCTTTTTACAACATTACAGGGTTAGATCACATCGTAATTTGTGGCTATTGTAACTATGTTGTTGTCATTCCATTTAACAAAAAGCAATTTATGAGTGGAATCAAATTGGTAATCAAAACTACCCCTACTATGTTTTTGAAAGTCTTTGTAAGGTGGTAAAGGACATTTTTTAAGTCGGTTGTCGCGAGCCGTTCCCGTTGCTCTGAAGTGTTTACCTTTTAAGATTTGCATAGCTTGTGAAAAATTGGTACAAATAACCATCTTTGCTACAAAGCATCCAATTTTTGAACCCAAATCTCACCGGCTTTCCTCTAATAAATTGTTTTGCAGAATGGCGACCGAAATACTTCATCATAGACTCGTCTTTAGATAAGTGCTCATGCATATAACCCCAATTTTGAAATTTTGTATACAAAAGTTGAATGAGCGGTCGAAGTTTTGCCATTTTATCGTTCAAATCTAGGTGGTCATTATCAGCAAAGTGTATATACGTTTTTATTTCTTGAAATCTGTTCCTCGACATACCATTGGCAACAATAGGAACATGTGTATCAGCTGAATGTTTCCAGTACATAGTTCCCTTGCCTGAGAATGATATCCCGAAAACAATAAGATACCAATAAAAATTGTCAAATCCCTGTCATTGGGGGCGTTCGGCAGCGCACAGCTTTGCTGTGCAATACGTTCGTTTTTGTTGTAATACGTGTTAAATATCTGTCAATTAACAGCCGACGACCATAACAACGAACAAAACATATGATTTCCAAATCGAACCCAAGGTAGCGCTAAATTTCTGGTATACTTAGGTATCGTAGTGCAAAGCTGACTACGAAATCAGCTGTCTTTTCAATTGTTGTATGAATTTTGACAGAAATGGTTACCTATTGGTTTTATACGTTCACAAACGCACAATATATTTTTCAGCAATGTATCAGAAAGCTGTGCGCTACCGAACGCCCCCATTGAAAGAAAAGTTGTGTTGTTTTTTTTGCCCTGCATACAACATAGTTTGATTTACAATAAGTTGTCTTACCTCGGGATCAAACAATTTTTCAAAAATGTCTACTTCGTTCAGGCCGAATAAATCTGAAGTGCAATTTTGGATTCTACGCAAAAAATGTTCGGTTCGTTGAAATTCGGCTGACGAAATTGATTTTGTCCATACCGGTGGAGCAATTGACCTCTTCAACTCTGATAATGGGATGTCATTATCGATGTCGAATCCGTCGTCGTCAGCCGCTGAATAATCTTCCACAAAAACCTCAACCTCACCTGGAACATCTGGTGGTAATTCCATTGTTCTCACATTGTCTTCATCTATATCCTCTTCGTCCGTCATGTAGTCCACCGGTGGAGGAATCATGACGATATCAGCGTTGACGATATGTGCATTAGTATGCAGTTCTTCCAGAGCAGAGTCAAGATTTTGAAAACATTTACCATAAAAGTGTTTTACAGGGATAGTTTGAAAATCCATTCTGATTACTAAAAAAATAATGCATGCATGATCCCATTGTACTTTTAAAAGTACATCAAGCTTTTGCATTGCTTACCTCTGTATGTACATATATACAAAAATATGAAGGTACTTGTAAGCTTTAAGGCGGCTTTACATGGATCTGCATCTGCAGACTTGAAGAAAAGTAGAGCGGGCCAATAATATAAAACAAACATAAAAGTAAGACAGGGTACACACTAATAACTTACTCGAACTCTGCTATAACTTTCTTGACACATCTCACAATCACATGTACTTAGCGTTCAGGTATGTAGTTTCGAGAAGAAAATTTTCGCTATTTTCGTTGTTTTTAAGCAAACTGAGGTGAAATGGTAAAAAAAACTTGAAAATTCGTTATCTGAATGGAACAAATTATGGTGCAGATGAAAATGCTATAATGAAGATGAACATGTTCATCTTCACTATAATCTGCAATCTTCAGGTTCGTACTTCCTATAATCTTGATACATGAAGATGATCTCCATTTTGGTTTTCGCTCTCTATCGCACAAGTATGAATATTTTATTTTGTTTCCTCTTTTTTTGCAGATGTCAATGCAGATGAAGATGAAGATGCATGTAAAGCCTCCTTTATGTTTGTTTTAAATAAAAATCAAAAAATAATTTTTAATATTTTGTAAACTGAAGCTTATATGACCACAAATGTGTTTGAAGAAAACAAAACGAGAAATATTTCAAAAAATGCTTTCTACGAAAAGACAATTGGACCATAGCGTACTTTGATTTAAAAAAAAAAAGTATCTGAAAAATTTCAAATAATATTGACTTTTGTGAAAACAAATTCAAAAAGATGATTTTTAATTCATGGGATGCTGTTAAATGGTCATTTGTACAATTCATTTTACTGTACTTTAAAAAAGTACAATGGGAGAGAATGGGTTTTAAGGTCGGCAATAAAAAATGTTATTTATCGCAAGGTTTCGAGTATGTTTCTACTCTTCATCAGGCCTTTATTTATGTATAACAAAAGATAAGAAATCATACAAAGATACATTAGTATACAAATATAATACAAATATATATATAATATTAAACTTTTTTAAAAACAATATTTTGTTACGTCAAAATTACTTACAAGGAATATATTTCAAGCAAATAGTATTTCGCTTAACATTTTATACACGCAATGGTAACAATAACTAAAATAAATATACTAAAGTGTTAAATTTCAATTTAGTTTAAAAAAAAAAACAACAATGAAAAAGAAGAAAACAGAGAAAAAAATAAAATAAAAAGAATAAGAGAATTACTCGAACAAGAATTGAAACGTCCAATTACACTACACGATCACCTATTTCTCATCTTCTTCTTTGTTGATGGCCTATTTATAAGTTGTACATATATACGCACTACTTAGGCCGTCACAGTTCAATCTACGGTTGACAGCATTTCTGTTATCTATAATTTGCAACATCTCTATCAACATTCTTTTTGAGTAGTGTTGTTCTGTTTGAAGAATTTCAACATTCTCCAAATCTGGTATTTGCTTTTCTTCTACGCAATGAACAGAGATGCGATTTTTAAATTTTTGTTTTGAGGTACCGATGTAAACGGACAAACATGTCATCTTCTTTCCTCCTATACAATTGATCCTATAGACAACATCTGCTTTCTTCAACGTTTCCACTCTTTCTTTGATGTTGGTAAAAAGTTTATTTCTCAGAGGAAATGAAGACTTATGTCGATTTCGTTTCAATAATTAGGATTCGCTACTAAAACCAATACTTTTTGGCTTTGAAAAGAACGATTACGGACCGAATCTCTTTTTGGGACTGTGTGTGTTGCTTGGCAGCTCTAAAAAAAAAAACAAATCTTCAATTCGTTAAAACATCATTATTTCGTTTTAATTTCCCGATTCCGACGCGGGGGAGTTCCTAAACCCACTTGCACTTTTTTAATATTTGTTTCCAAGAAGTTTTTAACAATTTTTTTTATTTTTTAATATATTAATTTACTTTTTCTGTACACTGCCACAAAATAAAAATTAATTCACAACGCAACAATTGAGAAACGTTAAAACAAATATTGTAGTGTGTGTACGAATCTGTGCACAAATCCGTTTTGAATCCGTCTCCAAAAAGAGATTCAATACGGATCTGTTTTTCCAGAAAAATATTGGTTTTAATTTGAAACGAATTTGATTTTCAGAAAAAAATTGACGGCGGATCGACGGCAAGTCGATGTTTTTGTTGAAACGAAATCAACATTAAAAGCTATTTTTGTCCTTGTGTTATCTTTATTTGGTGCTGTCATGATGCGATTGGAGAGGTGCGTTATGTATAGTGCACTCTAATACACATACACTTGTTGGGGATTATCAGCCCGATTGACTGTTTTCTCTTGGTGATGGTTTTTGATGCGTTTGTTAACAACGGAAGAGGGGAAGGAATTGAAAAACAGGGTGTCACGGATGATTTTGATGGTTTTGTGGTGAAATGACTTATCGCTTGTATCAAGAACTCTGTTAACAAAGTTTTGTTCCGTATTTATAATAACCTCTTGGGTTGCTTCGAGTGAAAACTAATAAGGCGTTAAGACGCAGAAGGTTTTTTACCAATCAAAAATTAATCAACTGTCGTTCGAGTAATTTTCTTATTCTTTTTATTTTTATTTTTTTCGCTCTTTTCTTCTTTTTCATTGTTGTTTTTTTTGAAACTAAATTGAAATTTAATACTTTAGTATATTTATTTGTTTATTTATTTATTTTAGCTATCGTTACCATTGAGTGTATAAAATGTTATGCGATACACAAAAAATACTATTTACTTGAATTATATTCCATGTAAGTAATTTTGAGTTAAAAAATATTGTTTTTAAAAAAGTTTAATGTTATATATATTATTGTATACTAATGTATGATTTTTTATGTTTTGTTATACATAAATAAAGGCCTGCTGAAGAGTATAAACATACGTGAAAAGCTGCGATAAATAACATTTTTGATTGACGGTCTTAAGCCCACAAAAATCTATAATATATACACAGTTGGACAAAGTAAAGTGCAAAATCATACTTCGAATAATATCATGTTTATTGTACATCGATTTATCTAAATTTACTTTAAAAAAAACTTTATTTCTGTTATTAAAGTTGATATACAACAAATTAATAAATGATAAACAAAATTAAAATAAGAAATTAAAAGTATTAACATGTTTAGAAGAAAAAAAAGGCAAAATAAAGCGCAAATTCGAAATTTTAACTAAAAAAAATTAATAAAAAAAACAATCAATAGCTTGTGGCGCCCCCTTTGTTTTGAATGATGGTTTAAAGTCGATTAAGTATAGTGCGGACCAGATTTTCCAAGATATTAGATGGAACTCTCTCCCATTCATACTGGAGACTTTCCCAAAAATATGATAAATTTTTGCGCTCATCTAAGGGAATCCTGGCATCCAATATGTACCAAAGATGCTCTATTGGGTATGGGGATTGAGGTGGCCATTCTGAAACTTCAACATTCTTTTGAGCGAAAAACTGCTTTGCCACTTTGCTCGTGTGCTTCGGATCATTGTCTTGTTGGAAAATATAATTTCCCAATTACATTTAGACGCCAAAGAAGCTAAGTTTTCTTTCATAATTTTTACGTAATGAGGACCTGTCATTTTGGTATCAATTTTGACAATCTTACCAATGCCATTAAAAGGCCAAAAGAGACCCTCCACCACGCTTAACCGTTTTTTGGATGCACCTTTAGTCAAGTCTTTCAGAGGGTTCACACCAAACTCTTTTTCTAGATTTTGAGTTTTTTACTCAAACTTAGACTCATCGGACCAAGTAATGCTTTCCCAAAACTTTTGCGGCTTTGCCAAAACCAAATACTTCATAGCGAAAGCAAGTCGTTTTCTAATATTTATCTGGCGAATCAATGGTTTTTTCTTAGACATATATTTTCTTAAAACGCTTTCATTTAGCCGCCTTTGAACTGTCCTTGGTGTTATGGGAAGTTGTAGGTCTTCTTTGATAATTCTAGCTGAAGGCAATGGATTTTTTCGGGCCTCAATTTTGATTCTTCGGTCATTAGCTGCTGACGTTCTCCTCTTCCTTCCACACCGACTTCTTAAACTGGAGGCAGATCCGCGTTTAATAACGGTTATCGATGTGCCTGCGAGTTATCTTGCAGCTTTCTACTCGTATTTCTCTCATATGCAGATGTAATCCTTATGCCTGCTCCTTTATTTTTGTTTTAGAAAATGACCATTTCTGTCCAAAAGATATACCCCCTCGCATAGTTAAATATGCTTGTAAATTACTGTCCTATACAAATCACTTTCTAAATTTTGTCCCTTTAATTATTGTAATCTTCCCACTTTCCTAAGCAATACTTTTGTACTTAACAAATATTTAAAAAGAATCCTTCATATTCTTCATATAATTATTACCAGCCCTATTGAAGCTGAGTTGTAATAGAAAAAAAACAACCTCACTAATATTTTCATTGCCATACAAAATCATGAATATAAATTTATGCAATTGAACACCAATTCAACTTATAGAATTTCCTCATAAATTATCATGAAATTTCTAAGATACAAAAAAATGTAGAATTGATTTCTATTCAGAACACAATAATAAAAAAAAATACATATATAGTATGTACATACGTGTACGTAACGTATGTTGTGTGAGTATATTTGAATGGTTTCTGTAATTTATTATTACCTCTATATACAGGGTTTGATTTCTATTAAATTTTCAGACATTTTTCTATGGAAATCATAAAAATTAGTCTGTGATACGTTTAACATTATTCTTGTTTCGCTCTTAGTTATTTCTTGAATATAAATGCAGGTATTGAAAATATGTACCATTGTTACCCTTAATAAGGTTTCTCGATTTTTAAGTCTATATAATATAAGGAAAAAGAAAAAAAATGTTCTGCAGCCTGACTTCCTAACCATTTGACCGATTTTAATGAAATTAAATTTTAAATGCGTGTTACTTATAGAGTGTGATTCAAATATCATAGTTTGAACCACGAAGTAAATTTAATCAATAAATGCTAACTAAAATATATAAATTATTATTAATTTTATCTAATCAGTATCGGTGGGTGTCATTTTAACAATTAAGGTGGATAAATGATTTATACTTTTTACTAACTGTCTATTAAATATGACGCTGAAGAAACTTTGAAGAGATCGCCCGAATGCCCAAAGAATATTTGTAAAAGACGCCCCTTGGAAGTGACATCAGCAAATTCCATGATGACTAAGAATAAAGGAGAAAGTGCAAGTAAGCAGTGCTGCTGGTTTTCTTAAGAGCTCTCTGCTCTCTCTTTAGGAAAGATGTCGAACAATAGCTGAATGATGATGTTCCCGAAAATCGTAGCAGTTTATTGGTTGAAAGAACTGGGAAGTACAAAAGAAAGAAAAATTCGCTTTTATCCTTGGCAGAAAAAGAGTTGTAGTGAAGAATAGAAACAATGGTCATTTTTTGCGAAGTAAAAATACTGCAAATATAGACATTGTGGGAAATAAATGGGAGGAAGGTAGGACTTTTCTTTGAACAAAATAGTTTAGTATTATATTTTATGTATAACAGATTATACGATATTTCAAACAAATATTGATTTTGGCTTTTGCCTGTGTTCGAAACAGTGGATTTCTTGCACGCTTCAAAGATTAGTAGCGCAGGAAGAAATGTTAGGTTCCTTAGTCGATTAAAAAACACACACAAAAAAGTAGGCTGGCCATTCCAAACCGCTTATTGTGGAGCGCTCCGCAAAGCTCCTTGGATAAAGCACCTATCCCTTGGGCCATTAGAGCGTCAGCTTTCGCTTTATACAAATGTCTTCAACGTCCAGTTAATCTAAGATACAACCAATCCATAATTTAAGAAAAAACGAAAATCACTCAAAAAAACAATTGCATCCACCAAAATGAACTCGTCGTGATTAAAGATCGAAGTTATCACTGTCCCAATATGTTATCAGAAATTCATCTTATCAACAACCGCCGATTTTCTAAGCTTAGTTACCAGTCCAGGACAGAGCCCAATGGCGATTCATTAAGGTTATTTCAAAGATCATCAGTTGGTCTTCAAAACTAAGGCACGCTCCTCACTATTCAAACATTTTAAATAATGCTTGGGTCGATTGTTACCAATCGCGTATGCTTCGATCTTTATAACCTAAAACTATAAAAACAACTTTTATCTTGTGTCTTTATGCATATTTGGTCTTATTTAATGTTCAATGTTATATTAGCTAGACCTAAGGTATATACTGCGCAGCTTATAGCATAAAGTTTATTTTTGAAGTAAAACTTCTTTTGCGGCGTTGGGGGTATACAAATTTATATGGATGCAACGGCAACGGCAACGGCCACGACATTTGGAATTTTTTTTCGTTTTGTGGATATTCATAGATGAGTGCAGTTATGTAAATATCTTTATTGTGAGGATTCGCTGAGGATTTTTTTTTGTTGGTAGGTATGTACGTGTTGTGGATTCTCATTCTGTAGGTAAATACATAAATCGTGTAAACGAGAAATTCTTTTTGTTTTTTGTGTTGCTTTGGTTTTTTTTGTTATTCAAATTTTGTTGTACGTTCGTTTTGGATTTGCATATATTAATGTAGTACTTATACGCATTCTGGGTATTCGACGAGGAATTTTTGTTGGTTCGTTTTGTTGATGTTCATACATTAGTGTATATTGTGTTGTATTAATGTGTGTAATATTTAAGTGAATGGTCTCGTTGGCATTGCTTCAGTGTATCTACTTCGCAGATTTATATATATAGGGTAGTATAATGTATGTAATGTAAAATTGCTGAACCATGCATCGAAGTTCGAACGACGCGACGGTGACATTTGTATAATTGGAATATATAGTCGTTATGGGGGATATATTTATGCTGGGCTGGGATCCAAAAATGTCAACTTCGTTGTTCCTTGACCGGTTGGCATACAATTGAAATACATATACATACCTACATGTTGTAGCGGACTTAGAATTACGAAAGAAAAAATTGTTTCAAACTAAGAAAGTTTTACTTCAGGCGCGTGTACATAAGTACACACACTATTTTTTTTTTGCTTGATGGTAATTTTTTTTTAATTATCCTAAATACATAATTGATTAATAAATTGATTATCCAATTGAAAGTCTTTTCCACGTGAATTTTAGGTATAATAGACACAAATGACCCAAATGAATCTGCCAACACAGCAATTTACTCTACTCCTCTACTCAAGGCCTTGATGTCGAAAAATCTATTCAACTGTATTGAAGCGGAGACTCTTCTGGAATTAAGTAACTGAATAAAATATCTATTATCCACAGGATAAAGCATCAACCACACAAGCCACACACAATTACTGCCAATAATAAAATACAGGAGACCTGCAGCATAATGTGTATGTATAAGTATATAGGTAGTAGGGTATCAAAATCGACATCATACGTAATCCTTCCATTTACTCGTATGTATACTATATACGAGCAGGAGCATTAATTATATTCTGGGGGAATCCTTTTAAGGCAATGAAAACACACTCGCATAGACCTCTTGGACACTTCATTCTCGCATAATAGTCTATGGCCCTTGGCGAGCCTCAAGGTGAATGTAACGACACTTTAATTTAATTCTTTGACATCCCACAGAATTAATTTAGTTGAGAAAATCCATATCCTTGCCATCACAGCGTTTGACTTCGACATTATTATTTCTTCTTCTTCGTGCGAGTGAGACGTAGTAGACCTGACGACACGATGATGATGACAATCACCATGATACTGTGAAAAGGTAAAAGGCTTCTTGTTCTTGGTGATGAGGTTCCTCTTAAATTAAATTCAAACCCCGTGTGTCTCAATTTCAAAGAATCGGATGCTTCGATGTATACATATGCATGTAGGTAGTATGAAGGTAAAGGCTTCCCATAAATAAATTGCTAATGACTTTGAATGGCTTGAATTCTATGAATACCTTAAGTTTTTGGGGAAATATACTATAGATATATACCTACTTGGCAGTGACATAAAGTCACCTTATGGAAAAGCTCGTTACCTTGAACTCCTTAGGTATACATACCTATACCAACCTCAATGTGGACAGGAATCTTAAATTGCTAATTTCAAAACAAATTACCATCAGAATGTCCTTTCGCCCTTTGTATATGTACGTGTAAAATGATGTGTGATTTGACTTCTGACACCTCAAGGTTGGTGTTTTGGCTTATACGAATATGGGGGCGGCAATTTCCTAAGGGAATTTCCGTTTACATATTGATGAACGGTATGTTAATTTTTGAACAAAAAAAAACTGTTTAACGGGGACATGTTGCAGAAAATATTTATGGCTGAATGTATATGCCACTTGGGGTATGAGCTGGTCGTAAATGGGCACAAGATTGATGATTAAATAGACAATATGATATGGTACCCAAGATTTTATTTTAGATGCTTTCAAGCTTAAGTTAGCCTCTAATAAAAAACGCCTTTTGGATGACACCAACCCAAATGAATTCCACTAAGTGGTAATGCATCACTGCTTAGTGTGGATTGTAGTGAGGGACAATTGGCAGACTTTGCATCAACGCATCAACGTAGACTGCTAGTGATCAATGATTGTCAATTTCGTTTGGCCTTGTCCCAAATCATCCAACATGACCACGAAGCTATGCATAACTCAGCAATTGTAAAATAAATAAATATGCATTCTGCACTCGTTTTATGTTGTATTTTCTTCGAGAGACATAAGAGAGTTTTTCCCCAGCTTCCGTGTAAAAAAATAAAATGCACGACTGTATCGTACAAACTTGCTCTTGTAGCTAACAACTTTAGTGTTACTCACGACGGAAAAAAACGTTTTTTAAACTTATTTAAACTGCCAAAACCATCACTTTAATCAGTTTTTTCGAAAAAACGAAAAACGCCATTAGATGTCACTGATCAATAAAAATTTTTATAAAAAAGTATCTCGAAAATTGTAGGACGGGTTTTGATGAAATCATGTTTTTTTATTTTTCGTTTTTTGAAAACAAAATTCTTTTGAAATTTTGGTATGCAATTTTTTAGAGACTATTAATTTTCAAGTGAATATACAATTTAAAATTGTTTTTTTTTTATTAGTTTTAAAATTTTTGATTTTTCAAAAAAAAAAAATAATAAATTATTTTAGTTTAAAGAAAAAGTTATTCAAAATTTTGATATGCAAAACTGATTTAGCTACTTAGATCTTCTCAGATATAAAATTTTACGGAAATTCAATGTACTGTTACCGAGAAAGCCAAAAATTAAAAAAAAACCGTTATATGAAAGGTACCGTTAATAGACTTTTCCTGTAAAGTTGGTTCATACCAAATGATAGCTATTACCAACACAAAAATTCTAAAATTTTTTTTATCAAAATCGTTGGAGCCGTTTTAGAGAAAAATAAGATTTTCCTTCAAGGTCATATGGCAGGTACCGTTATTTTTAGGCCTAAAAATAAAATTTCAATTTCTCCTCTGATGAATGCTTAAATAATCACACATACCAAATTTGAAGGCAATCGCTTAAGCCGTTTAGGCTGTAGCTCGTTATACATACAGACGTACAGACTGACAGACTGACAGACTGACAGACTGACAGACTGACAGACTGACAGACTGACAGACTGACAGACTGACAGACTGACAGACTGACAGACTGACAGACTGACAGACTGACAGACTGACAGACTGACAGACTGACAGACTGACAGACTGACAGACTGACAGACTGACAGACTGACAGACTGACAGACTGACAGACTGACAGACTGACAGACTGACAGACTGACAGACTGACAGACTGACAGACTGACAGACTGACAGACTGACAGACTGACAGACTGACAGACTGACAGACAGATAGACAGACATTTTTTGGCGATCACTTTTTTAGGCTGCTCTATGATCGTAATGTTATGTTTGATTGTTGGAATTTTTTTTACGAATGCATAACTTGCCTTATAGTACCTTTAATCGGAAGTAAAAATATGCACGACAGGATCGCACGTATTTACTCGTATGTTCGATCACATCACATTTTAAGGCAGTTTTTTCTTACTAATTTGTTTTTATAAATAAAATTCCTTAAAAATATTTTCTTAATTTTAAATATTAAACAATATAAATTTAAAAACGGAATTTCAACAAAATCGTGAACCCGTTTTCGAAATATTGAATTTTCAAAACATAAAATATTGATTTTTTTGATTATTATTATTTAGTAAACTATACATAAATCTAGAGGGTAATACTTTAGCGCTTATATATCTACCAGGGATCTTAGCTATTAAAAATGTGAGACAATCACCGCTCTAAAACGCTTAAGTACCAAGCTTGAAGAAAATCGCTTATGGCCATTTAGGATTTAGATCTATCTGCAGACAGACAGAATTAGGGAACCCACTTTTGTTGGTGTTCTTTATCATCGCTATGTCAACTAAGATCCAAATCTCGATTTTGATTTTCTTGCAAATACAAGACTTGCCCAACCTATATTCGCAAGCAAGAAATAATTTTGACGAAAATGAATGAATAACACTAAAGTGGTTATCTCGTCCATTTTATTTAATATTTCACTTTGATTGGTCTGTCAATTATGACAGCAAAAAAAAAAAAAATTTGAATTTTAACAACCGATTAGTGTTCTCACTCCACGAAATGTCGAAAATTCACAGTTAATTTTGTTTTCTGTGCCTTTAGTACCATACCTAACTGGCTGAACACGCTATAGTCGTAGCTGGAATACCTGTCAAAAAATATCGTACGTGTTATATTTTACCTTCTCGGGATGCTGTTTCTCACAACTACGTTGCATTGTTGTCTTAACTTTAAATTCGTGTGTGTTTTCAATATTTTGACAGCTATTCCTCTTGTATCTATTCCTCTATTGTATGCAGGCAGTAACAAATTAAAAAAAAATAAAATGCACGTACTTGGTCTTATGTTCGATCACATCGTATGCAAAAGGTTCTTAATAGAAACGGTTAACATATTTTTAGAGTCTTTTTTTTACTTAATTTTCTACATACAAAAATTCTTAATTTTTTTCTAAAAAAAAATTGGTATGACAATTTTACTTATTTAGCAATATAAAATTAAAAACAAAATTTCAGGAAAAATTGTCCACCCGTTTTCAAAATATTGAATTTTCAAAAAAAAAAACAAAAAAAATATTTTTCGAAAATTTTGAAATGAAGTATTCTTTAGAATTCAAAGGAGCTCCTGTACAAAAAATTTTGATCGAAATCTATTAAGCCGTTTGTGAGAAAGTCGAAAATCAATATAATGGTTGTATGGCACGTACCGTTAATAACAAAATTGATTCAAAAATCAATTTTGGAAAATCACCTAAACCGTCTAAGCACCAAGTTTGAACAAAATCGGTTCAGCCGCTTAGGCTGTAAATCGTCCTACAGACAAACAGACAAACGGAATTGCCGGACCCACTTTTTTGGTGTTCTCCATTATCGTAACGTCAACAAATAATATTTTATTGGCCCAAATTAAAGTAGGTAGATACCTATTTATTGGAACTTACGTCGGAAATATTAATAATTTTTTGATATAAGTATAAATCACATGAGTCTGAAAGATATTTCCTGCCTGAGTCATGTCTACGAGTACATTCAAAAAAATCAATCCTCTTTAATCCTATCTATACTATGTACATTATCATTATTAGGTATATACACAAACAAAAATAGAAGAAAAGAACATCCATTCAATTCCTTGTATTTATAATCCCTTTCGCTTCCCTACTCAATTTATACCCACAAAACGTCCATTTCTAGTTGCTACAGCACATAATTGGCAAATGAAAAGCCTTTTCTTCAGTGAAGCAAAATTAAATGATCACAAGATGAGATTTTGCGGATGTGTGTGTGTGTTGTATTAAGCCATTCAATGAGGGCGATGTGAGTTTATACATCATCACCGCCCCGCCACAGAAAGATACAAATGTGCTGAGCGTCTTCTCAACATCTCCATGAAGCAATCATTATACCTATATGTATGTGTGCACATGTATACAGCCCATCTATAACCAATATTCTATTCAACCACAGCAACAAGGATCAAAAGGACAAAATATTAATCGAAAACCATCGGGTAATGTGGGAAATTATTACATCAACTTTCTAATCCATCAATCAATCAACCCCAACTATATTTTGCAGCCACCAACATCACCACAGGAGGTAAATCCCTAATAATATAGGGACATAGCTAGGCTATAGGCATATCAGGAATCACTTAAAGCCTCAACAACAGCAAAAGATGATGTCCTTAAAATACATTTGTAGTCATTAGTGTCAAAAACACTGCGAGAGAGAAGAACACAGCTTCCAATCAGCACTTCTCACCATTATTGGCATTAGCTGCCGCATATGCTTTTAGTGTTTGTGCGTGTGTGAGGTCTTTAATTAAATTGCCAACCACTTTGACAAACCGAATTCTGTCCACAAGTTTTCGACATTGGAATTGGAATCCATAATGATTGCGGTTGGAATATTGTGGTCATTGCAGGATCAACGGAAAACCCCAAAACCAGACAGGACGTAGTCTAACATAATACGACACTGGGTAAAAAGTAGGTACATACTCGTATATGATTGGGTATGCGGGGACTTTATGTTGTGTGGGAGCAGGTGGTAAAGGAAGAAAACTGGAAGTGGCAAAAAGGGGTTATGGAAGCGTTGTTGTCAGGAATATGGTACAGATACAGGATAAGCACCAACAAAAAAAGACAACTTTGTATGTGGCATGTGCACACATTTCCAATTACAGCCAATCTGCCCACCATACACATATTGACCATAAATATGATAATAAACTTTTGCATTCTATTTGCTAACAGCAAAATTCCCAGTTGCGGATATTCGATTTATTTTTGGGAGTTCGGGGGTATTAAGTTTTTATGAAAAACCATATTTTTAAAATAATATTTCCAATTTAAGCAAAGTAATTCAAAGTTGTTATCAAATTGCAACTTAAGCCTTTTACGACATCCAGGCTGAACAAATTTTAATAAATGGTGTGTCAAAAGAATTAGAATTTCCTTATGACCTGAAGAGTTGCACTTTCAAAACTAATAATAATTTTGTGCAAGACAAAGAAATAAATATTTCTGTCTGTTCTGTGTACACATTACGTAAGCTGCATTTTGTTTGTGGCAAATGGGGAGTCAGCTCAGCAATCGAATCTCAATAAAACGCATTGCTCACTCAAGTGCTCAATTTCAATCAATATTATAAAGTTATAGTCACTTATAGCTTATGGATATAATCACATAAGACTTATCGAATGCCGTTTTCTGTTCGTCTGCTTGTAAAACATACAATTTAACCTTGGGATTTTTAAACACGCATGTGATTGGTCATGTTAATTTCACTATTATTAAATTTTGATGCATTTGCATTTAAATAATTCTCACACCAAAAACATAAATTGTGTTGATTTACTTGGCAAATTTTCATTTCAAAATTGAGTAATTTGTTATAATAAAAGAAAATTTAAGTCAGTAATCATTAAATAATAGATTTCTCTGATAATTTTGAGGTTCTTCCATATTACTCTACTTAAAATATTTAATATTTGACATAAATAAACTTAGAACTTGGCGTACTTTTAGATCTCACTACTTTTCACGGCTGACCTGTTACGCAAAGGTTTTTGTATATAGAAGAACTTGCCTACTTTTATAACATGTATGTTTTTGGTGTGACTTCACTACTTTTTGCAAAGATTCTTTTTATCAGGAAAGGTGGGTGGAATAACGACCAATGAATGCCTCATAATGTAATGTAAGTTTTCAATTTATGCCTTGTTGTGAAGTGATCTATTGAAACGGTTATAATTGTTAAGAAGTGCGTGAATGAAATGCCCCTGCATGAAAAATTTCATAATTTCAACTTTTTCTTTGTAAAGCTGTCTACTCTAACAAACATAATCCAGCACCAATTGGAAGTGCTCTCAATATATTTAATATTAATTCTGTGAAAATGGGTGTTTATCGCTTTCCTATCGCTCTACCAAATTTCATCATTCTACGACAATCAGCGGTTCTCCTTATAATAGGTATGAATTATATGCAAATGGGCGGTTGCCACGCCCCTGAATGTAAAATACCAAATTCTAAAATGTTGCCTTTCAACGACAATCATAAGTGCTCCAAATAATGATTATTAATTCTATGAAAATGGGCGAGTACCATGTTCCATAATTGGAAAATCTTAAATTTTCGATTTTTTCCTTTGTATACACCACAGGGCCTACTGTTGTGCGAAATTAAAAGATTCTACTATGTCGGGAAATGCTCCATAATTTTGATGGTCAGAGAGTGAATAAATCAGTTACGGTTTTTACAATTTTTGAAGTCTTATATCTCGGTAACCACTAAAGCTAAAGAATTGAAATCGGATGAGTTGCCTAAGCCTGGTAAGCTTAGCTAATGCTGACAGTTTGAAGTTTCTGACTTTATTAGTGCTGAAGTTAGAGGGCTGGGCACTACCGTGCCCTTTGATAATTTAATTAAACGCTAAATATATGTAAAGGGTTGTCCATTTTGAGGTTTCAAAAGTAAACGTAAATAAAACACATATAAAATATTTTGTTCATGATATTTATTTTTTTTTATAAAGTTTGAACATTGAAATTATGTGCGAAACACTACATCATTTAAATGATCACCACACGAATTGTTGCAAGCATCGATTATTTTGCGGTAATTTTCGACCACTTTTTGACACATATTGGGCGGTATCTCAGCCATAACGTGACGAATGTTGGTTTTCAAGTGATTAAGAGTTAAAGGTTTATCTACATAAACAAGGTCTTTCGCGTAGCCCCACGAAAAAAAGTCCAGCGGTGTCAAATCGCATGATCTTGGTGGCCAGTTGATATTGCCACGACGAGAAATTACGCGGCCAGGAAATGTATCTTGCAATAAAGCCATATTCGCTCGAGTTGTGTGGCATGTGGCACCGTCTTGTTGAAACCACATATTCTCCAAGTCGTATCCTTCAATAGCAGGCAAAAAAAAGTCGGTTATCATATGACCATAACGCTCCCATTGACGGTGACAGTCGTTCCATCGTCGTTTTCGAAGAAGTAAGGTCCAATCACACCTCCGGACCAAAGAGCGCCCCAAACAGTGACTTTTTGTGGATGTAATGGCCTCTCTTCAATTACTTGAGGATTCTCAGAACCCCAAACACGACAATTTTGTTTATTACTATACCCATCGAGTGAGAAAAGTGCTTTGGATGTAGGTGTAGATTCAAATGCAAAATACGCCATAATGTGCCGTAAGACAGTCCCAATTCCTGAGAACGACGAGGAATCGACACATTCACTTACAGAAGCGATATTTTCAGTGGTACCAACGAAACGATGATGCACAGACCTTACAATATCGGTAACCAATCCAGTCTCTTCAAATTTCTTCACAATTTTGCCAATTGCTTGCGTAGTTGGACGATTATGTAAACGATAATCTCCTCTTAAAGCACGATATGTGGCTGTGGCAGAATCACCATTTTTGTAGTAGGTTTTAACAAATTTTATGCGTTGTGCGATAGTTAAGCGATCCATTTTCGTAAATGTCAGACTTTCAACTGAAAAAAAAATTGGTTTAACAACTTAGTTTGACAGATGTCGAATTCCAGCCCTATACTTTTGAAACCGCAAAATTGATAACCCACCTATAATCGCAAGTAAAAATTGTAAAATTCGCCTAATTTTATTATTTCTTAGTATATTTTAGATTTGAATGTAGGTTATCTCCAAGGCCGTAGACAGAGCTTTGGCGAAAGTTGATTTCTTGTTTCTGTTTAGACGCTTGTGATCTTCAAGGGTTTCTTTAAATATAGAAGAAATTTCAGGCTATAAATGATATTAATGGAGGATGGACAAACTCTATCACATTTAAAGAGAAGGTAAATGTGTTATTGATCTGATTTTCTTGTTTATGAGTTCCAAAGTTGATATAAAATTTTAGAATTTCGAAATATAGCATTAGTGGTTTTATAAGTATTAAACCTAATACTCATATTTTTGTTATACTTCAACTCCCATATGTTGTCGGCTTTTGAATTATAAGGGGCACATTGGGATAGATCGTAGATGGGTTTTTAAATTATTCATACATTGAAAATCTACAAAATCGGTCCTTCAAAAAAAAAAAACTTTGATTTTGGTTTTACCCAATGATTACATTTTTCAATTTTATTTCGAACCGACTTCTTTTAGTCTTATCTATAAAATATATTTTAAATTTAAATTTAGAATAAAACAGCATGTCCGATAAAGAATCAATACCCCTGGAATGACTTATGCATACATTAGGACTATTCTTTAAAAAAAAACTGAAATATGAAAGGTGTATTCAAAGCAGGACAAAAAATGTGAGAATTTTTTTGTTCAGTGTAGTTTTGTTTTCCTTACTTTACGTTTTTCAGTATCACCACTACAAGTAAATAACTTTTCCTACGGGATCTACTGTATAATATTTTCAGGTCAGATTCGAAATTCGGAAGATCAGGAGCAAAACTGAAGGTCAGGTACTCCTTATTATAACTATGTTCTATATTAACAAATTGCTTTGCTAGTTGGGCGCCGGTCGCCTACTGTGCAGGAATCAATTTAACAGGCTACGATACTTGCCAAATCTTACCAGTTTGTTATTTGGGTGGATTGTCTAACAAGCTTGTTTAAGTGTTGAATTTTGCCATTACCTATAATTTTAAGTTTTGACAAAACATACGCAAAAAAATAAATTTATATTTTTTTCTTGCACATTAATATTTACTTACTCAAATTTTGAAGAAGCTTTTAGTCACACCTCGCTAATCAACTCTGAAAAACAAGCAAACTATTATTTAAAGGTTGTCATTTTTGTTGAAGTGAGATGTATATTAATATAGCAATATATTTTTTTCCCTCTTACTTAGAAGTCTTGTTTGATGTTGGATTAAGCGAATTATAATGTTCCTCGACGAAAAAAGACTACAAGTATTTATTATGAGAGTGATTTTTTGGCAAAAAAAAATGTTTGAATTCACCTAATCGAACTGTGAACTACACCAAAGAAAAACAAAATGCTCGACTGGATCGCACATACTTGCTCCTATGTTCGATTACATTATATGCAAAGTATTCGTAATAGAAACAACTAAATATATTTTTAAAATCGGTTTTCACTTAATTTTTTATATACAAAAATACTTAAATTTTTATAAAAAAAAACACAAAAAAAAATATATTTGGAAATTGTGAAATGCAGTATTATTTAGAATTTGAAGGAGCTCCTGTAAAAACATTTTTACCGAAATCCGTTAAGCTGTTTATCAGAAAGTCGAAAATCAATAAAATAGTTGTACGGCAGGTACCTACGGTTAATTACAAAATATTAAAAAAAATGTATTTTAATTTTAATTATTATTAATTTAGAAATTAAATTAAAAAAATGTAGACCATATCATCGTAATATCAACTTTGATTAAAATCTCGAGTTCAATTTTCTTCCAAATGCAAAACTTGCCCTAAGTACTCTTACCTACATATGTATATAGCAAGTAAGAAATATACCCATCACGAATGTTTTTTTAGTGACATTGTTTTGCGGGGAAAAACAGAAGATCTACAGGGCTTACTGTTTTTTTTTACCCTCAGATGATTTCTCTAAAAGAAAGAAAAATTGTTCCCACTATCATTTTTTTTTCTTTCCAAAGAACCATATACCTACTAGGCCTTACCTTAAAATGTGTCGGTTAAAAATTTTGGTAGGTAGGTATATTTTAAAATTCTGTTGAATATTTGTTTAAGTTTTGCTTACAGAAGTTTTAAAGAAGGTTTAGGAATATATAACTTCGATAAACGTTGTGAAAGGAAGCTCATTAGAAGTTCTTGTCAGCAAAGTGTGTTTGTGATGAGGTTAATTTTAATTAAATTTCTTTAATTGGAAGAATTTTAAAATAAAAAAAGAAAACGTATAAGCAATACAAAAGTAATATAATTTTTACTTTCTTCAATTAAGGAATTGTTTAGGCTCATAGTTTATAAAAAAATAGATGTGTGATAATTTTAAAAATAGTCATACCTACTTACTGTTACTTTATTAAAATATCCATACCAACACGCAACCTCCACAGCCTGCTCCATCCTTATAGATGTCCACTTCTCATAGTTATCGTCGCGTCCGTCCAAACAAATTGATTAGGTAATCAAGTGCATGAGTATGATCCTGCCTGGTTCGATTCTTTGTTTGCTCACTGGAATTTTCAGAGTTAAAAGATATAGGAATTGATCGTTGATCTGAAAACGTCCACATTCTTTAATGCATTGTATTTTATAAAGATATGTGCGTGAGTAAAGTCACCAACCCCCCTCCCAGACGGTATATTCCAATTGAAAACATTGAACAAACCCCACCACCTCCTCTTTGATCCGTGAATGACTCAACGATATCACCCATTCAGAACTCGAAAGGACATCGGACCTTTCTACATACTAAAACCGCAAACTCATAGTTTATCCGGAATGATTTGAACACTCATACTCTTGAGCACAGCAGGACATACATAATATACATTTCGCATGAACAGAGTCTTGGTTTTGTGAAGAGGGGGCTAACGACACTTTACTACTCCACTATATATACTATACACACAGCACATACGCTTCGGTAAAAATAAAATCTACTGACAAATTAAAAGGAATAGTCCTTGATATGTTTACTCTGTGTATAGATATATGCAATTCGTTTGTGTATGTGTAATATTAGTTAAATGTGACAATGGGTTAACCTAGAGATAAAGGCGTGCTGGCATTTTTGCCAACAGCAATGAGTTACCATTTTACCAACAACTTGTGGTATAGGTATGTACATAAATTCAACCAACAAATACCATCACGAAGAACTAAAGCGAAAGTGGCAAATCTAACTCAACTCAGACACAACACAATATATTTTTGTTTTTTATGAGACAAGCAAATTAATTATTTACGTGTTTTGTTTTGTTAAATCAGGTGTGGTAAATATTTGTGATGGTAAATTTCGATAAATAATAAAAGGCTCTGATTGTGATTGGGTTTGAGATTTCCCATGAAAAGATAACCTAATTTGTGCTTGAGGATTCGTAATATAGTTTCAAATATATATATATTCTCTTAAACCATGTTTTGATTTGAATAAATTCTACATATTTATGTAAAATATATTTGTATTTACCTATAAGAGGAATTTATTTATTAATGGTAGCTAGTCATGAAGATGATTGCAAATATACTACTACAAAATGTTTTATTACAGACAGTGTGACCAATGACCATTTTTTTTTACTACACAAACTGCTAAAAAAATGCTAATTTTTGTTTACGAAAAAAAACTGCCAAAAATCCTGCCAACTCTGAAAATCTTGTAATTATAACACATAAAAACGTAAATATTTGCCTGAAGCAATCGAACCTGTCTTAGGGTGACGTTTAAAATACCGAGTGTATATTTTTTTTAAGTTTTTTTTTACTTTAGTATATTGGATTTTAAATAACTAATCAAACCCAAAAAATAAGTTGTTTATTTTGTTAAGTTTATTTAAAAAATGGAAAAAGCTTTACAAATAAAGTTATTAATCAATTTTGCAACAAAAGAAACAAAAAAATCAGGTATCAGAGTTTGTTAATCTAATTAAGTAAAAGATGTTATTTATATACATTTTGTGCTGCAAAAGTTTTCTGCTTCATTTAAAGCATCTTCTCAAAATCACAAGTTACTTAGTTTTCTTTCACGGCAAAATTATATATTGATGAAGCAACTTGTTTGATTATATTCGGAGGAATAATGAAGACATTACAACTTTTCTCAGATAAATTATCTCGGATAAAAAGTAGACTATTTAACATATCAATTTGCATTCAATTCGTTCGTTGATCCTTTACAAGATTCATAAAACTAAACACGCTTTCAACTGCAGTAAAACTAAAAACGAATTGACAAAGTTTGACAACGCTTTTTAAGGGGATGCATCGGTGTACCTATTTACCTCGCACCAAAATTCAACTGTATTTTCAATATTCTCCCATTTATTTACCTATTTATTTATTTATTGCAGTTTGATAGTTCTTACATTCACGTATTTTGGTATTTAAGAGAAATAAAAAATTTAATTCTTTACAACTTCAATATAATTAATGCTAAAATGAATAGAAATGAAATGAGGATAATACATTGTTTAAGGGAAAAGCTACAAGAAAATAAAATGCACGACTGGATCGTACGAACTTGCTCTTGTAGCTAACAACTTTAGTGTAAGGTAGTAGCTAACCACTGAAGTTGTTAGTAGGTAAAGGTAGTCTAGTTTAGTTATCCTGTGCAGCTTTAAAGCCGAAGTAGGTAAGATTACCTTCTTAATATAATGAATTGTCGAATGCATATGATTAAAGGAATGGTGACATAGGTACCATCATACCAAATGTATATTTAAAAAAATGTTTACTATGTAAATAAGGAGGGTAATGTGTACCTACCTACATAGATGGCGCCTAGGTATGTTAATATATGTACATATTTATGTATATATTATACATATGGATAATAATGAAAGTGAATGGTGTATAAGTGGGTAAAAATCGTGTTTTAAGCTGATAAAAACTGCTAAGACGATCACTTCAATCAGTTTCTTGAAAAAACAAAGAACGCCATTAGATGCCGCGGATCAATGATAATTTTGTAAAAAAGTATCTCGAAAATTGTAGGACGGATTTTGATGAAATCTGGTTTTTCATTTTTGGTTTCCTGAAAACAAACTTTTTTTGAAATTTTGGTATGCAGTTTTGTAGAGTTTGTTAATATACATATGACTATAAAATTAAAAATTATATTTTTTTATTAGTTTTAAAAATATTGATTTTTCAAAAAAAAAAAAATCAAAAATTAATTTTAATTATATAAAAAAAATGTTATTTAAAATTTTAATATGCATAATTGGTTTGGCTGCCTAGATTTTCTCAGATATAAAATTTGACAGAAATCCAATGAACAGTTACCGAGAAAGCTAAAAATTAAAAAAAAAAAACGTTATATGAAGAGTACCGTTAATAGACTTTTCCCGTAAACTTGATTCATATCAAATGAAAGCTATTACCAACAAAAAAATTCTCAAAAATTTTTATCAAAATCTTTGGAGCCGTTTACGATAAAAAATCATTCAAGGTCATATGGCAGGTACCATTATTTTTAGGCCTAAGAATAAAATTTCAATTTCCCCTCTGAGGACTGCCAAAATAATCACAAATACCAAATTTTAGGGTAATCGCTTAAGCCGATTTGGCTGTAGCTCGTTATACATACAGACGGACAGACTGACAGACAGACATTTTTAGCCGATCTCTATTTTGGTGTTCTCTATGATCGTAATGTTATGTTTGATTGTTAGAAAAAAACATTTTTTTTTACGAATACATAACAAGTAAAAACACTTATATAATAATGGGTTATCCACTTTGCGGTTTCAAAAGTAAACGTAAATAAAACACATATAAAATATTTTTTTTTATGATATTTCCTTTTACTTGCGATTATACATAGGTACTATAAGGCAAGTTATGTATTCGTAAATTTTTTTTTTTTTTAACAGTCAATCATGACATTACGATCATAGAGAACACCAAAAAAGTGGGTCCCGCAATTCCGTCTGTCTGTCTGTCCTCGAGTATGCAGCCTAACGGTTCGTTTGATTTGCTTCAAACTTGGTACATATTATTTTTGCGGTAATATGCTCACACGTTTTTTGCTTTTTTTTTAATACGACAAAAAACAATAGCCCCCATAAATTTTTTTTTGCCAAAAACAAAAATCTTATTTTTCTCAAAATCGGTTTCAATGATTTTTATAAAAAAAATCAGTTCATTAATGAAGGGAAAGGGTACCTTTTGATAGTTTTTTTTGGCAAAAAATTGTTATTTTTGGTACCTCTAGTACAACCATTTTTTGTTGTTTTTGATTTTTTCGGAAACAGTTAATTTGATTTTTTTGAACTTTTTTACGCAGAAGCTCCTAGAAAGTTTAAACACTATTGTATACCAAATTTACCAAAAAAAAATTCAAAATTTCGAAAACAACTCAATAGATTTTTTCAAAACTTCGTATTTGGTGTTTCTTTGACATTATCTTGAATAATTAAAAAAAAAGATTTTTTAAAAATAAAAAACAACGGTACCTCCAATACAAATGTTAAAAAACCGTTAAGAAAAAAATTTATTTCTCGAAAACGGCTCCAAGAATTCTTATAAAAAAAATTATGTGTTCTTAAATTAGTACAGTTTTCTTTTAAGTATAAAAATATTTCTTTTTGCCTACTTATTAACGGTACTTCCCATAGAACCACTTTTCATATTTTCGATTTTCTCAATATTGGATAAACCGATTAAAATATTTTTTTTTTATAAAAATGCCCCCGAAAATTGTTAATAAAACTTCCTACGAAAATATTCAAAAAAAACGTATTTCGATTTTTAAAAAATAAATAAAAAATATTTTTGAAAAATCGATTTTTCAAAAACCAGTTACAGAATTTTTTTGAAATTTGAATTTTATATGTATATTAATAATATCTTCAAAATGGCGTCTCAAATTTTTCTAAAAATGTTTTCAAAATTTCATTATGTATAAAAAAATTAATTTATTAAAAAAACGCTCCAACGATTTTTGAATTTTTTTTTTGATATATTTTCATTTATCCATGAATTCAAATTGCATCTTTTTTTTCCCCCAAACTATAACGACTAAGCAATATAAGAACATTTAATTATGTGTTTTATCCATTTATTTCACCTTATTATTATTCCTTCTTTTTACGTATTTTTGCATACGTCACCGAATACTAAATACAATACACACATTTATGTATTTATATTTATGTGTCTTTAAAAATCACATGAATCTTATGTATGCATATTGCACCTAAATAATGAAGTTGTATGTATATAGCTACCTACCCACCTACATCTTTCATTTTCATTATTATATGCACATGTGTACATTCTTAGGTTCCATCAATATGAATATATATGTAGATACCTTTTACTCTCCTAACTTACATAATCAAAATCCATAACTTAGATTTAAATATACATTTGTATGTAAGTACCTGTGTAACTATTCCTTGAATCATCCATTCGACAATTCATTATAATAAGAATCAAGCATTACCTACATAGGCTTTAAACCTACACCTAACTAACTAAACCTCAATGGTTAGCTACATTAAAGTTGTTAGCTACAAGAGCAAGTTCGTGCGATCCAGCTTGCATTTTATTTATTATAAGTTTGAACGTTGACATTATGTGTGAAACACTACATCATTTAAATGACCACCACGCGAATTGTTGCAAGCATCGATTCTTTTGATGTAATTTTCGACCACTTTTTGACACATATTGGGCGGTATCTCAGCCATAACTTGACAAATGTTGGTTTTCAAGTGCTCAAGAGTTAAAGGCTTATCTGCATAAACACGGTCTTTCGCCTAGCCCTATAAAAAAAAAAGTGTATCGGTGTCAAATCGCATGATCTTGGTGGCCAGTAGATATCGCCACGACGAGAAATTACGCGGCCAGGAAATTTCTCTTGCAATAAAGCCATTTGCGCTCGAGTTGTGTGGCATGTGGCACCGTCTTGTTGAAACCACATATTCTCCAAGTCGTATTCTTCAATAGCAGGCAAAAAAAAGTCGGTTATTATATGACCATAACGCTCCGAATTGACGGTGACAGTCGTTCCTTCGTCGTTTTCGAAGAAGTAAGGTCCAATCACACCTCTGGACCAAAGAGCGCCCCAAACAGTGACTTTTTGTGGATGTAATGGCCTCTCTTCAATTACTTGAGGATTCTCAGAACCCCAAACACGACAATTTTGTTTATTAACATACCAACCGAGTGAGAAATTTGCTTCGTCGCTGAGGAAAATTTTGTTCGAAAAATCGACGTCCACCACCTGTTGTGCAAGCACCCATTCGACGTATCTACGACGTTGTGAATGGTCAGCTGGCTTCAGTTGTTGTGTGAGCTGGACTTTATATGGATGTAGGTGTAGATTCAAATGCAAAATACGCCATAATGTGCCGTAAGACAGTCCCAATTCCTGAGAACGACGAGGAATCGACACATTCGAGTCTTCGGCAACACTTTCACTTACAGAAGCGATATTTTCAGTGGTACGAGCGAAACGATGATGCACAGGCCTTACAATATCGGTAACCAATTCAGTCTCTTCAAATTTCTTCACAATTTTGCCAATTGCTTGCGTAGTTGGACGATTATGTAAGCCATAATCTCCTCTTAAGGCGCGATATGTGGCTGTGGCAGAATCACCATTTTTGTAGTAGGTTTTAACAATTTTTAATGTAATATTTTATTTTAGTTTTTAGAAATATGAAAACCTTAAATTAATTGAAACCTTAAAAATAAATGTTTAAAGCAAACTTTTCCTGCTAAATTTAGCAGAAAAAATGCTAAATGGGCCACACTGATTATAGGTACCTATCAAGTGAAAGAGCCTTACGGGTTAATAAATATAAGTTACCAACCGGAATATGAATTGGTTTTTCCATTCGTTTGTTTTCGTATTGTAAATCAAAGGCACTTAAATTTAATTTAATTTCTTACCGACTTAAATCATTACTACATATTATACATATTAAGACGAAACAAATATGTATTAAGTTTGTCAGCTCTAATCTCAGGAACTATTCAAACGATTTACTTGAATCCAATTTTATAATTTTCCTTATTCTTTTTAGAATGTTATTGGATACTATTTATTTGTTAATGTTTATTGAATTAGATTAAAATAAATTCGTACACTTTTTTGTCGAAGTTGACAAGCTCTTAAACCGGCTTGATATTTTACACAAATGAGATTTTTGTATAGTTTTATTGAAATTTTAAGCAATAAATAATTTCGTAACTGTATTTGTAAGCTGAGAAATAAATGTATGTACAAATTATAAATTTATCAGTTTGTTTATATTTTTGCATCTCAAAATTCGATTCAATTGCAATGACTGGTACCTACCTTGGTTTATGAGTCGATTGGGGAATTGAAGCGAATTCGAACTTAAATTTCAATTCAGGTATGTATGTGGCCTCCGTTTGTAATCCGATTCAAGTATACAAGGACCTAAATACTTATTCAATACCGATTCAATTGTCCATAATTATAACCGTAGTATGATGGGTTGCTGCTCTGTTCCATTTTATTATCGTTCCGAGTGAGTGAAATATTTCTTTTGTTTATTTCGATATGTTTCTGAATTTCTAAGCACTCAATTGTTTCCTCTTCGATTAACGCAGGAACAGCAAATATATTAATATTTCAAATCTTAGGGACAAGTTATAGCGATCAGGAAAATTTGTTGAAACAGTATGAAAGTGAATATTTTTTCCTGATGGGCGTTTGTATAGCAAACAGGAAAATAATGTGAGTTGGCAAGCCTCAATACCAGTCAGCCATCAAGGCTTCCTGATCGAAACACACACGAAACAGTTTTTCGTCCAAGATTCTGTCAGTGGGACGAGAGAAATTGAAACCCAAATCATTGGAATGATTTGTTCCACTTTCTGTCAAATGGCATTCGTCAGGAAAATAATTAAATACATACTTAAGAAAATAAAATGTACGATTGATCCAGTGCGATCCGCACGTACTTGCTCCAATGTCGATCACATTATATGCAAAAGATTCTTAATGGCAACTGCTAAATGTGTTTTTACTTAAATTTTTTCTAAAAAAAATTTGTATGAATATTTTTAATATGTAATAATCCAAAAAAAAACTATTCTTCGAAAATTTTTGAAATGCAGTATTATTTAAAATTCGAAGGAGATCCTGCATAAATTTTGATCGAAATCTGTTGAGCCGTTTATGAGAAAGTCGAAAATCAATAAAATGGTTGTATGGCAGGTACAGTTAATAACAAAATATTTTTAATTTTTTTTTGTCCAGAATGTAGACCATAGTAGTATACAGACCAATTTTTATCAAAATAGTTACAGCCGTTTTTGAGATAATTAAGATGGTAGAAAAATTTGTATGGCAAGTACCGTTTTTTTGGGCTAAAACAACGATTGAAAAATCTAATTTGGGCAATCACCTAAAATGCCTAAGCACCAAGTTTGAACAAAATTGGTTCAGCCATTTAGGCTGTAGATCGTTCTACAGACATATAGACAGACAGACAGACGGAATTGCCGGACCCACTTTTTTGGTGTTCTCTATCATTGTAATGTCAACTTTGATTAAAATCACGAGTTCGATCTTTTTCCAAATGCAAAACTTGCCCTATATCGCACGTAAAAATAATTGTTCTATTGCAAATATTTTTTCGCAAAAAAAATTCTCTTCTCTAATTACGAGTATGTCCAATTGAGTCATATCGGTTAGTTCTGCAAACTGAATGTTAGGGTGTTTCCATATACGCAGAAAATCTGTGTGTACAAATGCATTTCTTTTCTCGTGAACATATTTTTATGAACGTATTCACATGGCAAAATACGTGCAGTCAACACGAAGCCCTGTCTTAGTAAATTTCATTTATTCCTCAAAAATGCCCATAAAGAAATTGTACGATCACGGAAAGAGCAAAAAAAACTATAGTTGTGAAAAATATTGTACACACAAAAAATATTAATAAAATTATGAAAAGAAATTTGCCAGATTTAAAAAATATGGACTCGTGCTTTCTTCCGGTTAAACATGAACTAATCAGTTGAAGAGCAGAACTGAAAAGTTATACAACCGAAAAAGCTTTTTGCAACGGTTTAGATGATCAACTGTGACGAAAGCCTTTGAAAGAAAAGTTTTGTTTCCATCATCTAAGTCTAAAGCATTTCGCATATCATCGATAAGCTGTAGAGCAACTTTCTTTTTTGCCTGAAATCAGATTGCTTAGATGAATATATGTTTTTACTCAGGAGATAATTGTTGATCTGATTTTGAACAATTTTTTCTAATACCTTAGATAGAAAGGAAAGTATTGAAAAAGATCTGAAATCATTTTTTTTATAATCTACACGCGCTCAAGGGTTAATGAATACCCTTAAAATGTTTCAACACTGCGCGGGCGTGAGGGTGAGGTTAAGGAAGAGAAAGAATGATAGGAAAGATGTGTGGCGCGATATTCGGAGACTGTAGGTGGTTGTTGTCTCAGATCTTATCTCCAGGGATGGTGGCTGAACGAATGCGGAGAAATTTCCGTGTCTTATTTATCTATGTCCCTTATAATTCGCATTAATATTTTTATTCTTTGTCATATTTTATCGGTATACTAGTTTTACTCAATTAAACCAGCAACTCATTGTATGACATTTATTTTTAGAATTGGTTTTTAATGGAAAAATAAGAAGACATAGACTACGGCAGGAATCGAACCTGTGACCATGAAGTTGACAGGCGAACACACAACTATCTCGTCACGGCCACCCCCTTTGCATCATTTAATGACTTTGAATGACCAACAACAACTTGAGTGTGCTACCACCAAGTTTTTGCCAATTATTTTTGGCTGGAGTTATAGTTATTTCACGACTTGCCAAGGTCGATCATCAGATTGCTTTGCTCTAGTGGTGCTGGTCTCCTATTTCATTTTAATTGAAAATCTTCTTGTGATCTGATTATGTGGGCTCGGTGGCGTGATGCGTAGTGCGTTGGCTTCTAATCAAATCTTGGTCATGGTTCAATACACGATGAAGGCACAAGAAGTTTTTCAATTAAAATGAAAAAGTAGACCAGCACCTTTAGAGCAGAAGAATCTGATGATCGACCTTGGCAAGTCATGAAATAGCTATAATTCCAGCCAAAAATAATTGAGAAAAACTTGGTGGTAGCACACTCAAGTTGTTGTTGGTCATGCAAAGTCATTAAATCATTTGCACCCTTGGCAATTGGTAAAATTATGAACATTTTCCACTGATAGGGGAAAAATACCAGTTGTCAATATTGTATTAAAGATATGTGTTATACATATATGGCAATAAAGGTGGTAAGATTGATTTGAGAAACTTTGTGTGAATGCAAAATTATGGAAGGCTTTCAGAACTTGCATCAGAATCCAATTTCTGATGTGGTACGTTGTGTGGATGGGAGGCACATCATTGTCCCTTCATGCGACAAAGTGAGTTATTACAATACAAAAGAAATAGCTTTGTTCCAGCAATCTGAAATCTGAACTATAATAATTCTTATATTTTGAAGGCTATTGGTGGCAGCAAACGTAAATTCATCCATATTTTTTTCGGGTTTCCTTGAAGCTGCCACGAGATGCAAATGTTGGTAAAAACAGCCCAATCCGGGAAAAATTCTAATTCGTAGTGTGTGGTAGGATGTGGACATATTTAAAGTGATTCGGCTTACCCATAAATACTGAATACATACCCACTTGTTCCCTAGAGGGATAATGAGCATATTTCTTCAATGGAATCTGTCTCCAGACAAGTTGCGTTTCAGGGAGCAAGACTGCATCAGGTCTATGTCCTGAATCGATAGATTTGGATACTTATAAAATATTCTATGGCATAAGCGAATGTGAACTGTATTATGTAGAAGAGAGCATGTTGATTGAAACCCTTCGTTATACCAGCCCCTGATCTATTTATTTTTGTCTACTAAGAAAATTAAACTAGAATTAAGATTGTTACATGTGCTTTATGTCAAGGCCTTAACCCTTAAGTTCCAACTAAGTTATTTGCTTCGAACTGGAACCATGTAAATATTTTTTTTTTTTTTGTATCTTTAATAAAACATGAAAGTCCTCTTTTACTAAAGCTGGGTTGATAAATTAAAATTAAATTTGAATATGGTCTGCAATGTCATATAATATTCTTTCGAATTAATCAAAATCCAACCACATCCTCAGAAATCTGATAGAGTGCTTTACTATCTTTTAACTTCCAACCTTCAATTGCTTAAAAAAATTAATTCAAACCAAAAAACTTCAAGCACCTCTTAAACTTAAGATTTTTCGACCCACCCTCGAAAAATATACACACAAAATTATCAGCAGTCAATAGGTATACCTCCACTCCAAATATTTCACCCTAATCGCAATAGCTTAGTTGCGATAGTTTTTCCACA
This sequence comes from Philhelius pedissequus, assembly GCA_910595825.1. NCBI lineage: Eukaryota > Metazoa > Arthropoda > Insecta > Diptera > Syrphidae > Philhelius > Philhelius pedissequus. Next base: position 31,312,113 of record OU343160.1, read on the forward strand.
TTTTTCAAAAAATGTCAATTCTACCATCCATCTATAATTTAAGCTTAAAGCTTTATGTCTCCAACCCTTATAATAATACCTAATTCCTCAAACATCACTTTCTATTAAAGGATTTACGTATTGACATCACACGGTTTCTGTTACAACCCTAGCGCATATCTCAAATAATATAAAACCCATCAAAGTCAATGGAAAATTAATTTTCAACACTTGCACAACACAACCACGAAACGAGGTCGTGACCTCGATAATCACTTCCTTTCAAAAATACTAAAGAAAATCCCTCGCAATGGCAATGGCAACGCAACGGAGGAGCCAAGGAGCCAAAACTTGTGTTTTTAACTTACTCACTCTGTCTCGTAAGTCCTTACCCCCCATAATCTTTGCAAAAATGATTTACTAGGACGAGACGACAACGATGATGTACAGCTCGGCAGAGCGACTTGCGACGACCTATGAAGACGCACGCACGAAAGAAGGATGAAGGAAAGAAAAGGGAACATTATGTCTCAATACTCAGCCCCATAAAGACACTCCGTGAACAATTTTAGTTCCCCTTCTCAACGCGCGCTGTATTCCCTGGTGGTTTCTTGTGGAATCTTCTTCAACAACAACTTCCCTCTTAGTCAGCAAGGAGGATTTGGAAAGTTTAGCCTCCTCATCAGTGAGGAATATTACATTTAAAGAGAGTTAGTTCATCGTTGTGCCTGTGGTGCCTGCCTGCAGGCACACACAACTTTCATTCATGGTGATGCTGGTGGTGGTGGAGTGAGATTATATATTTTAAAATATCGGCATCGAGGGTGAAATTTCGTATATTTAAGGAATTTCGCGCGAACACTCACTGAGATCGTTGACGTTAAGTCTCTGCGGTGCAGTTTGTTTTTTTATTTTTTTTTTATTTTCTGACAGAGGATGCGAGCGAAAATTCGTGAGATACTTTTACGAACCGGCAACATTTTCGAGTTGGAATTCAAATTGGAGCTGGGGGATGTAAAAAATGGGGATGAGGAAGGATGTGATTTACCCGAGGATTTTAAACGTGATTTTGAAAATTTTGGCACGCTCTATGGGTAATTTTTTTTGTGTGTTTGCCCAAAAGTGGAAAAAGTAAGACTTACACTTCAATGGGCAAAGTAATAATTATCCTACGAATTCATATTTGCGCAATGGAAAAATGCGAATATGTCCCTTTGGTGATTTTCGTCACTTAGATATTTTATTCGGTGTCGTTATGTGCTTAAATATTTATTGTATTGTTAGGAATTTATCTATTTTTTTCTCTTGGGAATTTGAGAAACATATTTTTGTGAGGGTCAGAGAATCTTAAGCGCTTGAAATGGATCTATTTATTTTTAGATTAAAGAATACAAAATTCCCTAGCTGAATCCGTAAAATGCAGAAAATGAATGAAAAATCTACTAAAGTTGACACGAAACATTGCAAAGAATGTAAATAAAGGTAATTTTAGAGCATGGAACGAAATACACTTCACACTACACTTAATTGAATTGAATTAAAATTGAAATGAAATTGAATTGAATTGAAATTGAATTAACTTAATTAAAATTGAATTAAAATTGAATGGAAATTGGATGGTAATTGAAATTGAATTGAAATTAAATTGAAATTGAATTGAAATTGAATTGAAATTGAATTGAAATTGAATTGAAATTGAATTGAAATTGAATTGAAATTGAATTGAAATTGAATTGAAATTGAATTGAAATTGAATTGAAATTGAATTGAAATTGAATTGAAATTGAATTGAACTTGAATTGAAATTGAATTCAAATTGAATTGAAATTGAATTGAAATTGAATTGAAATTTAATTGAAATTGAATTGAAATTGAATTGAAATTGAATTGAAATTGAATTGATATTGATTTGAAATTGAATTGAAATTGAATAAATTGAAATTAAATTGAATTGAATAAACATCATATTCGTTTTTATTCAGCGATGTACGCAAAAAATCGTAAAAATGAAATATAATTATGTAGAAATAAATTGATAATATACATAATAAAATCTGTTTACATATATTGCTTAGTTGTTATAATTTGAGGAAAAAAAAGATGCCATTTGATTGCCTTTACAAATAAGAATATATGTATCAAAAATCGTTGGAGCGGTATAAAAAAAAACTATTTTTTATTTATAAAGTTCTAAAAACATTTTTAGAAAAAAAATTGAAACGCCATTTTGAAGTAATTATTAATATACATATAAAATTTTAATTTAAAAAAAAATCAGTGACTGGCTTTTGAAAAATCCATTCTTCCAAAAAAAAAATATTTATTTTTAAAAATTGAAAAAGAATATTTTGTGAAATTTGAGTATGCAGTTTTATAAAGACTTCGGTTCATCCAATGATGAGAAAGTGGAGACTATGAAAGCGGATCTATGGGAAGTAGATACTGTTAATAATTACGCAAAATAAAATATTTTTTTTCCAAAAGTGAACCGCACTAATTTAAGAACACAAATTTTTTAATCAAGATTCTTGCGGCCATTCTTGAGCAATGCATTTTTTCATATCAGTTTTTTTTTAACATTTGTATGGGAGGGACCGTTATTTTTTATTTTAGGAAAATAGTTTTTGTTAAGTATTCAAGATAATGTCAAGAAAACTACTGAATACGAGCTTTCGAAAAATCGATTGAGTATTTTTCGAAATATTGAGTTTTTGTGTGTATTTTGTTCTTATTTCCAAGAACAAAATATTTGAATAAGTATGGTTAACATTAGTGTTTATACTTCCTAGGAGCTTCTGCATAAAAACATTCCAAGTAATCGAATTAACCGTTTTCCAGAAAATCGAAAACCAAAAAATAAAGTTTCTACCGTTTCTAGGTTGCCAAAATAACCATTTTTTTTTTCAAAACAAAAAAAAATACCAAAACGACCTTTTCCCTTCATTAATGATTACCCTTTTTTTTTATAAAAATCGTTGGAGCCGTTTCTGAGAAAAATAAGATTTTTTTTTTAGAAAAATTAAAATTTATTTCAGCTCGCGTTATTTTTCGCATTTAAAAAAATTTAAAAAAACGTATGGGTATATTGACGAAAAATATATGTACCAAGTTTGAATCAAATTAATACATCCAACTGTATTGGCTGTAACTCGAGGACAGACAGACAGATAGACGGAATTCCGGGATCTAATTTTTAATAGTACTCCATCTTGAAAATGCCAAGTTTGATCGAAATCTCGAGTTCGATTATAGTAGATACCTATTATCACAAGTAAAAAGTATTGGCAAGGATTTGACAATAATAAACTGCAGTAATGTAAATCCAGCATAATCGCGACTTAGGTTAAGGAATAAAAATGTGATCTTTTTTGAGTGAGTTAAGAGGTTAAGTTAATTAACCGAGATGCAATAAAGAGGATAATCTTGGACTTCAAAAGGAATTTGCGGTCCGTTGAGGTTTTCCATGCTTCAAAAAACAGACAAAAAATTCAAATTTCAAAAGTTTTTCTTTCTTCTCTGAACTCAAAAATGGTTCCCATATACATTCTTTATTCCAGGGTTGACAATTTGGAATATTTTTTTTAAATTTCTGAGATGATATTGGATTGAAAATATTTATCAAATTTTGGCTACCGATTTATTGTTAACATTATTTTAATTTAGTTTAAGAAAAACATTGGAATTTAAATTAGTGGCCACATAGGCGGCAGGTCTTGATCTTATAAAATGACTTCAGATACAAAACAATATAATATAAATGTTGCTTATGCCAACCTCCACATACCTAGGTGATGTTACTTCATGATGTAAGACAATGTGAACCGAAAGAATAGAAAATGCAAAATTACTTGTAATTTTATGGATTTTGATTTTATTGAAATTAAATATATGATCCACTTCATCGAAATATTTGGTTTAGTAGGCTTGTCAAAAGTTTTTTTTTTTGAGTTCAGCTCTGCTCGAAAAATTGGTTGAAATGTCAAATGTGAATTGAAAGTAGCACTTAGCTCAGCTCTATGGTTTGGTTAAGCTCAATGTCGAATCGCACTCTTTTATAGAAATTCTAAAGCAATTATTAGCAATTAGCATATCGCAGCTTTAATAGTGAAATATTTTCACGGGGAATATTATCAAAATAAAATGTATTTATTAATGTATGTACTATTATTCACATTTAAAATATCATTAATTGCATTATAAAAATTCTATCAACCTTAAATTGCTTTAAAATATCATCCAATCTGTATCAAATAAACAAGGATATTCCGGCGTATCAAAAGCTCCTTTAGCTTATAACTGATATCTGTCCATATTAAGTCTGCAAGAAAATCCTTAAATACACTTCGTGTTGTTATTTTAAATCCTGACTGATTAAGCATTTTTAGTGTTTTAAGCAAGCCCAGTTTAATAAAGTTCATATACAAAAAAAAAAAAAAACAACTAAGCTCCTTAGATGAATCAAACTTAGTCTAACAAAGTTAGTATACAAACTTTCTGCTTTACTCAATAAAAATTATAACGTGTTAAAAAGATTGCCACATCGTATATCATTCATTTCCCAACGTGACCTGACCATTGATTGTGTAAAAACAAAGCACAAAGAAGAAATTCCCAAGTACTTCATTGAGATTGATTGCTTTCCATTTGCAAGACTGCGAGCAATGTATAAAACAAAACAAAGATCTATCGACGAAGTTATACAATGCAAAACCATCACCATCGACTTTTTCGCCAAACAATGCCAGACGTCACGTTTTCTTTCTGGAAAAGAACTCCCAAAGCCCTGGATGGAACAATTCCCAATACACTGGTTGCATACGGAAGGACCAACGAATGCGGCTGTGATAGCTGTGCACTTTAGTGGCAGCACCATTTTCTCCACAGTCCCAAAACCCAGAAGCAGTATAAAGCAAACCAATTCACTTGTGTACAAAGTAGAAGATGACATTTGCCTACCTTGCTTGCTGGCGTTAGCTTCCATCGTAGTGCGCTGACGACGACCGAGACGATGATGCTGGCATGTACGAGTACGACACCCCTCTGTTTTCCGCTATTCCCATGCTCAGATCGTTGCTACTTCTAATTGAAGTTTCGTAATTGTTCTTCGGGGAGCAATTGAGATTTATAGCCCTGTGTGGTGCCAGTGGCTATAAAAAAAATATAGAAAACACTTCCATAGCACATTGCCTGGGATTTGCCATTGAAACAACTTGCAAAACGAGGAGGTGTTTCTGTGCCTCGAGTGATTCTTCTACAATGAAGTGATTGAGACTTGGAAAAACCTATTTGGTGTAAGTGCCAGAACGATAAACGCTCAAGAAGGAAATATACAAAAAAAAAAGCAAGTTGTCTAAGAAAATGTCAACTATCGGAAATGATATCTTTTATTAATATAATCAATAATCTTGAAATTGTGAATGGTCTTTTGCTTTTCCACAGAGAAGATAATCCAGCCAAAGTGATTGAATCGAGACGAATAACTACTTTGACGTCTTGAAGGCTGTCATTCAATGTTCTATAGCCTGTTCCATATTGTTTATTTTCCTTCTTTCTGAAATGAATGTATTGGGCTAAAATGTCTTTAGCCTCATGCTCTTACATGAGCTTCAAGACCGGGACATCAACTGAGAGGGTTTTTTGAAAATGGCCGTTAATGTTAAGGTCTTTTCTCAGTCTTAGCTAAATATCGTTTTCTAAACACACACTTCTAGAGATTTCAGAATTGTTTAACAATATGAAATTTCCGACTGATTTTTGCAGAGATTTTAACCAAGCCAGTTGAATGACTTCAGCAGAGTAGGTTAGGTTGACTAATTTCAAACGAGTTGCTAGGTTACTGAAGCAAATAAGATGGTAAATTTTAACAATGTATAAGTTGGCTCATTAGATGTTAGCTAATTAAAACATAGAAGTTGGCTTAATTCAACCGAGGTAGTTATTTAATGTTATCCGAGTATGTAGATTAAATTTAACCTAGTGAGTTGGCCATTTATAGAAGAGTAGTCTGGCTTATATCAATCGAACGCTTAGAGACGTTTTCTTCACTAATTTTCAACTAGCCACAAACTCTCAAGTTGGCAAATTCTAGAGTTAATACAATCTTAAAAGTTGATTGACAACTGTGACAAGTTGAAATTTGTCTTTCTTCACTATCTTAATCCTCAAAACCACAGTTGAAATTTAAAAGCTAGCCTACTTGGGTTTTTTTTTAATTTCCCTGGGATATTTTTGACAGATACATACATATATTTAAGCTTAAGATTTGCATTTATTGTTACAAAAAAAAAATAAACATAATATTATTATATATATTATTATAATCCAACTTTTTAAGATCTCGGTAGCCTGTTCTGTATGCAACAAAATGTATTGGAAATTTGAATTTGACCTTCCCAGTAGGAAATTTCGACATCAATGAATTTTTTTGGTGAATTCATCAATGGATTCATCGACTATTTCCATCGATGAGTAGTACGTTATAATTTCATAACAAAATGGTTGCGCATTTTTTCATCAGTTAATTAAATTCAAATGAATTGAATGCTTACAATTCACTACATTTTCAGTTACAAAATCATAAAACTATGATTTCGCTGATAAAGACTAATGTATAGGTTCATGAGTTCGTAAATGATGTTTGGTTCTCTGCGGTGCGGTGGTTGTTTTGTTTGAGAACAAAAAAAAAATGCAAACAAGAAAGCCCCTAAAAAAAGAGGTTTTATCTGCCATGGGAAGAGTGATGAACATTGCCTTTTTTCTACCTACAACGAGAAATGCGCTCAGTAATCAGTCTTCGCTGGTCATGACATGAGTTCGTGAGGTTTTTTTTAGAGAAAGTGAAAAAAATCATATAAACAAGAAATTCCAGTCTTGTTCGCGAACATTATCATCATTTAACACAGCAACAAAATTTTAATTTTTTTAGCAGAATGTTTTTTTTTTTTTGTTCAGATAATTGGCGTTGTTAAGATATTTGGCGACTAGTGGGTATTTCTTCGACCTTATCCAAAACAAAATTTAAAAATGGCAATATTTCTTTTAGCGCATTATACCTACTCAATACGTGATGCTGTCGACTCAAAGTACAAAACCTACGCATCAGAATTAACAAAATGAATGCTAAGACCGACATCAGATCAAATTTAAAATAATAATTTATCAGTTATTGATAAAGTTTACTTTCTTATCAAGATTTTATCAAGACTACATTTTAACTATTATTAGCTAAACGTATTTTTTTCTTAATTAAATGTTTATAGTATTGAATAATCGTCGAATTAAATTAATAAAATGATGTTTGGGATTGTAACATACATATACAATGTTTCTGTTTCCTTAAAAAACATGTTTCCTCTTTCACAGAAAACTGACACTTTCATGTTATTTAATGCATACAAAATGAGGAAAAAAAGAAGTAGGTATCATACGGGCTTTACCTAGTGATTTCATAATTATGGCATTTTTCATCATATAAAATTCATATGCGAATTAACGAGTTACATAAACAGGCTGAATTAATGGATGAGTATTCATGCCATTTTTTACCTGCTGAATAAGCAACTCTAAGTCAACTAGTGATTTCACAGCTTACCGTTCATGCCATTTTTCATCACATATAATTTGCTTATGAATAAACTAGTTATCCCTACTTCGTGATTTCACTGTTAAATATTCAACCCGAAAATCACTTGGTGAATGCCTATGACAGCCCCATGTTAAATTTATCGATGTAGCTTCCACTCATTGATGAAAAAGTTGGTGTTTCATGCATGAATTTTTTTAACTTTCCTACTGGGTTTGTATATGAAACCTTTACTACTACTATGAGATAGAATTTTTTAGCTAGTAGTTTCGTCGATGGGGGCGCTAATCTCTCTTTTCTTGATATTGAATTGTTGATGTGGAAGAAGAAAAAGTAGAGGCAAAAAGGAAAAAAAGCAAGGAAGACGTTCGAATCTTATTAGTTCTGCCATGGCAACCTTCAAAATATGGCGGGTATAAATAAATTATATCAAGGCTATAGCCGTATACATGAATTTGAAGTAAGAATGTATTTATATGGGTATACATGCTTGTATAGGTTATTATAGAATTTATTTTAAATTGGGTGGATTTTAGGATTTTGAATTGTAGCAACGTTGCTACTTTTCACTTTTTCTATACGAAAATAGCAAAGCAATGTTAAGATATTTCAATATTTTTTTGTTTAGGTAGGTACATATGTACCCAGATACCCACCTACATACAATTATGTATGTACATAGGTACTTTTTGTTCTTTTTCAAATAATATTTATTAGGAATAATTTAATTTTTTTGCTCCACAGACAGATTTATTTGGAAATAAAGGTAGTACAAAGTATTTTTTTATATATTTTTACTAGCGACATTATATACAAGTTATGAATTCGTAAAAAAATCGAACTCGAGATTTTGATCAAACTTGACATTACGATGGTAGCAAAGACCAAGAAAATTGGTCCCGCAATTCCGTGTCGCTGTCTTTGGTTTTTCATAAATTTGAACACATTCAGACGAAAAATTACGTAATAAATAGCTGCATTTTATTATATACGGATCAGGATCTGGGTTATTTTTTAATGTACTTTTTTGTAATTATTTTTTGAAAAAATGTTAATTTTTGGTACCTCTACTAGTAGAGCTATTTTTTGGTTTTAGATTTTCAACAAAACGGTTCATTAGATTTTTTTATTTTCCTTATGCAGAAGCTCCTAGAAAGCTTAAGCACTACAATAGGTCCAACATTTTCATTTTTTTAATTAAAAAAACGAAAACATTTTTTCCAAACTTCGTATTTGTAGTTTTTTGACATTATCTTGTATAGTTAAAAAAAACTATATTATTATAAAATTAAAAACAACGGTACCTTCCATAGAAATGTTAAAAAAAAACTATAAGAAAAAAATGTATTTCACAAAAACGGCTTTCAAAAAAATGTGTGTTATTAACTTAGTAAAGTCTAGTTTTAATTAAAAAATATTTTGTTTTACGTACCTTCTTCTTAATATGGTAGGTACCTACTTCTCATAGAACCACTTTTCATATTATCGACTTTCTCACTTTTTTTTGCAAATGTTCCATAAGAGTGTAAACAAAACTGCATTTTGAAATTTTTAAAACAAAAATGATTTTTGAAAAAATAAATACAATTTTTTTTTGACAAATCGATTTTTCAAGAACTAGTCACTGAATTTTTTCAAATTAAAAATGTATATGTATAATACCTAATAATTTTTTTGGATTTTGAAAAACATTCAATATTTCGAAAACGGGTTTGATGATTTCAAATGTAAATATATATATTGTAAAATACTCATTTAAAAAAAATAAGTAAAAACGGCCTTAAAAATGTTTAATACGAGTACTTATTAAAAAACCATTCGTATTTGAAAATTCAAAAAAATTAATTTTTTTTTAATTCAAAAAAATTATTAATATAAAATAAAAAAATTGTATCAGATGAACAATTTTTTATGCACAACGATTAACAGAAATCTCAAATTTTAATTGTTAAATTATTATCATGTTTGAGCGTTTGGTTAAAAAAAAACCTTATTTTTTGAGTAGTGACCATTGCACACAAGTGTTTACCTGAATATTTAAATATTTCCTACAGCCATTAAACAATTTTCATTCTTCTCTGCCCGTAGAATAAAAATCACACACACACAACCAACTCCTACTCAACAAAAAAATCCTCATAAAAAAAACCTATGAAATACATTGCTTTCCTTTCACTCTTTCTCTCTCCTCATCAATCTATTCCGGCTAATATTCTTCATATTGGCTTTTCTTTGCACACCAACACCTAACATCCGATTTGGTAGTGGGGCCCATCATGAGTAGTGGACCTTATTGCACGCTGGATGAATTTCGTCGTCATGATATTACTATTAATTTCTATATACAAAGATTTGGCAGAAAACTCTCAAGTTTGCTCTCTCAACTTTTGCTATTTTCGGAAGTTGAGAAAACCAAGGCCCTTTTTCTGGTTCTATGATAAAATGAAATGATAAAATTTTTATCACCTGGATTTTCATTCGAATTTTTCATTTCATTTTATCCAGAAATTTAATTCTGGTTTCACCTATGATAATATCAGCTGATTTCGCCTTGAATGTGTGCTAAATGTGTGCTGAATGATCATTATGAATATCATTATTTGTCAGAAAATCTTGTAATATTTTAGAATGTAAATTGTTTTGAGCTAAAAAACAATATTGAGTTTGAAACGAGTTCTAATTTTTATTAATATTTTGTTAGATAAAGAGCGCAGAAACTCCGAAAAGTTTTTCTTTTAATTTGAGATGAAATTAATGTGGAAGTTTTTTGAAGTAGGTTTTTTCCGGGAGTAATTGGACTAATAGGTGGAACCCACATCAAGTTTACTTCTCCTGAGAAAGATGTTGAACATTTGTATTATGGTTACGGTGACCATCCGTCCCGTATTTCCCGGGACAGTCCCGTATTACGTACAACTGTCCCGTATTTTATTTTTTGTCCCGGGTTTGTCCGATATTATTATATATTTATATTATTTTAATAACGTTAAAAAATTTTAACAAGTTTATTTACATTAATTTAATTATGTGTTTAATACTTTTATGTCAAAGTGGGAATCCGCCTTAACAAATCGTTCAGGGGATTTACTATAAAAGCATGTTTACTGAACGCATTAATTTGTCACCTCGTTGAGATGTCAGATTCTCCTTATACTGTATCTTCACAAAGAAAAAAACACAATATATGAATTGGAAATGTATGTCATCATTTTTAAAAAGATAAGCCTACGTATGTACTTCTACAGAATGAAAGAAAAAATGTGAGTGTTTACTTGTCCAAACAAATGGAATTTGCTTCTTTTAATTATTTAAAATAAATTTAGAAATTTGTGAAATGCCTTCAAATTCAACGATGATCTTCACAGGGAATTTTCCTTCATAAGCCACAATGAAAAAGCCAATACCTTAACATTTTTAAAATACGTGTCTACGTTTTCTATAAGCACTTAAAACCAAAAAGAAATAAAATACACGACTGGATCGCAAGTACCTGCTCCTATGTTCGATCACATTATATGCATATGTATTTTTAAAGTCGTTTTCCACTTAATTTTTCTAAAAAAAAATTGGTATGAACATTTTAAATGTTTAATAATATAAATTCAAAAACAAAATTTCATAAGAAATTGTCCACCGGTTTTCGAAATATTGAATTTTCAAAAAAAAAAATATATTTTTTTTTTCAAAAATCAAAAAAAAAAACAATTTTTCGAAATTTTTGAAATGCAATACTATTTAGAATTTGGAGGAGCTCCTGCATAAATTTTTGTATCGAAATCCGTTAGGTCGTTTATGAGAAAGTCGAAAACCAATAAAATGGTTGTATGGCAGGTGCCGTTAATAACAAAATATTTTAAAAACTTTTTTGACCGAAATGTAGACCATATCCAAGGTAGTACACACACTAATTTTGATCAAAATGGTTAAAGCCGTTTTTGAGATAATTAAGATGGTAGAAAAATTTGTATGGTAAGTACCGGTATTTTTTGGTTTAAAATAACGATTCAAAAATCTGTTTTGGACAATCACCTAGAACTCCTAAGTACCAAGTTTGAACTAAATCGGTTCAGCCGTTTAGGCTGTAGATTGTTCTAAAGACAGACAGACAGACGGAATTGAGGGACCCACTTTTTTGGTGTTTTCTATGATACTAATGTCATGTTTGATTGTTAGAAAAAAAAAAAAAATTTTACGAATACATAACTTGCCTTATAGTACCTATAATCGCAAGTAACAAAGAATCTGACGTTGATGCCACTTCAAACAAAAGTGTACGATACTTTAATTCGACAAATTTTCAAGGACCTGCAAGGAAGAGTGCAATTGATAAAGGCACCTGGACTCATTCAGGTCTAATCATTCAACATCGAAACTTATAAAAAGCTGTTTAGAGCAAATACAGGGTCCGCCAAATAGCTTTTTTTTTTTTTTGAAAATGGGCGCAGAACATCGAGTGTAGCTTCGGCTGTGTGGCACGTAGCGCCGTCCTGTTGAAACCAAATATTGCCAATATCCTCCTCTTCAATTCTTGTGAACAAAAATTCGTTTAACATGGCCCGATAACGATTGACTGTAACGGACACTCCTTGCTCATTTTCTTATTATGCCTCTGGACCAAAATCCTCACCAAACAGTGACTCATTTTGGGTGTATCGGCTTTTCAATGTATGCGTGCGGGTTTTCTGTGCCCCAAATGCGACAATTTTGCTTGTTACATACCCGCCAAAATCAAAATGAGCTTCATCTGAAAAGATGATTTTTTTGGCAAAATCGGCATCTTCTCTAAGTCGATTGCAGGCCCACTTAGCGAGCGTTGTTCAAGCGTATACACAACCATATTCGTTCAGCGGAAGGATAAAACTAATTATCTGTCAAATCAGACATGAGCTAAGTGTTACCATTCACGAAATAAGTACTAGTTGAAAAAAAAACGTTAGATGGCGGACCCGTTATATTTCTTCAAGCCATTACATTACCGGTAATGACCTAATTGGAGTTAATTGTGTTGCTTACGCTGTTCGTGTTGAAAAATTTAAGGAAATTTGCGAGAGGTCTCAGACTAAATACTTCAATTTAAATTATAAAAAACAAAAATATTTGTTTTAATATCCACTTTTATTTTTATTTAGTTTGATGGTGTTACAGCTGTTTCGGCACACAGTACATTTTTTAGACTAAATTTCAAACCAGCTGGCTAGTTTGAAATTAAGTCTGAAGAAGGTGCTCTACAAAAAAAGAGAATAAATACTTCAAACTTGTTGGTTTCATCAAAACTTCTTCCTTCTTTCTTCATTTTATTCAATCCCAGTCCTAAATTTTTCATATGAGCATAATATTATTAGCAGACCGGCAAAAAATTTGCATGTCGAAATTTTCGCTATCAATTAAATGACTTAAATTAAAATTAAATTTTAGACTAGGAATACAATTGATAATTTTATTTGTAAACAAATTGATCAAAGAATAATTCGAAAAATTAATTGACCAAAACCTATGTAACGCAAATATTCATTAATTTTACATAACGTTACATACTTAAATCATTGGAATGTATCTTTTAAAGAATATGAAGTTTTTAGTTGGATAACTCTTCGAAACATTGCTATTTTCTACCTGGCCAGAAATACAATCTTCATTATATTGTGTCAACAAAAAGCAGAGAGATACAAATATTATTTTCCAAACAAAATATAAACATCAAAAATCTTTTACTTATTGTCGAGTTAGGCCACTGTCTGCCAGGTTCAAATGCTCCAACCGAAAGAGTTTTTTCCATAATAAATAATATTTGGACAAATGAAAACACACAACTGAATGTTGAAACTCTCATTGCCATGTTAATGGTAAAATTAAACTATAATCTTAGCTGTCAGGAATTTAAAAAATATTTAATAGGAAACGATAATATTATTAAAGAAATTCGTAGCCAAAAAAGTACCAATTACCGAAAATTTTCTTGGTAGTATGTTATTAATGTTTATTTTTCAAAGACTTGGTAAAAAAAGGTTGAATATTAGAAACAAAATGTAAAGTTTTTGCATTTTGTGCTGTTTTTTTTTTATTTTTTTTTTTGTTTTTGAGAATTTTGTTGATTTTATACCAAACACATTTTTCAATTTTTATATTTATATCCCGGGGTTTGCTCAGAGAAATATGGTCACCGTAATTATGGTGGACATTCAAAAAATTTGAAAATTGTTTGTGAAAGTAATTTTATTATATTATGAATATAAATGGATACTCGCATTATGCATATACGAGTATTTGTCGGCGTTTAATTTTAAGATACATGATAGTGAAATAATCTTAAATTCACTTCTATCTGAAAGTAGAAGAATTCAAACAACAATAGTGAACCATTATTTTCATTCAAATTATGAATTTCAAGTAAACTAATTATTTGACTTGTTTTTATTATTAAATTACACCTGCTTTTATTAAAAACTTATCATCTGATAAATTTTTGACATCAGTTTTCATGTTTACACGAAAAGAGAATCGCAAAATCAAATTTATCGATGGAAAGATTTGTCATCGCTTTTTCCATAGAACTGGAATAGGGGCCCAGATTTGATCAATTTGAGAGTTGGGAATCGGAAGTTGAAACAGTCAACTTTGAGTGAAGAAAAACAAAATCACAAGTTGAGTATAAAAATCGTCAAGTTGAGTCAATTTGAAAATGGCCTTTTAACATATTTGAATCACGTAAGTTGATTGCTTTCAACTGAGAACGTTCATTTAATTCAACCAAGTAGCTTCCGAAATACATCATGGTTTCTAGAATAGACTAATTTGCACCGCACCTGCGTAGGGGTTGACAAATTATAACTCAGTAAATAGGTGAATTTCATCCCAGTGATTATGTCTTTAACAGTGTGGGTTTTCCATTTATAACCAAGTAGACCTTGGAGGGAAAATTTTATTCTTTATTTTAATACATAAGCTTGGTAGTTTTTAGCCTACTACTTTTCAACTTAAGTTCATAAAGTGTCGGTTGTTATATCAGACATATTGATACCTTACAACCAGGAGAAATAGGTTGGCCATGATTTTCCGGAAAACATTCCCCGGATAACGATTTCCTGAATAACGATTGCCCGGAAAATAATTTCCCGAGTAACGATTGCGCGTAAGACAAATTCCAATATCACGATTGCCAATTCCCCACATTTGCTACCTTTACCTGTGAAACTAATTCTATTTTTGATTTTCAATAAAAACTTCATAATCTCAAATCATTTTTCAAAATCTAAACAATAAAAAAAACAAAGCTTTTAAATTATTTTGGGAAATTAACAATGATAGTGTTTTCTATAATAAATACCTTCGGTTACAGAGGGAGTTTGATTTTCTAAACAAATTTCTATTGAAACAATACGTTTTAAGTATGGAAACAAAGCTTAAAACTATTAGTAAATGTTTTTGGATGTTCATAAATAACAAAAAAAGATCCACTGGTATTCCTAATTCGATTCATTTTCTGGGTGAAATATCAGGTGAACCTTTAAAAATTTGTAATCTGTTTGCTAATTTTTTTCGATCAGTATTCAAGCTTTCGTGTCCTGGAACAAATTCACTTGTAGATGATCCTCCTGAATAAATCAACATATGGAACCTGCAAATCAGCACAAGTGAGACAGTAGAAGAAATGGAAAAATTAAAAGAAGACACACAAATAGGTTACGACGGCTTTGCCCGCATTATTTTTTAAAAAATGTGCTTGTGCCTTAGTTCCACTTGAAGTTATCTTCAATCGTTCTCTCCTAGAAGGTGTTTTCTGAATGTATGGAAAAGTTCTTATATTACCCGAATTTTTAAGTCGGGATCAAAAACCCAAGTTACGAACTACCGTCCTATTTGCAAGATATCTTCTATTTCAAAACTATTCGAAAAGATTGATTATAATAAGTTAGTTTTTGTATTAAAAGAATTATTTCGCCTTTGCGGCATGGTTTCATTGGTTGTAGATCAGCGACTACCAACCTTACCGTTTTTAGCAATTATGTGTTAAGTTCTCTTGAACAAGGTTTTCAATGTGACAAAGTTTACACAGATTTCTCAAAGGCCTTTGATAGAGTAGATCACTCCTTAATTTCTAAGCTGAATAAAATAGGTTTTCACTCTAATTTATTACAATGGTTAAAATCTTATCTTCCAGGCAGAGTTCAGTTCGTAAGAATAAATACCGGTCTTTCCGATCTCATTGAAGTGACTTCCGGAGTTCCCCAAGGTAGTCACTTAGGACCCCTTTTATATCTAATTCCTATAAATGATATTCCAAGATTTCTTACGAATTGTCTATGTTTGATGTACGCTGATTATTTGAAATTATTCTTAAGCATAGGATCAGCTCTAGATTGCTTTAACCTTCAGAAAGATCAAACGTATCTGTTTGGTGTAATAAGAATGATCTTCACTTAAATGTTTCAAAGTGTCATAGTATGACATTTCCTGGAAGTACTGCACCAATCACTTTTGTCTATAATATTGGAGGAACTTCCCTTTGTAAAGTAAATAAAAAGAAAGATCTTGGTGTTGTATTTGATGGTAAGCTTAGTTTTTCCAGTCATGTCAACTATATTGTTGCTAAGGCGAACTCAATCCTGGGGTTCATTTACAGAAATTCCAAAGATTCTTCAGACCCGTTCACTCTAAGATCACTTTACTTCTCCTATGTAAGATCTGTGTTAGAATACTCTTGCACGATTTGGAACCCAATTTATGCGGTTGATTCAGTGAGAATCGAAAGAATCCAGAGAAGTTTTACGAGAATGGCAATCAGGATTTTGAATTGGAATTACGATATGCCCTCTTATAATTCCAGGTATTTATTACTTAGCATCCAAACTTTCGCAACTCAACGTAAATATTTCGAGATAATGTTCTTTAGAGATATTATTAATTATAAAATCAATTGTCCCTTTTTGCTCTCTTTATTGAGTATTCATGTGCCTAGTCGTGAACTTCGACAAAGTCGAATGTTTTATGTGCCTTTCATAGAATTAACTATGGCAATAATGAGCCAATATCACGATGTTTAAGACAGGCTAACTCAGTATGCAGCGTTCTAGATTTTAATTTGTATTTAAGCAGAGATTGTTTTAAGAAAAAATTACTGTCTTTATTGAACACTAGTAGATAGGTTTTTTTTTACAATTATAATTATTATTATCCAATAATTGTTATTAAGTAGTCTATAAGATGCTCTATTTGATGAAATAAATAAATAAATAAAAATCGTCTTTTTTTGCTTTTATATAATTATTTTTAAAAAAATCAAAAAAAAAGTTATAATATTTTAATACATAAATAAAATATTTTGCCATAAGTACAATATAGTACCACCTACATATTAAAGAAATAAATAAAATATTTTTGGTAATTACGAAATAGTACTTTTTAAAAATTTCCGGGCAACCGTTAATCGGGCAATCATGAATTAATATTTCTTTATGCGAGAAACTATCCTGAAAAATTCAAAAAAAAATTGCGGGCAATTGTTATTTGGACAATTGTTTCCCTGCAAAAAGTTACGCTCACCAAGCAAGGAATATGTCCTTTTTATCGATTTTGAAAATTATAAAACTTAATAAATTTTATAATAAATAGCTCTATAAAATTTTTAATTATTTCGTCTATATTTTTAATAACGAAAAAAAGTCTCAAAACAAATTCCAAGTTAACGATGTCCTTAGCGAGGATATGAATAAAAACGCGAACGCCAACCCGCGAGGGCCGGTCCAACGGTTCGACTTACTTATGTTAGTATAGAAATTTAAAGATTGACAATAGTTAGAATGAAAACAAGTCTGGGTCCCAAGAAGTTCAACAAGAACTAACTAACTGAATCCAAGTTTCCGTTAGGCACACAATTGCCCCACGGTGCAGGTATGGTTATTGGTCCCATGGTGCCCCGTCAAATAAACCACTTCAAGCTCACATAACGGCGACGTAATCTGATAATAATGCACCGGGACTGTGGGAAGAGATTCAGTCATGAATATGCTGAATCAGCGAATCTGATATGATTCGCTGTCTTATTGCCGGTTCAATGCCCGAGTGCATTCCAATAACTTCCATCTCACTATCTAAAAAACGCACTGAAATCCGGAATTCGTTTTGTCCAGACAACATATTTTTTTATGGATGACATCACCATCGTAATGACATTGCTTTTCATAAAATTTTTTGTTCCCCCAACACGATAGGGGCTAAAATCTCTCCGAAAATTTCATCGATGATTCCAATTTGTATCCTCTGTCATTTGACGGGTGTTCGAAGAAGTGAATGTTGATGTGGGAGGTTGGGTGTAGAAGTTCGTTGCCAAAATCACTATACCACAGTTAAGCACAAAAAAGAAGAACAACAATAAAAAATCCATCGACTTCATCCACACATACTCTCCATCTCCAGTATACTGTCGACACTCGACAGTAAGACTTCTTCTGAAATGTGTTTTAGTTATCGCCCGCCAACCATTTTTTTGGCAGTTTGCAATTCTATCAACTTTATAGCCCAGCACCTCCGATCCTAATAAAAAAAAAAACCAATACACACGTTGAACCTGCTTTCAAACAAAAATACTACAGTTGCTATATCAACAACAAGGACGACGGAAATCCCACTTACATTTGTGCAAACATATAACAAAGTGCAGGCTTATACTCGGTTTTTTCTTTTTGTGCTATAATAGGTGCGAAGGGTGGTTGTGGTGCTGGAATCTAAAACCTGGTACTGCTTGCTATATTGGTTGTTGGTTGTTCTCTTTTCTGCTATTCACTATCACTCTGTAACTTAATATTTTTTTTTTTATTTTGGAGGACACATCTAAATCCCTGAAACATTCAGTACTACACAAGAATGATTGATGAATGTGCATTGGAAATTTTCAGCAGGACGTGCGGTCGTTTGTTTTAAGCATCTATCACTACCAAAAAAGTTCCTAGTTTTAGTTGAAGGATGAAGCGTACAAAACTGATAGCAAGGTCCTGTATGCCCTTTGGTAAATAATGTGACCAGATTTTCTGAAAAAAAAATAAGCAGATCATTCCGTACGGTTTAAATAGCTAAAACAAGAAATTAGGTTAATTGAGAACTCATCCCTCGTTCATCCAATGTTCATTGCTGAGCGAGTTAAAAAAAAAAACTTGTTGATGATGGTTTTGTATTTTTTCGCAGTCACATCAATCGAATATTCCAGGACGGTGGGCGTCCTAAAAAAAATTAAGTCCAATAATACCTTTGGCGATATTCTCTTCGCAACGGCTTCTTTTGTTTGATAAATTACTGTAGAGTAATATCACTAATCAGTTAGTTCGCTAAAGAAATGTGAAGGAGTAATCTGGTTGATCCTAAGAAGTATTGCGTTTCAGGGCTTATAGGTATTTTCTTTTTTTCTTCTTTCAACCGACTCTAACTTCAATTTCCAATCCAATATTTTGCAACATCGAATATTCTAATTCAACCGCTAATTACTGTTTCTGCTTAGCATAGGCGACAATCATTGCACACCGATAAGTAAAGACAACAACCCAGACATGTAGACACAGAAGAGCAATACCCTTTTGTAATCTAACATACGAGTGGCATTCTTTATTGACCACAAACATGACAAGGAAACGTATCTAAAAGTTATATGGAAGACAGGCTTCTGTTTTTTTGTCAACTATTGCGGGTGCGGAATTTAAAATGTTTGGAAAAAATACGGTTAAGTGCAAAATGAATTGAAGTGATGTATGTTCATCTTCTGTTTCGAAAAAAAACAGGGATGGTATTCCGTGCTTTTTGCCATTTATTTCGGTTAAGGCCCGGGAATCTATGTTTTGTATGTTTTGCCTCAACAAGTGTCGATGCTCTATACCTTTCTATTTATACTCTTAATTCAGCTGAATATCTAACGGATGGGAAATTGAAATTTTATGTTTAGGCCTAAAAATAACAGTACCTGCCATATAACCGTTAAGGAAGATCTTGTTTTTCTCGAAACTATTTTGATACAACTTTTTGGTTTTTTTTTGTTGGTACTAGCTGTCATTTAATCCGTACCAAGTTTATGGGAAAAGTCTATTAACGGTACCTTTCATATAAGGTTTTTTTTTTTTTTAATTTTTGGCTTTCTCGGTAATGGTACATTTTATTTTTGTCAAATTTTATATCTCAGAAAATCTAGGTAGCCAAACTAAATCTGCAATTAAAACAAATTTTTGATTTTTTTTTTAAATTTGAAAAATACATATTAATAATCTCTAAAAAACTGCATACCAACATTCCAAAAAAAAAAATTGTTTTCAAAAACCTAAAAATAAAAACCAATATTTCATCAAAATCCGTCCTTCAATTTTCGAGATACTTTTTTATAAAATGTTCATTAATCCGTGGCATCTAATGGTGGATAACTAGGCTACCTACCCACTGACAGCGTCAATGGTTAACCATACTAAAGTTGTTAGCTACAAGAGCATGTTCGTACGATCCAGTCGTGCGTTTTTTTTTTGAGTTGAAGACAAAGAAGATTAGAGATAATAGGCGCGCGTACGTTAATAATTTATAAAGCTTAATAATCCCAAAAAGATCATTAAATTAAATGCATGACTGGATCGCACGTACTTGCTCAAAAATTCTAAATAAATATAATAAATAATATAAATAAGTTTTTACATTTTTCTAAACAAAATTTGGAATCGCAATTTTAAATATTTAATAATACAAACTAAAAAGAAAACAAAATTTCAGAAAAAATTATCCACCAGTTTTCGAAATATTGAATTAAAAAAAAACTAATATTTTTTTTTTCAAAGATCCAAAAAAACCTTACATATTTTCGAAAATTTTGAAATGCAGTAGTTATTATTTAGAATTCGAATGACTTCCTGAATAAAACTTTTCATCGAAATCCGTTCAGCCGTTTATGAGAAAGTCGAAAATCAAAAAATGGCTGTACGGCCAGGTACCGTTAATAACAAAATATATAAAAATGGTTTTTAGATAATGTAGATCATAACTAGAGTAGTAATGTTTTTTTTTATCAAAATCGTTAGAGCCGTTTTCTAGATGGTAGAAAAATTTGTATGACAAGTACCGTTATTTTTGGGTCTAAGACAGCGTTTCAAAAATCTACTTTCGACAATCACCTAAAACACTTAAGTACCAAGTTTGAACAAATCGAGTTTGAAAGATCGTTTTATAGACAGATAGATAGACAGCATAGAGACAGACTTAATTGCGGGACCCACTATTTTCCGTTCTCTGTCATCGTAATGTTAAGTTTGATTAAAATCTTGAGTTCGATTTTTGTTTCCAAATGCAAAATTTGATCTACCTACATTATATCACAAGCAAAAATAACGAGAAAAGCAATGGACTAAGAATTGAACCCTGCGGCATGCCTGCATTTGTTAGAAGAAAATTGAGTTAGAATTAGATTCATAATTTCCATACGAAAATAATTTTTTTTATGATACCCTTAATATGATCAAGCATAGTGAAAGCGTTATGAAAATAGGGAAAGATTTAAAAGGACACCCCGAAGTCCATTAGTTTTGAAGTTCAGAATATATATATTTAGAGACTGGTAAATCATTCCACATTCATTCAAGTTGTACAACCAAAGAAATAATCTCTCGTCGGAAATTGGCCTTAAGGGTAAATTTGTTAAAGTTCCTAGACACGAGAACATTACGGTTGAATACTTTAAGGGGAGGAATGCAAATGGCTTTTTAGCTAGAACATTGCTTACAAAAATAGAGATAAAGAAACGAAAGACATGAACAATTTAGATGGTGCTCGAGAGATCTTTTGAATTCCAAAAGATTCAAATTTGATTTGGGAGTTCCAGACCAGATGTAAGAGTTATACTCAAGCTTTGGACGACTGTAGGCTTTATAGATAACAGCCAACTCAGAAGGAGATAATTAAAAATATAAATAATTTTTCCAAAATGACATCTATGCCCCATGAGTATGTCAGTCACGCTTGAAAAATAATATGTACATAATGGTGTAATTTAATGATAATGAAATCGTGACTTTAATGGCAATATGCTTCCCAAATAAAAGAGTGAACCAAATTAATATTTTCCACTTCGAAATCTGGAAGAAGAAAATTATCAAAGTTGGTAACTCCAACTCGGTCGACAAATCCAGACAAATAAATGGCCCAAAACCTCGTTTCTGTTCAGTCAGGCAGTTGAGACAAACATGAAGTCCACCCAGTACCCAGACCCAGCTAACAGAACTGGAACGAGTTCGAGTTATCCGGAACGCTTCGCATTGAGCAAAAGTTCTCAATAAACTGTCTGCATAGACGGAAGGACGTTCTGGTTCGATATTTTTTCTTTTATTTTTTGGTTGTATCCAATTTTATTTTACACGTGCCCAATTTAAATTTCATCACCAAATCAGGATGTTCATCAAGGATATCTCAATATTGGCTTTTTTGAATGTTAAGTTTCGATAGGAAACTCACAAAATCGAAGTTCCATTGAAATGGAAATGTACTCGAATCGGCCCCAATATGTATATGAGTATCAATGTGTGATATACCAGGTTTCCTGAAATAGTCAAAGGATAACGCATTTTGTTGTGCATATATATCTGTACTCTTATACTAGCCCCGCAGCTAAATAGAAGCTGCTGTTCCTTTGAAATAATATACAAACAAAAAATAGAGATCTTATATTAGTGTTAAATTCACTCTTTTGTTTCACATGGAAAAAAAAATTGAGTTCTAAAAATATAGAACTCACATCTCAAGTAGGTCATCATTTATTATGCATGTTGGTTTTTTTCTCATGGGATCATCTGTTTTATTTTTGAGTGCTAGGGAAGGGTTTTTAATGAATTTTCATTAAGAATTCACAACGATGAAAGGTGGTGCAATAGTTACAGTTGCGTAGTTAGACAGGGAAAGCGCCCCTCGGCATCGAATAAATATGGGGCTCCAAAAGAGTATTAAAAAAAACTGGTGCATACAATCAATTTAACTGTCATTTTGACAGTTTCAAATACAGCTGTTCATGTTTGTGAGGCTTCGATGGCCTTGTTTATTATTTCCAACTTGAACTTTGAACTAACTTGAAACATTTATCTAATTTTCGATCAAGTGATACTTTTCTCACTGGTTTAGCCGCGTTTACATGATTCAATTTCTTCTATTTAGAAATTCTGTGCAGTCGCAAACTGACATTAATTTATTATTTTCCAGAAAATAATACTGGTTTTGCGTAAATATTGTTCCGGCAATGATTCGCTTAATCAGTCTAAGTTTCTGTATAGAAATTTCGCATAATGCAATACTTTTTATAGCTGTCGATCAATTTATAAGAAAGAGATGGATGGAGTGATTTTGACTTCATTTGACACTAAAATGTCTCTCGAAAGACATACTAATTCCTTAGGCCCTGGACACTGCCACTGTTTGCCCCAAAGTGTACATGCCACTGGATGCCTCAATCTTTAGTTTTTGGTTTTGTGTTTGGCAAGATTTTGAAGAACAAATTACTTTCCTTAGAGAAAAACGAATTAAGTGCCAGCAGTTTTGTTTTTTATTGCTGCAGATTTTGTTCTAATAAAACATGAATTTATTCAAGAGAATTTTGAAACAAAATGTTTTCAATATTCACCATAAAGATAAAGTAAAGGCAGGGTATAGATCAAAGATTGAACTACATAATTGGAAAAAAATTGAAAGTAGTCTGGGTTGGTATACAAAAATGATGTATAATGAATTAAAAAATAAAATACAAATAAAATACACGACTGGATCGTACGAACTTGCTCTTGTAACTAACAACTTTAGTGTAGCTAACTACTGACGCTGGTAGTATGTATAGATTGTCTAGTTATCCCTTGCAGGATTAAAGCCGATGTAGGTAAGATAACGCTGATTGTTAGTATAATGAATTGTGGAATACATATAATTCAAGGAATGTTTACATAGGTACCTACCTACAAATGTATATTTAAATGGATTTCAATTATTAAAATTAGGAAGGTAATATCTACCTACCTATATGTATATAGAGAACCTAGGTATCTAGATATGTATATACATATGTATAAATGAAAGTGAATGCTGTATAGGTGGGTAAAGATCGTTTTTAAACTTATAAAAACTGCCAAAACCATCACTTTAATGGGTTTCTCGGAAAAAAAACATAAAAACCATTAGATGCCACCGATCAATGAAAATTTTATAAAAAAGTATCTCGAAAATTGTAGGACGGGTTTTGATGAAATCCGGTTTTTTATTTTTATTTTTTTGAAAACAAATGTTTTTTTCAAATTTTTGTATGCATTTTTGTGATCATAAAATTTAAAATTATTTTTTTTTTGATTAATTTTAAAAATATTGATTTTTTAAAATTCAAAAATTAATTTTAATTATAAGAAAAAAGTTATTTAAAATTTCAATATGCAGAATTAGTTTGGCTACCTAGGTCTTCTCAGGTATAAAATTTGACAGAAATCCAATTTACAGTTCCCGAGAAAGCCAGGTTATGGATTCGTAAAAACATTTTTTTTCTAACAATCAAACATGACATTACTATCATAGAGAACACCAAAAAAGTAGGTCTGTCTTAAGAACGATCTACAGCCTAAGCGGCTGAACCGATTTGATTCAAACTTGGTACTTAGGAGTTTTAGGTGATTGTCCAAAATAGATTTTTGAATCGTTGTTTTAGTCCCAAAAATAATGGTACTTGCCATACACATTTTTCTATCATCTTAATTATCTCGAAAACGGCTATAACGATTTTGATGAAATTTGGTGTGTACACTAACCTGAGTTCTGTCTCTATTTTGGCCTAAAAGAATTAAAAATATTTTGTTATTAACGGTACCTGCCATACAACCATTTTGTTGATTTTCGTCTTTCTCATAAACAGCTGAACGGATTTCGATCAAAATTTGTACACAGGATCTCCTCCAATTCTTAATAATACTGCATTTCAAAATTTTCGAAAAATATTTTTTTTGGATTTTGAAAAAAAAAAAAATTTTTTTTAGAAAATTCAATATTCCACCCGTGGGCGATTTTTTCTGAAATTTTGTTTTTTAATTTATATTATTAAATATTTAAAATGTTCTTACCAATTGTTTTTTGAAAAAAATTAAGAATAAAAAATTAAGTGAAAAACGACTTTAAAAATGCTTTTAGCCGTTTCCATTCAGAATCTTTTGCATATAATGTGATCGAACATAGGAGCAAGTACGTGTGACTCAGTCGTGCATTTTATTTTTTATGCAAATGCTCCCAAAAACTGTTATTAAGACTACATACTCAAATTTTTTTTGAGAAATTGATTTTTCAATAACCAGTTAGGTACTGAATATTTTTAAAATTAAAATGTCATATGTACATTAATAATTATTTAAAAATGGCGTTTCAATTTTGTTAAAAAATGTTTTCAAAATCTTATAAACATACAAAATTTTAAACAACCTTTTATTAAGGCACTAGCACGATAATAGTTAACAATTTACTATATTCATAGTTAATATACTAACTTTTCATAAATTTTAAACCTTTTGTTAACTAGTACACTGAAACCCACGTAAGTGAAACCCGCTTACATGAAAACATTCACAAATCCCGGTATATATTTACATACAAACTACCTGGCTTAACTGAAAACTCGCATACCTGACTGAAAAAAATTCCTTCAAGTTTTCTATTTTTCTAAAGAAAACAACTCGTTTTAGTGAAAAATTAAAAATCGAAAACCATCGTGTGCTGAATTGTTTAATTTTTGTATACGTTCACATCCAATCTCCACTACTTCTGCATTCATGACACATGTAAATGCTAAGTTTTAAATAAAAAGGAAAACCCCATATTTTCCATTTACTTAAATACATTGTTGTTTTTGTAACAGGAAATGTTTCTGTGAATAAAAGAAACTGAACTCAAAGTAGCTTTGGTTGGGTACAAATTTAAAAAGAAATTATTTGTTTGTTAATAACTGGGTCCTGTTTTTTAATTAGATAAACCCAATACATTTATAAAATCAATTGGTAAACATTTAACGCAGGCTGTTTTTCAGCTGTTAAAGTTCTATATATGTAGTAAAAATTGTTTTGTATTACGAAGTCTGCCTTACTGAAATATATTTGTCAGTTTACCGAAACCCGCTTAAGTAAAATATATTTGTCACTTATCCGAGTTCCGCTTAACTGAATTTTTTTTCCAGTTATCCGAAGTCCGCTTAAGTGAAAAACCCGCTTAACAGAAAAAAAAAATCCTGATTCTTCGTCGTTTCGCTTAAGCGGATTTCACTGTAAAATTCTAATTAAGCAGATAGCAAAGCATTTGTAGGGTTTGAATTTTGATGAACACAATTATTGTGATTATGCGTTGTAAATTAATTAGATGTTGATGGAAACCTAACATGTTCTCTAAATAAGTATTCGATGTTTATATTTCCATTATTTTAACAAAAAACAAAAAAAAATCGTACACCTGCAGGACTCGAACATGGGCCCCTCGGGTCCATCGCTGATATACTATAAGATGCCATATGGATTTAGTAAGAGAAGAAAGAAGCCATTTGGTGATTTTGACCTTAGTAAAATGTTAAGAAGATAGTACGATACGAAACTCGTTTAAAATTGGAAAAATCCCCTTTTTAACCTTATATCATACTAAAAATGATTTAACATATTACTAAATCGTGTAAAATTTTGCGCCTATATTTAATAAAAACGCTAAAACGATTTTTGAATTTTTTGTTTGATTTATTTATTTTTGTCCAACAATACAAATTGCATCTTTTTTCCCTCAAAATTTAACAACTAAGTAATCAAGAAAAATGTTTGTGTATCATCTATTTATATACCTACATAATTATATTTTATTTTAACGCATTTTTGAGTACAGGTATGTCACTAAATAAATAATATGCACTATGTAGACTCTCAATATAAAATGCTAGTTATTTTAACTGCGTCAGTTTTTAGCTGCATTAAAGTTTCAAGTTGCAATAACAAGTCCTTACGATCCAGTTGTGTGTTTTATTTTTCATAAAATAATTTTCTTATTTAAAAAAAAGAAATTAATTCACAAAGCAATTTTTATTTTATTTAAGAAAAAAATATTACAATTTTAAAATTAAGAAAAAGAGCGATTTATGTTTTTTTTTTCGGTGGGACTATTGTTGTTTTTTTGGCCGAAAATCGTGTATAGCGACAATTCGCATTTTTGGATGAATGTTAACAAGCGCATATAATAATAATTGCTGCAGGTATATGGGATTACGCCAGCTTACGTGAGGTTCATGAGGCGAAGCTTCATTGGCCATTATTTCAACCGAAAACGATGCGTTGGACCGATACCCTTAAAGTTAACATAACCCAGGGCATTTCTCATATTCATGTGAAGTTTTGTGTTAAAGAATTATTGAAAAGTTGGCTGTTTTCCTAATTTTATCTACCTATCATGATTTTTTTTCCTAAAAAAATTAAAATATTTTTGAAAAATCTTATCAATTTTTGAAAACTCGATAGTTGCTTCAAATCTTTGTACAAACCCGCTGCTGGCAACCACTAAATATCACTGTCAATATTTAAACAAAAATCTGTACGTATGCTGTTGATACCAGGCCATTATACCTATGACCTAAATATGCAATTCTAAGAAGACATCAAACAGCATACAGGGTGGCCCACGAATCGTGCTACAAAAATAAAATGTAATAACTTTTTTTCAGTGTGACTAATCGGTTTATTTTTTTTATTTTATATGCTACTATTTAGATTTATCAAAATGAATGCTTGTGATACTGAAAAAAGGATTTGGATAGTACAGCGATACCATTCTTTTCAGTCCGTCATGTCCGTCCAAAGGGAATTTAGGCTGGAGTTGGGCGGTACTCCCCCGAGTAGATGGACAATTATGAGGCTAGTGAACATGTTTGCCGAATCTGGAAGCATCGAAGGAAGACAGTATCATCGATATCCCAATGTTCGGGTTCAGGATACAATCGTGGCTGTTGCATTGGCAATACAGGCAAATCCAAGTGTTTCGATTCGAAACTTATCGGGTCAAATTGGAATTAGCAGACGGTCATTACAACGGATACTTCATGATGACTTAAACTTGTTTCCGTACAAAGTCCAAATTACAAGCAAGTTAAACCCTCAGGTTTTGCTTGTTCGCCTGGAATTTTGCCGAAAAATGATTGCAATAACCGAAGAAGACAACACATTGATAAATTGTTTGTTCATTTCTGATGAGGCCCATTTTGATTTAAACGGCAATCTTAACAAGTAAAATTGCCGTATATGGAGTGAATCTTGTCCACAAATGCTCCATGAGACAAAACTGCACACAGAACGAGTCACTGTGTGGTGCGCAGTTTCATCAAGGTGTATTGGCGGGCCATACTTCTTTGAAGAAAACGGTGTAACACAAACTGTCAATGGGGACCGTTATTTAAAGATGTTGAAGGAGTGTTTTTACCCAGAACTTCGCCGAAGACGTATCCCTTTCAGCGGGATTTTGTTTCAACAAGATGGAGCAAGTGCACACGTAGCCACACAAGTTATGGCGGAGCTCCAACGAAAATTCCCAAACAAATTGATATCCAGAAACTGCACTTTCCACTGGAATCCAAGGTCACCTGACCTGACTGCACCAGCCTTTTTTTATGCGGTTATATCAAGCAGGAAGTGTACAAAATGAAACCCAGGAATTTGACTGAATTGAAGCAGTCCATTAACACAATAATTGAGGCGATCCCAATTTCAACCCTTCAGGCCGCAATGAACAATTTTCTGATCAGGTGCCGCATATGCGTGGATGAGCGTGGAGGTCATTTGCGGTATATCATTGTTAAAAACCATTAGTTATTTAAAATAAAATTTAATTTTTAATCCATAAAAATAAATGTTATATAAATTTATTATTGTAGCACGATTCGTGGTGCACCCTGTACATCTATATATTTAAAAGAAAGTCGTGTTAGTTACACTTTTAATAACTCAAGAACGGCTGAACCGATTTGGCTGAAAATTGGTAGCTTAGAACCAGGATGTGACGGACATAGGATACTTTTTATCATATTCGACCGCGTTCCCCTGTGACGTGACATAAAACAAAAACGTGGTGGTATAACAAAAACGTATCTAACACTGAATAACAAACGTAATTTTGTCTATGGTCAAGTATGGTTAAAAATTTGATAATTATATTTTTTTTTTCAGAAATCAATAATCAGTAATAATCAGGGAATGCTTCTATTTGATTGATGCTGGTAAATGTGGGTGGGTCAACGTCATTGGAGACACTACGGATTGTTAATGGTATAATATTTCCAACATATTGTACTGCATGTGAATAACTCAATTTACTAGAAAACTATGCCCATTGGGATAGGACAATAATTGAAGCCATTATCGCTGCATCTCCAAGTCAGATACGCATATTATTTGCTATCATCATTTCGACATGCTTTCTATCGAATGCATCTAACCTGCGGCACAAATACAAGAATAATATGTCAGAAGATATTTTACATCAAATTCGTGTCAGTTCCAAAAATCACGATCTTGAGAAGAATGAGGAGATACATAATCGGGCTTTACTCTTGATCGAAGACATGTGTTACCTCATGTGCCGTAGTTTATAAGTCAGGTTATTAATGCTAGCGCCAAATCTTGATATGAATGACACCTTTAATCGAGAATTGGAACGGGAACGTGAGTATGATCACACAAATAAAGGAAGTTTGTGTTACATTAATGAAGGCTATTGATGATGGAAATGGTGATTTATATTTCCTGGATGCACATGGTGGAACTGGTAAGACATTCCTCATGTCAGTAGTTTAAGAAGTTTTTTTTTTTAATAATATAAATAATACACCATCCATGTGAGATCACCGGGACGAAACGCCAATTTTTGTTGGAGTAAAGGCCGTTAAAAGCTATTTTTTGAGTCAGTAGTTTTAGCCACTATGCGATATACAACATTTCGGTTGCAGTTGCTTCTTCGGGAATAGCAGCCACATTGTTAGAAGGATCCCGTACTGCTCAATCAGCATTAAAATTGCCGTTAAATTTTCAAACTATAGAAGAACCACCATGTACTATTGCAAACAAATCAGCAATGGTCAAAGTTTTATCAGAATCATTTAGAAGCATTTAAATGAACATTAAAAGATCTGCTCAATAACTCTAGATGTTTTGGAAGAGCAATGATTTTACTGACTGGCGATTTCCGCCAAACACTGTCAGTTATTGTTATTCCAAGACCAACGGCGACCGACGAAATAAGCACTTTCCTCAAATCATCGAGTCTAGGGCGCTATGTGAAGAAACTTCAGCTGGCAACAAACATTAGAGTTACATTTCTTAGGCCCGCTTGCTGATACGAATCATAAATATTAATGTTCAATTTAAAACGCTTAGGGGTAACTTTGGGTAAATTGCCACAAAAATGCTTAAATAGAACTTAAATGCATAAGTTGTGTATCAGCAAATGGGCCTTAATTAATACATCTGCTGAAGATTTCTCTGAGCAATTGCTGACTATCGGTAATGGTCGAGTTCCTGTCGACGAATCGAGCGGATTGATTTCATTTCCTCATAATTTGTGTAACTTTGTCTCATCAAAAAACGAACTTATCAACAAAGTATTCCCAAACATCATTATGAACTAACTGCGAAAATAATGAATGATTGAGTGAGCGAGCAATTTTAGCGGCTAAGAATAAAGATGTAAATGATCTAAACTACATAATTCAGTAAGAGATCATTGCAACAATGCATTCATTCAAATCTATTGACTGTGTACCAAAATAATGAAGATGAAGCCACCAACTATCCAATTGAATTTTTAAACTCCTTGGACGTGCCTGGCTTACCATCGCACCATTTAAGCCTAAAGGTAGTTTCCGTATAGTAATCATGTTTCGAAACATAAGCCAACCAACAATGTGAAACGGTACGCGTTTGGTGTTAAGGAAATTGATGAGCAATATGATTTACGCGACAATACTCAAATGAAAATTAGAAGGTGATGAAGTTATCATTCCGAGGA
This sequence comes from Philhelius pedissequus, assembly GCA_910595825.1. Classification (NCBI taxonomy): domain Eukaryota; kingdom Metazoa; phylum Arthropoda; class Insecta; order Diptera; family Syrphidae; genus Philhelius; species Philhelius pedissequus. Next base: position 31,342,711 of record OU343160.1, read on the forward strand.
TCCCGATGATCCCAACTAATATGCCGCTTGAGTTTAAAAGACTTAAATTTCCGATCCGTCTTCTATTCGCCATGATCATTAACAAATCACAAGACCAATCCTTGAAAGTTTGGTTTGAATCTGGATTATCCATGTTTTTCACGGGTCGGAAGATCATCTGAGTTGTTTGTTCTAGCGCCTGATAATAAAACCAAAAATGCCGTGTATTACAAGGTACTTAACTGAAGAGGGCAACCTATGCTCCAAAATACATGAACAATAAAGAATCATCAAAATTCTTAATTTTTTTATTTGTATTTCCTAATCAAAAATTGAGCTTCATAAAATCCAAAATCTGCTTATTTATTGAATCTAAGGCGGAACAGAGTTCGCCGAGTCAGCTAGTTTAACATAAAAAAAAAATAGATATACAACAAAACATTAAGCAAGGGAAACAGTTAAGTTATCTGACTTCATGAATAATTAAAATTATACTCTCAACACCTCGTACTTGTATATTTTATGACCTGCCTTGAAAAGCTCAATTAATAAACAAAATAAGAAAAATACAAATGACCTGCTTTTTCACCAAATTGTTCCATTCATTAAGCTGACAGTTAAAATATAAGAAAAACAAAAAAAAAACAGAAACATCCTGAAATTATATTCCTTTTATTATATCCTGCTGAATTTTCAAGCCCGAATCATATTGTTTGCCATTTGTAGCAAAATATTCTTAAACTACGTTATAAATTCCTGCGCTGATGCAAATTTTCTCTATTTATTTCATTTTCCCTGTTTTCCATTGTTATCTTCATATTCAAAATAAAAAAAAACAAAAAAAAGAAGCAAAGTCCTCTTTTCCCCATCAATGCCTTCACCATAAGGACACTTGAAAAAAATGTTGTTTAAAAACTTGGAAATATGAGATTCCGTTGGATAAGTTTTTTTTTTTTTTAATTTTTTTTTTGTTTATTTTGTCGTTTTTAAATGAAGCGGTTTTTGTTGAGTGCCAACTTTTCGGTGTAGAAAATCAGTTGCAACTTTGCAACACAGCTTGTGGCTTTGTGCGCTTTCCTCTTCTGCCAGGGGATATCAGGTCCTTCAGACAAATTGACCAGATGAGTAGGTAGTTGCATAATAATGAAAACTCAAAATAATTTCACTCTTAGAGAAAATTGTGCTTTTGCAAGTGTGTGTGTATCTGTGTAATGTGTATACGTTGTTTTATGTTCGTTTTTGTTGGTTTTGCTGTATATTTTTTTGTTTGGTTAAAAGAATTATGACTTGTATGTATGAACTAACAAGGCTATTAAGTTTGAAAGCCATGTAAGCAGTCAGCTGGAATTTGTAACGGAAACATATTGGAATTTGTAGGAATTATGAAGATAGTAGGGGGATATTTTTGTATCTGCAATATGTTGTTTTTTATTTGAGTAAGTATTTTTTAAATATTGTAATGAATTATTAACTCTGATTATATGAATATGTATAATACACTTTTAAGAAACTCACATTACTGCATTAAAAATTTGTCTTAAAAGTTTGTCATTTTACATAGTCATTAGCGAGTTACATATTTAGTTGCACCATCTTGATCTTGTAGCTTGAGATATTTTGTGATTGTGTGAAAATAAAATGCACGACTGGATCGCACGTACTTGCTCCTATGTTCGATCACATTATATGCAAATGTTTCTTATCGAAACTGCTAAATGTATTCTAAAAGTCGTTTTCACTTAATTTTGTATATATGAAAATTGTCATATTTTTTCTAAAAAAAAAATTGGTATGAAAATTTTAAATATTTGAAAATATAAATTGAACAACAAAATTCCAGGAAAAATCATCGCCCCGTTTTCGAAATATTGATTTTTCAAAAAAAAAAAAACATTTTTTTTTCGAAGTGTCAAAAATTTTTAAATGCAGTATTATTTAGAATTTAAATGCGATCTTGTATACAAATTTTTTATCGAAATCGGTTGAGTCGTGTATGAGAAAGTCGAAAATCAATAAAATGGTTGTATGGCAGGTACCGTTAATAACAAAATATTTTAAAAAAATGTTCCGCCAAAAAGTAGACCATACCCAAGTCAGTGTGTGGCAAGTACCATTATTTTTGGGGCTAAAACAACGATTTAAAAATATATTTTGGACATTCACCTAAAACACCTAAGCACAAAGTTTGAACAAAATCGGTTCTGCCGTTTAGGCTGCAGATCGTTCTACAGACAGACAGACAGACAGACAGACAGATAGACAGACAGACAGACAGACGGAATTGCCGGACCCACTTTTTTGGTGTTGTCTATCATCGTAATGTCAACTTTGATTAAAACCTCGAGTTCAATTTTTTCCAAATGCAAAACTTACCCTATAGTACCTATATCGCAAGTAAAATAAAACTGGGGTGTGGGAAGGTACTTATCCCACGATATCCATTTGGAAGAAAAGAAACAGTGACAAAAATGTAGTATTCTAACTCCAGCCCAAAGAAAATAGCTTTACAGAAAAACAGCCCACAATAAATATAATCCCTAACTTTTCTCTCTGAACTTCGGCTAAAATTATGGATACTCGAAATAGGAATAAGGCACACAAAATAAATTAAGAGTTAAAGTTAAGGTTCATAGTCTCGAGCAGTACCAAAATTATGCTATGCAGCTCGGATAACATATTTTTTAATATTTTTTTTTTTTAGCCCCAAGAATATCAGGTCTTATCGTACAATTTTTGGCAGCAAACAATTAATTACATCAAAAACAGCCAAACGATTTTGATAAAAAAAACTATTCTAGGTGCATATAACAATTTACATAAATTGTTACTAACGCAATTCGTCATAAGAATGTTTTTTTTTTTAATGTTGATGTTTTTCAAAATTCAACGGACTTAGATCAACATTTTTCCGCAGGAGGTCCTTCAAATTTTAATAATACTGCATAATAATATGCTCGAAAAATATTTCGTTTTTAGGATTTTTAAAAAAAAAATCTTGTTTCTTGAAAATTCAATATTTCGAAAACAGTTTTACGAATGATTTTTAAATCTATGTACATATGTGTGTACATTGTTTAATAGTTTTTATCGTCAAGCTAACACCATAAGAAAAAAACGTTATGAAAATATATTCACTTATTTCACTAATCGAAGTGGATATTTTAATCAAACTTCACATTACGATGATAGAGAACAACAAAAAATTATATCCCGCAATTCCGTCTATTTGTCTGAAGATCGATCTACAACCTAAATGGTTGAAGCGAATTTTCTTCAAACGTGGTACTTAAATGTTTTAGGTGATTATCACAAATAGATTTTTTTTTATCCCCAAAAATAACGGTACTTGCCATACAATTTTTTCTAACATTTTAATTATCTTTAAAACGGCTCTAAGGATATTAATACAAAAAATTGGTAGGTATAGTCTCCATTTTGGTCCAAACATTTTTTTTTTACAAATTTTGTTATTAACGGTACCTGCCATACAACCTGATTTTCGACTTTCTCATAAGCGGCTCGACAGATTTTGATCAAAATTTTTATAAACGACGAACATGAATGCATTCTACATACAAACATTTCAAAAAATATTTTTTTTTGAAAATTCAATACAGTAAAACCTGTCAAATTGGACCACCCTTGGGGCCGAAGAAAAATGGTCCAATTAGGAGGTGGTCCGATTGCAGAGGTTCCTTTTTAATCGGACCGGTCCACATTGGAAAGTTCTCTAGCATGCGTCCATAAAAATACGGCTGCCAGTGCATATACCACCTATAAATTTCCAAAAAGTATGCAATCAATTAGATTTGTAAGTATAGCCAGTGCTTTTGCTTGGAGAATTGAATGTACCAGAAATTGGCACATTCACAACTATTTGAGTGTCAAGAAAGACATCAATTTCGGCAAAAGATACGAATGCTTTCATATGTTTTGTTTTCAATCCAACGAGTTTTTCAAATCACTGTTTGATGTCCTCATTTACGCTTAAAATTCTTTCAAAATATTAATAATATTTTCTTGATCAAGATTACTGAAATATCGTTTACTCATTGTTCTTTTACTTTTTTTTTGTAAACTTAGTAGCTTTATTTAAACCCAAAAACAAACACCTTTAACAAATCAATTGCTAATTTCACTGAAACATCTGCCAATACGCAATATAATAAATTCTAATTGTTTCATTTGCCAACTAACGAAAGCTAACATTAAAAACTTATTATGGGAAATCACCAAATAAGTCTAAAGTAACCCGCGGCGGCGGTACCAACAATCAATAAAAAAAATGCGATGCTTACAAATTTCGTATATCCTACGCTTGGACCAATTAGACAGGTGATTATATTAAGCGACGCATGTTATCTTAGTGGTCCATGGTCCGATTAGCAGGTGCCTCGATTATAAGGGGAAATTTGTTAGAAAAATGGCAGGGAATGCATAAGGTGCGGTCCGATTATAGTGTCGCGATTAGCAGGTTTTACTGTATTTCGAAAACGAATGGACGATTTTTATGAAGCTGTGTTTTTAAATTAATATTTTTTAATACTTAAAACTAAGATAACAAAATTAAAAAAACAATTTTTTAAGAAAGTTCGAATTTTTGTAACAAAAGACCTTAAAAAAATATTTTGCGGTTTCTCATTCTAAGATTTTAAGACTCTCGGATGTGATCGAACATAAGAGCAAGTACGTGGAATCTAGTTGTGTTTTTTTTTAAATTTTGCATCTACCACAAAAAGAGAGAACAATGACAAGATGGATTCTTAGCAATTGGCTACGAAATAGCAAAACTGTCATCGGAAATTATCTTACAGAATTTGCAAATAAGGAGTCGAATATTAATCAAATAAAAATAATACTCAGCTTTGGAAAAAGATACTTCCGAAAAAATCTATTTTTATTCTTAGTCCTGGACGATAGAAAACGCAATCAAAAACCGGCGATCTTGCTTACTGGCATTGTCTCATTTTGAAATAGGAAATAAATTTTTCTGAAAACGAAAAACAAATCGATTTTTGTAACATCTGAGTAAAAAAAATCAACTGATAATCGTGCAAATTTGGTGAGAGTCTAAATTTCAATTTACACAAACAGAAGCATAGAGGACACATATAACAAAATGCGCAGATTTTTACGATTTGGGACTAGCGATTAACGTTCCATGCTTCACATACATACATTTTATACGTTGGGCACACGGCCATTTTCAAAATGATTGACATCTAGCATTCATACCGCTGTCTGTTCATAATTAAATAGTGAAACGTTGACCACTTCACTTTTTTCTAAAATTCAATAAGACTGTTTGTTCCTTAGTGTCGCTTTCTATTGGCTGTTTGGAGTTACCCTTTTTACTCCGAATTTTCCTTATTCTACAGGAATAGAACATAAGGAGTAAAAAAAAAGAGTAACTTCGAACAGCCAATCGAAATCTACATAAGTAAACAGGTTCAATAAATTTGACATCTGTCACTTTGACAGCTGCTTGGTAAATGGTACATGGCACAGAAACGCATGTATGTGATGTGGCAAAATTGTTCACGTTGAAAAATTGTAATTTGATTGATTTGAACGATTGATCAGATATTTTCTCTATCTAGCATTGCTAAGCGATATGTCGACAATAACGAGCAGCTCTACACGTTTTTTGCAGATTTTAAGGCCGCGTTTGACACTATTAATAGAAGCTCCCTACTTTATAAACTTTCAAACATTGGTATTTCATCTAAGTTCCTTAGAATATACAAGCAATTGACAACCAACACTTGTTCTTCAATATATAATGGCATCACTATGTCTGAATTTTTTGACACCACAACAGGTGTTCCACAAGGATGTTTATTGAGTTCAATTTTATTTGCCTTATTCATTGATGATGTAACTGAAATCTTAGGTGGCGGAGTGAGGGTGTGTGACGAACTTATAAGGAAACTGCTTTACGCAGACGATCTGGTCTTACTTACTGAATCCCCTTCCTCACTTCAGCTCCTTATTAATCGACTTAAAAATTATTGCGACCTATGGGATCTACAAATTCACACCAGTAAGTCGAAAATTATGATTTTTGAATCCACAAACAGGAGGATTTTACCACAAAATAAGTGGTTTCTTGGTTCAGACCCCATAGAAGTTGTGAAACAATATAAATATCTCGGTTTTTTTTTAATAACAAGCGACTTGGATTTACGTCCTCATATTAAAGAAAAATGTCTGGTTGCTAAAACTGCTATTAATATAATGTGGAGCAGGTTCTTTTGTAATCAAAAAGTGGATTCCTCTTCCAAATTCAGAGTTCTAGACGCAACGATAAATACCTGCCTTTGCTACGCCAATCAAGTATATGGGTTCAGGTTTGTTGAAGAATTTAAAGGAGTACAGCGCTTCTTTTTCAAACGTACTTTAAGGCTGCCATCGACAACACCTACTTATGCTTTGTATGTAGAATCGCAGGTATACCACAAATCTATACAAAAAACTTGAAAGCGAATGCTGACTACATAGTCAAAGTAATGCTGCGACCAAACACGAATTTGCAAAAGAAAATAATGATGCATGCCTTGAGATTTAGCCTAACTCCTTTTCGGGAATGGTTCTATATTGCGGGTAAATATGGAGTGGATCTCAGAATATCTAATCAGCCGATTGATTGCTGACGTGATGCATTTTACAAAGTAGATGAGCATTTTTATTTACAATGCGTTCATAGCGCACAATCCTCTTCAAGTCGGCTGACTTACAGAGAACTGAACCACTCCTTAGATAATAGAAATTACTCGTACTTTAATAACTATCTGTCCACCTACCAAATTAGTACCATATTCAAAGCAAGAGTTGAAATCGTAGGACTTAACTTCAAACCGCACAGGCCAGAAATTTCACCAATTTGTAATCTATGTAATAGAAATGAAAATGAAGACATTTATCACTTCATAGCTATCTGTCCGATTCTGCAAGGATTGATAAGGCTTTACTTTCAAAAGAGCTTTTAATCTTTTTCTGAAACCAAAGATATTTTAAACGGTAAAAATGGTTGTTGAGTAATTTTTAGTTTTTGCGATCATGCACTTAGATATCGAAATACTTTTGACCTGTAATCTCTCTTTTAAATTTTTTGTTAGCCATCCTTAATTATAACATTAGCTGCGTTTTATTATCTACGGGTCTGGGTCTGGGTTATTTTTTAGCACGTATTACAAAAACAACACGAGATCCAGGTTTCTATCGGGGTTTCTATCTGGGTTTCCAAATATTAGTATTAAGTTGAACGAACAGAGGGCTAATTTTCTTCTCAAATATTGTCACTACTGAGAAAAAAAGAAACAAAAAATAGTCAAATGTCAACAAAAAACAAAACAGTCCCAGGCGCCAGGCAATAGGGATGCAAATGAAAATAAATCGTAATAAATTGTAATTTGTTTTTAATTAAATGTTTTTCAAATAGGATTTTACTATAGAAAACGAAGAATCTGGACAATGGAGGAAACTATTGGATTCCTACACGCATATTCTAAGAGGCAGACGGAATTTGTTCATCCAAGAAAAAAAAAATACGCCATGAGCAATGTCCTAGAGGACTTAATAGCCGAAAGTGCGTTTTAAAATCCTGGTCCGAGTATGCAGCTATAATACTTTCAAAGTCTTCAATTCTTTGGTGACTTTGGGTTCCTACGTCAACGGAGGAGGAATCACTACTGCTGGTTGAGTAATTGGATGAACTAATTCCCAATCACTACCAGAGCTGTCGTACAAAAACTGTGTAAAAGCTTTAATTAATTTATTTTATTTATTAAATGTTATCAATTTATACTTGCATCCACTACGCCTGAAATCATTTTTTTTTTCTGTGTCAACAAAAGAAACATCAAAAGGTAATCAGAACTACCAACCATGTAAAGTAAAATTTTTTCTTAACCCAGATCGTTTTATTTTTACATGGTGAACCATATGGGTTATGAGCGATAATAAAACGCGGCTATTAATATCTATAATTTATATTAAATTTGAATTTATTTAACAAAATATTCAATGCAAATTGTTATACAAATAAGAATTTAGTACAAAAATTTAAATTATCAAAAAAAATGTATCAATAGTTCTTTTTCAGTTTTTTTTCCATTTACAAATTAATGAATATATGTCGAAGTATTTTCGACAGACGGCACTTGTTGCCATGTTCTATTTTCTTTTGAATATTTCTTTGTCATTCATATATGTATTCTTAAATCTAAATAAAGAATTTGTAATAATAATAATAATAATAAAATTGTAATTTTTGTTATGGTAAGAGTGAAATTTTCAAAATTAATTGGAGTAAAGAGTTCGGAGATAAGTTTCAAAAAAATGTACCATATGTTGCAAACGAACGGAGCCCAAAACAGATTATAATGATTTAAGATATGTAGATCTGGTGGTACCGCAGTCTTAGAAAGATTCACGTCTCAGTGACAACATATAAAATTTCCGTTACAATCAGATGAATTACATTCTTAATATTTGGATTTTCAGTAGTCACTTTTAGAACATTTACGAAATTTGCTCAATTTAGTTTTGTTTGTAGAGTATACAAATTTGAGAAATTAGTTACAGTTGACAATGAGTGTGTTTGCGGGGTATGCAACAGTACATTTCTTTTTTGTTGCGGAGAGGAGGAAAATCTCGCATCTTTGCAATTATTCCAGTCCACTTCAATTGGATCTTATAAACATAACCTCTAATAAATATAAGATTCAAACAAGTTCACTCATCAGCCATAGCCACTCAAATGAATAATCTAGTCCTGAAAAATAGCAGATGTTAGAACTCAATTTGGTACACACACACATAAACCTATTGTTGTTACCTTGACTTTCTTTCGCATTTGCACATCATCAATATCGCTGCGTCTGTCACGTCATTTAAGTCATCTTGTCGTAATCGTCTTCAATGTCGTAAACACTTTCTTGTACGAACTGCGAAAGCACGTGGAGCGAAGTGAATTTTTCATTCTGCATGTTAGCTCATTAGTGAGCGTCTTCAAGCTTGAAGTTCACTTTCCAAATAGCTAGGTAGTTATAATAAAAAAAAAATACCAAATGCTCTTGACCGACTTTGCCAACTCGAGCAAAAGAAAAAAAGTTATAAAGGACCTGATGATGTCGGATTAAGACGGAGGAGGAAGAACAAAATACAAGAACGTCGGATTTTGAATAAATATGTACACATATACATTTAAATACGAACCAATTTACACAAAGTTTAAATTTTGCTTCCATAAATTCGCTGAAAGGAATTTAGTCGTGCGTGTGAAGGTACGATGCGAATGTTTTAGTCATTTGTTGCTGTCACATCAATCTCGACATTAATCGAGCGTTTGACTTTGATGAATCTCAGTTTTTGGACTATAGAACGATTGGTTGGATTCGGTGAGGGAGGAACGGTGGGAGTTTGGCTGGCTGGACGGTTTGTTGTTTAGTTGATTGCAGGAAATGGGACTAGGTAAATGAATTCAATGTTTTTAAGTTGATTCTGGGTTCTCTGCTGGCTCCATGACCAGGAATGGATGTGAGTCACTCTTTTACGCAGTCACTCACTTTGATGTTTATGCTAATCAAGCATGAATATAAAGAATTTGAATTTATGGAAATGATTCCATCAAAACCCAAACCTGGAATAAAACTACTATAGATAAAATTCGTATACCTATATGTATCTACCTACGAGTAACTAAAGGTTGACTCTATTTGTCTCTCTTTCTTTCTCAATTGTTCTCTATATGAGGAATGAGTCGATTGGAATTTAGATGAGTTTTTAGATGCCAGGAGGTAATTTATTTCTGGAATCGGAATTTATATGCTTGGCTGCTATGGAATGAGGGTCAGCAGCAGGAGTTTTTGGCAGAAACGAAGAGTTATTTATAATGGGTGGAATTTTCAAAATCCATATTATCAGGATGACACAAATTTGCGTTGTCATGCTGAAGGACATCATGACGAGTTACGTGCTTTAATTTTTTTTTTTTTTTTAATAAAATTAATTTTATTTGAAATGATATTTTAGAAGATTTACCTGTACATGTGTAAGTATCTACCTAGATGGTGTTTCTTTATAAATTTCGTTAAGAGCTGATTGGTTGTTGCAGGTGATTGTAACAGGAGAAGGCGAGCATTGCAAAAACCCTCCGGTGAGCTTAAGAATCCAATCAGAGATCAAAGTTTTGCATTAAGATTTAAGAATAGATTTTAAGAAAAGTATATAACTATAGGTCAAAGAATGCTGCAGTACCTATTACTCCTACATTTTAACAAGAGCTCTTATAGCTCATTTGCATCTTTTAGATAGAATTCAAAATACAGCTTTTGGGATAATAGATGACAAAACTATAACAGAAACATTTAAAACCCTTGAACACCGCTCACCGCAATGTTTAATGTATTTTCTAACATGGCGAAATTTAAAAAGTCTCCACACACTTTTTGCAGACAGTTTATTACCCAGACCAATTAATTGTGTGCGGAAAATCACATTTCAGTTTTTAGTCGTGTTTTTTGTTGATTCTTTCATCACAGCTTGTTTAATTTTGATTTTTTCTGCTTGTGTTTGTTTTTTATTTCTTGAATTTTTTTTCCCTCGTGTTTTCGTTAGCCTTTCGCTCTCCTAGTGGAGACCACCGAAAATGTTCGTATCTCATCAGCAACGCACTGGGCTTTAACCATACAACTCGAATATGGAATGCTTTGTCTGCCTTCATTTTGATTTTCATTAATGTGTACCAGTTGATATATCCTTTTGAATCCTTACCATTCCTGGAATTGGCTTATTTTTAAACGCAGATACAATATTCAAATTTTTTTATTTTAACAAAATTTTGAAATTGCTTTACACTATCTATAATTTACTGATAAATTTGAAATTATGAATCCAGGTCAAAGAATGAGGAGTATACCTACTTACCTCTTATTGACTTATATGTATGCACCTATTCTGCTGAGTGAAAACCAAAACTATCAGGTGTGCATTAAATATTAACCACTTTGCAGTTAGTTCTATTAAATTTTGTATTTCCCTCGCACATTCAGTTATAATTTCACTGCATCCCATCCAATTACTCAGCAAAATTTAACTCGTTCGACAGCGATTCCATCGCTTACACAAATAAATTATGAACAAAAACACCAGCCAAGAACTTAGTTCTATTGCCTTCACCACTCCATCCAGTCCAGCTTGTAGCTCTAATACTTCCAAAAACGAATAAGCCACATCTTTCATTCTCAGTCAGCATCAGTACAGTACATCAAAATTAAAGAAACAAAAAAAAAAAAAAAAAACGAATCCTTTTTGTAAGTAAGCTTTTCAAACTGCAATCAGCACGATCTCTTCCAATTCAACGAGTTGTGCAGCGAAAACGGACAATCTCTTTCCTCTCTTGCCTCACCTCAGGCGAGTATACCAAATAATAGAGTTCGTAGCTCGGTCCGTAGAATGAAGGTAGGAATTACGTTGCTATGGGGAACACAAGGAAAATGTCCTGACTTGCAAAACCTATTCAATGTTTTATATAGTTCATCCTGAAAGGATTCTTTCTCGTAACTGGCTCCAGCTGGAACCAAAAAAATGAAAAAAAAAAACCAACTACTAACCAGAAACCACATTTACGGATCTATTCCCCCGCCCTGCGGCCGGCAGGTTGGTACAATTTTGGTTACAATATTTCATATTTCAGCGAGCAACACCCGGACTCAGTGAAATGATACTTATTTTATCCGGCAGCAGAACGACAATGGCGATATTGCCGACCAAACGAAGCGGAGCACGACAACGTCCGCGACCTTATTTTGCAATAATTTGGTCAGGTGGAAGCACATTGGCCTGGGTAACCAACTTTGGCAAACACATTCCGATCCTTGGTTATGAAAATCCAGATACCGTTCATGAATTTGGGCGAAATTAACAATGAATTGCAATCTTTTCCTGTATCCTGATAGGGGGGAATGGAGGAAGATACCCTCTTTTATCTGTGTGCAGTGGATTACATGGGGGCTCCTTGCTGCAATTTATCATGGAGTTTTGAATAATTGATGGAATCTGGTGGACGGAACAGCAGTGAAGGAAAAATAAGCAAAGAACAAAACTACACCAGTCTTACATTCTCCCGAGAACAACATAAATCAAAAAGAAAAAAAAACAAGGAAAAAGCAAAAGGAAAATAAAAATAACACGCACACACATAACTTGGAATAGTGGGCGACTTGCGAAAGGCTGGCAGACAAGCAGGTATGAAAAAGGCTTACTGTAACCATCTTCACTGGTCTCTGAGTATCCTTCATCGAAATTGTTAATGTTGTCTGGCCGCAAACATATGTAATATTACCAGGAGCAGGACCGACCGACGACTAGGACGATGGTTGTGCATGTATATCAGGTGAAGAGTGGTCGGAGTTGTAATATAGTAAGAGAGGCGTCATCTTCGCACATGACCGACGATGCGATGCGGATTGTGGTGGTGCAAGCGGCAAGAAATGTCTACATATAGCCAAAGGACTTACAGCACTTATGGCTTTTCGACCACATAACAACCGCAAATGCGAGATAAGATGCACACACATTTGTATTCATTTCTTTACATCACACACTCGGCTGAGTGAGAATATGTACATATACATATATTATCCGACGATGAGTGAGTCAGTCGGAGAGTCTCTAAAAGGATATGTTATCCTTGAATGCATCTGAAATAGGATGTTTCTGTTATGAAGGACGAGTCAGGCCGGAAGCTTCAAATGAAACCCTCTTTAAAATGTCCTTTTGCAAGTACGCTCTACGTTACGAGATGCACAAACACACATCCATACGTTTACATTTAGATGATGATGATGAGTTGCTTAAGGAATTTTCAGTCGTAAAGCCTGATGGAACGGAAGAAAATCAAAAGAGCGAGAGACAGATATAGATAGAGAGTGACGCGTCTGCTGATACGCTTGCAGCTTGAAGCCTTCAGCACACAAATCACGCATTTATGTGGCATGACGGGCGACCGCGCCAGCCGGCCGGCCGGTAGCTGTATAGATATCCTTTGTTGTGCTTGTGGGCACTTAGATATGAAGATGGATCATAACATACAATATACACACATTTAAACATATCTATCTATTTTATGTAACAGTGAACATTTATATGAGATGTTTGGGAGGGATGTTGTGTTTATAAAGGGTTATCCATTTTGCGGTTTCAAAAGTATAGGGCTGGAATTCGACATCTGTCAAACTAAGTCGTTAAACCAATTTTTTTTTCACTTGAAAGTCTGACATTTACGAAAATGTATCGCTTAACTATCGCACAACGCACAAAAATTGTTACAACCTACTACAAAAATGGTGATTCTGCCACAGCAACATATCGTGCTTTAAGAGAAGATTATGGCTTACAAAATCGTCCAACTACGCAAGCAATTGGCAAAATTCTGAAGAAATTTAAAGAGGCTGGATTTGGTTACAGATATTGTAAGGCCTGTACATCATCGTTTCGCTTGTACCACTGAAAATGTCGCTGCTGTAAGTGAAAGTGTTGCCGAAAACCCGAATGTGTCGATTCCTCGTCGTTCTCAGGAATTGGGACTGTCTTACGGCACATTATGGCGTATTTTGCATTTGAATCTTCACCTACATCCATATAAAGTCCGGCTCACGCAACAACTGAAGCCAGCTATTTTGCCCGCTATTGAAGAATACGACTTGGAGAATATGTGGTTTCAACAGGACGGTGCTACATGCTACACAACTCGAACGAATGTGGCTTTATTGCAAGAGACATTTCCTGGCTGCGTAATTTCTCGTCGTGGCGATATCAACTGGCCACCAAGATCATGCGATTAGACACCGCTGGACCTTTTTGTGGGGCTACGCGAAAGACCATGTTTATGCAGATAAACCTTTAACTCTTGAGCACTTGAAAACCAACATTCGTCAGGGTAAGGCTGAGATACCGCCCAATATGTGTCAAAAATTGGTCGAAAATTACCTCAAAAGAATCCATGCTTGCAACAATTCGCGTGGTGGTCGTTTAAATGATGTAGTAGTGTTTCACACATAATGTCAACGTTCAAACTTTATAATAAAAAAGAAATATCATGAAAAAAAATATTTTATATGTGTTTTATTTACGCTTACTTTTGAAACCGCAAAATGGATAACCCATTATCTAAGCACAGTAATTTACGCTTTATTGGTTTTATAAAATGTTTTGAAATTGTGCAACTGACTTGAAGGCGAATAGAATTTGTTGTGACTTTTGAAATTGGCAATATCCAATATGTGAATGTGATCTGATACGAGTAGTTTGGATAGTTATTTCTATTTAAAGATGAAGGAGAGAAGTTTGAAACTATTCAGAGGAATTCTGCATTGGTTTTATTGTCGGTAGAAATATGCTAACAGTAGTGGTTTATCTGTATAGACAGTGGTTGTTACGAGTATGATGTGTATTTGAAAAAAAAAAAATATTCAATGTGATCATTTGATTTATTCAATTCGCAAAAAGAATGTCAATAAGGAGGCTTCAATAATGTGCAGGATGACATAGAAAAGTCCCCTTACCTACAGTATGTAGGTATGCATGCAGTAAGCTAAGGTGACAAGAATTAATATAGGATTTTTTAACAGTTAGGTACCTCCTATACAAAAGCAATTTTATTAGTAATGTAGGTATTTTTTTTTCAAAGTTGGTAGAAAATATTCTAAATTTGTAAGCGTATTTATTTATTTATGTATGTTTTAGTTTTCAGTGTTTATGATTGATTATAATTGATAGGGGTAATCAATTATCAATCAAACACTGAAAACTAGATGATTTTTTATGTCTTCTAGTTTTCAGGAAAATTTAAAACATTTCCATTGCTTTACTAAATAAAATGCACGATTAGATCGTACGAACTTGCTCTTGTAGCTGACAACTTTAATGTAGCTAAACATTGACACTATTTAGTAGGTAGGTGGGTAGTCTAGTTATCCTACCCAGGCTTAAGCCAATGTACATAGGTAAGATTACCTTGATTCTTAGTAAAATGAATTGTGGAATGAAGATTCAAGGAATTGTTACCAGATACTTACATAACTATGTATATTTAAATCTAGGAAATGGATTTTAATTATATAAGTTAGGAGCGAAATATATATATACCTACATACATGGATGGAACTTAGGTATGTAAATATGTACTTATGATAAGGAAAATTAAGGGTGTATGTCCCAGTAGAAAATTTCAAAAAATTCATGTATGAATCACCAACTTTTTCATCAATGAGAGGAAGCTACACCCATGAAAACATCGATGAATTAAACACCAAGTGAAGTGAAGTAGGGGTAACAAGTTTATTCCTAAGCCAATTATATGTGATGAAAAATAGCATGAACCTTAAGCTGTGGAATCACTATATTACTTAGAGCTGCTTATTCAACAGGTGAAAAATGACATGAATGCTCATCCATTAATTTACTTTGTTAATGTAACTCATTAATTTGCATATGAATTATATATGATGAAAAATAAATGTTCGATTATGAAATTACTAGGTTAAGTCTTCATTTTAATGCTATAAATCACATGAATGTGGCAGTTTTCTGTAAAAGAGAAAATATGTTTTTTTTAACGAAACAGAAAAAAACATCATTTTATTAATTTAATTTTTGAATTCGACTATTACTCAATAATATAAACATTCAATTAAGAAAAAAAATACATTTAGCTAATAATTATTAAAATATAGTCTTGATAAGATCTTGATGCGAAAGTAAACATTCATTATTTGATTATTTTAAATTTGATCTGATGTCGGTTTTAACTATTTGAATAAAGTCATAGAAATACCCACCAGTCGCCAAATATCTTAAGGTTAATTGTAGCTTTTCAGCTGGCTCTATAAAATATCTGAACCACCACTAACTTGGTGGTTTGATAAAAAAAAAAAAATAAACGCGAACAAAACTGGAAATTCTAGTTTATATGTTTTATCACTTTTTTTTTGTAAACCCACGAACTCATGTCATGTCCAGCGAAGACTGACTACTGAGCACATTTCTCGGAGATGCAGAAAAAAGGCAATCTTCGTCGCTCTTTTTATGGCAGTGAAAACCTTTTTTTATATTTTTTTCAAACTTTTTTTTTTGTTCTCGGAAATACAAGAACAACCACCGCAGAGAACCAAACATCACTATCGATTAACGAACTCATGAACCTATGCATTCCTCTTCATCAGTGGAATCATCGTTTATGATTTTGTAACTGAATGTGTAGTGAATTGTAAGCATTCAATTCATTTGAATTAAGTTAACTGATATAAAAATGCGGAAAAGTTTTCTTATGAAATCATTATGTACATACTTCTAATCAATGGAAATAGTCGATGAATCCATTGATGAATTCACCAAAAAATTTCATTGATGTCGAAATTTCCTAAGGGTTTGGTAGGTATGTAGGTTGTTTATATGTATAGATATAGGTATCTTTATAATTTAGGTGCAATATACAAACATACTAATTATGTGATTTTTAAGGATACATACGTATATATAAATGTATAGGTCATAAATTGTGTGTAGTATTCATTGACGTATAGGCAAAAATTCGTAAAAACGAAATATAATACGTTAGAAATAAATGGATAATACCTACACATATAAAAAAAACTAACTAGAACGAAGTTTTGAATATTTTTATTGCGTTGTTTTGAAATTTTGAGTTTTCAAAAAAAGTGTTTTTTATTTAAAAAAAAATCGAAAATTTTAGGCACAACTGTCAAATCTTGGAGAGTCTGCGTACAATATTTTACAAAAAATCAAATGAATGAGTTTTCGAGAAAATCGAAGACCAAAAAAATTGTACTACTGGAGGTCTCAAAAATAAAAAATAACCATTTTTTTCCAAAAAAAAAAATTGACCAAAATGTTGATCTTCCCTTTAATAATGAATTGATTTTTTCGGGTAATAGTTAAACGCGAGCACCTCCAATATTTCTATTATTTTTACTTGCAAGATCGAACTCGAGATCTTAAAGAAACTTGACATTTCTATGATGGAGAGCACTAAAAAAGTGGGTCCCGCAATTCCTTCTGTCGGTCTGTAGAACGATCTACAGAATTAAAGGCTGAAACGATTTTCTTTAAACTTAAGCGTTTTAGTTGATTCTCTCAAATTGATATTTAATCGTTGTTTTAGCCTTGCACAACTGCATTTGCCATACAATTTTTTCTACCGTATTAATTATCTCGAAAACAGATATAACGATTCTGATAAAAAAGTGTATTTCAAAAATATTTTTGAAATTTTATTTTTAAATTTATATTATTATATATTTAAAATTGACATACCAATTTTTTAAAGAAAAAAAAATTAAAGAAATTTTGTATATGAAAAGTCAGTAAAATCGACTTTCAAAATATATTTAGCCATGTATTAATAATCTTTTGCATACGATGTGATCGAACATAAGAGCAAGTACGTACGATCCAGTCTTGTATTTTATTTCTCTTCGCATCTGGGATATCTTACTCATACTTTGATCTACTTTTGTCATAGAAGGTTCCAAAACTGAAAATATGTATTTACTTAAGCAACCAACGCTCTTTTCTTTAATCTAACTGATGGTCAGGAAGCTCAAGAATTTCTACTACGAAAACAACATCTTTCGAAAGCGTTCAACATTTTACTGCTTACTAAAATTTTATTAAATAGTAATTTTTTATCCTTATTTCTAAAAGAGCTTCGTCAAACTAGGGAACTGGAATTTAAAAGTGAGATTGGGAGCCGGAGCTGTCCAAGCCTAAACAAATTTGCATCAATTCCTTAGAACGTCATGATACGTGTGTGATGAAGGTTGCTTCTTTCAGTAAAACCCGATTTAATCGGACCAATAGTTAAAGTTGACAATTTTGTGGTATTAAATTTAACAATAAGTTAACAATTTGGCATTCCAAACTACATCAGTAAAATCTTAGATAAAGCAGAAAACACAAAACCGCATACAAATTCCTAAAACAAATTGAAATAAATTAACATCTCGACTTTGTTCTTATTTCGTTGGGCGCCATTTAATACCATCCTAATACCACTACAATAACGCATTTAATGAATTATGATAATTTTTAAACCAATCGATGATAATATTTCAAAATTAACTGTTTCGTCAGACAAATTAGGGTTCTATTTTTCTCCTCGATACTGTCAAAATAATTAATTCTTATTGACAGAAATGCGCAATGGCTTTAATAATGCATAATTATTCCCTCCCATTTTATTAATATCAACACCAAAAATTAAAACCCATATTCATCTGTATATATCCTTCTAAGCCCCATCATATTTTCCTAACACTCCAAATGTCATCGTCAGCTTTTATTTTTCACATAAAACGGCGCAAATATCCATCCATCATTTATCTGCTTTTTCGCTTACGTCAGATTCCCATACACATTTTAAGACCTGACAATAAAAATTTCATTTATATTGATTGACGTTTTGCTCAAGTGCATGAACTGTTATAAAAGAAGAAAAGAAAGACAGAAATAAGCATAAAATCTTGTGCTGACACTTTCTGGGGCAAAATTGAAAACATT
This sequence comes from Philhelius pedissequus, assembly GCA_910595825.1. Lineage (NCBI taxonomy): Eukaryota > Metazoa > Arthropoda > Insecta > Diptera > Syrphidae > Philhelius > Philhelius pedissequus. The sequence continues at coordinate 31,361,272 of OU343160.1, forward strand.
CTTAACGGAATCGTCTATGATCATTTGGCGTTTAATTGTATTTTTATAGTTTTTTTGGAGAGGAACAAAAAAATAATCCCTTAGAAATAGTACCACGATGCAGATATTCTTTTAATGGCTTTATGGATTCTAAAGAATATAACGTAGGGATAGTTTTAAAACTTTTGTTTATTATTTCAAAATTACATTGGTGTGTCAGTGGATTTAGGCAAAGTATATTTCCGGACTTGTTTTTCTGTTTTTTGTTTTTACTTCATAATATTCGCAAACAAGAGAGCTTCGATTACTTATACTCGTAATATAAATAACACAGACATAGAAATAGAATATTTACTAGGTCCAGTTTCCACGAGCGAGCTGTGCTATCTTATTTATTTACTTAGAAGTGTCGGTTTCATTGTCCTTGGGTTTGTACACATAATTCACAATAGTCTTTGGAATTTGTCAATCAATGACTGGTAAATATAAAAGTGGAAAAAACGACAACGATCATTAATGAGAAGCCGTTGACTCAGAAAAAGCCGGCCACGGAAAAGAGAGTCAGAGAGAGATGGAAATCATTTGAAATACCTGGGATTTTCTGTGTAACAAAATGTCTTCAGCCAAATTCTGACTTTAATGCAGATGTGTGGCACTGGCAATTTTCCTTATCTCAAAGTGTTCAAATTTTAGGGAAATGTGTTTCGATCGGGAAATTTCGAATTTGACACATACAAATGTTTTAATTTTCCGTAGGAAAATCTATTTGCATTTGAATTAAATACCACTTTCGTAATTTTTCAAAAATTCTCCCTAAATGAAAGGCTTTGTCAGTCCTCGGTCATTTTTACTTGCTATATAATATAGGTATTATATGGCAAGTTTTGGGATTGTAAAAAAAATTGAACTCGATATTTTGACCAAATTTGACATTAAGCTGCTAGCGAAGACGAAAATTGGGTATCACAATTCTGCCTGTCTTTCATTCTGTTCGCGATTCTACAGTCTATAACCGGTTGGATGAAAATAGCCTTCAAACCTGCAAAAAAATAACTTTACTTACCTGTAAATAGGATAAATCTTATTTTTCTCATACACACCCCAACTACATACGTTAATAAAAATAAAATGCACACTGGATCGTACGAACTTGCTCTTGTAACTAACAACCTTAGTGTAGCTAACTACTGACGCTGTTAGTAGGTATAGTTTGTCTAGTTATCCTTTGCAGGATTAAAGCCGATGTAGGTAAGATAACCCTGATTGTCAATACAATGCATTGTGGAATACATATAATTCAAGGAATGTTTACATAGGTACCTACCTAAAAATGTATATTAAATGGATTTGAATTATTAAAATTAGGAGGATAATATGTACCTACCTATATGTTTATAGAGAACCTAGGTATGTAAATATGTATATACATATGTATAAATGAAATTGAATGCTGGATAGGTGGGTAAAAATCGTTTTTAAACTTATAAAAACTGCCAAAACCATCAGTTTAATCGGTTTCTCGAAAAAAACGGAGAACGCCATTAGATGCCACGGATCGATAAGAATTTTATACAAAAGTATTTCGAAAATTGTAGGACGGATTTTGATGAAATCCGGTTTTTTATTTTTAGTTTTTTGAAAACAAATGTTTTTTTCAAATTTTGTATGAAATTTTTTAGATTTTATTAATATACACGTGAACATAAAATTCTAAATTATTTTTTTTGATTAGTTTTAAAAATAATGATTTTTCAAATTAAAAAAATCAAAAATTAATTTTAATTATAAAAAAAAAGTTATTTAAAATTTTAATATGCACAATCAGTTTGGCTACCTAGGTCTTCTCAGGTATAAAATTTGACAGAAATCCAATGTACAGTTACCGAGAAAGCTAAAAATTTAAAAACCCGTTTTATGAAAAGTACCATTAATAGACTTTTCCCGTAAACTTGGTTCATATCAAATGATAGCTATTAGCAACAAAAAAATTCTCAAAAAATTGTATCAACATCGTTGGAGCCGTTTTCGAGAAAAATAAGATTTTCATTCAAGGTCATTTGGCAGGTACCGTTATTTTTAGGCCGTAAAATATAATTTCAATTTCCCCTCTGAGGAATGCCAAAATAATCACACATACCAAATTTGAAGATAATCGCTTAAGCCGTTTAGGCTGCAGCTCCTCATAAACATAAACGTTACATACAGACGGACAGACTGACATACCGAAAGACAGACATTTTTTGTCGATCACTTTTTTAGGTTTCTCTATGATCGTAATGTCATGTTTGATCGTTAGATTTTTTTTTTTTACGAATGTATAACTTGCCTTATAGTACCTATAATCGCAAGTAAAAATCAGCTAATTAATCAAGGGATAATGTACTTTTTGTTAATTTTTTTTTTAGGAAACGGAATGGTTATTTTTGGTACATCTTTTTTTGGTTTTCGATTTTCTGGAAAAGAGTTTATTTTATTTTTTAAGCAGTTTTGTAAAAAAAATTTTTTTCAAAACAAAATAAAACTTTTTTATTAAAAAAAAAAACATTCTTTTTGGAAAACTGAATATTTCGAAAGCGACTTAATGGATTTCCTCGAAAATTTGCATATTGTAGTAGTTTTTTTAAAAACATTTTCTTGAATATTAAAACAAGTTTATTTTCTTAAAACAACAACAAACACATGTTAAAAAACCCTTTGGAAAAAGAATTTCTTTTACAAGGATTTTTTATAAGCAAATGTGTGGGTTTTAAATTTAAAAGTTTTTGCCATTAACCAATTTTCATATTTTCGATTTTCTCACTATTGGATGCACTGGTTAAAATTATTTTCTTATATAGTTGCTCTTTAAATATATATTCAAAATCAATTTCCTAAAAAAAACAATTACAAAAATGAAAACATAAATTTGATGCATATATTCTTATTTGTCCAAGAAATCAAAAGGTAATTTTTTTTTATCAAATTATGCCTATCAGCTAAGCCATTTAAACAATTTTATTTATATTGTGTGCATATATTTTTATCATGTTACAAACATTTAATTATGATTCTGATTTAAAATCCATAATCCCGTTTCAGGGTACCTTGAATGATGCATTCGACAATTTATTATACTAAGAGCTAACCAGATAATAAGAACTAGACTACCTACCTTATAAAACAGCGGCGTTAATGTTACCTACATTCAAGTTGTTAGCTACAAGAGCATGTTTATTGTAATATGTTTAAAGAAAATCTTGCAGATCAAAAGCGTCTAATCAGGACGAAGTTTATTTTTGCTGTGCTTATAAAAATCTACAACTCCTATGATGCCATTCGCTTCCAATAGATCAGCGAAATCAAGCATTTTTGCGCGTGGTTAGTACTTCGATGGAGGACCGTATGTCGTGTCGGAAACCAACCACATGCTGTTGACAAGTGTTTCTTCTGTTGTGTGTTCTTCCTTTCTCTGTTGTATTAATGTATGTAATGTTTAAAGCAAATGGTCTTGTTGCCAGCTCTTCAGTGTCTCTACTTCGTAAATTTATCTACGAAAACCAAGATGTAAAAAAAGTGAGCGTGACAATTGGCGCACTTTACTAAAACCAATTTCTTAATTTTTTTTCGTTCATAAGAATAAACTCTGAAAATTTCATTAAACTTGTTTAGTCTTTTCCTAAATACTAATAAAATGCACGACTGGATAGCACGTACTTGGTCCTATGTCCGATTACATTATATGCAAAATATTCTTAATAGAAAAGTATTTGTTTGTGTTTTTAAAGTAGTTTTTCACTTAATTTTTTATATATAAAAATTCATTATTTTTTTCTAAAAAAAAATTAATATGAACATTTTAAATATTTAATAATATAAATTCAAAACCTAAATTTCCGTGCACCCGTTTTCGAAATATTGAATTTTCAAAAAAAATTTCTTTTTTTCAAAAATCCAAAAAATTATTTTTCGAAAATTTTGAAATGCAGTATTATTTAAAATTTCAAGGAGCTCCTGTACAAAAATTTTGATCGAAATCCGTCGAGTCGTTTATGAGAAAATCGAAAATCAATAAAAAGGTTGTAAGGCAGGTACCGTTTATAACAAAATATTAAAAAAAAAAAACGTTTGGCCAAAATGTAGACCATACCCAAAGTAGTACACACACCAATTTTTCGCAAAATCGTTAGAGCCGTTTTCGAGATAATAAAGACGTTAGAAAAATTTGTATGGCAAGTACCGTTATTTTTCGGGCTAAAACAACAATTCAAAAATGTATTTTGGACAATCACCTAAAACGCTCAAATACCAAGTTTGAGGAAAATCGCTTCAGCCGTTTAGGCAGACAGACAGACAGACAGACGGAATTGCGGGACACACTTTTTTAGTGTTCTTCATCTTTGTAATGTCAAGTTTGATTAATTTTTTTCCAAATGCAAAACTTGCCCTATAGTACTTACAATCGCAAGTAAAAAATCGGCGTGGAAGTGGGCGGATCACATGTACTTGTTCATAAAAAAATATTAACTAAAAGATTTGCGTCGTAATGTTTAAAGCAGTTTCCGGGAAACTAGGAAATGATATAAGGGGCGTGGTAGTGGGCTGATTTTACCAAAATGTTTTTTTTGAATATGTAAAAATAATGGTAATACTGTCAATTTAGCATTTAGTATTTTTTTTAAGCTGAAAGTCTTCTAACTTCTATAATCTTATTTTTAAATCAAATAATTTTTATGAAGTTCTTGAAAAGAAAACTATTTTCGAAAAAAAAATGATAAAAGTGAATAATTGGATTTTTTTCAAAAATGGAAATACCATTTTTTTTAAATAGGGGATAGAGATCCCCTTCCCATAGTAAACAAATGCTTGTAAATAGCAGCTATATAAGGGTTATCCATTTTAAATCACATAAAATATTTTGTTTTCATGATATTTCTTTTTTATTATAAAGTTTGAACGTTGACATTATGTGTGAAACACTACATCATTTAAATGAATACCACGCGAATTGTTGCAAGCATCGATTATTTTGTGGTAATTTTCGACCACTTTTTGACACATATTGGGCGGTATCTCAGCCATAACGTGACGAATGTTGGTTTTCAAGTGATGAAGAGTTAAAGGTTTATCTACATAAACAAGGTCTTTCGCGTAGCCCCACGAAAAAAAGTCCAGCGGGGTCAAATCGCATGATCTGAGTGGCCAGTTGATATCGCCACGACGAGAAATTGCGCGGCCAGGAAATGTCTCTTGCAATAAAGCCATATTCGAGTTGTGTGGCATGTGGCACCGTCTTGTTGAAACCACATATTCTCCAAGTCGTATTCTTCAATAGCAGGCAAAAAAAAGTCGGTTATCATGTGACCATAATGCTCTGAATTGACGTTGACAGTCGTTCCATCGTCGTTTTCGAAGAAGTAAGGTCCAATCACACCTCCGGAACAAAGAGCGCCCCAAACAGTGACTTTTTGTGGATGTAGTGGCTTCAAATACTTCAATTACTTGAGGATTCTCAGAACCCCAAATACGTCAATTTTGCTTATTAACATACCAACCGAGTGAGAAATGTGCTTCGTCACTGAAGAAAAGTTTGCTCGAAAAATCGCCGTCCACCGCCTGTTGTTCAAGCACCCATTCGACGTATCTACGACGTTGTGAATGGTCAGCTGGCTTCAGTTGTTGTGTGAGCTGGACTTTATATGGATGTAAGTGTAGATCCAAATGCAAAATACGCCATAATGTGTCGTAAGACAGTCCTAATTCCTGAGAACGACGAGGAATCGACACATACGGGTCTTCGGCAACAGTTTCACTTACAGCAGCGATATTTTCAGTAGTACGAACGAAACGATGATGCACAGGCCTTACAATATCTGAAACCATTCCAGTCTCTTCAAATTTCTTCAGAATTTTGCCAATTGCTTGCGTAGTTGGACGATTTTGTAAACCATAAGCTCCTCTTAAAACACTATATTCGGCTGTGGCAGAATCACCATTTTTCTAGTAGGTTTTCACAATTTTTATGCATTGTGTGATAGCGATCCATTTTCGTAAATGTCAGACTTTGAGCTGACAAAAAAAAATTGGTTTTACAACTTAGTTTGACAGATGTCCAATTCCAGCCGTATACTTTTGAAACCGCAAAATGGATAACCCTTTACAAATCCGTTAATCAATTTTGTCGTTTGAGTTATCGTCTAAATCAATTGAGTCCAAGAAATAGATCTATTTCAGAGAAACAATGAAATAAAATATAACTATCGCTTATGGGATAACAAAAATGTACCGCCAGTTTCAAAGTAGGACTTTAAACTTAAGATCAACTGAACCTTAAACTGAGTTTAAATTTAGGGTTTAATTCGTCCAGTTTCACAGTGAAAGCTGATCTTCGTTTAACTATATTCTATGAAAATATTTGGCAGCATTTTTCTTGCCTCGTCCTCTCTTTCTCTCTCTGACACAAAAAAACACGCGAAACAACGAGAATAATAAATAAAATAATATTCAAAATCACTATAACAACTCGATAAGATTTGAATACACAATTTTGTTTTGTTCATAATATTTTCTGAAAAAAAAAAACACAATACAAACGCTGAACTGAAGCTTAAGCGGCAGAATAATCTTGTCTAACTTAAACCACAAATTGAACTCAGATCAAGGTTTAAAAACACTGCGAAACCGAATAAATTGTTCATCTCATGTTTCTCGCACTGTGAAACTAGGGTAAAAAAATTCATCTAAATCGACGAGACGTTTAAAAAAAATTAAATAAATAATTATACAAGAATTAGCCCATTAGGCTATGTTCGCCTGGTGCCCTTATTTTTCTATTATCAGTAAGTACGTCGGTGGTGTGGAGTTGGTTGGCGAACTAACCCTAGCTTACAAGTTTAGCTATGATGACAGTGTTTGTTAATGCTGCAGAGTTTAAACACTTTTTTAGTTCGCTGTCATTTTATGACATATCGCCGTCTTTTTTTATAAGCGAGTTTTTTAATGTTCCTTCTTGACGTAATTCCATGGAATTCATGTTCCTTTTGTTTTCATCTGATCCATAAGTAATAATTAATTTTGAAATTGAAGGTCAAAGGTAAACCAAACTTTTATCTCAATCCAGTTCAATTAATTTTGATTCTGTCAAAAAATTAAAAAAAAAATCATTATTTTAAATGAGTTTTTCTCTGAAACAGTTTATTTTGCTACAGAAGGTAAACAAAAGTCGCTGTTCATATTGGACTCACTGGAACGACTCACCTCAACATGCCGCTCCCTAAAGAGATACCGAGAATTGAAAATAAATCAGCAGAGTGGGAAAATCTTGGTTTCACTTGTTTCGTGTTTCACGATATTTAATATGCAATGAAAAATTTATTAAATGAAAAAAAACCATGTTGACAGCGTCACGTCATAAAAAGGCATCTCAATATTACACACCTTGTCTAAAGTGTGACTGAGACTTTAATGTAAACACTTTTAGAAGTGCTTTGTCTTATAACCTGCTTGCTTTTAAATTTATCGATAAGCTGTTTATTTTAATCTAAACAAAAATATTGACATATTATTGTTTTTAAGAGAATAAAAGTATAACAATGCCCCTTTAAGTCCTTGTTCCGCTATTAAACAAAGAAAAAAAATATGTGCTCCAGCTAAATGAAGACGTAAGTATACAAACCTACGGCACTACCGTCATTACATGATTTCCGACAACATATTTTTTTCATATTCTGTCTCGAATAGATGCTGTTGACACACTTTTCGTAAGATATTTATCGAACTCAGAATTCTTCGGAAGAAGAAGACTCCAAAGGATGTTGCTCCTCAACTAACAAAAGTATCTAATAAAATTTCTTTCAACAAAAAAGGAAGTACACACAGGTCTACGTTTATACGTATGTATCGCATGTATCTATGTTTATACTTAAATGTCGGGACAGGATACAAACTCTAACTCTTCGCTTATGTTGATATTATTAGCAGACTTTTCTTTCAACCTATACAATACAGGATACATGTACACGTGTGTGTGGGGATGTTCTATAATGCATGTGCTTATCGTATCAAGTTTTCATTTTTTTAATCTTATCAGTTCCGTTTACATGGGGCAAATATTTATCTAAAACTTATTGTTTTTTTTTGTGTTTTTTTTTTAAGAAATTTCATTAAACCTTAATGGAGGCTTAGACCTTAAAACAGGGTGTAAGGCTTACAAAGTTCTATAGGTGATGTAATATTTTTTATTATGGAACATGATGTGGGTGGCAATGGCGCAGTGGATAAAGTGCTTGATTGCTAACTAGGACGTGTGGGTTCGATTCTCACGCTTGTCGCATTCTTTTCTATACCTCCAATTTTAATTGGATGCCGCCCATGGGTAAATTGAGTCAGTTAATACCTGATTCTCAAATCCACTGTGCCAAACTAGTGCCGTGCAATTCAGGTTGCATTTAAAAGACCTTAAGTCTTACAGGCATATAGTTACATTAAAAAAAAAAAAAAAAAAAAAAAGTGGCATTTCTCATCATATATGTACCTGTAAAATTGTATAGTTAACTCTAATGTTAAGAGTTAATTTGCACGGTTGGTAGTAGTGTTGAAGCAAAATAAAATCATGAAACTCAATTTCATTAAAATTGTGCAATGTTTTAATCAAACTTGTCATTTCAATTGCTATATGATTTTTTGTAGCAAAAAAAAAAAATATTCTAATTAATCTCGAAAACGGTTTTAAAAATTTTGTTAAAACAATATTATTAACGGTATCCACTAGAAAAACGTTTTTTCTTTTTATTTTCGGTATTAGTAAACGAAAAATTTTTTTACAAGAATTTCTTCAAATTTTAAATAACACTGCACACCAACATTTTCGTAAATTAGATTTTTCAAAAAAATAAAAATAAAATAATTTTCTTTTATGAAAATTCAATCTTTCAAATTAAAATTTTTATTTGCTAAATGCTTAAAATTGCTATATTATTATTTTTTTTTTAGAAAAAAAAAAATAAAGAAATTTCTTATATAAAAAAATTATTATAAAACGAATTTAAGAATATATGTATTCTACTAAAAATCTTGTGCACCAGACATGTGATCGAACATAAGGACAAATTTGGAGGATTCAATAGTGCATTGTATTTATTTTTAAAAAATCGGAAACCTCGTTGACAAACGCAGTAAATATTTTGTTAATGAGGAAGTGCGCGAAAAATGTCAAAATTAATGTTCATAATAATACAAAAAAATATGATTATCCAATTAAGCGCGATATTATCCCTCTATTTTTTAAAAAGATAATAATTTATATATAACGTATCTATAAGAAATAATAATATAAGTATTAAGATTTTAATAAATTACACTAATAATTTACAAATTACACCTACAAAAAAAAAACTTTTGGCAGATAATATTTCACAAATAACAGGAGAACTCTGATCGGTGGTAGTATTTTGACTGATTTAATAGAACACAAAAAAGTGGTCCAGCAAAAGTGTGCCACATTCATGTTAAGTCTAATACGCTGCTGATGCGAAACGAAAAATCCCATAAAAAATTAACACGAGAAATCATGAACGAAAAATTTCGCTCTACTTTTCGTTTTCCAGTACGCTGCTGAACGACGAAATGTGTAATTTTAGTGGATAACTGTGCCACATTTCTTAGTACAATTCTCCACTCTTTTCGTTCTCAATTTAATTGACCTGCACATTATTTGCCTGCGAAATGTTGACGTTTCGTTTTTTTTTATTAAAACAAAGTCAAGTTGACGTGTGTGTTTTGTTGATTTGATTTTTCTTTGGTTTCGGTTTTCTGGTGTCTGGTTTTTCTCTGCATTTTCTGTATTAAATTATTAAAAATAAATTCAATTCTAATTTTTGTATTCAAAACAATGTAAACATCGACTAAGCTAATTCTGCAAAATGAAAATGGGAAGATGGAAAGAAGCACACCCTTCACATATCTTACCGGCCAACACCGAACAAGATTTACTCCAACGTAATGATACTAGCCTACCTACCTAGAAAATATACTAACTCAACAAAAAAAAATTAATTAAAAATTACGTAAGTATTATACATTAGGTTTATGAAATATTTTCGCATTACAGCTTGTAACACTGAACAAAAGGGGGCTACAACATCACCACTATCCGGTGCCCTTACGACACATTCATCACTGCCAGAGCCCAAAAGCCCTGTCTCTAGTTCAGGAGGAATAGAAAACGTATTGAGCAGTGACCCCCGTCGCTGATGGTTGAGGTGTTGCGAATTATGCATACATTTTTATAAAAATGATATAACGTATCTTTTGTACATAATTAATAAATATCGATTGAAACGACGCCGACGCAAGATCAAAGCCGCAGGGGCTCCTTAAATGCCACATACGGGATATGTGCGTTAAATGAATATAGAAAGGGAACAGTTGCGTTCAGAATTCCCAGAAAAAACCTCGATTGATTATAAAAAAATGATCGGCGAAGAATGGTCAGCAATGACCAAAGATAAAAAGTCACCTTTCTAAAAGAAGCTGAAGTTAACAGGCAGAAATATTTAACAGAACTTAACGATTTTCTTAAATATCGTCCGGATATATTAGCATCCGAATTGGCAAAAAATAAAATTCGGAAGCGCAAAGAGAATTTCGCAGCTAAAAGAGTACTCACCGAAAAGAACCAAGTCAATTCAAACAATTTTAATGGGAATTCTTGAACGAAGCCGTCATCCTCACGTAAATCAGTTGAAACCATTGCCGTGGCTCCTACAAGAAAACTTAACAAAACAACCCCAAATTACGCAAACCACTCAAACCAGTGCAAACCTAAATCGTCAATTTGGTCAAACAAGCGGTGGATTATATGAAAATGGTGGCATTCCAATTTTCACTGAAATTTTTTTAGAACACAATAAATGTCTTGATATGGAACTGCGAACATTACGAAAATCAAATGTTGATTTTTAGCACCAAAATGTAGTTCTTGAAAAAAATATTGAGAATATGAAGTTTAGAGTTGAAAAGACTAACTGAAAATGATGCGTTAAAAGAGAAGAATCGTTTGCTGGAAATATATTTGGAAAAATTGAAGCCTTAACTGACACAAGCTTCTGGTTCGTCTTTTCTAACATAACACAATGGGGCTAGGCTACTTTGGACAAATCATCATTAAAATTGATAAATATATATAAATATAAAATAGCAACAACAAACACACACTGTCCAGCTAGCCTAAGTTAGACAAAGTACATAATTCGAAAACTTTGACGATGTGCTATTACATGCTACACTGATAATATGAAACAACCATTTTGATGAAATATCAGTAAGTTATTTTCTAAGTTTTTCTTTACCTTTGTAAATACTACATGATTCATCAGATTACAACTTTAGTTCATCTAATTTTCATTTTAGGAATTACTGGCGAAATCACTCCATAATGTTTCATTGTCAGTTGCATTATTTTTTGTCATTTTGTTTTCAATAAAGATACATGTGTCCGTATAGTGGACCTTTATTTGGAGTGCCTATTATCACCAACTATCGACTTTTCTTGTGGTAGATGTGCCATTAAGGACAATTTGTCGAGTTGAAAAAATTGCAGGGTCTACATAGCGAGTTGAGAATGGTTATGGGATCGAGATCTCTTGCAAAGATTCCAGAACAATATGGTTTGCCCATAACCAGCAGAAACTTTCTCGCCGATCGGTTTATTAGAAAATCATGTCTTATGCATTTCCATCTTCGTTTAGTGGAAAAAATTTTCAATTTAATTACACTGAGAAGATTGCTATGAACCGTTGGGATGTATTATGATAGTGTAGGTGAGTACGGTAGATTGGGAGTACCCAACGAGATTTGGGCAGTATCTAAAGTGAATGCCAATTACGCTGTAAGTGATACTGTAATCCAGCTATTTGGGCAGTTCCTTTGTGCGTTTCAGATGATCTTTTGAACCGTTTAAATGATCCAAATTAAGCAAGTACTTTCGGACTTTAAAAAATTTCTATCAATTCTAAGAAATTCAATGAAATTGGGACTATATAATTCGAAAACTACGTGCTTCATTGGGATTATCTAAACGGTTCTGAGTTCTAATTTGTGTTTCATTTGTAATTCCGGGTACCATTTTGAAAGTCCAAGAATTATTTCAAGAAAATTTTATCTTAAAATAATATGGTGACAAAAAAATTCCATCTAAAAATAATTTGATGACAAAACTACTTTTGTATGTAATTTTTTTGAAATAATTCTCGGACTTGAAAATGGTATCCGGAATTAGTAAGAAACCATAAATTAGAACTCAGAACCGTTTACACCATCCCAATGAGGCACGTAGTTTTCCAATTATAGAGTGGTTTACCTCCCAATTTCATTGATTTTCTTAAAATTGATAGACATTTCATCAAATCGGCAGATAAACCAGTTTATAAGTCAAAAAGTAATTGCTTAATTTGGATCATTTAAACGGTTCTGAGTTTTATTTTAAAACTTCTATGCTTATCCGGAACCATTTAAATCCAAGAATTATTTTTAAAAAAAATATTTCTAAAAGTAATTTGGTGATAAAGAAATTCCATCTAAAAATAATTTGGTGACAAAATTACTTTTTTTTACAACTAGTCAATTGTTTTTGACAGCTTACAGAACTCTCGGCAAATATTTTTCCACTGTGGTTTTCGTTAATATTTCGCTCTCCTAGTGGAGACCACCGAAAATTTTCGTTTCGCATCAGCAGCGTACTAGGCTTTAATCGTTTAAAATATAACATATTACATCGCAGTGCTATTTTTTTTACCACAACTGTACTTACTTACTTTAATGTTCGATCACATTGCAAGTACAAGATTATTAAAGATTTTTATTTACGTAATTTCTTGTATATACACCAATTTTTATTTTATTTTTGAAAAAAAAAAATGGTATATAAATGGCAATTATAAAAATTTAATTATATTTATTTAAAAAAGATTTTAAAAATAATTCTTCCACCATTTTTTTTGAAATTAAGTATTGAATTTTCAAAAATCAAAAATATACTTTCCGAAAATTTGAATATGTAATATTATTTAGAACTTAAAGGTTTTCCGGTAAAAACGTTTTGATCGAAATCGGTTCATTGGCAGGCCTTAAGAACATCTTATATGTTACATTTTTTAAAACAAGATATGGATCATACCTATACCTACAACAGTCGTGTTCTCGTGAATGCCATCAAGCACAGCAAACATTTTCACGAAAACGATCCACACTCGAAATCCAACTTGATTTTATTTATTTTAATATGGAGGGATTTTCAAATCTGTATTTTTTTTTCTGTCAATAAGCTTACAAAATACAAGGAGAAAAAGAAATACAAACTTATACATTACTAACAAAAATCAATTCAATGCCCTCTATGATTGAAAAGACTTACTAATTATCGGAACTCAATTATACTTCAGATGGAAAAGAAAAGTAATTGTCAGAATGTTCTTATTGTTGTTTTCCTTGTACAATTTTTACTTTGTTATACTTGCTAGTCCCGAGATCACGACAAATAATACGCATATTTTTTTCTTGTGGAAATTGGTGGAGCAGTTTTCGAAAAATATATGCAGTAGCATCATATTTAGCAGACGAAAAATATTGTATTGAAAATATAAAACAAAAATTACAACTTATCTTCTATGCAATAATTGGTTTATTGATTTAAAATAGCTTTTAACGGCCTTTAGTCCACAAAATTTGCGTTTCATCCCGGCAATCTCACTTGGACTAATCAGTTGGTTAGTGAGCGCCTTACCAATACGCAATTTTTGTTAAGTTCAGTTCAACTTACTTGCATTTTTTGACAAAAAAGCAATGTGAACTATATCCAACAAGATTAAAATTTTAATCATTAAAATTGGATGGTTTATAGTAAATTTAAAGTAGGATGCACAGTAATATTCGATTTCATTAAAACAAAGAGAAATTAATTATTTATATTATAATTGCGGCTATTAAAATATATATTTTTTTTTAATAAATTAATCTAGAAAATTTTAATTGAAAAGTATTTAAAATTAAATGGCCAATACATGCACAACAGAATAAAATATAAAAAAATAAGTATACGCCACCGTCGACCCTAGATTCATTAAATTTCCATAAATAAATAAAAAAAAACTTAAATACACGCATACATATGTAAGGATATGTTGTTTTTTGTCAAATATAGTGCGGAAATGATGTAAAGTGTATCTCATGGCTTGAAAACGTGTTCTTCATCTTAGTCATTCGGATAGTAATGGACATTAGTTTTAATTAAAACTAGAGTCAAATAAAGCTTCCGCTTTTTACCTACCAAGGTACGGCTAAGGTAAAAAAAATCCACATCTGGATCGCACATACTTGCTCTTATATTCGATCACGTCTCGAGTGAACGAGATTTTTAGTAGAAACGGCTAAATGTATTTTTAAAGTCTATTTTAAATTAATTTATTTTAATCATATTCTCTTAAGCTATTTGGTGGTAACTTACATTTAATAAAAGATTATACAAACATAAATAAATAAATAAGAGGATAGTTTGTAGCATTTATATTATAACAAAATAGAACTAATGCCACATTTTACAAATAATATTTATTAATGTGGGATGAACATTAAGAATTAAAGTATAAATAAAAAGAATTATATTATTAGATTATTAGATATAATCAAATCAAATTAACAATTTGCTTAATTAACAAAGTACAAAACAAAAGAGTTAAACAATTTAAAATTAAACAATGTAGTTTAGAAGAGTTTCGATTTCGGATAAACTAAAGTTAAAAAGCCACAACTTAATGGTTTTTAAAAATAATGGTGCGTTTCTAATATTTTGTATTTTTTTTTGGGAGCTGGTTAAACAACTTTCGCGATACGATCATGTATGATTTTTTAATTTTTTATATAAACAATTTCGTTATTTTCTGACTATAAGGAATTGGCAATTTAAAGTATTTATTTATATAAGTTTAGGAACATAGTTTAAAAGAAAATCGTCTACCTGTTTTAGAAATATTCAATAGAAATATAATTCAAATAATCTAAGAAAATATTTTTCGAAAATGTTGGTATGCGGTATTATTTATAATTTACCGTCCTCCTGTATACAAATTTTGATCGAAATCCATTGAGTCATTAATAACTAAATGGTTCAATGGTAGGCGCCGTTAATCACGAATTATATATCTTAACACTTTTGTAAGCCAAACTAAAGATTTTACCCAAAACCGTGCACTGAGTTCTTTTTTTTTTATGAAAATCGTTAGAGCCGTTTTCCGGATATTTAAGATTTATCATTTTTGCTCCAAAAAATTGTTTGCATTGTCCTGTTAATTTTTGGGCTAAAAAAAAGTATTAGGTTAAATATACCTATGTAACAGCTAAAACGCTGAAGTATCAAGTATTAAGAAAATCGCTTCAGCGGTTAAGGCTGTAGATTGACCTACAGACAACTTTGTTGGTGCTCTCTATGATCGTTATGTCAAGCTTGATCAAAATCTCATGTTCCATTTTTTTTTTTTTCAAAATGTAGAACTTGCCCTAAGCAAATATAGTAGCAAAAACGAGCTAAGAGAAATATCACCAATAATTTTTAAGGACCTTCTTTTTAAATTCCATCTATGAAATTTATCTCTCTAAGTGTAATGGTTGTACTTGAGCTTTTGATCAATGAAATGATTAAAAGATTACAACGAGATCAGGGAGGGGAACAATTTTCATGGAATGGAAGCTAATCAGTTTCCACGATGTAAGTGCCTAAAAAGTTGATGAAAATAATTATTGTTAATTAAAATAATGCATTTGCTTCCAAATGTTCCAGTGCTTATTTTGGATTTCTTTGGATGTTGATTCGTCATGACCGATTTATTAGATTCAGGTTTTCTGGAATGATGTTCTTACAGTGAAATTTTAAAAGAACTTCAAATAAGACAAATATAGAGGTGATATTAGGCAGATTTCGAAAAAAAACGTCTAAGCATTATTAGCTTCATACAGCTCAAATACAAATTTTCAACATTCTATAAATTAACTCAATTAATTGAAAATTATTTAAGCTTCCCTCTAAACTAAACTCTAATTTTTGTCTGCAAATTTTTATATTCTTTTTAAGTGAAGATAATACTGCTAATTCAGAACTTCTTGACTACTCAGAAATCAAGCAGACATTGATAATTCTTTCAATCGCCTGAAACCATCAACTGGATGTGGGATAAACCTTCCTTCGGTGACCATATTATCGTCAAGGACATACAAAAACATATAACCGTCCACTGGATGCTTCATATAAATTTCTATCATCGCGCTGCGTCCCATTCGAAAATGTATTTCATTTTTTTTTTGTATATTTCCTATCGCTTCGGTCCGTCAGCAGTATAATCCTATCCAAAAGGATTATCTATTCTAACTTTTATTGTCGTCTTAATGATTGCAGAAGTTGCTGTTTGAAAAGGGATCTTAGAAAAGATGACATCAGAGTGAAATAAAATCTGATTCTAGAAGAGCTATCGTCATCATCAACATCATTGTCATAAAAATAAAACCCCGTCCCTATTCTCATCAAATCCAATAAAAGTAAAAAAGATATAGAACAAAAAAATGGAATCCCGAGCCCGCTTTCTTTAGCCTTATGCAGCTTTTTAATTGCATACTTAAAACAAATCCTTTCTTTGAAACCATCCTGTCGTCGCAGATATCAAAATACGGATTACTCGGACTCAGGAAATAAAAAAAACCTGCGACGTAAAGCGAACAATAATAAGAGGCTAAGAAAAAAAAGAACAGAAACGAGAGCTCTCTTAAGCCGATTTATATTTATATCCTTGCTCGTTTTATACCTGACAAATTGCATAAGAAAAATTTCACAGGGCTTATCGCACTAGATATCAACAATTTTCATTGCAAGCGACGACTAATTATTCCCTGGAGCACTCTCCCAAAAACAAACCTCATTATTCTGAGATCGTCCTTTATATTTTTTTTCTCTTTTTTTTATAATATCTTAGTTGCCAATCTTCTTTTCCCCAACAATCCATAAGACTACCAAGAGTGATAAATTCCTTCGTGATATCTTCCTTATGCTAAGAACTTCTTTTCATTCAGTCACCCTCTTCATATCCTGTCAAACCACATAATCCTCGCAAAACACCCCCTATTCCTATTATTTGGAATACAAAAACACAGCGTAGTTTCCGGCTTCCTGATTTTATAAAAGAAACAAAAAATCATTCGACAGGTGTAGATGACTCTCTAGACTCACGTCATCAATAAAACATTCCTAGAGTTGTTATTCGCACCACTTGCTACTCCAGCTCCAGCAGGGACGACTTCGTGTTAACAACTAAATCAGATGCGTATTGTCCTGAATTTTAAAAAAGGAAACATCAGAAACTACGAATCAAATAAGCTTTTTCGAAATCCTTTCGAGCTCCTTTTCAATGCGCAGATCCTTGCAGAGGATGCACATTTTATAAGAATGCTCGTTGTGAAGCTTTCGCTTTCAGTTCGTGCCGGTAGTTCGAACCAGAAGGAAGTTCTGAACTGGAAAACCATTCGTGAACCAAAACTTATTCAAAAAAAATATACTGAATTACTCAATAACCTGTGAAATACATTCAGGATAATAAACAAATAATCGTCCTTTTTGTGAGGGTTTTTTTTTCAAGAATTTCTTGTTGAGAAAAAGTTTGATAATTT
This sequence comes from Philhelius pedissequus, assembly GCA_910595825.1. Lineage (NCBI taxonomy): Eukaryota > Metazoa > Arthropoda > Insecta > Diptera > Syrphidae > Philhelius > Philhelius pedissequus. The sequence continues at coordinate 31,378,930 of OU343160.1, forward strand.
TGAAGCAAAAAAAAAAAATAAACACAAACAACAAAAAAAGTTGAAATTTAATTTCCGGGCATTGTTTACTCTGAAGGATATTGAGGTCCTTGAAGAAGTTTTTTTTTTATTTCGGAATTTTTTTTCTAATCTATTGTGTGTGTGCCAAATACAAAAATCAATAAAATCCTTTAAAGGGATAATTCAACTTCTTATAAGCAACGTGCTCGGTATTTAACTTACAAAAGTGAATAATTTTCCTGGTTTCGTCTGTTATTGATTGTGTCCTTTTGACCTGTCCCTACAATGAGTTCATTCGAGTTTTCAGCAGTAAAGTGAAAAACAAAAAAAAAATAATAATAATATTACTCCAAAAAAATTGCAATAAAAATAGTTTTCCAAGACCATGAAAGTCTTTCGACGAAGTTCCTCATCGGCAGGACGAGGACGAGTAAGCAACATGGCAAGCTACCATCTCAAATCGATTCTACTTACCGCCCTGTTCTTATTTGGATATTTGGATATGAACGTTAGTGCCACTGGAACGGTGCCGGTGGCTGATACTCCCTCCACTCCGGAGCCAGGTACGTGTCGTGTTTTATGTTAAACGGATACAATAACCGTATTTTCTTTACGTCTTCGAAAGCAAATTGAAATTTTCCGGCCTTTTGTATGGAAACAGGACCTCTAGAAGATGGTTGATGGTGTAGAGGGAGGGTGTATGAGTCTTTGGTGTGGAATTGAGGAATGTCGCTTTCTGTTCTTCGGTTAGGAGAAGCTATAGTGAGAAAAAAGTCATTAAAAAGTTTATTTTTTCTCCCGGCTCGGCTCGCACCGTTGCCGCCGACACAAAGGAGAAAAGTTGCTTAATTTCAGAAAGTTCGGAAACGTTTTTTATTTTTGGAATGTGTTAAATTTTTGTTGTTTTATTTTTGTTGGTGGTTTCGTTGTTTAAAGTTTTTTTTTCAGTCTCTCACTCACTGCTTCGTTTCCTGGCCTTCTTCTTAAAAAGACAAGAATGGAAAAATAAATTTTGAATTTAACAGCCGTTTTCTCTACTCCTTCTTCTCTTCCCTGAAGCTTCATTTTTGCTTGATGGATAATTTCAGAATAATTTAGATAATTTTTTGTCGTGGGAAAAAAATGAATTTCTCAAGGATAATGCTGGGGAAACCTTATGGGTTATAGCCAGAGGAAAGGATGATGATGGGTAAATGCTTTAACACTTTTCGGATGGACAATTCCTGGCTCAGAGTTTATAACGATTTTGTATCGCTGCAAAATGTGATGAGACGACGGAAGAGTGGAATCACTTTTTGGTTGGATTGTTTGTTATAATAGGGTGTTGCTTACTCTTCATTTTATTATTATTTTTTTTTGCCGAAACTGACCCATTTCTCTATTGAAGTATTCGCCTTCTGGTTATACGATGTATGTTGTGTGTGACGTAAGGTTGATACTTGATTATCTGAATTTTTTGTTTTTTTTTATTTTTTTTTTGTGACAGGATAGGACGGCGCGTGGAGAAAATACTTTGTGCGGAAATTGACACACAAGCGTTTTGATGCTTGATATAAAAGGGATGTGATTTTTCTTTGGGTATTATACAACATGTCGTGACAGTGTTTGTTAGGATATTTTGATGTTTGCTCAGCCAGTGTGTTTGTGTTGGCATTAAATTGAGAATCAATGGGTTACATCGTTTGGTCCTTATGGGGCTTTAATGTGTGATTGGATAAATTATGATGGTGTAACATTTGGTTTATTTTATGTGTGGATATATGGCAGAACAAAAGGGTATTTATTTTGGTGAAATACAGTTATGCTCATGATAATGGGGTGTAATATTCAACAAATGGCGAGAGAGGGTTTAATCATTTCTCATCTGTTTTAAGAGGTCTCTTAAGTTTGTAAAGGATATTGTAAAATTATATCGTAAGTCTTTTTTTGTTGTTGTATAGATATGAGTCTGGTGGAGGGAAAAATCCATTATTAAAGCCATAAATATTGGATATTAATTTTATGGGGCTTATTTATTGACAAAGGGTGAGAAGTCTAGGTTTCCCATTGAAATGATTAATTTTAGTCTGTAAGGGTATAATTTAAGTTCATATAGGTATAGTGATTTGAGTTTCCTATAGTCAGGGGTCAATATAGTTTTAATTGCGTTGCGCAATTTGTTATGATAGAAATTGGTAATTGAGGTTAATGTTAATCACATTAAAAGTTGGACCATGTGATGTGATGTTTTTTTTTGGAATTTCAAGTTTGGATAACATTTTTTAATTAATTAAATTTCCTTATCTATTTCTGGGGGCTCGGTACCAGTATTCTGTTGCAGTCTGTCTAATTTTCTAATTCTAAAAAATCTAATCTCTTTCCCTTTAATCATTTATCTTGAAAAGAAAAGAATTTGAATATTTTTGTTTAAATAAAATTTTAATGAATTTTTTATTTACACAAAAATAGGTAGATTAATTTTTAGAATTTTTGGACTTTTGGTTAAGCCTTTTTAATTGTAGGGGTTTGAAGCTTTTATGTAAAAACTGATTTTTGTATATTGATTGGAATGTCACTACTCGATGAGAAAATTAAATATGATAGACATTTGAGAGGCCAATGGCCAGAGTGTGGTACATTGGTGTTTTATGGCTATTTAAATTTTCTATCATATTGCAAATGAATGATAATATCAATATGAATTATAAGTGATGGCATTAATGTTTTACAATTCGGAGGTGCCAGTAATGTCTCTGAGAAATGTCAAACCAATCCGGTTCGGCATGTATACTAATTTTTTGAAATTGGGAATATTTTTTCACATAAAAATGAGTCGTCTAAGCGGGCTGAATTTTGGTCCCCACGATTCCCGAAATTTTAGGTATAAAATCAAAAAGTTCAGCTTTGTTTTAGGTCGGATTAATTTTATTTAAAGAGTTTTTCCCCGTACAACTGAATCTTGCCTGGCCCTCTTAGAGGATTCTAAGGATTTGAACTTTAACATTATGATGATAGATAACACAAAAAAGTTGGTCCTGTAATTCCGTCTGCCTGTCTGCCTTGAAGTCGATATACTTAGGTACAGCCTAATTGACTAAAGTGTATTTCATAAATCTCGATACTTTAGCGTTTATGGTAATTCCCTAAATTCTTCCCTTGAATCTGTTTGCATCTCCAAAAACAAGGGAACTTATTATGAGGCCGTGAGTGCAATAGCGGCCTTCTAACTTATTTTGAAGACAATATATTTTTAAAGTTGTTTTTCAATTAATTTTTTATACACAAAATTTCCTTAATATTTTTCTAAAAACATTTGGTATATGGTAATTTTAAGTATTTAATAATATAAATTTAAAAACATATTTTCAAAAACAAAATCTCCATCGGACGAAATACTAAAAAAAAAATATCCAACAAGACAAAATCCCCATGAGGAAAGAAGCCCTATGGACAAAATCCCCAATATAATTTATTTTTTGCCAAAATCTCCAAAAATCTCCAAAATCTCAAATAATCCCCAACATATTTTTTTGTTGCTTAGGGCGATTCAGTTATTAAATCACAGTTATTGTTTGATACATTTTAATTCAGTAAGTATTGCAGATTTCATTCAGTCATAGTTTCTCTTTCCGACTAAATGAATGCATACAATAATGGAGACCTTAAAATCTGACAAAGGCGATAGAAAATTATTATTAAATGGCTACAGCTACCATTTTCACTCGAAAAACAAGCTCCGTCTTGCGACCAATGGTTTGCCAACATAGAAAACTGTGTTATACCACCGGCTCATCATTTGGTGCAGTGTTAGTTGTTAGTAGGCAAACTCTATTACAAATAACACTAACACAAGTGCAACATGAAAATATAACATATAATATTACGTCAATACAAAACATGAACATAACAATAAACAAAAAGACATTTAGGAGCGTGGAACACTGGTTTTGAGTAGATTTTTTAATTTAATTTTACTGATATTGAAATCAAAAACGTTTGAATTCCAATTTAAAAGTCTACCCATACGTGTCAAGGCCTCATGCATCCCATAGTTGGTCCTATGTGTTGGGACTTTATTTAAGCCGAGTCCACGAAGATTATAACCTCCACCCCGATAATTAAAAAAAAAACTGATCATAGCAGGTCTGGTGCATCTGTGACGCCTGTTATTATTTGGTGGAAGAATACCAAATCATTGTTTGTTCTTCTCTGTGCCAGTGTTTGCATTGCATTCACACTTGCGGAATTGGGCACTTGGGCTAAACGGATTTGGACTAAAGGGTGCCAAAGCTTTCAAGTGCATAAAGAATAGATAAACGTTGGTCATAAGGAAGGGCATTAGAAGGATCACTCCACTGAAGCCCGTTCAATGCGAAACGAGTAAAGTTTCTTCGAACAGATTCTAATAGTCCAAAATGACTTCCCTGCGGAACACCTGATTTGGCAATAAATAATCTCGAGTAAGAATTTCTGAATTTGACTTGATATGACCTATCTTCAAGATACGATGATATCCACTTGATGAAAAATGGAGGAAACGTGTATGAATTGAGTTTAAACTTGATAATCTCATGAGACAATTGATCAAAAGCTTTCGAGAAGTCTGTGTATACACAATCAACTTCTTGACCACTTTCTAGGGAGTTTAAACATTTATTCAAAAAGACAACTAGATTAGTAACAGTAGACCGTTTCTGCATAAAACCATGTTGTTGGTTGCAAATAATATTTTTACATATAAATGTCAAACTATCACATACAACTTGTTCGAACAACTTCGGAATACATGAAAGTGTAGAAATTGGTCTATAGTTGATAATATTGCTTTTATCTCCCTTTTTATATACTGGGGTTATAAATGCATTCTTCCAAACTGAAGGAAATTTACCTAATTTCAAAGATAGTTCAAAAATATTACTCAGAGGAAGAGCTAAAATGGACCTACTTTTTTTTTATACATCAGGTGGTATTCCATCATGTCCAATAGAATAGTCCACTTTTAAAAGTGACAAAAAGCTCGAAATTTTTTCACGCTCTATTGTAATATTGTTAAATGATACTTGAGGACAATTTCGTAAAAAATGAAAATAGTTTTCGTCAATAACTACAGGAGAATCAATGAAGGATTGGCTAAAATTACTTGCAAATCCCTCACAGATTTCAGAAGTTGTATTCAAGATTACGTCATTATAAATGAGATTTACTGGATACCCGCCACATTTCTTTTTAGAATTTATAAATCTCCAGAATTTTTTCGGGTCTAACTTCAAGGAACGCCCCGCACCATGGTTTACAGATATTCGTTATAGAGTTCGAAAGAGAGTTTTTTGAATTCTTCAAAAAGGGAAATGTAAACTACTTGATTCTCTACCGTCATGAACCTAATGTATTTTTTCCAAGCATTATTTCTTTTATTTCGGATACATTTCAGTTCTTTTCTGAACCAAGGATGACAAGAAGAATTGGAAGGAATAGATCTTTTTTTAGGAACTGTTTCATTAATGCATTTCATCAAAATAGAATAGAAGCTTGAGATAGTTGAGTCAAGATCATTAGAAATCGGTAAATGTTCTATACCGGAATTTATTAAACTATCCAACAGCTGTTGAAAATCAGCTTTGCGAGAGTCAAAAGTATGGGAGCAGTCATGAGGATTACTATTTTCTAATAAATGACCACTCAAGTCAAGAAAAATGTCAAGTGGCGGTTGATACCGATCTATGTTAGATAAAGCAGAGGTAGATTTTTAGTATTCATGGTATTTTTAGTATTCATGGCCAGATTGGCGGTCAAATTTTGCCTCTTGTTTTTTGCCTAATGAACAAAAAAAATAAAGAGTCTAACGATAATTTCTTTTACAATATTAATGGAATTATCTTCTAGTAAAAATATTGAGTTAAATCCTAGACGAATTATAACCGATTTTGAGCCAGCGGTTTTATCTTCTGTCAAAAAATATTTCCCCTTGTCGAACATAATGGGTGCCTTTTCCATTTTGGGCAAATCATCTGCGATAGGGTCCAAAAGGAACACCTAGTAAGAAAATATGGAAATAATGAACCTTTTAATCTACAAGTCAGAATGCTTAAAAGCCTCGTTTTTCTGCCCCCAGATGAAGTTTTTTCTTATTTTAGCGCCCTAGAAGCAGATAACTCCGACTATAAGAAACTATTAATATGGTTCGAAAAAATTATATCCAGAGCCCACAACATGATATTGAAAATAAATAAAATGCACGACTGGAACGCACGAATTTTCTCTTGTAGCTAACAACTTTAATGTAGCTAACCATTAAGGCTTTGTTAGTTAGGTGTAATTAACCTATGCAGGTTTAAAGCCTATGTAGGTAAGATTAACTTGGTTCTTAGTATAATGAATTGTGGAATGGATGATTCAAGGAATAGTTACATAGGTACCTGCCTACAAATGTATATTTAAATCTTAGTTATGGATTTTAATTATATAAGTTAGGAGAGTAAAATGTATATAAGTATATATACATATTGATGGAACCTAAGTATGTAAACATGTACATATAATAATGAAAATGAAGGATGTTGGTGGGTAGGTAGCTATATGCGTATAACTTTATAATTTAGGTGCAATATGCATAAATAAGATTCATGTGATTTTTCAATACACATATTATTTATATATATAAATATGTATAGGGCCTACATTTTATTTAGTATTCAGTGGCGTACAAATACTTAAATGTTTTTATATTGCTTAGTCGTTATAGTTTGAGGGATATTAAAGATGCCATTTGAATTCATGGATAAATAAGAATATATCAAAAAAAAAATCAAAAATCGTATTTAATAAATTAATTTGTTATGTATTAAATTTTGAAAACATTTTTCGAAAAAAAATTTGAACTTCCATTTTGAAGATATTATGAATATACATAAAAAAATTCAAATTTAAAAAAAAAATCTTAGACTGGTTTTTGAAAAATCGATTTTGAAAAAACTTTTTTTTTTTTTTGAAAACTTTAGTATGCAATGCATATGTATGTAATGCAATAATTAACAATTTTGGGGAGCATTTTTATAAAAAAAATTATTTTAATCGGTTTATCCAATAAAATATGAAAAGTAGTTCTATGGGAAGTACCGTTAATAAGTACGCAAAAAAAATATTTTTATATTTAAAAGTGAACACAAATTTTTTTATAAAAATTCTTGGAGTCGCTTTCGAGAAATAATTTTTTTTCTTAACGGTTTTTTAACATTTGTATGGGAGGTACCGTTTTTTTTTTATTTTAGAAAAATTGTTTTTTTAACTATTCAAGATAATGTCAAAAAATTATCAAATACCAAGTTTTGAAAAAATCTATTAAGTCGTTTTCGAAATAACCCCTATATTCAAATCAGGATCAAAACAAGATATTAGATATTACCGGCCTATTAGCAAACTTTCTGCAATGCCTAAATTATTTGAAAATCTTGTTTGCAATAGGTTATCTTTTCAAATAAGAAATTATATATCGGAATACCAACATGGTTTTGTGTCAGGTAAATCAACAGCTACTAATTTATCTTTGATGACTAATTACATCATAAATAATTTTGAAGATCACATACAAACAGATGTTATATTCACAGATTTTGCAAAAGCATTTGATCGTGTGAATCATAGGGTGCTTTTACACAAATTGCTTTCGCTTGGATTTCATTCTAAGTTACTAAGTTGGTTAAAATCTTATATCTCTAATATGACTCAGATTGTAAAAATTGAAGATTGCTGTTCTGATAATTTATTTGTCTCATCTGGCGTACCTCAAGGTAGTCATTTGGGTCTATTATTATTTCTATTATTTATTAATGACATACCTTCAATTTTTATATCTTCCCCATGTCTTTTATTTGCAGATGATCTAAAGTTGTATCGTAAAATTAAGTGTTTATCAGATTGTCAATTACTTCTTGAAGATTTACTTAGATTAACTGAATGGTGTCAAAGTAATGATCTTCATCTTAATGTATCTAAATATCAAGTTTTGTCTTGTTTCAGACACTCTACGCCTATTCTGTTCAATTATAAATTAAATGATGTATGTTTAGAACCCGTTGATCGTAAGAGGGATCTAGGAATAATCTTAGATGTAAAACTCTCGTTTCTGTCACATTTTGATTATATGGTCAATAAGGCTAATCAAATGCTTGGTTTCTTAAAGAGAAACACAAGAGAATTCAAGGATTCTCATTCGCTCAAATCTCTTTTTAACTCTCTAGTAAGATCTGTTTTGGAATACTCGAGTATAGTTTGGAATCCTTTTTACAGAAACTCCTGTAATAGAATTGAGAAAGTTCAAAAAAGCTTTACTAGATATTTGTTCTATAAATTAAATTGGCGAATTGAGATGCCAATTTACAACACAAGGTGCTTATTATTTGGTATAAAAACTCTGGAAAGTCGACGTTCTGCTTCTCTGTTATGTTTATCAGAGATATTTTAACGTATCACATAAATTTATTAAATCTTATTAAAATTCGAGTTCCTCAAAGAAATCTTCGGGATTCTAATATATTATATGAATTTTTTCATCGGACTAACTATGGCCTGAATGAGCCAATTACTCGTTGTATCAGGGAAACTAATGCTGTTTGTTATTGAATAGACATTTTTAGAAACTGTTCAAGATTACATGTTTTAAACGAAATAATTTTTCAATGAAGTAACGAATCAATTGTAATTGTTAAATTTATTTAATTAAAAAATTGTTATTTATTTAATAATAAACTAATGTATAATAATTATATCTAAGTCTATAAGAGAATATTATCTCTGATTGATGATAAATAAATAAATAAATAAATATAAATAAATATACAAAATAAAAAATTTTGAGTTTTCAAAAAAAAAATTATTTCCAAAAAAAATTTTTTTGGAAAATTTTGGTTTAAGTTCTCTAGGAGCTTCTGCGTAAAATAATTCAAAAAAATCAAATTAATCGTTTCCGAGAAAATCAAAAACCAAAAAAGTGGCTCTACTAAAGGTACCAAAAATAACAATTTTTTTTACAAGAAAATATCAAAAGGTACCCTTTCCTATCGTTAATGAACTGATTTTTTTTTAGTGAAAATCGTTGAAGCCGTTTTTGAGAAAAATTAGACTTTTGTTTTTGGCCAAAAAAATGTATAGAAGCTACTGTTGTTTGTGGTTTTAAGGAAAAAATTAAAAAATGTGTGGGCATATTACTGAAAAAACAATATGCACCAAGTTTGAATCAAATCCACCGAACCGTTAAGGCTACAGACTGATGGACAGACAGACAGACGGAATTGGGCGACACACTTTTTTGGTGTTCTTTATGATCGTAATGTCATGATTGATTGTTAGAAGAAAGAATTTTTTTTTACGAATACATAATTTGCCTTACAGTACCTATAAATCGCAAGTAAAAATACAGCCCTAAGTTTTGGTACGTTAATGACTCAATAAGTGTGAACTTTCCGAGGACGCAGAATTGTATTGAAGCTTGGCGCAGACGAATGAAGGTCATGGTGAGTAAAAAGAATCAAGGCTATTTTATCAACTTGTACAGGATTTACGGAAAGAAATTATTATGGTTAAGATTTTAATTATTTCCGGCGAACAACATAAACAGAAAAAAAAACGTTATTTAGTTAAGTACCACAAAATAAAACGATTACTAGATGGATGAAAATACATTATCAAAAATAAACTTCTTGAAGCGCATATCATACAACCTGTCGTTATCTTCTATTTCCTAATTAATATGAAAAAAATGTTTTTTTTATGGAATTGGCAGTTTTTATATTTAGCTTTATTTTAAGACGAATTTTTTTTTTTTTGATTTCGAAATCAGATTGTTTTTTTTTTTTAAATTTAACTATATGCCTGTAAGACCTGAGGTCTTTTAAATGCAACCTGAATTACACGGCACTAATTTGTTTGTTTGTTTATTAAAAAACGGATTGAAAATGAAGGATGAAAACAATTATTATACAAAAGGGAATACATATTTTATATAAGGAATACAAAATGTTATATAACTTGATCACAAATAAGCAGTGCAAGTAGTTAATCAAGCTACAAAATCGCGCGATTTTATTGCTTGATTACTTGCACTGCTTATTTGGGGGATTTTTTCTTGAGAATTTTTTTTTTTGAGATTTTCTCTTGGGGATTTTGTCTTTGCTCCATTTTCACTTGGGGATATTGTCTTTGGGGATTTTTTCTTGGGGATTATGTTTTTTGGAGTAAACATCACCCGTTTACGAAATATTGAATGTTCTAAAAAAAAAAAAAAAACATTTTTATTTATCAATTTTTTTTTTTCAAAAAAATCCACAAAACTATATTTTGAAGATTTTGGTATGCAGAATTATTTAAAATTTGAAGGACTCCATCAGAAAAACGTTGAGCGAAATCCGTTTAGCCATTTACGAAATAGTCAAAAAGATGGTTTTAAGGAAGGTACCGTTAATAATATCTCAATACAGAAAATTGTATTGCCGTATATATATTTAACTGCTATAGGTTTTAATAAAAATTTGTATACTACAGTCCCGTTAAATTCTTAATAATACTGCATATTAGACATTTTTGAAAATAATTTTTTTTTTGGATTTTTGAAAACAAACATTTTAAATTCAATATTTCTTTAAAATTTTTAAAGTTTTATTATTAAATACTTAAAAAGCGCTTTATTGCACTTTTTTTTTTTTATTTTTAAACGAAGATATAAATCCGAAAATGTATATAATATGTTCATATACGATGTTCGGTATTTATTTATCTACGGAATGACCGTCGCCGATATTATTTGTTTTTTGTATTTCAATTTAGTGCATTAAAATTGAAGTCCCTTACAATTTGATCACCTTTTGCTCCGACTGAACTGTCCACCAAGATTACCTACTAGTATTTTCACACAACTGATCAAATTTGCTGACGAATCTTGTTCATATAAAAGAAATTGCTGTGCTGAGAATTTATTTTTCAGAAGAAGTCTATTTAATTTTTGTTTTCAAATTTATGAAAAGAATTTACACGTTGTTAATTTTTTTGTGTGATGTAAGTTATCGCTTTTGTAAAATTGGTATCGAATTATAGATTTGTTCCTTATTGGAAGAACAAATCAAATCAGGCTAAGGAAACAAGTTCATAGGAATCTTCAACCAAACAGTCTTGTGAACGTATTTCTTATCGCCAGCAGTGAGAAGAACTAAGTTCGCACTCCTTAAAACCCCATTGCTTAGGAAGTCCGGAGAATATTGAATAAACATGGCAGAAACACATCACATTTGTGACAGTGAAGCATTATATCTGCTATTCCATTGCCTTCAACAAATTTAAATTACACTTTCTTTCAGTAACAGCTCAACACATTACTAGATTTTATTTTGTGCACATTTGGGGACAAATATTTTTTATCGGAATATAATTTAAATTTTAAAGTGATCTAATTTATAAAAAAACAAACAAACAATCACGAACTTGCTCACATCGTATGCAAAAGATTTCTATTAAAAATCCAAATATATTTTTAAAGTGATTTTTCACTTTATTTTTTATATATACAAAGTTCCCTTTGCTTGTACAAAAAATTGGTATGACAATCTTAAATATTTAATAGGTAATACACTAAATATTAAATCGGCTTAATCAAAGAAAAAATAATTCAAAATTGTGAAATAAATACTAAAACTAATTTGAGCTCAAAAACGGCATTTGATTTTTTTGGATAAATTTGAATTTATGAGAAATGAAAAATTTAAAATCTGTGTAGCGCACAGAATAAAAGTTTTATTTTTTTAAATCTTTGAAAACATTTTTCAAAAAAAAAATCAAAAACGCCAATTCAGAGGTATTCAGCAAATACATATAGGTAAACTATAATTTTTGAAAAAAAATTTAATGAGCAGTTTTCAAAATATATTTTTTTAAAAATGCTTTTAAAAATGCAAAAAAATATTAATTAAAAATATTTGTACGCAGTAAAAATTGGGCAACCTAAGAAGGTGTTTTTTTTTTATAATACAATTCTATATACTACTGAAATTAATCAGCCAAATAGAAGACTTAGCATTATATTTAATTGGACTTATTGAATTATTGATTCATAATAAAGGGTCCGCCATCTAACGTTTTTTTTTCAAGTAGTGCTTATTTCGTGAATGGTAACACTTAGCTCATGTCTGATTTGACAGGTAATTAGTTTTATCCTTCCGCTGAACGAATATGGTTGTGTATACGCTTGAACAACGCTGGGAAAATCATGGTAATGTTGCAGAATGTGTGCGAAAATTGCGTACGGATTTTGGAAGAAGAGAAGCACCGTTAGCTGCGTATGTTCGTTATCTTGTGAAAAAAGTGAAAGAAACTGGCATCCTCATCGATAAACCAAAGCGTGAAAAGCCAAAAACAGTTCGTTCACCCGAGAATATTGCTGCTGTGGCAGAAAGTGTGCGTGAAGCGCCATCAACATCAATTCACCGTCATTCTCAACAATTGAACATTTCGGAGACATCATTGAGACGAATTTTGCATAAAGACCTTGGTATGACGCCATACAAAGTCCAATTGGTTCAGAAGTTGAAGCCAACTGACCATCCAATGCGTTTTCGCTTCGCTAAGTGGGCCTGCGTTCGACTTAGGGAAGATGCCGATTTTGCCAAAAAAATCATCTTTTCAGATGAAGCTCATTTTGATCTTGGCGGGTATGTAAACAAGCAAAATTGTCGCATTTGGGGCACAGAAAATCCGCACGCATACATTGAAAAGCCGATACACCCAAAACGAGCCACTGTTTGGTGCGGATTTTGGTCCAGAGGCATAATTGGGCCATTTTTCTTCGAAAATGAGCAAGGAGTTGCCGTTACAGTCAATGGCGATCGTTATCGGGCCATGTTGAACGAATTTTTGTTCACAAAAATTGAAGAGGAGGCAATATTTGTTTTCAACAGGACGGCGCTACGGGCCACACAGCCGAAGCTACACTCGATGTTTTGCGCCCTGTTTTTGAACATCGCATTATCAGCCGCAGAGCTGATGTCGTTTGGCCACCTCGAAGCTGCGATTTGATACCATTGGACTATTATTTGTGGGGTGCCGTTAAAGATAAGTGTTACGCCGACAAGCCAGAGACAATTGACGCTTTAAAGGACAATATTCGTGAAGCCATTGGTGAAATACACCTGCGCACAATCGATAATGTGCTTAAAAATTGGACCGATCGTGTAGGCTACTGCATGGCCAGCCGAGGCAGCCATTTGAATGAAATTATTTTCCGTTATTAAACCGGATTGTACTTTCAAATACAAAAAGAAATTTGAGAAAATATTCAGTAGTTTTTTTTTTATAACATTTTCAAAAAAAAAAAGTTATTTGCGGACATTTTAGCTTTTAACGGCCTTTAGTCCACAAAATTTGAGTTCCGTCCCGTCAATCTCACTTGGTTAGGCGCTCACTCCAAGTGAGATTGCCGGGATGAAACGCAAATTTTGTGGACTAAAGGCCGTTAAAAGGTATTTTGAATCAATAATTCGACAAGTCCAATTAAATATAATGCTAAGTCTTCTAGTTACCTGAGTAATTTTAGTAGTATATAGAATTGTATTATAAAAAAAAATAAAAAAAAACAGTAATATATAATGTTGAAAAAAGCCATTTAGTTAAATATTGAATTTGAAATTTGTTTCTATTAATTTGCGAAGGCGATTCGATTGGAGATAAAATATTCAATGAGCCCATAAAATAAAAATTATGAGTAATCTACCTTTATTTTTATTCAGAAAAAAGCAATATCGAATACTTAAAAGACTGTATAGCAAGACAGACAGAATTCCGGGAATCAATTTATTTAGCTTTTATATAATAGAATTTTCAAGTTTGCTTTAAACCTTGAGATCGGTTAAAAAAAATGAAACACAAATTTAAGTAGTTAGTAATAAAAGAGAGGCAAAACCCAACTGAATTGCATTTAAGGAAACAGATGGCCTTATAAAGTAGATCAAATCCTTGTGAAACAAGCTAAGGTACAATTTGCATGGCATATTTCTTAGTTTCTGGATGATTTGGTTTTGGGCAATGTAACAAATGCTTAACCAAAAATAAAAACTAACTTTAAAATCATGTCAAATTAATAAAACAAATATGAAATTACCCACAAATTTTCCAATTTTGTTTCTTCTTACACTATTTAACTTAGCATAGTTTGCCAAACCATACGATCAAAAAATAGTACCCTTCTAAAACTTTGGCCATAAAATATCTGATGAATGCCAGAAGGGTCTAATATATTACCTAACGTGTTTTCCCATTACGATAACCAACCATTATAAGATGCATCAATCTCCAGCAAAAATGAAATGAATATCCTTCGAATTCAATATCAAGCAGTCATTATATTAATCGTCCAATTCCTTACATCTAATCACAAAAAAAAAACAATAATGGCATTCCATTGGAAAATAAATATCACCATTAGAAAACTCATTATCCACGAAAATTACTCGAAAGAGAAACAATTCCATCGACATATGGAAAAGCTAATTTCCTTTCCCACACAATTAAGACAGCAAATAATCATCTTCTTTCTTTTTTATTTTAGCAAAATCCCATCCTTGCCGTTGCTCATAGTAGTAATTCTGTGAGACAAAAACCAAAAGAAAAAAATAATTACACCACACACAAACTGACAACCATAAACATAGAGCATTTAGCAATCAGTGATTATTTTCACAGTTTGCTTGGCTATAGTCCCAAAAAAAAATAACTTTGCACATTAATTAATATGAAAAGACGAATTATTCATATACATATATGTACATGATTAGAAAGGATGTGAAATACCTTGTGCAAAACAGAGCTCACAATTCAGAAAACAAAATCTCCTTTTATCCTCGGAAGATAATAAAAAAAAAAATACATTAGATTCGCTGCCATTCCTTGACTGAGATGAGTTATAAGGGATTCGTGTAGGAAGCGCCTTGCGTCGGTTCTGCATATTCCCACCCCTTCTATTATGCCAAACAATCCGTACAATAATTAATTCTTATGCCAGATAGGCAGATATGGCTGCTCGGAAGGTTTAAAGTTTGTTTCTGATTGCTTTTATTGTGCCAAGCCTCAAATATATGGTGAATTTCACCGTGGTAATTATTATTTTTTTTTTTAAGAACAGAAGAAAAAAAATAATTATTCTTGTGGTCAATTTTTCGACAAAAGCATTACTGCATTTTGAAATTCTGCACACTTTTTTACTGCCCACTACAGGTTGAAGATTTTAAGAAAAAAAAAGCAAAAATAAGAAGGCTAGTAAAACAGTTTTCTTTATTAGCAGCTTGATTCGATGAAAATAAGGAGAAAAATAGACACGGAGTAAAAACAGAGCCCTGCGGCACTCCAGAATTTATTGTGTTAAGTCCTACATTGCACTAGTTGTGTTTTAAGGCTACCAAAAGGCATAGTGAAGAACAATTACCCTAGCAAATCATTATTTATGTATATTATATTTTTGTTAATTATTGTTACACTTCAAATTGATATAAATAGTCGTGAAATATGCATAGCAAAGACAAGATACTACTATCGCAAGTAATAATAATTCGTTAAAAAAGTTGAAAACAAGATTTTGATCAAAATTGCTATTACGATAATTTGTACTTTTGAGAATTTTTAAAAAGTGATTCTCATCCGATCTATTGGTCGTAATTATGATTGAATGAAAGCAATTTTCATTTTATTTTCCCAACGTTTCGACGGTGGTTGCCGTCTTCTTCAAGGGTGTCTTTATTTACAAAATTGAACAGAGATATAATGTTTGTACATATTGATATAAGTAAACGAACAAAATACTTACATAACGTTCAATTTTAAGATAATTACGACCAATAAAGCCGATGAGAATCACTTTTTAAAAAAAAATTTCAAAGTCCAAATAAAAAAACCAACTTGGTCAAAAACTTCTAAAATATTACGATAATAGTGATAACGTAAGCTGTAGATTTCACCACTCTATCTGTCGACCTGCCTATAGCATAAACGACTGGATGGACTTTCTTCAAACTTGGCATACATTGGTTTTTTGGTAATTGCTATGGTCAAATATTTCTTTGATTTTTTCAATATCAAAAATAAAGGTAACCTAAGGGTATAAGTGTAATCCTTATATTTCTCAAGAACAGCTTCAACGATCCTAATAAAAAAATCAATCGAAAATATGATGCCCTTTAGTAATTGTTTGTCAAAAAATGGAAATTTTTGTTAACTCTACTATATAAGACCTATTTTGTGTATGTACGAACAGTTTAACATATTTAACATTACTAAAACAGCAACATAAAAATGTTGAAAAACACTCGAGAATTTTTTTAAAATTATTAATATTAGTTTTTTATACAAATACTATTTAAAATATTTATAATATTTTAAATCGAATATTTTTAATGCATTTTCTTGAAATTATAATTTTATATGCGAACAAATTTTGTTATCCAATTTTTATTTTTTTAATTTTATTTATAAGCAGTGATTTAAGAAAAACGTCTCCAATGATTTTTAAAATTTTATTTGCATTTATTTATCTCTGCTTAAAGATTCAATTGGCTTCTTGTTTCCCTTTAACTGTAGGTTACGTTGAATTCGCCGTCAGCGTTGCAGCTGACACACTTAGACCCATAGTTGTTACCTTGTGATACCACATAAACTCTGAAATAATCTCGCTATTCGTTGAAACATTTGGTGCTCCTCATGAAGCGTAAGAGACTGTAGATGCCTATTTTGCTTAGTTCCCTGAGATCATCGAAGTAAAAGTCACAGAAGATGAGGAATAGATTTCTCCTCATCTTCATCCATGCAGCTTCTGCAAAAATCTTTTGAATAAGCACCAAGCAGTGTGCGGTTATAACGCCAATTATGGGCTGCTGTGCAATCTGCTTAAGGATAAAAAAACACTTGGAATGTAATAGCTAAGCAATTTAAGGAATTAAAATAATATATATGAATTTTATTATTTGAATATTTGAACATATTTCTCATAAAATGAGTGCTTTTAAAGAAATTAGATTGTGTGCAGATGGTGTTTCTACATTGCTTTGATTTCTTAACAATTTTATTACATAAATTAATATTAGTTCCAGAAATCCGTCTGCATTTGAATAAGCTGTATCTAAAGGGTGTTTTCTTAGGGGTATGATTCTTTGCCATTTTCATTTGAATATGATTTCTGGCATATGGCCAAGCCGCCAGTGGCTGGTGTGAATTGAGCTCCAATTTGCGATAACTCTGCAGCAGTTGTAGCCGTTTATTGGCAGTTACGCGGCGAAAGTTGTTTTTCAAGTCGTCGCTCGTTTCTGGATTATCGATGTAGGCTAGCAACCTCACATAACCCCAGAGGAAAAAAGTCTAGCGGTGTTTGAGGTCAACTCACAAGTCCAAAACGCAAAATTTTGTGCTCACCAAACTGCTCATTTTTCAAACTAATTCTGGGACCCGTTGTGACACTTCAATTCATGAACAAAAAGTAATTGATCATTTCTCTATAACAGTTCGAATTGACTGCAACCCTCTGGACGGCATCGTGCGTTTTTAAAGAGGTAATAACCAATTACTATTCTACCAGTCCATAAAACTCTTCAATTTGTCAGTTTTTGTGGATATAGTGGCTTTTCAACTGTTGCTTGAAAATGATTTACAGTTTAAATGTGACACAGATTTGCATATTGACGTAGCTATTCAACAAAATTTGATCTTCATCTCTGAACAATTTTCTTCTAAAAATTGGGATCAACAGCAATCTCCTTTCGAGCAAATTCACCGAATGTACACATGCCATGTCCGTTCAGGTGCCAGTCGTTTCATGAGGAACTGTCAAATCAAACTTAAGATAAATAACACGGCAGATGTCACTATAGCTGTCAGTGGAAACAGTGCTTCCAACTCCAAGTCCTCCTACCTCTAAGAAAAAACACCACTAAGATAAGAATCTTTTGCTTTCTAATGTGATGGGACATAGGGCCATTAAGTCGTGACCCAGTAGTATATTTTATTATCATTCGAAGATCCTGTTTGAATAAATGAGCCTATATTTGGTTTTCAAAATATTCATATACACAATAACTTCTATGCTGAAGAAATTCACCTGTACATGAAGGTGAATGGTTTTATTACTTTATGCTCCACCCCCTCCCCACATGCTTCTTGTAAAACAGAAAATGATTTGTTTTTGGATAAATATTTGCAAAATAAGGACCTAGACTAGATTCCATGTTACGTGTCCCGGTTATGACAAAAATCACTTAAATGGGGTTGAATGGGCAAATTTAGATATAGAATCTTGTACAGCGAGGAGTAGCTATATAGATATAGCTGTATCGTTGTATGGTTGTGGCTGTTGCTTTATCTGTAGGTTGTATAGATACTACTTTAGTTTGCACAAGGGAGTCAAATTAATTAACACAGGATACAACAATACAAACAAACAATAAAACATAGACGAAACAGGATGTATAGTGCGAGCGTATATATGTATATATCTATGTAATGTACCTATATATCTAGATAATATAGGACATGATGGAAATATTTTGTGTAAAAAGGAGGGTGGCATGGCGTTTGTAGGATGAGTAAAAACTGACAACAGCTGAGATTTGCAAATTCGTCCATTTATGTTGTATGAATATTTACTTTCGTCTCAAGGTTGGCTCTTGTGTAAAGATTTATTACGACGACGTATACCTCCTTTGCGACAAAAATAAAATGAAAAATAAAACTCACACCCCTTCCCTGCCTTAAGGGATTCAACGGGATGTGCCCGGGCGGGTTTTCGTTGGATTCAAATGGAGATTGCTATTTGAATCGTTAAAAGTCACAGAAATTACCATTTGACTTTGAGTTTAGTAGAGAGAAAGGAAAGGTCCAAATAAATGAATGAGGTATAATGGGGTCAACGAAGGATTAAATGCGACAGAAATTTGGGCTAAGAATAGATGTGCGGGCGCACGGGTGGAACGTGTGTAAGTTTAAATGAAATTGTTTGTTAAGCCAAGGGATTTCTTGTTGATCTTGTTGAATTATAATTGGCTCGGCGATGTGTGATTGTGTCAAACGAACGGACAACGACGAAGAAGGCTCAATCATTTGAGGGGCACGTTGTTGCTTCAAAATTACCCAGAAAAGTTTTTTGCTTTTTTTTTTTTTTTGAAAATGAGTTTTGCTTTAGTTTAAATAAAATTCCAAAGGGAATTCGGATTTCTATATTCGAAAACTAGAGATTACTTCTATAAGTCGTAAAATCCTTTATAGGGATTATATTATTGTTTGTATGAAGTGAAGGTTTTACAGAAATCTTAATGAAGTATAATATTGGGTGTGACTCCAGGGAGTATGTTAGTTGTAATTATACAAATCTATACATACATTTTATGTATAAAAGAAAAGGGTCTCAAATGTTCTGCAAAGGGATTAATAGAAAGTTTGAGAGGCAGGATTCCTCATTTACAGACCCCTGGAATTTGAACTAAAAAAAGAATTTTAAAAAGGCTTGGCTTAAATCCGTAGTACACCCCAGTATGGATTTAAGCAAATGTATCTACGGAAAATAATTAAAAATATGTATGTATTTGAAATGTGCCTGAAATTAAAGGGAAGCATTTATTTATATACATACACTAGCAGAAAATCCCCGGCGTTGCCCGGGCACCCGAGGCAAAAGTCTTTTCATACAATATGTTCCAAATGAAATGAAAAATTAATAAAATCAATCAATTTTCGAAACGATAATACGACGAACATGTAGCACTTGTAAATGAGCTGGTTCGTGAGCCGCTTGCTGTTGGCGAAAAATTTAGATTTTGTCGTGTTCGTTGGCTTCCATGTTCATCGTGTATGGCCATGTTAGCGAACAAAGCGAAGATTTTATATTGGATTCAAAAAGTGAGAACTATAAAAATAAAGTTGGGAAAAATAAATCATGGCTAATCTTCCAGCTGCTTACCAAATCTAATTAAAATCCATTTAATGGATGAGGCATGAATGCGGAACATATACCCATAAGTATATAATTTGTTTATATTTAAGCCTCCCACATAAGAGCCGTTCGGTTCCATTTTTCGGGATAAGAATGACTTATGTGATAATCGAGTGTGTATTTGTGAATGTGTGTATATGCATGTGTGTGTCCGCATGTGTGTATGTGTATGTGCTTTTTGGCTTCTTGTGAACGAAAGCTATGTTGGCTATTTCTAGAATGAGCAAATAGGTATCTACATATGTTATTGTGAGCCCTATAGAAAAGCCTTAAAACAAATCTATCCCACGGGAACCATACATTTACCGGTATAAAAAGAATGCTGTGTGCTATTTTAGACTGTAATCTATCTCTGTGCCAAACTTTATCCAGATCCGTTCAGCTGTTCCGGAGTTATTGAGCAACAAACATCCATACATACATCCAAACTTTCACATTTATAATATTAGTGAGATTTATATTTTATTATAATTTTTTTTTATTTTTAAAGAATTTTAAATTCATAGATGGGAAAACCTCAACATCTTACTATGAACTCATGAACTAGAACGTAGTCCATAAACCTTCTCTAAATTCACTTCCAACGGCCCGTCAAATGCTGAAACTATTCCACATAACTCTAAGTTTTCGAGTCCTTTGAGGAAGAATTTTAAACAAAATGTTCCTCTATACTGTGCATCAGCATCAGCTTCAGTGCAGCTACCCTTAAACCATTTTGTGAGTGGGCAGGCCACACGAAACATATTTAAACCAGCACGCGTACACTAACCAATATTTTACAATTACTCTAGCTAAAAAGTCAAAAGTCTCTTTAACGGTTCACGGTACGTTGAATGGGATGACTATGGCGCAGCGGTGGATTGTCAGATGTGAGGAGAAAGTAGGCTTGTTATGAGTTCTAGTGCTACAACTAATTACCATACCGCACATCGTTTGTTGGGAAGAGCTTCAAGTCACGACATGCCTCCAAAAAAAAAAATCAAACTTCGCCGACCGTATCCAAATACAGAAGCCACACGACAAAAGGGCTTGCACAGCACATTGAAGCAGCACGTGAACAACTAAAATATAGGTCAGCCAGCCCCACCGAGCCAAACCGTTCCAAGTGCCAACCCCAGGCTGATCAGCTTCAGTATCAGCAAAGAGTTTATATAGGAACCACTCGCACAAAGTACCGAACCCATCAAATTATAAAGTGCACCAGCGGATAAAATGTTGCAGAATCCTCTCTGATGCCATGCACACAATGCTCCAAAGCTGTGCACATCAGGTCTCTATGGCAAAGCGCTTTGCAGCAGCTTCAACATCAGAACCATGAAACTACATAGAATATACCCAGGAGGCGATATGCCTGGCATAATGTAAACTCTCGCCTTTTTCATTCTTCTGAGTTGTTTTCCTATGCTGCATTGTGTTCCTAGCTTTACTTAGTATACACTCGCTCGCCCCCCTGTGCGCCTTCACCCTAAGGACTAAAGAAGTGATATAAATCTTTGAATTTTGGATATCTCAGGAAACATGATGCAAATGGAATATCTAAGCACTGTCTTGAAGGATACGGATATTTTAGATTCATATAACTACATATGTACGAGTATATACCGCAAGAAAATAAGACGAATAACAAGGAAAATAAGATGAAAGAAAACGTTCTTTTTTTCCCTGGTGCTTCTGGATGACGGCTAAGGAGCGGCAGAAAAGACAAACACAGAGAAAAAAAGGCATAAATGCGACAGCAAGGATGACACTATGACGGCAAGGACAAGGATGCGGTTGTGGATGAGGATGAGGATGCAAATTGGCGACCTACTCTCATATGCAAATGGAACTTCACAACTCGAGTGAATGATTTAGAAGAGTGTATTTCCAATGCCACCATTTGTGTGGCAGTGCAGTCACCAGTCACCAGTCGCCATAACCACATCCAATTCACATAACGTCATTCTTCCCCCCAAAGTCTTCCGCTAAAACAAACCTTTTTTCTTACATCACAAAAATGAATAATGTGGCAACAATGGAGGTATTATTTTAGCATTTTCAGAGGAAACTAACTTAGGAGCTTTATTTTTTTTTGGACCAGTTTTTGAATTCGTTTCAAACACTTACTCTGTAAGTTTGAGTGCGATTATATGTATTTGTATACCTACTGTGTGTTTTTGACTTAGATGTAGAAGTGTACACCGAAGAGTAAGGACAATGATTTATAAATGAGAAGAATAAGTTTGGGGAAAGACTTTCTCAAAAACCTATTGTGCATTGCGACCTGGTTATAATATGACTTTTCGTTCATGTTCAAAAGAAGAAGATTATTAAAAGTGACAGCTGGGTCGGTGTATTTGTTTTGTCCAATTATGTATGACCAATGAGAGAAGGTATCAGAGAAGTTTTGCAATGGTATACTCGTATGCATGTTTCACAGGTCATCTATCCGGACTTGAATAGCTATAAGCTTATGTCCTAGAGTATAACATTACGGGCAGAATGAGTCGATAGAAGATGAGAGTTCACGTGAGCTGCTTTCCTTCGTCAAGATACCTAATAGAGCCTTCTGAAACTATATTGCGCTAACTGCAAAGCTCAAATCACTAAAACGACCATTTTTGCTAAATGCATTGGTGAGCCAATTCTCCGTAAAACGACATCGGCTGTGGCAGAATCACCATTTTTGTAGTAGGTTTTAACGATTTTTATGCGTTGTGCGATAGTTAAGGAATCCACTTTTGTAAATGTCAGACTTTCAACCGAAAAAAAATTGGTTTAACAACTTAGTTTGACAGATGTCGAATTCCAGCCCTATACTTTTGAAACCGCAAAATGGATAACCCTTTAGATAACACTGGGATGCTAAAGCGGACTGTGCAACCATGAACCAGGACCACCATTTGCTCTTCTACTCTTCAACATAATTTTTCTTGAAAAATGTGAAACATATTGGTGGTGCTGATGGTTTAGCTCTGAACAAAGGGAGAATACCTTGTCTAAGGTGAACATTTGAAAAAAAAAAAATGTGATTGAATAGTTAATCCATTAAACACACTGAAGGACATTCTTATAAATCGTAGAAAAATTTTGGGTTTTGAAGATTCAAGTGAAACTATATTGACGTGATCATGTAATTGGAGTCTTAACTTTATCTTATTACCTATTCCTAAGCGACCGCTGCAGTAAATGTGGTACTGGTCACTAAGTCCAGCAATTATTCACGACCACCACATAAATCCTAATAATGCAGAAAATGACAACAGCATTGTGGGACCACTACCGCAATTTGGCTATACGACTACAGTGGAGTGCAATTACCAGCAATATACTCGAGCAACAACATAAGGCCTGAACCATATTTGAGTTCGTCAACCTTACAATCAGCACTGCCTTATAACAAGAAATATAATAAGTAGAGGTGAGGAACTACGATGAAATGAGGAAACTTGTAAACTCGAAAGCAAGCCTTGATTTCGGTTCTGGTTTTTGCTTAGGAATAAAATGTTCGTTGATCCCGAACGGCAGCCAGCTTGGTGATAAATTCCGTTAACTTTAATTGGTACACTGGTATGCCATTTAAGGCAGATGTCTTGGGCAAGAAAAATTACTAGATTTTGCCTTGGATTAGCCTTGGACAGGAATTAGATTCCTAACCGAATTTCTCCTCTTGCTCCTTCTGAGTAAACTGTGGGCGTATATATATTCACTGTTCCCTTATGTTATTTATCTTAAGTTAAATAGTTTGTAAAGAATATTATAAACGAAAATACCGTGAGCAATAAATAGATAATTGAACCAAGTTCAAGCCTTCCCAAGTCCGAGAATTATTTGCTTTCTTTGGGATACCTTGGACACTGACGAGCTTACGTTAAATTAAAATCCTGGGAACAATTCTAAAATATTTCAGTTTTGTTTTGTGCCTTGTGATAGAAAAAGCTACCAATTTATAAACTTTGACAGATTTATTAGGATAAGCTGGCCTAGACATCACTACAAGTGGACTGCGGAGTACTTCCACAGCTGGCCTGAAAGCTATATTCAACTTGAAACCCTCAGTGCTAATTTTGATTTTGATGTCTACAGAACAGAACAACTAGTAACTGCTAAGTAGAAATGGTTTTTAGGCTGAGATAGATCCGAAGTGATGGTGGGTTCACAAAGGATCAGCAGTCCTTAAATCCTCCGGTGGGCCAACCACTTCGCGGTAAGCCCTCCGTCAATTTGTCTTATTTAATGAATCCCATTAGTTGACTTGAAGGGTCGGCCAATTCCTTTCTATCAAACATAATACAAATGTGAAAGATAATTGCAGAGTCCCACTTTCACTAGACGTACCGATCTAGCTCACCATGGTCGAATGTTGTTCTATCTAAGCCATTGTCACATCCGACAATGGTCTGCTAACGAATTTGGGCAAAGCCTACAGCCACTGCAATGCTCACACAAGGGGTCCGATCTCGTGTAACAGTCATGAACAAGTTCGTGTGGATTTCTGCTACCCCACATTATTTGCAGCTTCATCTTCTGTACAAGACAAGGAGCTCTGTACCCTTCGGTAAGCTCAACTTCAACAAAGTATGGAAAAAGCCATGTATCCATTAAACCTAACCATTAAGCCGCTGTGTTTGCCGGGCTTAGTCGCATGCAAGCCTCAGACTATATGAATAAAAATAAAATATCATTTCATGCTAAATGAGCTCTTGACCAACACTTCAGAGATGCGTTCAATTAGACGTTGGGCAGCGTTTCCAGTCGTCCGGATTTACGCGGGACGTCCCGATCTTAAGGCCAAAATTAAATGTCTCGCGCGGACAGGCCCAAAATTATTTTCACAAAATGAAAAATATTTTCATTCAAAAATGACAGTTAAACGCATACAAATATACGAATAAAAACTTTTTCTAATACATTAAAACTCACCACACATATGTTGCGAATATAACAAGGACCAGATGCAAAAACAAAAGTAGTGGTAATGAGCTTCATTGAGTAACTATGTATTGTTTCTTTATTACATTTGTCTGGTTAGTTTAGTTTTTTACTTGCGATACAGCGGTACTATGGGTCAAGTTTTGAATTTGAAAAAAATCGAACTCGAGATTTTAATCGAACTTGATATTACGATAATGGAGAACGCCAAAAATGGGGTCCCACGATTCCGTCTGTCTGTCTGTCTGTGGAACGATATACAGCCTACACGACTATACCAATTTTTTTCAAAATAACGGTACTTGCCATACAAATTTTTACTTATTTTGTTACTAACGGTACCTGCCATACAAACATTTTTATTATTTTCGACTTTCTCATAAACTGTTCACTGGATTTCGATCAAAATTATTAGTAGGTTCTTCGATTTAAAATTTTTCGAAAAATTATTTGGAATAATTTTTTGGATTTTTAAAAATAAAATATTTTTTTTTTTTTTTTGAAAATTCAATATTTCGAAAACGGGTGAACGATTTTTTCTCAAAATTTTGGTTTTAAGCTTATAGTCTTATATATTTAAATTTATTTTTAATTTTAATAATAATAATTAAGTAAAAAACGTTTTAAAAAATATATTTAATCGATTCTATTAAGAATCTTTTGTATACAATACAATCGAACATAAGAGTAGGTACGTGCGATCCAGTCGTGCATTGTATTTGAAATGGTCGAGACTGCTGCTTCTCTTCCAGTTAAAATAGTCAGGTGATGTTTTAATTAATTTTTAGTGAGAAATTAAAATTAATGATTTAGTGAGAAATTCTCAAGATAACACCTTACAGAAATGAGACCAGCTCTTTAAACAGTTCACAAAAAATAATTCGACGAATATGTTTAAGCTCGTCTCTTTTCATACTACGTGTCCGAACATCTAACTGCTTTCCCTATCGATTTTTTCCCAAATGAATTATAAGTGGTCGGATTGCAGAAATGCTAGCTTAATTTAATTTAAAAACAGAGCCACTTGAACCACACTTGTGAAGAATTCTTAAAATATAGATTTCATCGAAAAAAAGGAAACTTTGAAAAAGTCAAATCTTCACAGAAGTATATGTAAATAACTTATCTTAGTCACAAGGAGTTTTCTTCTTAAGCTTTTAAAGAATGTATATTTATCATCATTTGTCCCTGAATTTGAATTTTAAATTAAAGGACAGCTAATAAAAAAGTTATTTTATACTTTTTTTGTGTGTCCCGATTTCGACATTACAATCCCTTTTTTTCTCTCAAAAGCTTCCGAAACCCCGACATACTAGAAAAAAAGATCTGGCAACGCTGACGTTGGGTCTCCGTCAGATGCATTCAAATTTACGGGCGAGCAAACACTTTTTATGGAGGATTTCTTTCAATTAAGTATATTGTGCTAAAATATGACACGCCACTGATTTTGAAAAAAAAAGGTTTCTCATAAGACGCGTACTGCCTATTTTGATTAGACAGGTCATAATTATGCAGACTAAAAGAAGAATATCATTACCGTTTAGACGCACTATACTTCTCATCGTTATAGAATCCAGAAATCTCAGAAAAATTGATCCAGCTTCCTTCTGTGAAATTAGGAAATGTTCCCTGATAATGAGCAACTAGGAAAAAACTCAAGTGTTTCGGTGATTTCCTTTAAGTCCTTAGAGAGCAGATATTTATCACGAATGGCATCATTCCACATTATGTACCAGTTATCGCCGCTTTCAGTGTTCTTCAAAAGAATTCTTTATTTTACTCGAATAATAAGCGAAACGTATTGGCAGAAAACCACAGTTGATATTTCGATTTGGCGAAGAAAACACTCACAGAATCGATATTTGTTTTTCAGAGAAGTTTGTAATTACGTAAGCTCCAAGCATGAAATTGGTACCAGAAGCTTCTTTTTACAAGAATTCAATACACATATTACAGTTTGCATAATATAACTGCAATTTAAAATTTAATATCAGATCTGAGTTTCAAGTATTATTGGGGAAGGGGGAGTCATTATACCTGACTGCACTTTCATTTAAATTTCACTTCGTCAGATCGATTTCGAAATCCAACTCGCTACATTTTGATAAGCTTAACAAACCCAAATTAAAGTAATTTCGAAGAATGCTTTTTATTTTAACTTGCAAAACCTGACCTTTAAATAAAATTAAAAATTCAGGATTTATTTTCATTCTCTTATTATTTTATCTGCAGCCAAATTAATATTTAAACATTTCGATTTAATAAATATCTATCTGTATGTATTTCAGATCCAGCGCCAGGGTGTAGGGCTCCAGAGATCCGTTACATAAAACCAAAGGTAGTTGAACCAACCACCGAAGCCTCTTATGTTGATTTTGAAACGACTCAAATTTATCTGCCCGAGGATTTTACCACGTCCGATACAGACTCTATTGAGCACATAAACATTGATCTTTCCAACAGCCATACGGATTCGGCCATCAATCCGTATCAAATTGACATGGAGGGTGGCGGAGTGGGCAATGTTGAGGCCTTGCATGAAGACGAAAACGAAGAAGAAACTGAAACCGAAGATCCCTTGGCAAGGCGACAGCGCTTGCGAATGGAACGTAAGATGGGTAAGAAACGTCGTGCAGGTGGGCGCAGGAGGCGTTTGGAAAATGAAAATGGCCAAAGTCGTGGAGCGGGTAGTGGCCGTGGTAGCAGATACAAACGTCACGTCATTCACAAGGACGATTCACCAGCAGCCGAACAAGATAAATGGAGTGGTGCAAAGCTGGCTGCCGAAGGTGAAGTCTACTACGTGCACCTCGATGATTTGCTCAATTCCAAGTCTTTAAATAAGGAACTGCGACAAAAACTTCACAAAATGAAGCAAAAGCACCTTAAGGAACGTTCGAATAAATGTTCCGGCGGAGGAAGCAGCGGCGACAAAAAGGGTACAGCAACTTCCTGTAAAACAAAACCAAGCTACAAAAATGGTAACAGGAACGAGAAGACGCTTGCAGTTGCTGGGGATGTTGTCGTTGACGGAAATGAGCCAATTCCGAAACAAGCCCCAAATCACTCCGCAGACAATGGACCACCCAAACGTCATCATCGTACAAAGAGGTCATCGTTGGAAAGAGGAGCTGATGGTCTACTTGTTGGCGGTGGAGACGCAAGGGAGGAAACCCTCACGGAACGACGACAACATAGAGAAAATAACAACGACGTAGAAACAACAAATATTGACAACAGCAAGGATGGCTACTTCGATGGAAATGAAATTGGAAAGAGCATCAGTAGTAGTCAGTTGTCAGCTCAGAATGGAGGAGGCAATACCACGTTACAACTTGCTGCAGGATTAAGGCATGATAATAGCACAGCAGCAGACGACGGTGAGGTGGGAATTGCAGGCAATTTGCAACGGGTTAAAAGAAAATCTGGCAAAACGACAGGAGCTCTGAGTCGTCCCAAGGGTGGTGGTGATTCTGGATCGAAGACTACCAGTCGAAAGGATAAAGGTGAGTAGAAAACAATTGTGCTTTTATGGTGTACGTATTTGTTTTTATATCGATGGGTGTCAGAAGTGGGGTGGCCATGACTATGGCCGGGAGTTGCTGTTTCGACTTTAGAGATTTATAAATAAATCTAACAGAAGTTTCAAATTTGTTTTATGAGGCTATATACATATGGTATAGGGGAGACTTAAGATTAAATTTAATACTCGATTGGAACGGAGGTAGAGATGGTTTGAAACGTCTATGGTTTTGAATTGAGACTTTATAGGAATTTAAATTGTTTGAATAATATAAAGCTGCTTTCAGCCAAAGAAAGTCAAAAGTATTTATTTTACAAACAAAAAAACCACCACAACCAGCCAAGCAATAAATAGCAGGACCTATGATTTATTTGAAAATATGTCAGTACTATGTGGCGTATACGTACTTTTGCGATTGTTAAATAAATTAAACTAATGCCCCTTTAAATCGTTTAGGTTCTAAAATCTGCTGTTCGGCTCTCAGGATATTATTTGTATAAAGGATATAAAAATCTGGAATATTCATTCAAAAGTCGGGTTTATATTTAATTATTGTATTGCTGAACTGTAATAATTCCCTTTATTTTTCCTCAAAATTAATATTAAGTGATAAGGCAATCGGCAGGAAATAAAACGTCAACATTTTTATATGGATGTTTCTTGTACATACACGTTTTCCATTTGCACATTAGGATGATAAAGAACAGGAAAAAATGAGTCCTGGAATTTCGTGTGTCTGTCGGTCTGAAGATTTCCTTCAAACAGTGCCCTTAAGCTTCTTTTTCTTTAGCCTCAGAAATAACCCACAATTTGTTGTAGAATAAGTTTGAAGACAAAAATATGCTGTGCTATATTGTATGTCCACATTTTATTTTGATCGACTTCTTGTAGCACTAAGTTCTCGTTGGGCATGAGGGGCCTGCATTCACTAGTCTTTTTGGTATGGAAATCGACCTTCTGAGAATGACTGGTTCAAATTCACAAACACCCGATGATCCGGATAAATCTCAGCATTTGGATATTTCTCACGGTAATCTCTAGCTGCAGCACAAGCATTGCCTCTGCATTCTCCATGATTAAGGTGCATGTTCGCATATTCCTTCCCAAGAAAAACATTTTTGTTTCCGTTATTTATGAAATATTGTCAAAAATGTTATATCATTTTAAAATTAGAATTGAACACGTCAACTTTTAAAGTAACTTGTCAAAATTTTACACTACACTTCAACGAGTTTTGAGTAGTTAGTTGGGCAAAAAAGTAATGTTGTCTTGAAAACTGATGCAGGCATGTTTAAATTTTTGAATGCAATTGTTATAAGGGTTATTCAAGGTTTGATAACAAAAAAAAATGAGAAAAATCAAGATTTGAAATCACGGCACTTCAAAGACCGTCACTAGGGTGACCATTTTTTTGATTTTTTTTCGAATGCCTATAACTCACAAAATACATATCTACGATTTTTTTTATTATTTTTCGTTTTCGTTTCGACGTTAACTTTTGAGACACCCTGTATACATAGGTAATATAGGGCAAGTTTTGCATTTGAAAAAAAAATCGAACTCGAGATTTTAATCAAAATTGGCATTACGTTGATAAAGAACACCAACAAAGTTGGTCCCGCAATTTCGTCTGTCTGTCTGTCTATAGAAGGATCTACAGCCTGAACGACTGAACTGATTTTGTTCAAACTTGATGCTTAGGCGTTTTTTTGAATCGTTGTTTTAGCCCCAAAAATAACGGTACTTGCCATACAAATTTTTCTAGCATCCTAATTATCTCGAAAACGGCTCTAACGGTTGTTATAAAAATTGGTGTGTGAACTACGTTATGTAGGGTCTACATTCTGGCCATTTTTTTTTTTTTATATTTTGTTATTAGAGCTACCTGCCATACAACCATTTTATTGATTTTCGACTTTCTCAAAAACGACTGAACGGATTTCGATCAAAATGCTTATACAGTATCTCCTTTGAATTTTAAATAATGCTGCATTTCAAAATTGTCGAAAAATAGTTTTTTTTTTGATTTTTGAAAAAAACAAAAACTTGTGATTATATCAAATAGTTGAGTGTGTCAATGGGTGGAATAAGAATTAAATTTTATATTTTAAATATTCTAAGCATACCTACATTATTTCTAGAACCACACATGTAATTTCCAATCGTTGCGATTAAAAAATAATATCAATCATGCAGATTTAAACAGAAAACATGCCAAGAAATCGAGTAGTCAAAAGTTACAACTGTATGCCGCGTTTTCGCAATATGGAGTTTTCAAACTTTTTGTTTTTGAATTTCGAATATTATTAAAAATGTGTAGAGGCTTAAAACTATTTATTAAATCGGTTGAGCTCTTTTTGAAGAAAGAAAACAATCGTTTGCATATTTTTCACAAAAATAATTATAAAATTTACTCTCCCGTTTTCGAAACAAGAGTTTTTCAAACAAAATAATCCTGATTTTTTTCTGATAAGAAAAATATGGAAAGATTGGTAAGTAATATGGTCCTAAAAAATTAGGAAGATTTCTATTGTAGATAGAACAAAGAGAATAATGTTAGCAACATTTTGCGATATGCCTTTAAAAAACATAAAATTCGTGACAATTTTTAAATTTATTCTGTGTTCAAAATTAAATACCTTTCGTGAATATAGTTTTGTTTAATTTCGGAATTTGCTTCTAGAATATGGGAATAAATTTTAAAAATTAACTTTAGGAGTTACCATCGAGATAGGGAATGTAAAACTATATTCGTATCTATCTATATATCTATAATAAATACTAGATTATTTATGTATTATTATTATTTCTGACATTAAACAAATAAAATTATTTAGCTACGGTAGCAAAAACAGCTTCACATATCCAAGCTTTTGATGTTTGATTGCCATTTTTAAGCAATTCTTCTACAACTTTTTGAGATATAGAACGAATAACGAATTCGGTGATCAATTTTGTAACATTACTGGCTCAATTTTTAGAAAACATTTTCTCAATTTGTAGTAAATTTCATTAATAAAAGTGTTTTTTTCTAAATTTCTTGCTCATTTCGGCGCTATTGTGATCTCGAGGCGTTCACAACTCTCATACTTTTTTGTACATTGTCCAACATTGTAAACCGTATGTGAGTGCTGAATGCAAACCCGCTATATAGAGTCTTCCCTTCAGCTTAGGGGGCATTTTTCGATCGCAGAAGACACAAAAGATATCGGAGTTTTCACGCCACTTCATCCACCCTACGACACAGGCTTATTCGATGATTAATTTCGTTATTACAAGTTGCTTTGCTCTTGATCATAGATCGTAGATATTAAGACCTTTTGCACTTTGCAGGCACATTTCAATTAAAATACATTTCTGGAATAGGTATGTCCGGGTTAGAAAATGTGCGGTACAAGTATTCAATCTTTTTCGGACTGATGCGGTTAGTACTTCAATCTAAAACGTCTGCTCAAACGTCTAGTGCGAGTTACAGGGATGTAGTATCCTCGTTTATGATGGCTTCATTGTCAGCAAATAATTGAAAAGAGCTCGGGTATTTACCTTCGAGCAGTTAGTCAAGGACTGTTTAAGGTAGAGGACTTAAGACGCTTCATTGGTGAACACCTACTGTGACCTGGAATTCTTCGGTAACTCCAAGATATCTAACCCTTGTTACTGCTTTATTGTGCATATCAATTATCAAACGCTTGGAGGTTCCCGGTACTCTTCGTTAAAAATAAAATGAAAGACTACTTCGCACTTACCTCCTCTTAATTAATTCTTAATAGAAAATTTATTTTTAAAGTAATATATTTAACTTTTTTTTTTAAACAAATTTGGTTTGGCAATTTTATGTATAATATAATAATATATGTATAAGCATTAATATAACCTAATATAATTTCGAAAAAAAAATCGTCATCCGTTTTCGAAATATTGAATTTTCAAAAGTACAAAATAGAATTATTTTTCCAAAATTTTGGTACGCGAAAGCCCCATAAAAAAAATGGTTATACTAAGGTTAGAAATATTTTAAACAAAATGTATAATATTTAAAAAATAATAAAAAATTAATTATAGTAGTGCGAAGATTTTTTAAAAAATCGAAATCGTTAGGGCTATTTTCGAGATGATGTTTAAAAAATTGTATGGCAAGTACGGCTAGTTTTGCGCCTAAAAAACTGTTAAAAAACCTATTTAAGAAAATCACCTAAAATGTTTAAATACTAAGTTTAAACAAAATCGCTTCAGCCGTTTAAGCTGTAGATCGTTGTGCATGCAGACATACTGGAAGACAGATGTAATTGGGGGATCCACTTTGTTGGTATTCTCTATCATAATAACGTCAAGTTTGATTAAAATCTCGGGTTCAATTTTTTTTTTGTCAAATGCAAAACTTTTCTTTAGTACCAATATCGCAAGTAAAAACAATTATAATGAACTCTAGCAAAAAAGTTCATATTGGCCAGGTACACATTATTCAGCGAAGATATTGCGTTCTAAGTTCCATTGAAATACATTACTTAAATTACTAAAACTTAGCCGACAATCATCAATATTTTAAATCAAATATTATATTTGACTATGATTTCATCTATATATGATTTTCGTTATTAAATATTCCATAGGAGCTTTTGAGGAAGAAGGTGGTTACTCGCCTGTTCATCCTGACGAAGAAGAATCCGAGGAGGAAGAAGTCGAGGAAGCAGACTCAGACGAACAAGTTCATTTCACAGAAGTTTCTGAGATACGTTTCCCTGGCGAAATTGGTCCTCTTGGCGACCGCCGTCTTTGTAAGATACGTTGTATCAAAGGAAAATGGGTGGGTCCGTTGTGTGCTACAAATGAGGAGGGTAAGTAAATGTCAATAATCAAACAAAAATATAAATTATCAAAAAAAAAAAAATATAGAATTATAAATTCACAAAAAAAAAAAACAATTGCAAATTGAACTGCCAAAAATTATACAATAAAATATTCACATGAGGAAATTCCAAAAGATAAAACGGACCTAAAATAAAGAAAAATATAATAACTGCCAATTAATCAAACAAAAATACAAACTTTTTATTCATGTTAGACACTCTTAACGTTAAAATAAGGTCAAAAGTAGCTCATAGTGTTAAACGAGACTGTGTGTGTTTGTAGAACTTAAATTCATACTTTTAATTAAAACCAAACAAAAATAAAAAGAAAACCATAAGAAAATAAATAAAATTTTTCCCTCTGAATTATTTTAGCCAGAGAATAAAAACTCAAGTAATATTGTGAAAAACCAAAATTGATGTTGTTTCTTTTTATTCATCCATTTTCACATTTTCATAAAACGTACCTACATAATAATGTATGTAGGTATATGTTTGTACTTCAACATAATTTGTTGTTGTTTTCATATTTGTTTTTTTTTTAGTTCATTTACGATTGACGTTTTATTGTTTTAAGTTTTGTTTGTTATTCATTTTTTAAAATATAAAAACCACTTGGCAGCACTTTCAAATCATATAATTCACTCTCTCTCTCTACATTTCTGTTTCATTTTCTCTGTATTTTGCTGTTAATTTTGTGTTTAATCAAATTTATTTATTTTTTTCTTGTTTTATTCCTTTCTCCCTCCCTTCTTCTGGTTGTGAATGTGCATTGGTAACGCGAATCATTTTGCGCCATACAAACAAACAAAAATTCATCAACCACATCTTAAACAAAAAAAAAAAAAACCATCCAAACAAACAAAAAAAAAACAACAAAAACGCTTGTTGCAGATGAACATGGACACATCAAATTTCAACCGTTATACAAGAGCTGCCACGTCAATAGAATCCCGCCACATTTACTCTTGAGCTACCGTAACATCTCTGTGGTAAGTTTTTATTAACAAAAGAAAAAATCATTTTTATATCTCTTTTTCACATACACATACATATACATACACAATGGGAGCATAAAAAACGAATTGTATATAAACAAACAAAACCTCACACAAATAACGGTCAGGGAAATGGGTGGTGGGCTGAAAGCACATGCTAAAGCTTCAAGAATGACAGCTATAGCCTTTTGAAGAGATTATCTAATGATGAAGGGAAGAAGGTTCATACAGGTTGTGTTCTTCTTTTGTCTTCCGGTTTGATCTAAGCTGATATGAGGGTTGGAGATGAGTGGATGAGCAACAAAATAACTTTTGACAAGATAAGCATAACAAATTGGAATTTATTAATCAAAGAGCAAAAAAAAAATTGGAAACGGTATGCCAAGGTATACCCTCATTTTACAAAGAGCAAAAGGTCCTAAAAGTCTGCATCACCTCAACCACACCGACCGGTCGTCCGTCAAATCGACACGGCCGCGCTTGGTTGTTACTAGTTAAGGTAATGGTAGGGGTAATAATTCCATTGTAAATATAAAAGAGGACTTCTTCCTTGTTGTTGTTGTTGAGGTCAGTCGCTTATAGGCAGCTTTGGGGGTTGTTTAACTTTTCACTCTTTTCACAATCTTATGGTCACTTTATTATCTGAGAGGGCAAAATTAATTTAATGGCGCATTACCGACACAATGAGATTAACTTATCGAAAAACTGTAGAGCGTTTCGTTTATGTTTTTTTATGCAAAGTGACATTTGGGATTGTGTTTGTTTATCTATTGCCTGCAGAAGAGTTTTGATGGTGAAATGGCTTTTCGGTTGGTTTCAAATGAAATAATAATTGCTTGTGTTTACTTTTGGTTGAATTTAAAGAGAACGAGTCGGAGTCCTTGAGACATTTTTTAGAAGGGTTTATGTTAATTTATTAAAGTGTTTTCACATTCAGCTTATTTGATAAGGTTTATATTTGGAATACTGTTGTACTTAGTTTCCTTTGGCAATATGAGTAGTAGATGCTTTGAAGGACTTAGCTTCTTGATACAAATATAAAAAAAACTGAAGAACCATTGTCAAAAGAGCACATTTAAAAACACTGTTGATTAATATCATGATAATATGTCATGTGCGGAAAGAACCACAGATTGTTTTTGTAAACTTTACTTTTAAGCTTCCCCTCCACGGTGGCCAAGGGACTTCTCCAAATCCGCTGATCAGTTTATCTGAAAACTCTTCACGTAACACGGTGGTTCATGATGGCTCCCACTTATTGAAACCATGCGTATGATGAGTTCGATGGACTCGAAAATGCGGAAAAAAATAATCTGTCATCATGTTTGCATAATTTTTGCTGTTGACATTTATCGACTGTTTTCTGGAATTTTTCGAAAAAGAGGGATCGTTTAAGACGCACCACATTCCTTTGGAGAATTAAGGCAGCTGATGTTTTAAGAATGGGATGAGTTTTCCGCGAGCCCAGTAGCGGCAGTTTTGCTTGTCCACATGTCCATTGAGGTGTAATTGGGCATTGCGTCACTCCAGAAGATGCAACTTACTGTAGGGCATCTCTCCATTATTAGTGCGCAAAAGTTTTTTTTTCGTAAATTAAAGCAATATTCTTCTTAGTTCTTGCATCACTTGAACCACAAAATGATTGAATCTTACAGTGTTCTTAAAAAAATTTCTTTTTCAAATTAAAACTGTTGAGTTTCCGCCCAGGCTCCGTTCTAAGGTTTTAAAGTTTTCTATGATTCCTAGGGCTTATGCCAGCTGCTTCTTTTGTATTCATTCAGAGGTAACTGATTATAATAACCAAATAAGAATGATTGTAATTGTGGTTAGCATTCTCAAAAATCCGTCTCAAACACATCTTTCATGATACCAAACACTATTTCTTTAGCAATTGATCTATAGGAGAGTAGACTAAAGAAATGAGGAAATTTAAGAAAGGCTGATTATGCCGCAACAAATTCTGAAACAAATTCTATTTAAAAGAGGTAACTTAAAATTTGGGAGCGGGTCAAAATGCTGGCTTCAAAATACTGCTTTTCAAAATTCTTCTTTTTTCATTTTTTCTGCTTTTCAAAATTTTGCTTCTCAAAATTCTGTCCGTCAACAAAAAAAAAAGGCCTGCTTATTTTTGTTTTTAATTTTTAATTACTTTTTTTTATTTACAATAACAAACATAAAACAAAAATAAATCAAAACAATCCATTAGATAAACTTAAATATGAAAAAACAATGGGAGAAAAATGACGCAAAATTTTAGTCGATTTAGTAATATGTTAAATCATTTTTAGTATGATACTAGGCTAAAAAGAGGATTTTGCTAATTTTAAACCAGTTTAATATCGTACTATTTTCTTAACATCTTACTAAAGCTAAAATCACAAAATGGCTACTTTATTTTTTTAGTATCGTGCTAAATCCATATGCCACTTTGACATTTACAAACGTCAAAAAGTTATGTTCGCTTACTTTTTTGCAATGTTTAGCTGTAGTTTATTAAGAAAATAGACTTAGTACGGTGCTAGTTAAAAAGTGTTTAAAATTAGGAAAATCTTAGTAAATTGCTTTAGTATTAGCAAACTGTTAAGTAGTATCATGCTAAGCCCTTAACATCAGGCTGGTTAAAATTTTGCGCCAATTTTTTTGAAATGCGTCTAAGATAGCCAATGTGACTTAAATCTGTTCTCTTTTTTATAATTCTTTTTATTTGTTTGTTTTTCGAAACACATTTTCTTTCTTCTTTAATACACAATAATTGAATAATTGCCTTAAGTAGTTGACCGACAAAAAAAATATTTTTTTTATTAAACTCTTAAGAAATTAAGAGTATGCTCTGCTTATTTAAACTATTTAATAAAGAAAATAAAGGTTTGTTTGCAGAATTTGGTAAGCAGAATTTTGAAAAGCAGAATTTCGGGACAGGATTTTAAAAACCAGAATTGTAAAAGCAGAATTTTGTTAAAAAAATTTTGACCCGGCAGAATTTTGACCCCAACCCTTAAAATTTGGCATTATATGTAAGTTTGACTGAGATAGCAGTATCCACTATAGTATAGATTACAAAATTAGTAATATTACCTAAATTTTAAAGTGATAAAGCAATTGTCACTAGCTAACACCTAAGACATGGGCATCCACTGTTCTTCCACGGTAGAACTGGATTCGACATCATTTGCTGACCTCCCTCTTATTTCGATTCACTGTGAGTGTGAAATAAAAAAAAACTAAAGAAAACTTTCATTACTTTTCTTGTGTACTTCATCAGTGGTGGTTCCCGAGCAGCGTTGCCATAATGTGCTCGATCGGGCCATTTGGCCCTCTGTTTTTATTCTGGTCATTGGTCCGGAGCCAACTAGCAAAGGCATTTTTTGTAATATTTTATAAAGTAATCTTTCTAATTTCATCGCAAGAATCATGAATGTGTATCCTCAATTAACAAGTTCACATATTGAAAGCTTACTAAATTTAGTCATTCAG
This sequence comes from Philhelius pedissequus, assembly GCA_910595825.1. NCBI lineage: Eukaryota > Metazoa > Arthropoda > Insecta > Diptera > Syrphidae > Philhelius > Philhelius pedissequus. The sequence goes on from OU343160.1 coordinate 31,416,664, forward strand.
ACTGACCCAACTATTACTCCTACTATACGACAGTATCGAAACACTTTACCGACAAAGTAATCAGATTCTATATGGATATTGTGTTGTTGTAACTCGTGCAAAAGCTCATCTGATGAAAAAGCAGCTGTTCTCATTAGAGCTACCTTGAGTTATCCTAAAAATGTTGAAATAACTAGCTATCCGAGAACAAATGTATAGAATAGAGGTTTGTTCTGATTTTTTGACAGCTTTCAGCTAACCTATTTGATTCTTTCACAAATCGGATATTTTGGTATCTGAGATAACATAACTAATAAATAAAAATGAGCGAACGCTCCCATTTACACACCCCATATACCTGCGTGGAGCTGTCAAAAATCAATTGTCAAAAATTTCCCAAAAAATAGTTGAAGTAAAAATAGACGATGATTTAAAAATGTTTCTGTTTTTCAGTTCAATGGATAATATTTTGAAAAGATTTTTATGTTGAACCATTTTTTATCCATTTGGTCGAAAATTGTTTATATTTACTTATTTCTAACAATATTGTTACTTCAGATTGAAGCCTACATTTCTCGCTTTCAACAATCATGCATTCACTCCCTCAGTTCAAAACAAGAAAGCAATATGCAAACTACAGAAAAGTATTAAAACGTATCGGAAAACCATTCCGAATCTTCTTACCATCCGCCTCAGCACACCTACTATACCGGAACAATATTTCTCCAAGTACTGTATCAGTATATTTTGTGTTCACATGATTTATGGTCTTATCGATGAAAAGTATCGGTACAGTGTTCTCGGCGTGTAAAAGGGGTATATGAATAAATATTTTTGTTGCCTAATAATTGTAAATTTTTTTTTTTTGGAAAAAATTCGGATGAGAATTGGCCCTCACTTTTTGGAAATGGCCCTCAAAGAGGCCCTCAATATTCTTTTCTTTGTGGCAACGCTGCTCGTGAGCTTAAGACGGGGTACTAAGGAATAACCCTTATAAAATATCTTGTGGAACAGCTGTAGAATATCTTAAAATATACACTAAGTTTTCCATTTGTATTTTCATAACATTTCATGTGAAATCAATTTCATATATAATATTTTTATAAATCCTAATAAAAATAAATCTAACCTAAATATCTATTTGTATGCTTTGCTTTTTTTGTGATTTCAGAACGTGAGTAGAAAATTTTCGAGTATTCTAAATATAACAAATTTAAATTGCATCTCATTGTTGCATCTTTCACTCTATTCTTTAAATCTTTTACATTTTCACATGTGAGCACATTTTTTTGGAATTTTGTTTTATAAATGTAATCTTTAAATAATGAACCAAAGACAAGGTGTATTACGTTTTTTTAAGAAATCGGTTTTAACCAAACTCGTGGTCGTTCGATATTCTTAAGATCAGAAATTAACTTCATTTTTAGAAAATTATAAATAATAATATAATAAATTAAAAAAAAAATTATAAATTTAACTGTCTGTTTGCCTAATGTTCGAAAAACGATTGAATAGAAATTGACAAAAAATTTAAATGTGCATTTATTTAAAAACAAAATTTTGTTTGAAAAAATGGAGGAAGTCAAGTACAATTTTTGTATCCTTCTTTCATCTTTGTGATACTTAATGACATTCCCAACTTTTCACAAATAATTTACATGAAGTGGCAACCCCTTTTATGTGTTCCCAATTAAACTTAATTTAATATTTTTTTTTTATTTTATATTTTTGTAAATTTTTTTACAAACGGATTTTTGTTGAAAAAAAAGGTTAAATTAACTTAATTTATATGCAAGAACAAATAAAATGAAATAAAATGCACGCCTGGATCGTACGAACCTGCTCTTGTAGCTAACAACTTTAATGTAGCTAACCATTGAGGCTTAGTTAGTTAGGTGTATTTATCATATGCATGTTTAAAGCCTATGCAGGTAAGATTAACTTATTCTTAGTATAATGAGAAGTCAAATGGATGATTCAAGGAATAGTTACATAGGTACCTAACCTACAAATGTGTATTTAAATCCATTAATTAAAATTACAATTAGGAAAGATACACAAAATTACAATAGATATTCTAAGCAATCTACAAGCTCAGTAACCTCTTTTAAGCCACCATTCTTCATCTGAAATTACAGAAGCTCTACCTACTCCATATGTATCCCCATGGAAATGTTCAACATATTTAGGTAGATATTAAACAAAAATACATCCAAACAAAAATACTACTTAGGTACCTACATGGTTGACTCAATTGATTTGGTAACAAAGTTCTATTCATTCGTTTTAATTTTTTTATTTTCGTGTTCAAACATCGAAAACCATATCAAATCGATTTACGGATTAATTTAAATCCCATTTGCTTGCCATTCATCTAAATCGACTTTAATCCAACATGCAACCGCCATTCACTATTAATAAAGCTTCCGAAGAAGAATAAAGCACACACATTCGTTTTCGCGGGCATAGAGTCAAAAAATCAACAGAAAATCCAACCTTGTCTCACCCTCATCCTCACCCACACATCAACATCTCTTCACCATACCATGGTCCTGAACTGAACTGAACCCACTTCACATCGACAACGATGCACAAAATTTCCAATCCTTAAGCCATTATGCCACACCATACCAGATACAACCTTCAAAATTCATATCCACAACTCACTCCATGGCACATACTATATAAACAACAATCAACAACTCCATAGAGACTCAGCATTCAGCAGAAATACAACAACTATACTATACCAGCAACGAACACATATCCAAAAACTAAAACAGTTCTCGCTATGGAAACATCCTTCGAAACATTCCACATTCTCATTCATCCATCAATAGCTTTAAATATATAACTATACGATTTCTGCTCCTTCGTTTTAAATAACGCTTGAAAATCACCCCCCGTCCTCTCACTGTTTCTCTTTCTATATATTTTTGATATGGAACTTCAACCCCCTCGAATAGAACATTGGTTGGGATTTGCCTCACGGCCATTCGCTACAAGCTCGCTGTAAGGATCTGGGCCTCTATAAATTGCTCGGTGAGTCACGAGTGCTATGCTCTAATGGCCTCTGGGCGCCACGTATGCCGTCGTGCGTCCCCACCACACTTCTAACAAACTTCTCCGACGATAGTGCACCATCGATCCGGATAAAAATTGGTTCCGGCTCAGGGGCTTTTGAGCCGTCTGGAGTTTTGGCTGTTTTGCCCAGCAGCACCATCCACATGGACTGCATGTATCCGAGAGCTCGTGGTACACCCGAATGGACCTGGACTAGCTGGTACATGCAATATAATACGGGTAGGTTGATCTAGCGACTGAATCATTTCATCTTAATTAAAACAACCCCCTTACTCCAATTGTTTGTACCCTCACTTGTTTATGTGTTGTTGTAGGTTGGTCGACTGTGCATGAGGAAAAATCTACAAAGTATCGCCTAACCATCAAGGATATCCAGAACAGTGATTCGGGCACATTTACGTGCACATCGCCGCGTGGCCTAACTAACAGCATTTCAATTATTGTGGCAACATCAACATGTCCACATCTAACTGAGCCCGCTGCACCGTTGGCACTACGCCTCGAGGGTAATAAGTTGGGTCAACGAGCACTGTATAGATGTCCCCAAGGCTACCGGGTGGAGGGCACCGTAAATTCAACCTGTCTGGCTTCAGGTAATTGGTCTACGCCACCACCTACATGCCACGCAGTCCAATGTCCCCGTCTGATACTCGAGGATTCGCACCTTAGTCTCGTCGAGCTGAATACATCGGCCTGGGGTCGGGCCGTATTTAAGTGTCAGTGGGGCTTTAAGCTGAACGGGCCGCCTGGATTGGAGTGCGAGCCGAGTGGCGTTTGGAGTGGACCAGTGCCGAGGTGTAGAGGTATGTATATCCATCCATATGTGTATGATGTGCGGAAATAACAATAAGGTAAATTTCACCAGTATATTAAATGATAATTTATTAATATTATTATTATTATTTTTTGTTTCTTAAAAGTACAATTCTAAGAAACATTCTATATTGAATTATAATGTATACTAAGCAGACAATTTTGCCCCACGCAAGCAGTGTTCTTTATTTATTTTTTTACTAACATTTTTTTCTTCCAGTTTTACCAGTCATTTAAACAAAATTACTAATGAATTTTATTTTATTAGCTTATCATTATTTTTATAAATAACATTTTAGCGTAACAAACATGGTTTTAGAAATGCTAATCAGTTTACCTCTTGATCCCGCTATCGAGTACAGCAGTTCGGTTTTTGACTTTCATAACGAATATAGTATTCCTTACGTTGTAACATTTTTCGTCCGTTATTCTTGTTTTGAGTATGTTACATTTCTTTCGGTTTGTAACATACTCAAAAGTGGTTAACTAAATTTATTGGTACAATTTCATGCATTGACGGCGTCTAAATTTAAAAGCCAATAACACCATAATTAAGTAAGGAGCCCGAAATGCAGTTGTGTATTTCGAAAAAAGGAAACTAAAAACTTAACAAGTTTTGAAACAGTGAATTTAAATCCGACTTCAGAATTGTATAATCATTAGATTTTTTGTCGTGTGCGACTGGATTTTCAGAATTGCTATTTTGTCAACTTTACTACTACAAAAACTTTACATTTGCTAATCTGCGTAATATTTTTCCGTGTAATTTCCTGTACTCGGTTTCATAATTTATCGATTAATGTTTTTGTCAAAAATGGTAATATTTTGAAGGAGCTTTTATTTGCTAAGACAATTTTTTTTTATCAAAAAAGAAGTAGAAGTGACTGAAAATCAAATTAGAAACGGTATTAGTGGTACCCCGAAGAGCTTAAAATGTTTTTTTTTTCATTTCATAAAAAAATAAAATGCACGACTGTATCGCACGTACTTGCTTCTATATTCAATCACTTTATATGAAAATGGTTCTTAATAGAAACGGCTAAATATATTTTGAAAGTCGTTTTCACTTAATTTTTTATATACAAAAATGCTAAATTTTTTTCTAAAAAAATTGGTATGAACATTTTAAATATTATATATAATAATATAAATTTATAACAAAATTTCAGAAAAAATCGTCAACCCATTTTCGAAATATTGAATTTTCAAAAAAAAAAATATTTTTTTTCCAAAAATCCAAAAAACTAGTTTTCGAAAATTTTGAAATGCAGTATTATTTAGCATTCGATAGACACCCTGCATTAAAATTTTGATCGAAATCCGTTAAGGCGTTTCTGAGAAAGTCGAAAATAAATAAAATGGTTGTATGGCAGGTACCGTTAATAACACAATAATTAAAAAAAAAATGGTTAACATGTAGACCAGACCCAAACTAGTACACACACCAATTTTTATCAAAATCGTTAGACCAGTTTTCGAGATAATTAAGATGGTAGAAAAATTTTTATGGCAAGTACCGTTATTTTTGGGGCTAAAACAACGATTCAAAAATCTGTTTTGGACAATCACCTAAACCACATAAATACCAAGTTTGAAGAAAATCGCTTCAGCCGTTTAGGATGTAGAGAGTTGTAAAGACAAACAGACAGACAGACAGACGGAATTGCGGGGCCCACTTTTTTGGTGTTATCTATCATCGTAATGTCAAGTTTGATTAAAATCTCGAGTTCGATTTTTTTCCAAATGCAAAACTTTCCCTATAGTACATATATCGCAAGTAAAAATTATTCGAAAGGTTAAAAAAGAATTTAAAATACGACAGAGTTGAAGACAATTTATTTGGTTAGGCTAATGGCTAATGCCTGATGGCCCAAACGTCAGGGCACTACTCAAACACAAATACATCTAAATTTATGTTTAAAGTTATTTTAAACTGAATTCTTAAGTAGATACAAAATCTTCTATTTTTTTTAAATGTGTGTATGTTTATTTTAAATTATTTCATATTATAAATTAAAAATATTATTTTTTGTTCTAAATATTGAATTTTGAAAAAAAATAATTGGTATTTATTTTATGTTCGGAATCTAAAATCAGTTTTCCCAAATCGGCGGGTACAGTTATTTTTAGAACTGAAAAAACATCAAGAACCATATTAAACTATAGACTATTATTATTTTCAGTAAAACTATGTTATTCACTTTTTCTATTGTCATATTTCGAAGCTTTTGACATATAAGAAAATATTTTGATAGAGGAGTGACAATACTGTATTATTTCTTATCTTGGAATACATTTTTAAATAAAATGCACGACTGGATCGCACGAACTTGCATGTTCGATCACATCGTAGCAAAAGATTTCTATTAAAAATCTAAATATATATTTTTAAAGTCATTTTTAACTCAATTTTGTATATACATATACAATTTTTTTAAAAATTTTGTTCTAAAATAAATTGGTATGACAATATTAAATATTTAATAATATAAACTTTAAAAGATTAAATCGGTTTAATTAAAAAAAAAAAAAATTCAAAATAAATACTTAAACTAATTTGAGCTAAAAAAAAGTACGTCATTTTATTTCTTGGATTAATTTGAATTTACGAAAATAAATTTAAAAATCTGTGGAGCGGTTTTTGAGGAAAAAAGTTTATTGTTAAAAACTTTTTGAAAATATTTTTCAAAAAATTCTAAAACGCCAATTCATAGGTATTCAGAAAATACATATAAATATAATTTTTTTAAAATATTTAATGAGCAGTTTTGGAAATATAATTTTTTGTAATTTTTTTTCTTAAAAATGATTTTAAAAATACAAAAAAATATTAATTAAAAATATTGGTACGCGGTATAATTTGGGCAACCTTAACCTATATATGTGTGAAATTTCTAAAGAATCTGTTGAGCCATTTATGAGATAGTCGAAAGCAAAAAAAAGGACGTATGGAAAGTACCGTTTTTAGAAATTTTTCTAATTTTTTTTTCCAACCATATGATCGGTCGTAGCTAAAAACCCGCACTGATATTTTTTATCAAAATTGTTAGAGCCGCTTCCGAGAAAAATAGGTTTGAACGTAACGGTTATATGGCAGGTACCGTTATTTTTTGAGTTAAAAAAAAATTTCAATTTCCCCTATACAATACCTAATAAAACTCTATATACCAAGATTGAAGCAATTCCACCCACCTGTTTGGGCTGTAGGTGTCTATACATACATACAGACAGACTGGTAGACTGACAGACTGACAAACAGACATACAGACGGAAAGAATTTTTAGACCATGTTTTTCCGTCTTCGCTATTATCGTAATGCCATGTTTGATTGTTATCTCAATTTTTTTTTTCGATGAATGCATAACTTACCTTATAGTACCTATAATCGCAAGTAAAATTCACTTCCCAATAAAAAAAAACAATAAATAAGTAGCCATTATAAATTACTGTTAATAAATAAGTCAGTCATCTATTGCAAATACAGTGAACGTCCAATATAACGAATTATATAATGCAACGAAAAATTCGTTATAACGATCGTCTTTTTTCCTTTGCTTAATAATGCTAGAATATAAAAAAGCAAGTGATTTTTACAGTGAAATGTATGTATTTATTTATAAGAAAATAGAAATTAAATAGTAAGTTGTTGGTAAACGAATCAATTACCTATAACAATTATTTAGTTTATTTTTTAATAAACTGCAAACAATCGATCACTAGACATAATTTGCGAAATGAAAGGCGTGAAAATAAAACCTAAGAAACCTTATAACCTAAACCAGTTAATTTTCCCTTAAATTACATCAATGTATGTAAGAACCAGGAAATAACAAAAAAAGATACACTCAACAACAGTTGTTGTTGTTGCTAGAAGAAGTGAGGATACATAAAAGAAATGACAATATCGCAGTTAACTTGCGCCAACACAATTTTGCTAGACATTCGTTATACAGAGCGTACAATTTTTAAGCCAGTATTTATATAGAACCATTAATGGAAAAGAAAAATTCATTCGTTAAATTGGAAATTCTTTAAATCGAGCATTCGTTAAACTGGACGTCCACTGTAAATTTAGAGTTAGAAAATTAGTTCTCATCGCTGCCTTGCAACTTACAAATTAAAAACTATACAAATATTTAGGTAGACAGATCTAACAAATCGTTTTTTTTAATTTTACTTACGATAGATAGATTCCTTTGACATTATTAGGTTAAAAAAATAAAAAATTATGTACTGGTGAAATTCACCTTAAAAATGTTTTATCTCTTGTTTTTGATTTTCGCTCTTGAGTCTTATCTAAATTTAACTATTTAATTTGATTTTTGTTTTATTCTTTCACAATCTTCTCTTTCGCAGCTATCCAATGCCCGGCACCGCTAGTGCCACTTAATGGCCGCATCGGTGGAACCAGTGGCTCGAGTAGTCATCGTCGCTATGCTGTTGGAGCTCTAGTGACGTTTAGCTGCAACGAAGGCCACCTGCTGGTAGGTGAGGCAAGCATTGTCTGCACCGAAACTGGATTCTGGTCCCATCCGCCACCATTCTGTAAGTACAGTGGCACATCAATTGATCTCTTCCTTCCGACGCAGAGACACTCAGAGGCGCATTTCATCTTTGCAGGCAAATCTCAGTGCCCGTATCCGGGAGATCCACCAAACGGTCTAATAGCGCCGCTCAAATTCAATTACGATTCCGGTGACTTCCTCAGCGTTCAGTGTCGGCCAGGCTTTGTCGAATACAGCCCAGCCGGGCCGCCAGAGCGTCCAAAATGCCTACCCGATGGCAATTGGTCAGGACCTGTGCCGCAATGTCGCAGCTACGAGGAAGTGTAGCTCCTAAGGTACCGACAGAGTGCCACCGAGGAGGCCAATGTCACAGCGGCGGCATTGGATTGACAGTGCCAGTAAATTGGCACTGCAGGCGGAATGTAAAAGTAAAAAAAAAAGTTAAAAAAAATAGTAAAAAGGGTGTACAGTAAAAAGAATGCAGTAGAACTGAGAATGCACAACAAAACAAAAGTTTAAAAAAATTAAAAGTAACAAGAGCCTGCACAGTTTAAGAAGATTGGGAGAGGGAGAAAGGTTATTTAAGGGAAAATGATTGTTCGTCGTTAAAATGAGAATTCGAAATTTTTAGTTTTGTACTTCATGATGTAAAATTGAATAAGCAGGGTGATATCTAGATAAACAAAATAATGACAAACGAAAACAAAAAAAAATAAATAATTGAATAACATTCGAATTTTTCCTCCACAAACACACACATACTCATTCACTATCTATGTATACAAACAGGTCTATCACACTCAGCCACACAAAGAAAAAAAATATTAGCACAGCGGCTTCATATATATATATCATAATATTATTTACAACGAAATTACACAATATCTAAAAACTCATACACTCCGCGTCACTAGATTGTGGTTTATTTTTAACCTACACTGGTAGTAAACTTTGTTACCTGGAAATATTGAATACAAATGTATGTATGTAGCGAGGCACTATCTATGTATATAAATTAAGGTCCATACAGAAATGGTGCAACATAGCTATGGATAGCTGCTGTCCGTTTAGTAGAAAACAGCAACAAGTCAGCACGCAACTATTTGACTATAGGCCGTTAAAACTATTTTGAATCAATAATTCAACAAGTCCAAATATAATAGTGCTAAGTCTTCAATTTGGCTGATGTAAGTCAATAGTATTAGTATATAGAATTTGTAATATTAAAAAAAAAAACCTTCTTATATTGATATTTTTGTTCAGAAGTGATCTATAGCATCAAGTTCAATATTAGAGCAGTAAACGAGCTTTATTAATATTATTGTTGATTTTTTTTGTTTTTTGTTTTTGAATATATTGTTCTTATCTATAAGATCGCTACTAAAAGCTTGAAGGCAAATAATCAATTATAAATCTGAATTGACCATTTGATAGGTTACCTAAGGTTGTGCTTCCATGAGTACACCAAACTTAAATTTCTTATGAACACGCTCCAGAAATAAGACTTCCCTTATTTGAATCAATATTTTTCTTTCGTAATCCTAAGTCAGCTACAACATGTACATAAATGTATTTCAATTTTATGGAAACCTGTCAAAGAACAAACCAAGTTGACATTTTTTTATACCTGTCGTACTGGCATACATTCAACCCCCATAACGACTTCCAATTGTACAAATTTCACCGTCCTTCGAGCTTTGATTCATGCATTATACTAATTACTCCGTATATATAAGTCTACGACGTAGATACACTGAAGCACTGGCAAAGGGACCGTCGACTTAAACATTACACTTATTAATACCAACAGATAAAGCCATATACTGAAAGAACAATATTGTGGGTACAGATTTTTTTGAGAGCGTGTCGTGTCGTCGGTTTCTAAAGTCTTACTTCAAAAATATATTTACTTATTTAAATAATAAGAGACAGATTTACCATACTTCTACAAGCATTAGTAACATTTGCACATGTCTATTACAGCTTAACGTACATTAATTAGGCCTATTGTTATTGACTGGTATAAAACATTTAAACGAACTACTTCATAGAAATATTTTGGAAATTGACGTAGTTTTTACATTTACAAAATGTTGTCAACTATAGTGGTCTAATGAACACACATATTACTATGAATAAAATTTCCGAAACAAAAACAACATTTAATGCAAGTTCTTAGCAAGTAACATCTGAAGGACTTTCGTAACTTATAAAAAAAACTTAAAATAAATAAAATGTGCTTATATTCCATGTAATCTTTATAAGTCTAAACAGATTTTCCACACTTATCAAACATCATACAATATTCCGGTCATTGGTATAAATTAGTATAATACAGACCAGTAGACTCACACAACCTAATAATTGTATATCACAGAGTTGTTTTTTTTAAATTAGATTAATTCAGATGTTATACATATAGATATGCACCAATTTTCCAAAGCATCTTGTACCTAAATGGTATAAAGGAATATTATTGTCGAAAAGAAATACATACACTTTTCTCTGTGCAAGTGGTGGTTATTATTTTATAATAATGAAGAACAAATATATAATAATTGGTATAAATTTATTTAAAAATTGGTATAAACAGATATGGGTAAAGCAAATTCGGAATAGAAAAATATACATTTCTGAAAGAATTGTTTCAATCTTTTCAAGTTTCCATTATATGTACATAATTTAGGTATTTAAAATGTACGTACTTCTAATTGGTATAAAAAATATAACAAGCTTCGAAAATATAGATATATTAATTTTTCATAGAGTAGCTAAGCAACAACTTAACAATTTCAATATTTTTTTTTTAATTTATCCGATCGTTAATGGTATACGAGTATCTACACTCATCTAAATTGTAAGTATTTCCATTACAATTTAAATTTGTTCTTAAAAGAATTATTAAGAATAACGTTCGACAGCCTTCATGAGAAATAGTGCCGAAATCTTCTTAAAAATCTTTGTAAAAATTGCTGGTACGTATAATATTTATTCAAAAAACTCTTTCTCTTTAGGTTCAGGCATTAAAAGTTTCTATGTAATTCTAAAATGAAGAAATAAAAAAAATCCAATCAAGTGACTCGGAGTGTGTTATCATTGCGTAATAGATTTACCTACTGTTATGTATTTCAAAGAAAATAAAATATATAAACATTTAAATGTATGTTTTCATATAAACAAAATCCACACACACACAAAAAAAAATCGTTTACATCGATAAAAATTAAATTCATAAAAATCAAATTGTTGTTCCAAAAAATGCCGGTGCGAGCTTAGCACACGCCGACGAGCGACGACCGCTCCGTCCCATTGTTGCCATCTAAGGTCGAAGGAGGATGAGATGCGATGTGTGCAAATTGCCGGAAAGGTGAATGTTCATTATAATGATGGGGTAAAACGGACGAATTTGAAACGGAAAAAGGTGAGGCTCTTATGGCGCGGAATCAATGCGATGATGGATATTTGGAATGGTAAAATAAGGGATATTTCTACGTGATGGAATTCAATTGGTGTACCTATCTAGACTAGTATACATAATATATAAGGCCGAAATGATATTTAAATTGTTTCTATAAACTCTTGAGGGCAACACATTTCTTTTAAAATCAATTTTTTTTATGATATTCAATTAAATTCCCTTTGAAAATTGTTTTTGAATGTTTTAGCTTTGAGCGTTCGATTGAATTTTCTAGTAGAAATTACAATGGGAAAAGGAAAACAAATAATACCAAATTCAAAAATTGTGCAAAAAGATTATGGGTGTGTTGGACATTTAATTAATTGTTAAAATTGAACAGACTTATAAATATATTTTAAGACCTTTTGTGATTTCATAAGTATTGGGCCGATTAAAAATGTATCAAGTTGGGAAACTTCTACCCTACAAATTTTGAAAAACCGGGTAAGCCTTTGAAGAAGTTAAATAGTGATATTGTCATAGTGGGAATAATCCTTTAAAATCCTTTAATAAAAAAGATTTCAAAATCAATATTTCATCTCCCTCACAATTTCTGCCCAAGTGATTTTTGTAGACAGAAATGGGAGAAAATAATTGACAACAAAGTTGATTTTTTTTCAAGTTGACATTTGTCATAAACTAACAAAATATTGTCTCATAGTTATGGAAAATAGTTTTGAACAAATAAATATATTTAAAAGTCATAGACAATACAAATCTAGAGACTGCGTAAAGTTGCAAAGGATAAAAACCCAAAAATTTTATTCATAAGAATAAAGACCTAAAGACGTTTAGAGGTTGAATAGTAACTATATAAGGATATTTTAGTATCGAAATGCCATTTGAAAATGCTTATGAATATGAATTTACTCAACTTTGAATGAAGCCTCAGTAATTCACTACGCATATATTAAACTGTTGAAAGGTGTTTTAGTAAATCATGTTGAATACGACGTTTATGCTAAAAAAATTACAACTTTTAATGAACACACATGTACAAGTGCAAGAAACAAGGATTTGTGACATTTGCAGAAAATTGATATCAATCCCAACCAGACTTTTTCTACTTTATTTATTTATAATATAATCTCAACCCCACTCCTTAAAATTTAACAAATTATCATTTTTTTTTCAGAAAATGACTGGGACTAGCCTTTTGACTCGTAGTGTATTTTACAAAAATGAATAATGTGGCATCCGCCTGATGTCCGAAACTCTTACATGTTTTTAATTAAGCATATTTTAAGTACTCTGGTTTTAATTTTGAAACACACTTTTAGCACTTATCCGAATGAAAGTATTGTGAAACAGCCCTGAAGTTTTTTTTGTTAAATGTTGAGTTCAGTTTGTCAGGAATTTTTTCTTGACGAAGAAATCAAATAAGTTTCTCAATTTTGGATTCCATAAAACTCTTAGTTTTCCCCAAATATAACCTAGATTAGTATACAGGTACAGCTGTTAGACGGACATAAGCCAAACCTATACGAATTTTTTACATTTTTACATTTATATATAGTGACATTGGAAAAAAGTATTGGCACACCTGTGGTTTTAAAAAGTAACTTATTTTTTAAAATAAAAACTAACAAATATTTCTTAAAAATTCAACAATATCAATAACATAATTCAAACACAGGTTTTTGAAGGAAAAAATATTGGCACAAGTTAAGAAATTATAAGCAAAATGCATTTAATTTAATAAAAAAAAAAACTAATAGCTAGTTATGGCATACCCTTAGGTTAGGTGCGCACATGCATTTTTTCCGAAACGAAATAGTTTAATCACTAGTTGAACGATAATCGCCCACATAAGCAAACTTAAAAATCAATCAATGAGATAAACCAACACACAGACAATATTTTGATTTAATGTGCGCGTAGTTATATATAGTTCAGTGTGATATACAAACTGAAGAACTTATTTGGGGCAATCGTTCGATTTGCGCCAAAACACAAACTTTTAAGTTGCTCGAATCGCGGACTGAATAGTTTTTTCATGTGCGCGCACTCTCATATAAGTCCATGGTATTCACTTTTGCAACCAAACTGTTCCAAAACTGAAAGTTGCATGTACGCGCCTAGCATTATTCTTAATGACTTCATTGAGTCTATTCTTCATCGAATAAACAAGTTTTGTTGTTGTTTCCTGACCAAATTTGGACCATTAATCAGCAAGCACTGTTTTTATATGGGATTTGCTGGTAATAGCGTTTAGTTTTCTAATTCTCCTATCTAACACATCTCAAAGATGTTTCAATGGGATTCATGTCTGGAGACTGTGGCGGAGTTTTGAGAGTATGAGGAGTGTTATAGACCACATGAGCAGTATGCTTGGGATTATTGTCTTGCTGAAAATAGAAATTCTCAGTAAGACCCAATTTCTTTGCCATTTTCTTGAGATTATTCTTAAGAATATTTAGAAATGCCATCTATAAGAACTAACTTCTCTACTTCTGGTGCTGCCATACACCCTCATACCATGACTCCACCATCTACATGCTTGACTGTTGGAAGCAAATTTTCTTAGTTAAGAGCAGTGTTTGATTTCGCTCCACACCAATTCTCAACCATCATTCTGAAAGATATTAAATTTTTTTTCGTCACAAAATATAACTTTGTCCCAAAAGTCTGATTCCTTATTTACGTACGCTTTTGCGAATTCCATACGCATTATGGTGTTCACTTTACTAATAAACGGTTTTGGACCTGGAACCTAGGAAAACTAACCAGCATTATGTATTATATTTCTAACGGGTTTCTTCGAAATCATGTTCGCAAATTGTTCTGAAATATATGCCGCTAATTCAGAGAACGTGACATTCGGATTTTTATTATAGAACTAACAACAGACCTTTCTTCTTTCCTTGCTAACTTTCTGGGTCGGTCGCTTCTTTTATCATTCTACATCCTTAAACCGATTAACAATGCTAGGAACCGTATAAAGGCTTCTGCTGACTATATCCCCGATTTCAGAAAATGATTTTCCTTTCGAGTGCAGATCTATAATAATTCTTCTTTCACTGTTGGTAGTTTCCTTACCTTTCCTAGAATTTTTTAATTATTTTAATTATTTTTAAAAATTATAAAAAAAATTTAGCAAAAGCAAATAAAGTTCTGGATTTTTTTTATCCAAGAATAATAAACATTACTTGACAACGACTTTTATTACAAGAGTGGCTACGATATTAAAAATTAATGGAAATTACTAAAAACGGTACATTTTAAGTGAGCAATACTCTTTTCCGTGAATAAACTGGACTTTTTTTTAAATCCTTCAAATTTTTCTTTACTGGAAATGATGGAAAGTTGTATTTTTTTAAATTTATTAGTAAATTAATAAATACAAAAAAATTTAAATGAATTAAAACAAACACATCTTTTAATTTTCTTTTATAAGTACCTAATTTATTTTTAAAAATCATAGATGTGCTAATACCTTTTCCATGCTGTATTTCTTGAAATAAAAAATAAACTTAACTAACTATATTAAAATCTTCTTGCGCCAGGACTCCAAATTAATGCGAACTTAATAATTTTATTTTTAAGGCTGCCGAAAATGCTCGTTTTCTATATCTCCTATCTTTCAGTAGTATCGTAAAATGAATGCTGCCTTTTAAAGAACTTATTTACTGGGATATACAGGTTCTTGCCATTTTTTGAAGGATGTTCCTATAAATTTCTAATATTTCTTAATTCAAATTCTCTTAATGCTTTTGTTAATGTCATAATAAATCTTAAATCCTCATTATATTCCATTGGACTCTTAAGAACCAAAACAATTTCCCAACAGAATCATTAAATGTTACTTTTTACCTGATGCCATAATATATAAAGTTATTATAAGTGGTGGTATGGGAGCCATAACAAGATTTGTCTATTTTATAAGTAGGTAGCTAAGATATTGGGAAACTTTAAGGATGTAGGCTGTAACATCTTCTTTCTTACATCCCGAGAGAATCATAATAATATAGTCGGAAAAAGAATATAATATTGAGAAGTTTAAAACATTCTTAGTAAAAGTCGTTAGAGAGTCTGTTTAAAATAAAGCCCTTGGATCAAAAATACCCCAAGGACTTGTCGAATACAAAAAAAATTATACAGTTGATGATGGGACAGTTGTGACTGGTTAATAAAAATTTATAGGGACATTTTGCAAGAAACTATCAAAAAGAAAAGAACAATATTACAAATAGAGATGAGAAGGCTTCGGGTAAAAAATAGTTAGGCTCGAACCTTCAAATCTACACTCAGAAAAAATAACCTTGAAGCTGAAAAAATTTTAAATTAAATTTCAAATTTGGGGGTGGCCGTGGCGCGATAGTTGTGTGTTCGCCTGTCAACCTCATGGTCACAGGTTCGATCCCTGCCGTAGTCTATGTCTTCTTATTTTTCCATTAAAAACCAATTATAAAAATAAATGTCATACAATGAGTTACTAGCTTACTCATTACATGCTGTTTAGGCATACAACTAACAACATATGATTGAGTAAAACTAGTCTATAGATAAAATGTTACAAAGAATAAAAAAATGAATGCGAACTATAAGGGACATCGATAAATAAGACACGGAAATTTCTCCGCATTAGTTCAGCCGCCATCCCTGGAGATAAAGTCTGAGACAACAACCACCAACAGTCTCCGAATATCGCGCCACACATCTTTCCTATCATTCTTTCTCTTCATTAACCTCACCCTCACGCCCGCGCTGTGTTGAAACATTTAAAGGGTATTCATAATCCCTTGAGCGCGTGTAGATTATAAAAAAAAATACATCATCAAAATGATGTATTTACTTACATATATTTAAATAAAAATAAACATTACTACTTTCAGGCCCATTTGCTGATACACAACTTAAGGATTTAAGTTCTACTTAAGAACTTATGTGACAGTTTACGCAAAAAGTAGCCCTTAAGCGCTTTAAGTTGAACATAAATATTTATGATTCATATCAGCAAACGGGCGTAAATGGATACCAGTTTAATTATATAATTTCAACGGATATGTAGTAATTTTAAAAATTATGCCCATAGTGCAATTGTCATAAATGTATATTGATTGACAAATAACACAGGTTATTAATTATTATAAATATTTGTGTTGTTTGAGGAGTTTATGTTTTTCTCCAATCAAATACAAATTTCAAGTTGACTAAAAAAATTGATAAATAACATTCTTTTTTACTAAGATCGTTCAATATAAGGCTTTACAAAGATAAGTGTTAATAAAAAATATTAACACTGTAACCATATTGAACACCTTTAAATTTTCTTATTCACAAGAATTCATGTTGAAACAACATGATATATTCTTAAATTAAACATACTGCTATGTTAATAAGAACAACTTACTTGATATATTAACTATGCTATAGAAGTAGTTTATTAAATTTTTGCACTTTGCACCTTGTAAATTTAACATCAGACATGTTTAATTCTTACCTGATTTTTCTTGGGAGTAAAATTTAATTTGCAATCACTCACTATATCAATTTAGAACCATCGCGGCGGCTAAGCAATTAACTATCAATTCTAACCTTAAAAAAGAAAGAACTTCGAAAGACTTAACTATTAGTTTTTGAGTGTGAGATAAAAGTTTAACTCGAATTAACGGACCAAATATGTTTGGCCAACCTTGGCTGTTTTTACCATATAATTTTTTTTGTTACTTTCTGCATTCATAACCATCTAAAATATTGCTTGGTGAGTTAGCTTTGGAAGGTAAAATTTGGCTTAACCCTCCATTGAAAAATTGCGCCTAAATATTCCTGATATGAAAAATTTAAGAGGTGTTAATTTATGTGGCATTAGGAATTTCTAGGATTTTTAAGGTAATTGTAATCTCTGATACTCGGACACATAATATTCGATAAGTATTAAAAAGCCTACATTCGGACACTTGGAACTCTTAAGTCTGAATTTATTCAAGCTAATTTCTTAATTTTATTTTTAAATTTGGTGGGCACAATTTTTTTTCTGTAATTTCATAATTTTGACAAATATGTAGATTATTGTTTTTTAGAGGATGAACATCTTTAAATTTTAAGCAAACAAATTATACGAAATCATAAATTCTACAAATTCTGCAAAAAAAAGACATAATTTTGCAGTTCGTAAGCAACACGGAGATTATCGTTAATTCAACCATTCTGGAGACACAAGTCGTCCCGCTTACAAATTGGAACAACAACTCACTCCCTAATATTCAAACTTAAATCATCATAAATCATTTAAACAGAATAACATTAAAGATTTAAGCCAAAGAAATATCATTTTTGTCGTGTGTCTTTAAAGCACAAATTCTCTTTAATACCCCTAACTATAATTATTATGAAACTATTCCTTGAATTGTGAACTATACCTATACATACATATATATATATATATATATATATATATATATATTTAAATTTGAAATCTTTTCATTATCAAGAGAAACAAAAATAAAATAATAATAATAATTAATATATATATATAAAAAAACCCTCCTTTCCAATTATTAAATATTTTTTTATTCTTATTTATTTAACTAACGAACATTCCAAAAATCGGACTCTTCCGAAAATAATATATTAATATAAACGACTATTTGTATTAATTTTGTTGTAAAATATTAAAATTACTATAAAATGTTGCTCTACTTCTAAAGAGTTTTAGAAACTTAAACATCAAACAAATATTTAAGAACGAATAAGATGGTAATTTAGAAGAAAACACAAATAGATATACACTCAGTCAAATAAAAAAGAAAAAAACTTCAACAAACAAGAAGGAAGAACAAAGTAAATTACATTTCAAAAAGACAAAACAAAAAATAAATAAAAGATAAAACTGACAAAAGAAAAACATTGTGATTGTATAAAAAAATAAAAATGGAAATAAAAATTATTTAACAAGTTTTACTGAGGAAACAAAAAAAAATTCACATTTTATCTTTTAGCTGTAGTTATAGCAATTAAAACCAAAAAGAAAACAACAAAAAAACTGTATTATAAATTAAATATTAAAAGAAAAACCAAAGAAAGTATTAAAATAAAATGAAAAAAAAAACGATGAATAAATAAAAAAAATTAATAAATGAGACATATATTTGCGCATATCGAAAGTTGGATGATGTTTTATTTAAGGATTAAGAATGCAGAGTTGAAGGTATTTATATATGTATATATCAGCAAGAAGATGGCTGGATTACCAGCAAGTCCCTTGAACAATATTTAAAATCCTGCTGGCTTCTGGATACAATGTAATGATTTCAGTCATTGTTTATCATAAAGTTATCAAATAACTTGAATTAAGTTGGTTTTCGTTAACTCAACAAATAATTCGTTGGTCCAACGAAACGATTTATTATTTCAATGAATTTACATTTCTTTTCTGCAAAGATTTAAATAATTTCGGTATTATATGAGCGGTGGAATCCAAATGGGTGTGCCATGGCGATATGCCCACAAAATGTGACCCCACTTAACCACTGATGTATTCCATATCGACAAGAATGTGGGAATGTACAAATTATTCTCAAATTCTCCTATAACAGTAGCTTTGTGTGGATTGGCAAATTAACCAGGGTGTAGTTGCATCACTAGAAACTCGTGACTGTATACGGGTTCCTTATATTTCTTGGGGCACCAATACCTCTCTTGCGCATTTCCCATTAAAATCTGAACTTATAAATATAACACAATTCAAGTTCCATGCGCTGCCCATCACTAACTCAAAGTGAATGATGCTCAGGATATATAGAAACACCGCACTTTAAATACAGCTCAACAAAGAATGCGTTCAGTTAACATTTTTGTATCAATCAAATCCACAACTCTATGGAGTTCCAGCTCAATGAGTATTATTTTGACGCTACGCAATTTATAAATGAAAAAAATTTTACAGTACATTGCTGAACGACAAAATGTGTAATTTTTAGTGGATAGCTATACTAGATTCTTTAGTACAATTCTCCACGCTAGTCGTGCTCACTTTAATTGCTAGGGACATTAATTAATTCAGAAAATTTGACACTTAATTTTTTTTTTAATAAAAAAAAGTCTCTAACGGAGACTACTATTGTTAGAAGTAAATTGACCACATCTTCATTTTTTTTGAAAATTATTTTTTTAATAACAAATATTTTTTTAAATAAATTTAAAACAACACGTTTTTCACTTTTGGTCACAATGCTCAACTGTCATAACTGTAGGGATGGATTGATGTTTCAGTAGCAGTTATTAAGTAACAGGTATCCAAAAACATGTAAAAGCAAACAGCAATAACATTTTGTTATTGTTTATAACAAAATATTATTGATATAACATTTGAGATTTCTAAATTTTAATTTTAGAATAAACTTGTTTACAAAACAAAAAGTTATTTAACTTTCAATACTGATTTTGCTTAACTTAGATTCCGATCATATAATTGATTTTAGTCATCGAGCAAAAGTTGTTGTTTCTTCTTATTAAATGTAGCTTAAATACGATTCTATTAATTAATGATTTTAGAGCAATCGTATAAATTCGAAATATTTCATGCCCATGCCTAGTCACAACTTGTTTTTACAGCTGACATAATTCCCCACAATTATTTTTCCGCTGTGCTGTGCGTTTATATTCCACTCTGAAGACTGCCGGGAAATTTCGTTTCGCACGTATTAAGCTTAAGTGAAGAACACTCTCGGGTGCAATGAAGTAAAATTGTCATTTGGTGAAAAAAAAGGAATGCGAAAGAGATTCTCGCGAGAGATATTATTTCTTTTAAGTCTGTTATTGGTGATTATTTCTTTCGACATTTAAAAAAATAAATTTTCTTTAGTTTATGACAGTCTAACCATTGGGGGTCACTTCAGTCATGCTGATTCATAACCGCTTATACAAGTTCTTTTTATGTGGCCCGAAGGCTTAGTAGTCAGTATATTTCTGGAAGTTCCTTGGTTTTTCCAGGCTCCTACAGTCGAGGGAAGCTCAGTGAATATTTTTAACAGATACATAGAAAAAAACAACAATAAAGGTTAGATACATATCCAAATAATCTGATACAATTTTAAAGGCTATATCACAATTGTATGACAAATGGTGCAGACCATAATTCTATCTAAGGCCGTGTGTGAATTGCATTAAAATGTTGGTTAAATGGGTGGCAATGGCGCAGTGGATAAAGTGCTTGATTGCTAACTGAGACGTGTCTGTTCGATCCCCACGCTAGGCGCATTCTTTTCTATACCTCCAATTTTAATTGGATGCCGCCCATGGGTTAAAATGAGACAGTCAATACCTGGTTCTCAAATCCACTGTGCCAACAAAAAATTCTTTCCTATCATTCTCTTTCGTTAGTGCCGTGCAATTCAGGTTGCATTTAAAATACCCTAGGTCTTACAGGCATCTAGTTGAATTGAAAAAAAAAAATTTACCTGGGTTAAATTTTAACACTAGAGTGGTGAATAAAATGGGTTAAAATTTATGTAGCTGAGAGCAGACTAATTTGTGTTAAAATTTGACGGTTCTCAAGATAGAGTAATTTGAAATTAAAAACGATAACCGAGAAGAAATATGAACTTCAAAAAGTCCAGATCTGCTTTGAAACCATATAATAAATGTAAGTTTTACATTATTCAATTGAAAAATAAAATTACATTAATATTTTTGTTTGTGTAGGGTCCCAAACGGCAAAAACAAATAATATAATCAGTTAATATTTTAACAAAATATAAAATAATTAATATAAAATAATTTTTGTAGTTCATTTTGCAAATTAAACATAATCAAATTGATTTCTCAGCTTGCCAAATTCCTGTCAGCTGTGAAAACTAGTGTTTATATATTGAATCAACAAACTAACCATAATGGGAATTGTTTTGAAAAGATTTGGAATAGCTAGTTGTTTCAAAATATTAAATTAACTACGTAAGACCGAAACATATAAGTAAAACTGAGATTTTGTTACATTTTTCGTGACAAATTATTAACTTTGTATATTCTAAGTCGGATTTTGCGAAAGAAATTAATTAGCTTGAATAAAAAAAAAATGTTTTTAGGGAAATTTCTTAAATCTTCAAGGAATTTTAGCCAAAACAGTGTTTTAATAAATCTCTTTTAACGCAATTCACACAACAAAAAGATAAATTTGATACCACCACAAACCAAGCTTCAAAATTTAACCAAGGTAGAAAATAGAACCAACATTCTAACGCAATTCACACACGGCCTAATACACAAAATCGTTACCCAAAACTCGTTAGAAAATCAAAGACAATGTATCACTTGCCTCATGTGGTCGATAAAGTTCTTTCTTCGTGCCGTTAAGAAATGTTTGGCCCTCTTTTACATAGTCCTAGTTATCCACTAGCTGTTACGCCATTGAAATAAATTATATTTTTTTCATAAAATGTCCCCGAAATTATTTTGAAGTGCAGTCAGTGATACTGAGTCATAGATCGAAGACAAACGTTCAATTAATTTTGAGCCAAAGTACTTAGCCTGCTGTTTTGAGAGTCACCAGGGTAAATGTACCTTCTGATCTGTTCTAGAACTGTGCCAGAAAAATAAATAAAATCTAGATTCAAGACTTAACTCCAGCCGTGGCGCGATAGTTGTGTGTTCGCCTGTCAACCTCATGGTCACAGGTACGATCCCTGACGTAGTCTATGTCCTCTTATTTTTCCATTAAAAACCAATTATAAAATAAATGTCATACGAGTTGCTTGTTTACTCATTACATGCTTTTTAGGCATAGCACTAACAACATGTAATTGAGTAAAACTAGTATACCGATAAAAAATATGACATCGAATAATAAAAATAATGGGATTTATAAGGGACATAAATAAATAAGACACGGAAACTTCTCCGCATTAGTACAGCCGCCATCCCTGGAGATAAAATCTGAGACAACAACCACCTCCAATCTCAGACCATCGCGCCACATATCTTTCTCTTCCTTAACCTCACGTCCACGATGTGTAGATACATTTAAACGGTATTATGATCCCTTGAGCGCGTGTAGATTAGAAAAAAAAATCTCCACGGAGATATATTTTCTTGACAATCCAAGAGATGACAAAACATAAAATACTTCACAACGTACTCCGAGCTGCAAAGATGAGTAGATATTTGAACCGATAAACTGTACTCTCAAAAAAATGTGCTATATCAAGTGGATCACTGTGATCTCGAGAACATTTTAAATGACAGTTGGCGTTGTAACCAACATTTCTTCTGTGAAGGGACGGTCAAGCTAGCATATTTAAGGCGAGAGTAAACGCTATAAGGAAATGTGCAGAACACAATTTCGAAAAGCATTACCTTGACCTAAACATTGCCATCACATCAGGTTAAATGTCTAAGCTCCTAGCGCTGGCATCATTCCTAGAGGGCAGGTGTCGATTGAACTCACCACACTTCATTGGGTACCTAAACATAATGGACCTAGATAATAACGAGGCATATTCCTTAGCAAAATAAAGTACAATGATGGCGGTCTTCAACCCTATTTAAGAATACGCTGGAAAAAAAATTTTTTTTTTTTTTTCAAAAAAATCCAAAAAAAAACTATTTTACAAAAAATTTGAAATGCTGTATTCTTTATAATTCGAATAACCTCTTATATAATTTTTACTTTCGATATATGTAGGTACTATAGGACAAGTTTTGCATTTGGAAAAAAAATCGACCTCGAGATTTTAATCAAAGTTGACATTACGATGATAGAGAACACCAAAAAAGTGGGTCCCGCAATTCCGTCTGTCTGTCTGCCTGTCTGCTTGTAGAACGATCTACAGCCTAAACGGATGAATCGATTTTGTTCAAACTTGGTGCTTAGGCGTTTTAGATGATTGTCCAAAATAGATTTTTGAATCGTTGTTTTAGTCCCAAATATAACGGTACTTGCAATACAGTTTTTTCTATTTTTTTTTTTGATAAAAATTGGTGTGTGTATTACTTTGGATATGGTCTACATTTTGGCCAAACATTTTTTTTTTTAATATTTTGGTATTAACGGTACCTGCCATACAACCATTTAATTGATTTTCGACTTTTTCATAAATGGGTCAACGGATTTCGATCAAAATTTTTATACGGGGGTTCAATAAAACTCTAAATAATACTGCATTTCAAAGTTTTCGAAAAATATTTTTCTTCGATTTTTGAAAATTCAATATTTCGAAAACGGGTGTACGATTTTTTCTGCAATTTAATTTTTAAATTTATATTATTAAATATTTAAAAGTTAATACCAATTTTTTCTAAGAAAAATTTTAGAATTTTTACATATAAAAAATTAAATGAAAAACGACTTTTAAAATACATTTAGCCTTTTCTATTATGAATCATTTGCATATAATGTGATCGAAAATAGGAACAAGTACGTGCCATCCAATCGTGCATTTGATTTTTATTGAAATCCGTTGAGCTATGTAAGAGAAAATCGAAAATCAATAAAATAGTTGTATGGCAGGTTAATAACAAAATATTTAAAGAAAAATTTAGCCAAAATGTAAGCCATGTCCAAATTAGTACACACATCAATTCTTATCAAAATCCTTAGAGCCGTTTTCGATATAATTAGAATGGTAGAAAAATGTTTGTTGCAAGTACCGTTATTTTTGGGGCAGTTCAAAATCTCTTGTGGAAAATCATCAAAAACGCCTCAGCACCAGGTTTAAACCAAATCGGTTCAGCCGCTTAGTCTTTACATCGTTCTACAGACAGACGGAATTGCGATACCCACTTTTTTGTTGTTCTCTATCATATCTATATTCTTTAGTACCAATATCGCAAGTAAAAATCGAAATATTGAATATCAGAAAAAAACGTTTTTTTTTTTCAAGAATCCAAAACACTATTTTTGGAAAATTTTGGTCTTCAGTATTATTTAGAGTTCGAGGGACGTGATATGTTAACATTTTGATCGAAATCTGTGCAGCCGTTTATGAGCAAAACGAAAATCAAGAAAATGGTTGAATATACCTAAAGTAGGCAACTTAATTTTTTTCCATCAAAATCGTTAGAGCCGTTTTAGAAATATCTAAGTTGGTAAAACAAATTGTTGATATGTCGAGTACCGTTATTTCTGGGACTAAAAAAGCGATTCAGCTATCTATTTGAGATAATCACCTAAAACGCATAGAAAGTTTGAAGAAAATCTCTATAGACTTTTAGACGGAATTCTGAGAACCAAATTTTTGGTGTTCTCTTGAGAAAATGATTAAAATCTCGAGTTCAATTTTTTTCCCAAAATATCAGGGCATTTTGGGTTCTGGGAGTATGAGCAGTTCTCCGCGCAGATTCTGCAACTTTAATGAGCAAATACATATAAGATAGATGTGTTGCACTTATGCACCAAACATTGATATCTAAGTCAACACCAGACCCAGGAAAGCAAATTACGTTAAATATACGCCAATACTTTTTTTCTTAAAGGAAAAACACATGGAGGAAGAGCAGTGACGAGTATTTTCATTCGGCTCTAGGCATGTTACACAATTGATCGAAGTGTGACTAAGCTGCCCTAAATATATGCATTAATTCAAATAGAATTGAAGTTTAAAACAAACATTTCATGATCTACAAATACATGAATACAAATACCAAAACTAAACAAAAGAAACACTTAGAACACGCTATAACTGAATAAATAAACAAAACTGTCTAGCCTGCGGTATTAACCAGGTATGTATACTTTAAACAACAACAAAACTCTAATCATCAGGTCCTCGGTGTAAGTTTTGTTTAAATACTGAATTTCAAATTGATACGAGTCCTTCTAAAAAAAAACTATCTAAATAGATCCCAAATAAACATCATCCAATTAAAATTGTCCAGCAGCACTATAGCGACCTTATCTACTCAGCTCTTTTGCTGGTAACTATCCCTATCGACCATCAAGTCTTTATGTTAAATTGAAATGCTTTTCCAATCATGATGTATTTCCAATGCAATGCACTTTTCAAAATTCGAACTTTAGATACACCAGCAAGGATAGGTATACAGTATATATCGTTATTGTCAACCGGAAACACTTGTTTAATCACTTGCTATTGTCCCATAGATGACGAAGCGTTACAATGGGCAACACTATCAGAGCCAGACTAATCAATCAATATCCTTGAATGCGGTTTTTCGACAGAATACAAAACCAAAAAAAACAACCAATGGTATTCAATCCTTAAACAACGTAATGCACTCCAATACATACTTATATGTAAATATATATGCCATTGCCGAAGGTGATATTGCATTTTCATTAATATTAAACAAATTGTAGGTACGAGTATCTCACTGTCCAAGCATTGTTGACATTCAATCCAATTCGGCGTTTTCTGTCCCGCGACTCACTACCAACTGCGCGCCGACCACCCGCCGACCTTTCGATGTGATTGGACGTTTTTTATTTGCATTGGCACACACAGACATTCATCCAGATGTACGAGTATAAAGGGTCAGTTCCAAATTTAAGTATTTTAGTTTGAGGTTATAAAAATAAATATTACGATAAAGCTTTTGATGGTTCCGAGTTGCAAATCAATCAATTATTATTATGATTAATTGTATTCGTGTGTTTTTTTCTTTTGTTTCGTGTTAATAAAAAATAAAATGCACGACTGGATCGTACGAACTTGCTCTTGTAGCTATGTATGCTTTTATGTAACCATTGAGGTTTGGTTAGTTAGGTTTAGTTATTCTATGCAGGCTTAAAGCCTATGTAGGTAAGATTGATTTTTAGTATAATGAATTGCCGAATGGATGATTCAAGGAATAGTTACATATGTACCTACCTACAAATGTGCATTTAAATCTAAATTAAGGATTTTAATTATGTAAGTTAGGAGAGTAAAATGTATCTACATACATATATATATATTGATGGAACATAATAATGTAAAAATGTATATATAATAATGAAAATTGTGGTGCTTTTTTCCCAAAGGCTTTACTTACGATAAATAACACAGTATTTCATATAAGTGACAGGCCCACGTTCTGCTCAGAAGGAGCAGACAGGGAATAGCGAATACACACGCCCGCAACTTACTCAGAAGGAGCAAGAGGGGAGTATCGGTTAGGAATCTAGTTCCTGCCCAATGCTAGTCCAAGGGAAAATCGACTAAGCCCACACCTTACTCAGGAGCAGTAAGAGGGGAAGAACGGTTAGGAATCTAATTCCTGCCCAAGGCTAGTCCAAAGGAAAATCGGGTAAGCCCACAACTTACTCAGGATCAATACGAGGGGAAGAACGGTTAGGAATCTAATTCCTACCCAAGGGCAAATAGAAGGGAAATCTTTCTTTAATAACCAAAAAGTCCGCCTTAAATGGCACACCAGTGTACCAATTAAAGTTATACGGAATTGATCGTCCAGCTGGCTGCCGCTCGATATCAACGAGTACCTTATTCCTCAGCAAAGCCAAAATCGCAATCAAAGCTTGCTATTGAGTATACAAGTTTTTTTCTCTTTTCGTCGTCGTTCATTACCTCTACTTGATATATTCGAGCCTTTGAGGTGGTGTGAACTGTAACAATGACGAACGCAAATGTTAGGTTGGTGTTCAGGTCGATTGATGTTACTCGAGTGTGATGCTGGTGAGTGCGTATGACTAAGGGCCGGTCGTGGCCGTACGCTGTTGTTGTGTTATGTTTCCCTGTTGGTCGTATGGAATTACTGTCGGCGGCGGTCGTTTGGAAATGAAAATTGTAACGCTTCGCTACAAAATGAAGGATGTATAGGTGGGTAGGTAGCTACAACTTTATAATTTAGGTGCAATATGCATACCTACATAAAATTCACGTGATTTTTAAAGACACACACATAAATGTATATATAAATGTAGGAGGGCATACATTGTATTTAGTATTCAGTGACGTACGCAAAAATTGGTAAAAAGGGAATAATAATGAGATCGAAATAAATTAATAATATACATAATTAAATGTTTGTGTATTGCTTAGTGATTATAGTTTGGTGGAAAACAAAGATGCCATTTGAAATCGATTAATAAGAACATATAAAAAAAATGTCAAAAATCGTTGCAGCGGGTTTTTAATTAATTAATTTCTTAATTATAAAATTTTAAATCCATTTTTCGAAGAAAAATTTAAAACGACATTTTGAAGATTAATTATTAAAAATTAAATTTCTAAAAAAAAATCCGTGAATTGGTTTTTGAAAAATTGATTTTTTAAAAATCGAAAAACTTTGTTTTTGAAAACTTAAGAATGCAGTTTTATTAAAACTTTTAGGAAGCATAAGCATAAAAAAAAAATTAATCGGGTCATCCAATAGTGAAAAGATGGAAACTATGAAATGCGGTTCTATGAAAAGTACCTACACTTAGTAAGTACGCAAAATAAAATATTTGTCTACATAATATAAGAACACAAACAATTTTTTAAACTTGTTAAAAAAAATTAAATTATCCGTTTCCCAGAAAATCTACGAGAGGCACCAAAAATTAACCATTTTTTTCCAAAAAAAAAAAATTAACGAGAGGTAACCATTCAGTACATTAATGAACTGATGTTTTTTTTATAGAAACCGATGGAGCCGTTTGTGGTATCGCTTGATTGTAGGAAATTTTTTTAAACGAATGCATAACTTGCTTTGTAGTACATACCTATAATCGCGAGTAAAAATTATCGAACGTGTCCGAATTTTATAAAAACAGGTTATTTTTTTTTTTGTTTTCTGTTCTTTTTGTACCTGTTTTTCACTTAATTTTTTATTGGTCTGCAAAAATTCTGAAATTTTTTCTAAAAAAAAGACTTTTTAAATTATTAAATAATATCCATTTTAAAACAAAACTTCAGAAAAAATTGTTGACCCGTTTTCGAAATATTAAATTTTCAAAAAAAAAAAAATGTTATTTTCAAAAATCAAAAAAAAAAACATTTTTCGAAAATTTTGAAATGCAGTATTATTTATAATGAATTATTTCTGAAGGACCTCCTGTATAAGATTTTTGATTGAAATCCGTTGAGCCATTTATGAGAAAGTCGAAAATCAATAAAATTGTTGTATGGGAGGTGCGTTAATAACAAAATTATGCAGGTAAAAAATAGTGTTGGCCAAAATGTAGACCATACCTATAGTAGCACTCATTTTTTTTTATCAAAATCGATTAGATGTTAAATTATAGCCGTTTTCTAGATTGTTAAGATTGTGGAAAAATTTGTATGGCAAGTATGGTTATTTTTGGGGCTAAAACAAAAATTCAAAAATCTATTTTTGACAATTAACCCAAAAGCCTAATCATCAATCTTAAACAAAATCAGTGCAGCCGTTTAGGCCAAGACCAGATCGACTTACTACATTCTTGGCTAACATGTACCGAATGATTCATAATATGTGTCCTTAAACAACATCCTTTCCACAGCAAACTACAAAGCTATAACATCAGTCATCCACTAATTACCAACCGGCTCCTCAATAATAATAATAGTGCTGCTCAAACACAGAAATGTTTGACGAAGCATACATCATCATCGTACATATTAAAAATATTTCATCCAATACCTCTCAGTTCACACTATAGTTTGCCAGCAAATGCTTACAATTCTATCTAATTATTCATTTTTGTGGGTTAGAAGATTGCAGTATATATTTTCAGCTAATTTAGGTCGATAGATATTGTCATGGCCTCAGCGCGTCACTAGGTTCTTTAAGTTGTGGGCTATAATTAGATGCTTATCACTCTTCGCCAGTTTCCTTTTTCTAAGGGAATAGCCAGTTTTCAGATTTACTCCTGGTAAAAGAATCAAGAAGCATAGCGCATTAAATGGTGCACATAGTTTATTATTATTATTATTAGATTTCATTATTAAAAATAAGAATATAAATATAAGAGAATATATATTATGAGAGGATCCCAGGTTGGCGATAATTTAAAGCTAGAATCTCTATTGAAATTTGGGTCTTAAGGTACATTATCTTTATGTACCTTAGGAAGGCCGCATATTCTTGGTGCTTGCGGACATGACAGAATTAAATTCTGATTTTATAAAGCAGATTTATTGTCGTTTACAATTTGTCGAACTTTTTTAAACACTCTTGATGTTGGATCATACATTACTTCTTTGTACGTTAGCTCATCACTTTTTCATCAAGCCAGATCAATCGCAAATGAAAGATTTTATGTACCAAGAATTGTCAGAGAAGCAATTGAAATTAAGAAACATACAAATTTCAATAGAAATTCTAGCTTTAAATTATCGCCAACGTGGGATCCTCTCATAAGTAAAACAAAAGTAAAACCAATGAAAAAACCTGTGGCCGATATCGTAAGCTTTGCATGTGTACAAGAATATATCGACTCAATGCAACAACAACCTAGAACAAATACACCACCCACAAGCAATCCAAGTGCAACAACATCTACGCACCGGTACTGTTTGAGAGCGAGAGCTAAAAAACAATAACTAAAACAACATCCAGTTTGAAACTTTTTCGAAACGTCGGGAAAATGAAATTGAAAATATATCTAACATTTAACGCGGTAAGTTCCGAAAAATTTAAACTTTATGTAATATGAATATCATCCGAGAAAATAATAACCTAAAATCTCATAGAAGTTTCATGTATAAATTATCAATAAAATGTGTATATCAATTCGTATTGTGTACGTATAAGTTTTATTATTATTATTACCTATTATATTTTGGTAACATGGTTATTGTATCTCAAAACTATTTCGATATCTAAGGGCATGTTCGCATAAGCTAAAAGTTAATTTCCATCCATATTTCTCATTTAGAATATCTTTGGTTTCTAAACTCAACTCTTTTAGATACTGCTAAGAAGTGGTAAACGTTTTCATTTTCATTCATTTTACTTAAGTTACAAATTGATGAGATTGAGTCCCAGGATTTCTACTCTAGCTTTAAATATCATACATATCATACTTACTGAAGTAATTGCTTCTACCTAATGAGTGATTCAGTTCTCTGTAAATCAGCCGACTTGAAGAAGGTTGTGCGCTATAGATACATTGTAGATAAAATGATTCATCTACTTTTGCGATGCAGTTATAAAATCCTTCGCGCCAGCATTCAAACGACTCATTAGGTAGATTTAGATCCACTCCATATATACCAGCAATATCGAACCATTCCCTAAATGGAGTAAACCTACACCTAAATGCATATTTCATTATTTTATTTTGTAGATTAGAGCCGGGCCTTAACATTACTTTGACTATGTTGTCAGCATTTGCTTTTAAGTTCTTAATGAAAATTTGTGCAATGTTCTATTCTACGCTTAAAGTATATGTTGGCGTTGTCGATGGAAGCCTGAATATGCGCTTAAAAAATAAACGTTGTACAGCTTCGAATTCTTTTCTTTAATTTGGAATTTAAATCTTTTTTTTTGATTACAAAAAGAATCTGCTCCACATAATATTAATTGCATTTTTGGCAGCTAAACATTTTTCTTTCACTACTTCTATAGAATCGCAACCAAGAAACCACTTGTGTCGGGGTAATACTCTCCTGTTTATAGATTCAAAAATCATTATCTTCGATTTGGAGGTGTTTACTTGTAGGTCCCATAAGTCGCAGTAGTTTTTAAGTCTGTTAATACCGAGGTGGTGCAATGATAAAGGGGTTTCTGCTAGTAAGACCAGATCATCTGCATTGAGTAACATTCTAATTTCTACACACCCACCCTAATACCACCACTTAAAATTTTTGTCACATCATCAATAAAAAAAAAATAATAAAACACATCCTTGTGGAACACCTGTCCTAGTTTCAAAGAACCCATATTTATTGATACATTCCAAATTGAAGCGGAAGTGTTCTTTATTAATTGATTGTACAATCTTAGAAACTTAGAGGACAAACCAATGTTGGAAAGTCTATAAAGAAAAGAATTTCTGTTTATTGTATCAAACGCAGCTTTAAAATCTACAAAAAACGTGTTAAGCTGTTTTTTGATTTCTTCATATCGCTTTGCAATGCTTGTGAGAGCAAATATTTGATCGACCTTAGAAAGTCCACAGCGAAAACTAGCTTGGTAGGAGCTAAGGAGATTATTTGTTTCTATCCAGTTTGATAGTCTATGGTATAGGAAACAGTTTAGTAAACATTTTTCTCAAAACCGGTAATATGGAGATTCCTCTGCAGTTTTCGGGAAGAGTTCTGTCTCCCATCTTAAGGATAGGACAAATGAGCGAATTCAAAAAAGATTGTGGGATTAACTCCTCATTTAAAAGTTTATTAACAAATATCAGAAGAATTCTCAAAAACGAAGGCGTGGATTATTTAAAAAACTCAAGGGGAATTCTATCAACACCTGCTGCCTTATTATTTTTCATATAATGAAGACTTTGTTATTCATCATCTAATTCAGAGATAAGAATATCAGGTAACGCATAATAGAAAGATGTGGGAGTGACAACCGGACTAAGAAGATTTTTAAAATGTATTGCAAGGATGTCCACACTCAATGTTGACATAGGGAAAGGTTTACTACCGCACCAACTGCATGGACCTTACGCCAGAATTATTTTGAGTCCCTGCAGGACTCCAGACTTAACGCGACACCACATACGAAACTCTTTTGCTTGAATCGGCAAGTTTGTTTCTATTATTAATTAGCCGAGAGATACATGGACTTAAAGAAAACAGAATTAGATCTTCTATGCAACTTTAAAAACGGAAAAGACTTTTTTCTGAGCTGTTGACATTCATAATCATAACATTTTTTTTTTGAAAGACTTTACTACGGGATTTATTCAAAACTGAGGATTGTTTAACTATTTCAAGTATTTTCTCTTAATCGGACGCCCTGGGATCTTTGGTTTCTTCGTTACCTTAACAGCTTTCCAGAGTGAGTAGTTGGATTCTTTTCCTGCTGTCAAGTTTTCAAGATAATTTCAACCTTCAGAATTTTTGAATTCTGCTATCGTCTTTTTTAGTAAATTACACAAGCGATTTAAATTTACCTTGTGCTGAGGAGCTCGAGTTTGCTGCCAAAGCTCCCAGCGCCTCCGATTAAGAATGATCAAAACGAATGGGCAAAAAGCGACAAAGAGAAAGCAAACGTTTTCGCGGACTACCTGGACAACACATTTAAACCTTTTGATGGGCAAGTACTCAACAAAATTTAAATATAAGTTCTAACTCATGCGAAAATTACATTACAAAAAATGTTACCCTTGCCGAATTAAGTAGAGAAATAAGAAATCTTAAGTATAAGAAAGCTCCGGGATATGACCTAATCACGGCCGAAGTTCTCAAAATGCTTCCTAGCAAAGGGCTAATTATTCTTCTTTATATAATAAATGCCACTCTAAGGCTAAAGTACGTTCCGAGCCAATGGAAGGTTGCGGAAGTTATAATGATTCTCAAACCAGGAAAACCATCACGTGATAAAAAATCTTATAGCCCTATTTCGCTTCTGCCCGTAATATCTAAGGTCTTTTAAAGAATATTACTTCTGTGCCAGCAGCCAATAATAGAAGAAAAGCGCCATATACCTGAACATCAGTTCGGATTTAGAAGCAAGCATTCGACAATTGACCAAGTACATAGGATCACTGACGTCATTGAGAAAACTCATGAAGAAAAGAAAATTTGTTCGCCGGTCTTCCTAGACGTGTCGCAAGTTTTTGATAAGGTGTGGCACGAAGGCCTAAATTTTAAATTAAGACAAATTCTGCCTAAGGCACTTCTAGAAAAGAGACTTTTTAGAGTAAGACATGGAAACGATTACTCGGATCTCAAAGAAATAGTGGGTGGGGTACCACAGGGAAGTGTTTTAAGTCCAATATTGTACCTATTATATACATGTGATATACCTCAAACAGAAGACACTATCGTAGCCACGTTTGCTGACGACACTGCAATACTAGCAGTGGGCCAAACGATAAATGATTCTATGACAAAATTACAAAAAGCTCTGAATAATGTCAATGATTGGACAAAAACATGGCGGATGTTAAAAGAAATGCGAAGAGTTAAATAATAAACTCAGAGATATGTACTGGTTGATCGGGAAACACTCTAAGCTCAGTATCGAAAACAAGCTAATTTTGTACAGACAGGTGCTTAAACCTGTCTGGACTTACGGTATACAACTCTGGGGTTGTACGCGAGATTCTAATTTAAATACCTTACAAACATTTGAAAATAAACTCCTAAGATAATTTGTAAGCGCACCTTGGTATATTAGAAACGAAGATCTCCACAGAGATCTCAGGATTCCCACGGTTCGCGATGAAATAAAAAATTTTGCCCGAAATCATAGAAAACGGCTATTACAACACTGTAATAGTACTATAATCGAAATTATCGATGAGACGAATTTAGTACGCCGCCTGCGAAGGACAAAGCCTTCCGATCTGGTGCACTAAATGAGAATCCGCTTTAAAATCGCGGTATAAGCAGGAACTATCACCGGATAGTTACCTGCAACACGTTAATTAAATTCGTTAAAAATAAATTGCTAAATAAGTTTTAACTTAGTTGCAATCGGGAGGAGGAGGTGTTTTTAGTTCAGTAAAAATCTCACACTCCTATCAGCACGCTTTTTTCGGTCCTCATAGAGCCTTTTGAAGGTTTTACACCTACCCACGAAAAGAAAAAGTATTTTCTCTGCACTTTGCTCGCAAGATAGATGCCCCGGATCTGTTTCATTGATAATACTATCAAGATTTATTTTATATACATCCCTCTTACTTTTTACTCACTTTAGTAGTTTAATAGAATTTTCTATCGATCATCACATTTAACCAGTCTCCTTTAACAACACAGTAATCTATTGTTGAAGAACCTATTTTTTAAATATTTTAATAATTCGGTCAATTAATATAATAATATCGAATTTTTGAATCAAATTAATAAGTCAGGAAAAAATAATTTGTTTTTCAGACTAGTAGTAGTAGTAGTAAGTAGTAGTAAGTAGTAGTAAGTAGTAGTAAGTAGTAGTAAGTAGTAATATTGATTCTTATTCCATAATAAATTAATTTAAGCTAACATAAATTACAAAAATCAGTGTAGCATGGCACTTGCCGTCTGCCAGATTGACAACTAAAATAAATTAAATTTACATATGTAATAAAGCTTCCGATTAAAAAGTATTTAAGTAACAATATTTATAATTTAACAAAATTGAACTAAGCACACATTGACACATCAAAAATCTTCATTGATTATTCTGTATCTATATTTCATTGCTATTTTGCAAAATTCATATAATTTAGCGACATCCATCTCATTCAACATATTAATAACTTTTTCTTCTGTTAAAAATTCATTTCCAAAAATACTAATCCTAGTCTCTCTAAACGTTGGGCTTCTACAGATAAAATGAATGATATTCTCTCTTTCTCATAAATTGCAGATACTACATTCAAGAGGTAATACACTCCTATGTGGTATGAAATTCAGGCTTAATAATTCGCTTCGAAGCTTGACCATGGTAGCAATCACCTGAATACGATTTGAATCACAGAAGTAGTTTTTCTCTGCAAGATTGTGATTGAGTCTACTGTATGTTGTTCTAAATATTGAACCAGAAGCTTCAGCTATAGCTTCAGCTTTACTGCTCGAGACATTATCAACATCTAAAACAAAGTTTAAGTTGTATGCTTCTGATGCAAGTCTAACCCAATCTCTGTACCAACTGGTCTGATCTTGAATGGCTTTAATGACAACTTTTCTGACCAGTCGTGTATCAGGCATATTGAAGACGTTCAGGCGGTAGTCCTAGTAATATTATAACATAGGATTTTAAAATTTACAAGATAATGACAGACAGCAACACTATCATGTATACTATTATTATTTTGTGCAATTATACTGCCACAAGCTTGCTCTCTCCCACGTTGATAAAAGGGTTCAATTCGTCGAACATGTTATTGCTGTTTTTTTAAGACGCCGTCGAAGTATAATTGCAGTGCATAGATATTATTTACCTTGTTAAAATTGTGAAAACCTTGAATTCACAATAGCTTAACTTTTTTTTTTAATTCTGAAACTAACCCGAGTTTTACTTTTTTTCTTCGGAATTACTTTAGGATTCCATGAGCTAACGTCATCCCTTAGAAAAAAGCATCAAATTAGTGCGATCTATAGTACGAGTATGATATTATTTTCGTGTATATTGGCCTCGAATTGTATTTCGGCAGAACGTAATCCTCTTTGAAATTAATATTCGGTAGCGAATATCGTCGGCCGGTAACGGTGGTATAGTTAAAACCCGCCTACCTGAAACTCGCTTAAGTGAAAACACAAATAACTGAAGAAAAAAAATCATTTACAAAAAAATGCGTTTTGTGGTTTTGATTAATACAAATTTAGCATCCTTTCCTCTTCCGATTATTGTCAAAATGATAAATCCAAGACAACAACATCAATATCGCCATCACAATCATCTGCATTTAACTGAGACAACTCCTGAATTATATGTATTAATAACGTTTCTAAGTTAGGCAACTGTCTAGAGTTGGACAAGGTTCATAAGCATGAATGAGGGTCTTAAAAAAAAACAATAATTTGAATTACGATGACACAAATGATAATCAAAACATTTATTCAAGTAATAAATAAATTTGATAAATTGATATAATTCAAATATTTGTATTTAGTTTGCCAAAAAAAACATTTATCAAACTAAATATGACATTTCTATTAAATAAAAAAACAATGGCGTTCGCAGAGGCTCTATAAAACCGAAAACCGAAACCACATCAACTAACCCCAGTACCTACAACTTCTACTATCATCATCATCATTACTGTCAACCGTAGCAGTTAAATGGATATCCCTTGGGTAAATTTACATAAGTGATTCATCTTTGTCCTTCGTGTTCTAGGGGATTTTTTATTCATGAGCTTGAGAACGTAAAACAAAGTTAAAAAAAAAAAAAAAAAAAACAAGGAGAAGACGAAGAGGAAGAAATATAGTTGTACGAGTATTTCCTTCCATTGGTTCTCATCTCATCTAAATATGTTGTATATATGCATTTGATATGCTCATGTTCGAAGCAAATCCAAAAGAATATAGAATGTCCTTATTCCGTTCCTATCCTTTGCTTGGCGTTGTCTTGTAATAAAATTGAAATAAAATTAAATTTCTCAAACGCGTCTATGGTCGGATGAACTTTCGAGGAGTTGAACACCAATCTTCTTTATTGTCCTTATTTTATATATAGACACAAGGATTCCTCCTTATACCGAGACGAAAAGACGGCCATGGAAGGACTGACTGACTTCACCTTTTTTTTATTTCTTTCTCTAACACTGACTTGGCTCCATACAATCCGACTCTGAGCAAGGCGTTTACATGTGGACAATTTGCGTTTCTATTAAACTACGACTAGGATATTGAATATTGCGCTTTGGGGACAAAAGGACCAATAGAAAATCTGCATACCAAAATCAGACAACCAGAGTCTGAACTTATTGTCAGGATAAAAATGAAAAATGTGTTTTTACTGTTTGTTTATTTTTTTAATTTTTTTTTTTGATCTGGATATGCAATTGCATCATTTGAATATACATATTTTTATTTCCACTTTGTTGATTTTGTCTGATTTTCAGTATTTTTATAAATTTAAAAATAAAAAAGAACAAATTGATCACAAAGTGATATCTGATATTATTGTTGAACTGAGAAGAAGCCACTGTCGTGAAATTAATATGCTATTTGTGAAGATTTTTTTTTCAAATAATAAAACATTGCATTCAGTGCAGAATTCCTTTATGAGGACAAAGTAAGTTTGAAGTGATTCTGATTGAAGACAACAGTGTTTTTCTTTGGAAAATTTTCAGCGACTAGAAAATTGACGAAACAAATATCAGGTTATTTGAGATATTGTTTTTAAAAAAACAAACATTTTTAAAATTATTGGCGCAAAATTTTAAACAACCCATTGTTAAGGGCTTAACATTTTACTAGTTAGCAATTTCCTAAGTGCTTATTGATTGAATATCTATTTCAAAATTTTTAATCCTTTTCTAAACAAGTAAATTGCTAATTAAGCAGAAAGCTGAGCATTTGTAGGGTTTGAATTTTGATGAACACAATTATTGTTGTTATGCGTTGTAAATTATTTAAATGTTGATGAAAACCCAACATGTGCTCTAAAAAGGTATTAGTTATTTCTATTTTCATCATTTTAACTTCAATATTTACAAAAAAAAAAAAAAAAAAAAAAAATTTGCATAGTCAGGAGTCGAACCTGGGCAACTCGCGTGCAAGGCTGATATACTATCAGATTCCATAATGGATTTAGCAAATTGCTAAAAGTTAAAGTAGACATTCCGTGATTTTAACTTTAGTAAAATGTTAAAATCGTTTAAAATTAGCTCAATTATCTTTTTAGCTTAGTAAATTGCTAAAAGTGGCTTTAACATTTTACTAAATCGTTTAAAATTTTGCGCCATTAGCCTTAACTTCAAGGTTATAATGAAAAGGCTTTTTGGTAAAAGAAAACGTTTGTTATTATTTTTGTAAAAAAATGTATGCACGACTGAGAAAAAAACTCAAAATTGTTACTGTATTTGTATTTCAATCTTCAAATCTTGGCAACTATGCTCTTCTTTTCCGTATTTCTCTCCCCTCTTTCTGCTTGATAGTTTGAATTCATTCTCACCATTCTGATTTTGTGAGCCACTCGCTATTCGTATGAACCATCATACGATTGTTTAGTATGAACTGAATCCATTGAGTGCGAGTGCGAGCGCACTCTTATGGCCTTTTCAATTGGCCGTCCAGAACTGTTCTGACCCCCACAAAATGACAGTTGTTACTCCAAACAGAACAGAAAACGATTCAGAAGTTAATTATTATTGATAAAAGAAAATTGAAATAAAGTGTTTTGG
Organism: Philhelius pedissequus; assembly: GCA_910595825.1. Taxonomy (NCBI): domain Eukaryota; kingdom Metazoa; phylum Arthropoda; class Insecta; order Diptera; family Syrphidae; genus Philhelius; species Philhelius pedissequus. The sequence continues at coordinate 31,455,311 of OU343160.1, forward strand.
AAATTCTTTTTAGCCGATGTGATTTTTTTCTAATTGAATTTTCACAAATACAGTGACACATACAGTTCAGAATCAGTCAAATTACTTCCAGGTGTCTTCTTGGAGGAACGTGTTCTGGACGGCCAATCGAAAAGGCCATTAGTGTAATAAATCTAAATATTCAAATTATAGTGAGTGGCAACTGAGTGTAAGCTTGGTTTATATCTTTTTAGGTACTGAGTTTTAAATAGCGGAAGTGGTTCAGCGGTTCCACATTCTTACTGAATATAGCAAAACTAACTCGCTTATTGAAGAGGGTGGCAATGGCGCTTGATTGCTAACTAGAACGTGTGGGTTCGATCCCCATGCTAGGCGCATTCTTTTCTATACCTCCAAACTAGTGCCGTGCAATACAGGTTGTATTTAAAAAAAACCTTAGGTATTACAGGCATATAGTTAAATTTAAAAAAAAAAAAAAAGAGATCAGCTTTTCAATTACTTAACAATATTCATTTTACAATAAAATGGCGCAAAATTTTAAACAACCCATTGTTAAGGGCTTAACATTTTACTAGTTAGCAATTTCCTAAGTGCTTATTGATTGAATAACTATTTCAAAATTTTTAAACCTTTTCTAAACTAGCAAATTGCTAATTATGCAGAAAGCTGAGCATTTGTAGGGTTTGAATTTTGATGAACACAATTATTGTTGTTATGCGTTGTAAATTAATTATATGTTGATGAAAACCCAACATGTGCTCTAAAAAAGTATTAGTTATTTCTATTTTCATCATTTTATCTTCATTATTTACAAAAAAAAAAAAACAAAAAAAATTGTGCACCAGCAGGACTCGAACCTGGGCACCCCGCGTGACAGGCTGACTTACTATCAGATTTCTAAATGGATTTAGCAAATTGCTAAAAGTTAAAGTAGCCATTCCGTGTTTTTAACTTTAGTAAAATGTTAAAATCGTTCAAAATTAGCTCAATCATCTTTTTAGCTTAGTAAAATGCTAAAAGTGGCTTTAACATTTTACTAAATCGTTTAAAATTTTGCGCCAATGTATTTATTTATAAGGTACACATTCCATTACAACCTATTGCACAACTTACCCAGCGCCTTCAGTGTGGAGTTATCGATAATGGTACACTAAACAACTGCCGATGGTAAAAGTGGATGACAAATTTAGTCACCAAGCTATTTTTACATACCCCTATCATTTTTGCAGTATATAGATAATAAGGGTATTCATGAAGCCGCGTAAACGCGGTAAGCGTGGTAAAATGGTAAATGTGGTAAATGAGCTGCCAAACTTTACCAAAAAATGGTAAGCTTTTCCACATAATTTTGTGTGGGAAAGCTTACCATGTGAGTTTGGTAAATGTGAAAAACTTATGTGTCATAATCTTGGTATAACTATCTCTCTTCCTCTTATTATTTTTGGCAGACATTTTAAATGAGAGTAATAACACTGTTATTATAGGCAAGTTAAAGGAAGAAAAAATAATCATTTACCACATTTGCGCAAGTTGATTTTTATAAGTGCGTTCATGCAATGTGCTTGGTAAGCTTTTCAATTTTACGACGTGGGAAAGCTTACGCATGAATACCCTTAATCTGAATTGTATTGAATTTGTCTGATTGTCTTCTGTGGTTTGATTAGCCTACGCAGCGGCTTGAAATTGTATATATTTTCTGGGTCTTTGCTGAATGCAACGTTTACTTCGCGAAATTAAAAGATATATTCAATTCTTGATCTTGATGCCAAATACAAGAAAACATTGACAGACCTGCTGTGGCCTTAGGGAAACGAAAAGACAACCCAAGCCTTTGTAAAATCTATGTAAATATAAGCGAAGAAGCAATTGACCTTAACCATCAAATGGGGCCCTTATGATTGCTCAGAATTCCGGTTAAGAAAAAGGAAATCAACGATTCTTACATTACTATATATATGTACCTTAGGTGCAAATACGGGATTGATCTACATATGCCTAAACCTAGCTAGTATTTCCTTTACTTACAGATGTTTTGTTTGGTAGGCATGTCCCTCAGGGGTGGGGTGGAAGACTTGCCGTGCTGGAACGCTGGTTTCCACGCGACAGGACTTTCAGCGTTTTATAGATCAGAGTCGTTCTTCACAATCCGTCTTTACAGACTAGACCGAATACTTCTAAAATAGCTTTCCTCTCAAGGCAGACCAGCACCTTACATTCATCCGCTATCTTACGACAATGTCTATGCTTCCGCCCCGTATAACAGGACTGGACAAGAATTAGAAAGGGTTTTACTACTTAGATACGTTCTGAATCCAAGCAAATAATGTTTGCCGATAGTGAGTCTTCTCTTGATTCCAGTTAGACAAAGTCTGTGACTAATTCGACTTAAAAATCAATAAATACGTGGTGTGTATGTGTATAGATCTGTGCCGATATTCAACTATTTCAGCAAGTGAAGAGAGATGGTTTAATTCCGTTTAGAGGTGCTCCGATTTCCCGGGACAATTCGCACAAATTCTTCGATAATATTACTAATATGATAATAATGTATTTACGTAAAAATTAATTCGATTAAACTTCTTATTTTGTTTAAAAACTCAATGCCAAATTATTCTCTTTAAAGAAAGCACATAATATATTTTCAGCCGTTCTTACGTTTTTTTCGTGAGTGTTGGCTTCGACAATATTGTTTTGGATGATGGAATTTGTTTGACATTTGTAATATATTTTGTTATTTTAGAATGCTTCATTAGTTCGCTCTTACCGGCTGTCATTGCCGAATCACATGCTCGGTGACTTTACGACTTTAATGGATTGTCCTTTACCGACTCAAGTCAGTTCTTGAAATCAGGAAAAGCCAACCAAGAATTTTGAAATATTTTTGAAAATGAGGAAACCTCTAATTTTTTTTTTAGGTTACTCATCATCTGCAATTAATTATATTATTTCTAATAATAAATGTTACTTATAGGAGGTATTATAAACTGATTTTTTAACTCACATTGGGATTTAAGAGACAAATTAATGATAATGTACAATAAAGATTGTTCTGCATTTTTAAATTGAAAAAAAAAACAAAACAAACTTCCAATTTTTTTTTTTTTAATTTTGGTTTAAAATAGTCTTTAAGCTTTCTAGGAGGTTCTGCGTAAAAAATTTCATAAAAATCAAATTAACCGTTTCTCAGAAAATCGAAATTAAAAAATATGGTTCTACTAGAGATACCAGAATTAGCAATATTTTCCAAAAAAAAAAAATTATCAAAAGGACCCTTTTCCTTCATTAATTAATTGATTTTTGTTTATAAAAATTGTTTAAGCCGTTTTTGAGAAAAATTAGATTTTTGTATTTTGCCAAAAAAATGTAGGGGAACTACTGTTATTGGGCATATTACCGAAAAAACGATATGTACCAAGTTTGAAGCAAATCCACCAAAAAGTTTATGCTGCAGACTCGAGGACAGACACACAGACAGGAGGAATTGGGGGACCCAATTTTTGGTGTTCTCTATGATCGCTATGTCATGTTTGATTGTTAGAAAAAAAAATCTAAAAATCTAAATCTAATCGCAAGTAAAAACGAATTATATTAATTAATTTTACGAAATACAAATTATTTCGTTAATTTTCTGCTAATAAAAAAAAGAAATGCTTATAAAGTTTAAATTAATACAAATACCTTTACCCATATTATGTTTGCATATTGTTTTGGGCGAGGCTCGGCTCATCTTTAACATTTTGAGCATTTACTTACAAATTCATTAAAACCCTTATGTTACTTTAGTATCTAAAACCCCTTCCCATATTACGCAAGTGATATCATTTTGACTGACGACATGAGCTCATTTTTGAAAAAAACAACAATAACAGCAAAATCAAGCAAATTAAAACAAAGTTTTGATAAATATTCTTTTTGATTGACAAACTCTTATATATTCTTATTATTATTAATTTAAATTATTAATCTCTTATGAGAATAACAATAAACGTGAAATCGAAAAAAATCTATCTCCAATTACAAGTTCACGTTCTGACTTTTAGGCGGCGTAGTAGGCAACTTACCAGGTGTCAATTGTGTTTTTCTTTTCTAAATTTGTATGTATTCAACACCTAGACAGCTATTCAATCTACTGCTTCAGCTATCTCACCATTGGGTTCGGCCAATAATACCGATATACCTATAATTTACATTTATATTAATAATATATAGTTATTTTTTATATATAATTATTTAAACAAATAAAACTAACCATTGTAATTTGTTTCATTTAATTAATGTTTGATGGCGCGATATTATTTTTTTCAATATTAAATATTAAAATATTTCATGTAAAATATTTAAAAAGAAAATATTTTACATGAAATATTTTAATGCACGACTGGATCGCACGTACTTGCTCCTATGTTCGATTACATTATTATGCAAAATATCCTTAAGAGAAACGGCTATATGCATTTTTAAAATCGTTTTTTACTTAATTTTTTATATATAAAAAAATTTCTAAAAACAAACAGTGGTATGAACATTTTAAATATTTAATAATATAAACTCAAAAACAAAATTTCAGAAAAAATCGTGCACCCGTTTTCGAAATATTGAATTTTCAAAAATCCAAAAAAAAAATATTTTTCGAAAATTTTGAAATGCAGTATTATTTAAGATTCGAAACAGATCATGTATAATTTTTTTTATTCAAATCCACTCAGCCGTTTATGAGAAAGTAAAAAATCAATAAAATGGTTGTATGACAGGTACCGTAAGTAACAAAATATTTATTTTATTTATTTTTTATAAATAACATATACAAATTATACTTTTAATAAATAAGTTATAAGAGCACTAGCAGCTTAATACTATCGGCTCTTTGGTAAAAATATGAAATCATAGCTTAATATTAAGTAAATTTAGTAATTTATTTATAGTTACAATATTAGATTGGGAGGTTCTTGTAATAGATCAATAATGTTTGGTTTCGAATTGATTGTTTTAAATATTTCGCTTGAGAAGAGGAGGCAAGGACCAAGTAGATGGCTGATGGTGAGATTATCTTGGCAGTTGGGGCAAGTCGGTGGTAATTCTTTTTTCAGTAGATGTTGATGTGTTAGACAAGTGTGACCCAGTCGAAGCCGGACAAAGTTCGCTATCATTTCTTTTGGATTTTGTGTAGGGTAGATAGCACGTATTTTACATGGATTGATCGTTTTGTAGTGGTGGTGGTATTCTTTCCATTCCCTGATTTCCGTTTCCAGTAATTTGTTGTGAACTGACATTTTCAAGTCACGTTGGGTATATTGGTCAAAAAAATAGACCGGGGCAAGACAAGTGTTGTTGGCAGCCTTATCTGCCAGCTCGTTACCCTGTACTACAACGTGTCCAGGGTCCACAATAGTTTTATTTTGGAGGGTAACAGCAAAATATTTTAAAAATCATTTTTGGTAAGAATGTAGAGTATACTCAAGTGTGGGCACTACACCAATTTTCATCAAAATCGTTAGAGACGTTTTCGAGTAAATTAAGATGGTAGAAAGATGTGTATGGCAAGTGCGTATAAAACAACGATTCAAATATCTATTTTGGAAAATCACCTAAAACGCCTAAGTACCAAGCTTGAACAAAATCGTTTCAACCGCTTAGGCTGTAGATCGTTCTACAGACTGACAGACATACAGAGAGACAGACGAAATTGCCGGACCCAATTTTTTGGTGTTCTCTATCATCGTAATGTCAACTTTGATACAAATCTCGAGTTCGATTTTTTTCCAAATGCAAAACTTGCCCTATAGTACCTACATACATATGTACATACATATATCGCAAGTAAAAATGAAAACAATGAAAGTCAAGTGGTTCTTTTGGAAATGATTTCGCAGTATAATATATTTTTTGAATAAGTATAAAATACAGTGTTTGCTGTTAATTTCTCAGAATTTATTCATTTTTACAACAACAACAGAAAAAAAGTCATAAAGAAATAAAATGCCTTCCTTTGATTAAATAAAAAAAAAACATTTTAAAGTGTTTTTGTATATTCGAGCAAAAAATTACACATCACTGACCGAAAGCAAAACCGTTGTTGACTCGCATTAATCAGAACTTAATAGCTTGCTGTAAATTTCCCTTAAAGGACATAACAACAGGGAACAGGGCCGAGGGCGGATCAACGAGTAGTAGAGTAGGTATATTTAGTAGGGTAGTGTCAAACAAACTGAAGTAAAAACGAATACCAACTGCACAATAAGTGCTTAAAAAGCCTACTGATGTTCAACATCAGAATCCATTTTGCTTTTAGTCCTTAGTAGCATCCAATTTGCCACTCCGCACTTCACTTTGTTGCTACAGCGATTCAATCCGAGCCCACTCGTCCTTACCATCATTTATGTTCCAGCTTTCAAAGTTTGCTTGAATTGGGTATTCATTTCAACAACATTCATGTCTATATAAATATCCTTTCAGGAATTAATTGTCCGGCAAATTCAAAATTTCCATATCATTACTGCTTGCATGTTTTTCATCATAAAATGCGTGTGATGTGCCTAGGTATATTCTAGAATGGTAATGCGTTATGTGGCCTACTGGCCCAGTAGCCCAATGGCCAGAATACACTTTGTCCATTCACAAAAAACAGATCCCTCATGAATCCGTGCAGGTATGTACAATATTTGCATATCGGTAACCGACAAAGGATATCAGCTTCAGTGCCCACAGAAGCTTTTATAAATCCTGAATTTATAAAAACTGGATTGTGTGTCAGTACACACATCACACACATATTCCAGTACAAGTCCAGAACCCAGGACATGATCCTGTTTGAGTGAATTTGAAATAACGTAAGAATAAAAAAAAAAACGCTAAAATACATACAACGTGCCAACAAGGCAGACACAAGCCAAAGCAAATATATTATTATTTATCCATATTTTAGGTTTCCGGATAGGTTTTTGTGAGCTTTTCAGTTGTGTGGTCTTTTCAGGCAGTACGGGCAGGACGAATAATAATTATTAATATTTTTTTCCCCATTTTGATTTATATTCGTATTTCTTGTTGTTTCTGGTGTTTGAGTGTGCACTCCCCATTTTTATTTTTTAGGGTATACCTACTGTGACTGTAAATTATGACAACAACGTGCGGGGAGTCCTCGCGCTCTGCGATCCGGGCGGCTGTCGGATGTCGGTCCATAGAGTCCAAGACCAAGCCCTCAGCAGACGGGCAGTGAGCGAATATTTTATTTGCATTTTTAATAAAATTATACGAAGCTCGAGCAATTCAATTAAATTAAAATGTGACAGATAGCACGAGTAGTAGGTATGTATATAAATATGTAGTTGTTTGCATTTGCATTGGTCGCAAGAACGAATGTCTGTTCTTCTTTAATAGCACCCTTTTTGTTTTAGATATACTTTGAGAGACTTATTATATTTTTGATGAGCCATTTTAGAACAGGATACAATTTTTGTTTCATTTTTTTTTTGTGTGTCAAAGTAAATTAATGTCAAGGAAAAGGGTATACAGTAATACCCGGATAAGTGCCTCTTCCTTAAGTACCTAACCCATTTGTTTTTTAGAACCAACAAAATTCTGAGAATTTTTTCATATAAAACTCATGGTATGAGTACCCCGCTTTACTACATTCCCCGCTTAACTGCCTTCTATTTTGTATACTTTTATTGAAATTTCCCTGACAAAAATATTTTTAAGTACACATTTGAAATCAAGTGATAAAATACAGAAGTTTATTTTCCGTCAGCGCTTCCTTTTGGCTTATGCTTTAAAATTCATAAATAAATAAGTAATTTAAAGTATTTTGGTGATATTAATTCTGATTTTACTAAATTGACTGGTCATCATAGATTTATTGCTCAAAGTTTCCCCTCAACATAGGTAAAGGGTTTCATGGCAAAGTTAGGTAATTGACACCAAGGGCTGTCTGCTGATCTATCAAAGTCTGTTGTGTCAAGGACCACCGTGGGCCTTATACCTGCTAATCTACTAGAGCTGTATCAAGTGCTACCAGGGTAATATACCTGTTGATCCATTCTAGTATAAACGTTATATTCCGTGTCAGATAACCAGTTTCCAGATACCTGACAAGCCAGTGGTGCCAGCACGTAACTTGATACAATCGAGCATTGATCATCGTCGTTGAACTCCAAACAAATATTTTTTGTTTGTTTTTATAATCTACACGCGCTCAAGGGATTATGAATACCATTTACATGTTTAAACGCAGCGTGAGCGTGGGGGTGAGATTAAGGAAGAGAAAGAATGATAGGAAAGATGTGTGGCGCGATATTCGGAGACTGTAGGTGGTTGTTGTCTCGGATTTTATCTGCAGGGATGGCGGCTGAACTAATGCGGAAAAATGTCCGTGTCTTATTTATCGATGTCCCTTATAATTCGCATTAATTTTTTTATTCTTTGTCATATTTTATAGGTATACTAGTTTTACACAATCACATGTTGTTAGTTCTATGCCTAAACAGCATGTAATGAGTAAAACCAGCAACTCATTGTATGACTTTTATTTTTAGAATTGGTTTTTAATGGAAAAATAAGAAGACATAGACTACGGCAGGGATCGAACCTGTGACCATGAGGTTGACAGGCGAACACTCAACTATCTCTCTACGGCCACCACGTGGCAGCACGTAACTTGAAACGAGTTTCATTTTGACTTGTACTAAAGAAAATTATTGTGAACTAGAATTTGAAATGTCAAATAGTATTTTTTAAATTAAAATTATTTTCTCAATTTTAAGATCCGCATTGGACATGATATTTTTGATTCAGAAAATGAAGATGACGAAGCTTCTAATGCCAAGGTCAAAAGAAAATATTGAATATATAATAGCAACCAATTAGTGTTGTGTGAAAATGAGTAAATATTAAGAAAAAAAAAACATCGACAAAATATAAAACTTTTTTTTTTTTAGTTTTGTCAAGAATAAGTAAAGAATGTTTCCGGTGGATATTCAACACCATTCAAATCCTAAGAAGCGTAAGAAGTACTTCGGTTCTCCCATATTTACAACTTAGTGCAACATTGAGTCCGATAGCCTGTGGGAGTTATCAGACAAATGTGGGAACAAATGTGTTACCAGGTATGGCAGAAACAACCGTAGAGACCCTTTCAAACGCTGCTTCCAGCCCAGCGCACTGAATTAATGTTTATTTTATAGCTTTCATATTTTTTTGAATGTAGGGGCCTCCACCCATGCCATTTAAGTTAAGCTGATTATTTCGCAGCTTAAATTTCACTATTATATGTTTTTAAAATTACTCCAAATAAAAAAATAAAAACGGTTTAAAAAATATACTCTCATTTCTCATATCAACGAAATATAACCCAATTCTTAAGATCTTTTTGCGGAGGACCTTTCTGTGTTAAATGAATTTTTTAATTTTTCCCAAAAGAAGCCGCTTGTTTTCCTTCCTTGGGAGGTTCCTCTGGCCAAGTCATGATGACTACTCATAAATCTAGTAATAGTCTCCAACTAGTTTTTGTTAATGGACATGTTTTGCTTGGGTTCCATATTTGTTTTTTTTTTGGAAATACTCCCGACGACGATTACTAAATTCTATCGACTAAAAACGTTTGTTTCATACGTCTGTTTGAAATTTGTGTGCTGCCAATTCTGACGATACAATCGAGCGAAATCGATTGAACCGAATTAGATGTTGACAGTGCTCGATTGTTTATTTATTTATTTATTCATCAATAGATTTGATATAAAATTCTGCTGATAACAAATAGTTCTATTTACATTAATTTTAATTACTTATTCTAGCTCATCTTGAATGAAATAAATTTTGAACAACATTTTTGAAACTATCCCTTCTCATTGACAGGTCGACTTCACTGCAAATGGAGTTATACGATGTTAAAGAACGAGTTACATGATTATTTAAACCATAATTTGTACGATGAGTGGGAACATAAAACAGATTATTTCGTATTCTTAGATTTCTTTCTGGAACGTACTAAGAAACTTACGCAATTAATTCTTCAGAATTTATACAATTAGTTGATATGTCTTTTATAAAAAAGACGCACTGGGCTTGTCTGCGGCTTTTAAGGGTTTTTAAATCTAATAACGCACATCTTGAAAAGTATGCAGGCATTCCTCGAGAACCTTTTTTGTATATCTTTTCTATTCTTGTAATTGCATTTTCGTAAAATGGTGACCAAACTACTCAGACATACTCTAATATGGGCAACACTAATGAAACAAAAATTGTCTTCAAAGTATACACATCCTTAAAAACGCGAGAAGTTCGTTTGAGGAAACCTAACATAGAATTAGCTTTCTATACAATTAAATCAATGTGGGAAGAAAATGTGAGCTTGGAATCAAAGATAACACCGATATCTTTCACCTCAGTGACCCTTAAGAGAGTTTCCATTCCAAATTTATAAGTAAAAGTTAACGCAGTTAAGGTTCTCTAAGCACTAAAAATCTTACATTTTGATGTATTTAGTTCGAGATGATTATTTCAGCACCAATTTAAAAAATAAATCAATATTGTTTTGAAAGCTTACACAGTCACTAACTGCGGATATTTGCCTATACAATTTAATGTCATCTGTAAACATCACACAGTCACAACAATTAAAAATGCCAGGAATATCATTTACAAACAAAATGAACAATATTGGTCCCAAGTGACTACCTTGTGGGAGACCCGAATCAACCTCTATAAATATTGATGTAAAACCATCAATCTGGATGATCTGCTTACGATTTGACAGATAGGACCTCAAACATTTCAAAAAGTTTGTACTAAGTCCCAGCTTTAGAAGTTTGTGCAATAATAGTCCATGGTGAACTCTGTCAAATGCCTTAACAAGATCTGTGTATAAGACATCGACTTGCTTTTTGTCTTCCATAGATCTTAAGCAAAGTTGGGAAAAAAGGCACAAATTAGTCGAAGTTGATCGGCCACTACTAAATCCATGTTGTTTTGACGTTATAGATTCCTTGACTACGAAAAGTAGCCTCTGAGTCACTAACTTTTCAAATAAATTTGGTACGGCCGGCAGGAAGTTTCGATATTGGTCTGTAATTTTTAACGATGTGCTTAAGCCCACTTTTGTAAATTGGGTTAACAAACGATAACTTCCAATCATCAATAAAAACACCAGATGATAAAGATTTATTAAAAATAATCTTAAGAGCGTAGCAGAGACTCGTGGCACATATTGGCAATAAGAGCGGAGGAATTTTATCCACTCCAGCTTTTTTAGTTAAATCGATTCGATCGTAAACTCGATTGTATCAATTTACGTACTGGCATCCCAGGTCTAAATAAGCTACTAGGTACGGTCGAACTTCACTCTAAACTAGAATACCCTAAAATAGTATACCAGATCCAGAAGTAGTTGTAAGAATCACTTAAGACCCAGAACCAGAACAAGGAATTAATTCAACTATCGCTTTATTACCAGAATACAAGTGACCCAGACTGAAGAACGCCTCTAACAACAAATTATTAAACTAAAAAATTTGTTTTGAGTATTGAAGAGCTGTCTTTAATTAAGACTTTTTAATAATGTCCTAAAGGCCTTCAGTTAGAGTTTCGAGTTTCCTTCATTACGACCCTGGCTAACCGGAGAGCAAAACATCTGCTGGAAAGCAAAAATCACATCATAAAGGGAAAATGTACTTTTTGTTATTTTTTTCGAAAACGAATAAATTTATCTATTTCTTCCAAGTCTTGTATTATGCATTTTTTTAGGAATTTTCTTGAACACTAGAAAAAAAAATATTTTCCTTAAACAAAAATCAACGGTATCAGTACAAATACTCGTACATATAAAAAAATCCTTGAGAATTTTGATTTTATAAACAACTCCCAATTCAATCCATCTTTACCAATATTGTCTAAGAAACTTTATTTAATTTTGGGTAAACATTTTTGTAGAGAGCTAAATTAAAATCCAACATGAAAAATTCTTTCAGTTCGCGTCTATTTGACATTGTCACTGGCAGATCCATAGAAAATGTTTACCCACAACCCAACGCAACTCCGGAAAAGAAATTTAACTTCAATAATTTAAAATTCCCTTCTCACTTATAGAACAATTTAAAATGTTTATTATAATTTTGTTACTAAATTTTGATGGAGCTTATAATTTTGATAGATAAGCTTTCATAATATCAAGCAGTTTGATAAAATGTCTCAGGTTTTTCTAAGCTTTCAACCGAGTTGCGGAAAATTAATTTACCTATATAATTTTTCAATTTATTCGTAGTTTGCAAATCGTATCCTTAATGTTGCATTTATAAGCCAAGACACAGTGAATTTATCTATACAAGAATCTAAACATAATCGTGTGTACACATTTATGTGTATGTATATAAATACGCAATCGTTTTCTTGAAAACAAAATGGTTTAATAGCCCAACAGCGTTTAACTATTTGAAAAACGTTTTTTTTGAAACACAAACATTATTTAGGTTTTTTTTTGTCATTTTAATAGTTTAATAATAATCCTTGCACGAACCTATCTTGTTTTTAATGTTTCTCAGTAGAGACGATTTTTTTAAATATTGTTTTCACAAAAAAAAAAAAAAAAAAAAAAAAAACAGTTCCAGAATCCGTCTTCTGAAATACTCACCTACTATTTTATTTTCCAAAAATCACTTATTGAAAAGAGTGAATTGATCTTACCTGTGATATATGTAGGTACTATAGGGCAAGTTTTGCATTCTTAAACAAAATAGAACTCGAGATTTTATTCAAACTTGACATTACGATGATAGAGAACACCAAAAAATTTAGTCACGCAATCCCGTCTGTCTGTCTGTCTGTACAACGCTCTACAGCCTAAACGGCATAAGCGATTTTCTTCACACTTGGTATTTAAGTGTTTTATGTAAATTTCTAAAATAGACCTTTGAAAAGTTTTTTGTGGGTCCAAAAATAACGGTACCTGCCATACAATTTTTTCTACCATCTCAATTATCTCGAAAACAGCTCTAACGATTTTGATAACAAAAAATGTGTGCACTATCTTGGGTATACCCTACATTTTGGTCAAAACAATTTTTAAAATATTTTGTTATTAACGGTACCAGCCATAAAACCATTTTTTTTTTTATTTTCAACTTTTTCATAAGTGCCTGGACGGATTTCGATCAAAATCTGTAATTAGGAAGTCAATCAAATTATAAATAACACTGCATACCATATTTTTCGAAAAATATTTTTTTGGATTTTTGAAAAAAAAATTATTTAAATCTATTTATGTATTTTAATTATGTAAGTTGGGAGAGTAAAATGTATGTACATACATATGTAGATATGGAACCTTGTATATAAAATAATGCAAATGAAGGATGTAAGTGCAATATTCATACATAAGATTCATGTGCTTTTTAAAGACACGTCAAATGTATATATAAATGTATGGGACCTAAATTGTATTTGGTATTCAGTGACGTAAGCAAAAATTCGTAAGAAGGGAATAATAATAAAGGTAGCAATTAATGGATAATACACATAATTAAATGTTTTTATATTGCTTAGTCGTTATAGTTTGAGAGAAAACAAAGATACAATTTGAATGCGTGGATAAATAAGAAAAAAATTTCTAAGATCGTTGGAGCGGTTTTTTAAAAAAATAATTGTTTATGTACAAAATTTTGAAAAGATTTTTAGAAAAAAACTGATACGCCATTTTAAAGATATTATTAATATATATATATAATTCAAATTTCAAAAAAATTCAGTGACTGATTTTTGAAAAATCGATTTTTCAACAAAAAACATTTATTTATTTTTTAAAAATCGAAAACATTTTTTTTTTTTGAAAATTTTAGTATTCAGTCTTATTAACAATTTTAGTGGGCATTTGTATAAAAAAATTATTTTAATCGTTTCATGCAATGCTGAAAGTAGAGTGTACTAATTTAAGAACACACACATTTTTTTTTTAATTCTTGGAGCCGTTTTCGAGAAATACATTTTTTTCTTAACGTTTTTTTTTAACATTTTTATGGGAGGTACCGTTATTTTTTATTTCTGAAAAATAGCTTTCTAACCTATTCAAGATAATGTCAAAAAAACACAAAATACGAAGTTTCGAAAAAATCTATTGAGTCGTTTTCGAAATTTTGAGTTTTCAAAAAAAAATTTATTTCCAAAAAAAAAATTTTTTTGGAAAATTTTGGTTTACAGTAGTCTTTAAACTTACCTACAGCTTCTGCGTAAAAAAATTCCTAAAAATCAAATTAACCGTTTCCCAGAAAATCGAAATACAAAAATAGGTTCTACTAGAGGTACCAAACCTAACAATTGTTTTCCAAAAAAAATTATCAAAAGGTATCCTTTCTATTCATTAATGAACTGATTTTTTTTATAAAGAAAAATCAGATTATTGTTTTTGGCAAAAAAAAAATGTATGGGAGCTACTGTTATTTGTCGTATTTCGTAGTTTTTTTAAATTATCTTGAAAAGTTAAAAAACTATATTCCTAAAATAAAAAACAACGGTACCTCCCATACAAATGTTAAAAAAAAACCGTTAAGAAAAAATTCATTTCTTAAAAACTGCTGCAATAATTCTTATAAAAAATTGTGTATGATCTTAAATTAGTACAGTCCACTTTCAAGTATAAAAATATTTCTTTTTTTCGTTCTTATTAACGGTACTTCCCATAGAACCACTTTTCATATTTTCGACTTTCTCAACTTAGGATCAACCGATTAAAATAATTGTTCTTATACAATTGCTCCCTAAGGTTGTTCATAAAACTGCATACCAAACTGTTAAAAAAAAATTTTCGATTTAAAAAAAAATAAATAAAAATTGTATTTTTTTTTTTTTTTGAAAATCTGGTTTTGAATATTATGTGTATATTAATAATATCTTCAAAATGGCGTTTCAATTTTTTATTCTAAAAATTTTTCAAAATTTTATATATAAAAAATTAATTTAATTTTATAACGATTTTTGAATGTTTACTGGGGGCATACGATCGAAAAACAAAAAAAATGGTGTTACTATGGTTCCAAAAATAAAAATTTTTTTCCAAAAAAAAGATACCAAAATGTTCGTTTTCCCTTTATTAATGCACTTATTTGTTTTTTATAAAAATTGTTGGAGCCGTTTAGCTCAAAAAAAAAGTATATGGGAGCGACTGTGTTTGTCGTCTTAAAAAATAAAATGCACGACTGGATCGTACGAACTTGCTCTTGTAACTAACAACTTTCGTGTAAAGTAGTAGCTAACCACTGACGCTGTTACTAGGTATAGGTAGTCTAGTATAGTTATCATGTGCAAGTTTAAGGCCGAAGTATGTATAAGATTACCTTGATTCTTAGAATAATGAATTGTCAAATACAAATGTATACTTAAATGGATTTTGATTATGTAAATTAGGAGGGTAATGTGTATCTACCTATATAGATGGCACATTGGTATGTAAATATATACATACATATCTTTGTAATGAAATTGAATGGTGTATGCCCAAACCCGAAACCCAAAAAACTGAAAATCAGAAAAACCGTAAATGAAAAAATTCCACTTCCCGAAATCCACTAAACCAACAATATTTATAAAGCTATGATATCCGCATATTTAGAGTACAACCGCTGCCATATTGTTCTCGAGCATTTAAAAACATTCTTCTATTTCTTGGTGTTAAACGTTCAGAATAAGGCCTTAAGTCTGATTGATGAGATAGATTTCAATTAAGGAAGCATTCGTTTTCGTTGAGGTATCGTCGATATGCCTTTCTCGTCATAACATATTTTTGTCGTTTCCTCCTTTTATACAAGTTGAAACACCTACTGCATAGTAAACTAAATCAATACATAAAAACCTACAGAAATATCTTTATCTTGTATTGACAAAATAAGTAGAACATTAATTAGCATAATCTGCAATAACCTGAAAAATTAATTGGGTAACAATATTTTTTGTTTGAAACGCTTTTAAGGGTCTACGAAATATCTTTTTTTTAGGTAGGTTTTCACACTGAAAAGGCTATTTTATTACTTTTCCTTGAGTCCTATAGTCCTGTATAAATATAAATTGGTTTTCATATCACTCTTATGAATCCAATCAACCCAAACGGCAGTTAACAATTACAATGATCCTTTTCAACCTCACAGGCTGTGAGCTCAAGTTTCACAAGTGAAGCAATATTTTTTTTAAATATAAGCAGAGATTTATAATTTCTTTCCAACATCCCGCAGAACCTTAAATCATCCCTATCATTTCAATTCATAAGTCGCAAGAAAAAAAAATGAAGTTACAAAAACCGCCCATCTTCGGAACATGGACGAACGCCAGATGATAATGAGATACTCTCGAATCAACAGTGAAATTAAATTATAAATGTAGCTCCCTTTCGCTCTGTATTTTCATTAAATTTTTATTTTTTTTCCCTTCGGTCCAGACTTTCAAAAGTGCCTGCTTGATGTCCTTACTCGCTGCTAATTGACTTCAATTTCTTCTGCCCATCATGTTAAGAACTTTTTTCTTTCAATTTTCTCCAGCCTTCAGCTATCCTTTTGTCTCAGGAGTAAAAAAATAAAAAATTGTGAAAGAGGAAAAAACTGATGGATATTGGAGCGAAAAACAATTATCTATCGATCTCACAATGCTTTGGCAAAATGATAAAAATATCCTCAGTGTTCAAAAGACAATACAAAATTTAAAAAATAATAATAAAAATACAAACCTAACTGCCTTGCTTGGGTTTCGAAAACAAAAATAAAATAAAATTGAGCATCCATCTGTCACTAATATTCCAAGGATCCGTGTACAGTATTTCGTGTACATATTGTTGTTTTAATGTTGATGCTCCCCGAATCATGAAAACCAATTTTAATTTGCAACACTGACAAGAGTGACAGTAATGTCAGCAAGTTTGTTCAATTATCACATCAGTTTGCTTTATCCAAACTGAACAGAACCGTCCTGTTTCTGTCCATGAACCATGATGTCCTGTCCCATCGATTGATTCTACTTGAAAGGCAAACATCCCTTTGCGAATGTGTTCTCGTTCGGTCAGATGGTACATCATCTGCGACTGGGTTCCGATTTCGATTTCGATTCCGACAGTGGGGCAAATTCTTTTGTATTGTTTCGAAATAAACCGTTGTCTCTGATTGACAAAACAAGAGAATTCTCCATTATAGCAGTGCCCCATCAATACCACTGAAATGGCCACATCATCTTAGCTTCTTCCAAAAGTACCCCAAAACAAAAAAGTACTCCATCTATATTTGTCCTACTCAAGCTATTGAGTTATCCACCATTTTTCTGGTTGTTCATTCCTCAGCTTTGATATTATTTATCGAAACGTGTTGGTGGTGAAACAGAAATTGAGATACAATATATTTCACTTACCGTCACCCTATGGTCCTGATCGTACGTCGTCGCCGTAGTGTCGTACTCGTATAGTTGTACATAATATGAGTCCCATACTCCCTCTTGCACAGGAAGCTATACTATGAGGGGGAAATTGTCTTGTCCCGATAGCACTTGACATCGGCAGCGACAAGCTATCATTGTCTGGAATTTTCGATGTTCACTGTGTGTCCCATATTCCCTGCCTGACTGCCTGACTGGTTCATATGCTCGTGTTGAAGCAATTGCATTTGATTATAACCAGTTTTCTCCTTATATTATTTTTTGTTCCTGGCATATTCGCCCTCGTGCTCGTAGCCGCACTGCTTCTAAAAATGTTCGCCAGAGAAATTCATAGAATTGCTTATTTGATAGAGCTTGTTAGTTGCTACGTGCTGCTGAACGATGAAATTGTCTGCTTCTGCTGAATGATCTGAATTCGTGTTTCTGAGCGGAATACATTGGCAAAAAAAAAAAAACAATTGTGGAACTTATTGTGGGCGTATAATTGAGGATAGCTCTATAGCTAAAGCTTTTGGCTGGATATGCATTACAGATGACTTATGGTTTGTTGAGAAAAAGATGTAATCTCGGTGGAAAATTGATTTCTTTTGATTTTTATTTGGTTACAAATTAATTGTTTTTTTTTTAATTGAGATTTCCTAAAAATGGAATTGAACTTATAGTCCTTTGAACGGATTTGCATAAAATTTGGTACTGACAATTTTCGGGGGATTCTCTAGAAGAAAATTTGTATAAATATGATTTTCTGGTTTTTAGCGAAAAATTCGCATACTGCAAATACAGTTACTATCAATTTTAGTGGTAGAAATTTTCCAGACAAAATTGACCTAAATATTAACAAATTTCAAGAAAAAAAGTTTTGGATTCGTAAAAAAATCGAACTTGCGATGTCATGATCGTAAAATGGGTCCGCCAGTTTCATCTGCCTGGCTATATGTCTGTACCGACCGCTGAAGCGATCTTATTCAAACTTTGCTCTTAATCGGTTTAGGTGATTTGCTCGATTAGTTTTTCTAATCTGTTTTTTTTTTTATCCGAAAAATACGGGTGCCTGCCATACAATTTTGTTTGTACCAAAAAATATAAATCTTAATTTTCGCGAAAACGGCTCTAACAATTTGGATAAAAAAAATCCGTGCACAATTAAAAATAAATTTGTTTTAGTTTTTTTTTTGTTGTTTTAATAAAATGTTATTAATGGTACCTGCCATAGAAATCTTTAACTGCTCATCGGATTTCAATGAACATTTTTATACAAGAGGTCCTTCAGTATCAAAAAATATTGCAAAGCAAAATTATTGAGAAACATTTTTTTTATTGATTTTTGAAAAAAAAAATATATTTTTTTTTTGAAAATTCAATATTTCGAAAACGGGTAGACGATTTTTTTTTATAATTAAACTGTTAAATTTATATTACTACATACTTAAAATTGAGAGAAACTTTGTTTTTTTTTAGATAATAATATTTGTATAGGAATAAAATAAAATGGACGACTGTATCGTACAAACTTGCTCTTGTAGCTAACAACTTTAGTGTTACTTATTGACGCTGTTGGGTATAGTTATCCTATGCAGATTTAAAGCCGATGTAGGTAATATTACCTTGATTCTTAGTAATGAATTTTCGAATGCATGATTCAAGGAATATTTACATAGGTACCTACCTACTAATGTATATTTAAATGGTTTTAATTGTGTAAATTATAGGAGGGTAATAATGTAAATATGTACATACATTATTACATATGTATACAATGAAAGTAAATGGTGTATAGATGGGAAAGAATAGTTTTTTTTAACTTATTAAAACGGCCAAAGCCATCACCTTAATCGGTGTTTCGAAAATACGAAGAACACCATTAGATGACACAGATCACTGAAAATTTTATAGAAACGTATCTCGAAAATTTTAGGAAGATTTTTTATTTTAAGTTTTTTGAAAACAATTTTTTTTTTGAAATTTTGGTATGTACTTTTTTGATTTTATTAATGTACATGCTATTATAAAATTTAAAATGATTGTTTTTTAATAGTTTTAAAAATAGAAAAAAAAAAAATTTTTTAAATTAATTTTAATTAGAAAAAAAAAGTTATTAAAAATTTTGATATGCAGAATTAGTTGGGCTGCTTAGATCTTCTCAGATATAAAATTTGAACGATATCCAATGTACCGTTACCGAGAAACCCGAAAATTAAAATAACCGTTATATGAAAAGTATTTTTAATAGAATTTTCCCTTCAGCTTGGTTCAGACTAGATGATAGATATTGCCAACGAAAAAATTTTCATTAAAATCGTTAGAGCCGTTTTCTAGAAAATAAGATTTTCCTAAATGGTTATATGGCAGGTACAGTTATTTTTAGGCCTAAATAAAAAAATTCAATTTCACCTCTGAGGAGTACCAAAAGAATCACATATACCAAATTTGAAGGTAATCGCTTAAGCCGTTTAGGCTTTAGCTCTTTATACATACAGACGGACCTGACAGACATTTTTTGACGATCAGTTTTTTAATCTTCCCTATGATCGTAATGCCCTGTTTGATTGTTAGAATTTTACGTATAATCGTAAGTAAAAATGTACGACTGGATCGCACGTACTTGCTCTTATAATTCGATTACATCGTATGCAAAATATTTCTATTAAGAATCTAAATATATAATTTTAAAGTTGTTTTTTTTTACTATATACAAAATTTGATTCTAACAAAAAATTGGTATGACAATTTTAAATAATTAATAATATAATATAAACTTAAAAACGAAATTTTAAACAAAATCTGCACGAGTTTTCGAAACATATTAGAGCCGTTTTCGATATAATTAATATGGTTGAACAAATTGTATGGCAAGTACCGTTATCTTTGGGGCTAAAAAAAAACATTCAAAAATATATCTTAGATACTCACCTAAAACGCTTGATTACCAAGTTTGAAGAATATCGTTTAATAGGCTAAATCCATCTACAGATAGACTGATTTTTTTCCCCGTGGGTGTAGCAGGTAACTATCCGGTGATAGTTCCTACTTATACCGCGATCTTAATGCGGATTCTCGTTTAGTGCACCAGATCGGAAGGCTTAGCCCTTCGCAGGTGGCGTACTAAATTCGTCTCATCGATAATTTCGATTATAGTACTATTACAGTGTTTTAATAGCCGTTTTCTATAATTTCCTGCAAATTTTTTTTATTTCATCGCGAACCGTGGGAATCCGGTATACAACCCCAGAGTTTTATACCGTAAGTCCAGACAGGTTTAAGCACCTGTCTGTACAAAATTAGCTTGTTTTCGATACTGAGCTTAGAGTGTTTCCCGAGCAACCAGTACATATCTCTGAGTTTATTATTTAACTCTTCGCATTTCTTATTAACATGCGGTTTCCATTTTAATTTCGCGTCTAGAGTCATTCCGAGATATTTTGCTTCATTAGCAAACGCAACTTGAACCGTATTAACAAATACCGGTAATCTATTAATTTTGTATACGTTAAATCTACGTGGACTGATTTTACTTCGTTAAGTGACATCCGCCATGTTTTTGCCCATTCACTGATATTATTCAGAATTTTTTGTAATTAAGTCGTAGCATCATTTATCGTCTGGCCCACTGCTAGTATTGCAATGTCGTCAGCAAATGTGGCTACGATAGTGTCAACTGTTTGAGGTATATCACGTATAAATAATTGGTACAATTACGGACCTAACACACTTCCTTGTGGTACCCCACCCACTATATCTTTGAGATCCGAGTGATCGTTTCCATGTCTTACTCTAAAAAGTCAATTCCTAGATATGCTTTTAGAAGCGTATAAAGTGATCCATGCAGAATTTGTCTTAATTTAAAATTTAGGCCACACCTTATCAAAAGCTTGCGACACGTTTAGGAAACCGCTAAATAAATTTTCTCTTCTTCAAGAGTTTTCTCAATGACGTCAGTGATCCTTTGCACATGGCCAATTGTCGAATGCTTGCTTTTAAATCCGAACTAATGTTCAGGTATTAGGCGCTTTTCTTCTTATATTAGCTGCAGGCACAGAAGTAATATTCTTTCAAAGACCTTATAGATATTATGGGCAGAATCGAAATGGGTCTATAAGATTTCATCATTATAACCTCCGCAACCTTCCATTGGCTCGGAACGTACTTTAGCCTTAGAGTTGCATTTATTATATAAAGAAGATTAATTAACCCTTTGCGAGGAAGCATTTTGAGAACTTCAGCCGTAATTAGGTCATATCCCGGAGCTTTCTTATTTCTCTACTTAATTCGGCAAGGGTAACATTTCTTGTTATGTAATTTTCGCTTGAGTTCGAACTTATATTTTCGTTGAGTACTTGACCATCAAAAGGATTATATGTGTTCTCCAGGTAATCCGCGAAAACGTTTGCTTTCTCTTTGTCGCTTTTTGCCCATTCGTTTTAATCATTCTTAATCGGAGGCGCTGGGAGCTTTAGTTTCTTCGTTACTTTAACAGCTTTCCAGAGTGAGTAGTTGGATTCTTTTCCTGCTGTCAAGCTTTCAATATAATTTCCAACTTCAAGCGATTTGAATTTACATTGTGTTGAGGAGCTCGAGTTTGCCGCCATTTCTTACGTGCTTTTCGTTTCTATTTTACTAAATCTTTTATTTCCTGCGAATATTTTAGGGTTTTAAAGCGCGGTATTTCTCTTTGGTACGGGGTATTGTTTCATGCGGCTTGTTGTACGATATCAACGAAGTTATCTACTGCGTCTTCAAGGCGGAATTGCGGGACGCATTTTTTTTGGTGTTTTCTATCACTGTAATGTCAAGTATGATTAAAATCTGAAGTTCGACTTTTTATCGCAAGAAGAAGTCAACGATTTTAAACATAATTATTAGTTAAGTAATTTTGAGATTTTCAAAATATATTAAGTCCTATCTTAGATAAAAAAACGTCGATTCTTAAAAATTGATTTTTCGTGTCGTCTTGTAAAAATTAGATATTCGAGATCTTCGAAAAAACCGTCTTATAAAAATCGACATATTTTTGTCTTAAAGCTCGATTTGCCTTTTAACTAAGCGTGCGTCGTATCTAATTCAGGAACCAAAAAGTCAATTGAAATATTTCCATACGGTCTTCATTAACTGTAATCCTCTGGCCGGCATTGATTTTAAAACAGTAAGGATATTTGTAAGGTTATTTAGAAAGCTTTCTACGAAATTATTTTTCTCCCTAACATCGAATGAGGGGTTTGAGTTTATCATAATCAGATTTTGTTTCAAGAAACCTTGTTGAAATATGTTCATTGGCTTAGCCAGAAGAGGCCAGCAAGGACCTCCATTTTCTGAAATATTAAACTTAAAGCTACTTTCAAACTACCTTTAATTAATATCTGTTGAAAATCACCACCACCGCCAAATAATCCATAAGTTTTCGACGAAACGTAACTTTTTGAACTTTTGAGGATATTTTTCCTCCATCGCACACACAAAACACAAATTTAACCTCAAAACTTTTAATTCAATTTCATGCCATCTGATGGGATGCCCTATATTTTTCAAAAATTCTACTAAAAATTCCGCTTCGTTTTAGATGATAAATCAAATTCTCGCACACCTCTTGGACGTTGTCGGCCAAAAACTTTGGTTAAGAAGATGGTCTTTAATGAAGTCGATTTTATATACATGCGACAGAACGAGTAAGAGGGCTAACTTTCAAGAAATACCATTTAATCACAAATACTCAATCTTCTGCCCAAGAGGGACCAAACCATACCCAAGCAAACTAAACAAAGCCAAACCGAAACCCAAAAAGGTGTGACAAGTGTCTGTAATTTACGAATGAAGAGTATATTCCGCAATACAATTTTTGGAAATCCCTCGCACCTTTGTATCGTAAAACCATCATTTCAACAACCGCACCACACAACCATAACACTATAGCCCGACAAAACAGCCTTAGGGGAGTCGAAAGTTTCTTCTTTCAAACCCTCATAGTCATCCTCATGCCTGTACTCCCAGCTCGATTCGAGAGAAGCTGAAATTCGTCTTTGGCAAAAAGGTTGTGGAAAATGAAACTTGGGGCTTGATTAAGTACTCTTGTACCCACTATTTTGTTTTGAAATTGAGGCGATAGTTTGAGGCCAGTTAAGGGTTGCTTTTGGCATTCCTCTGTTGACAGTGATGAAGTGACAATTTCGCCCAATGCTTCCCCCTTTAAATATTATCGTGTCGTGTTGTAGTAACGGCGGCGCGACTGCGTTGGTTTTGTTAGGTGATGTGCTGTTGGGCAATGGGCCCACAAACGATTCGTTAACAATTTAATGGACGATGTAATTGATGGCCTCGATAGTGTCACTGAATGTAACTGTTTACATTTTGATGGAGTTTCTTGATTTATTGACTTGCCCAGCCCTTCGCTTTTCCATTTGGGGTTTCGATTTGCGGTTATAAGTTACAATAATTACGCCCTTATTAATTAAGCGTCCTGATAACTCATTATGGTTATAATTTAATTACGCGAACTTTGTTAGCCCATCATTTGTCGATTACTGTGAACAGTGTGTTCGCTATTTTTCAAATCCCCTACCGCACTCAGTTGGATATTACGCGAGTAGTCGTGTGTTTTTGGCATGCAAATTGGTGTTTTCAACATGAATGTCATTGAAAAATCCATTTGGGACGCCCACTTATGTACATGTGACAACAGAACAAAAAAAAAAGCTTTAAATTAAACCCGAACATGAAAAAGCGTTTTGCTAGCGTACACATTCAGGTGATGACTTGCCGCGCCTCGCCTTTCAGCCATCATTGAGGATTGTCCCTTTGTGTGCTTGTGGGTTGTGAGAGACCATATAGTAAAACAAAATTCCAATACACTTGTTATTTCATTGACGGTAAGTGGAATGCTTTTTTTTCGAAAGCCCCATTTTTCAAAACCCTTTCCATACAAAATCGTGTACTAGGTATATGATATTGGATTGGTAACAAATCCCATCGCATATGCAATTTAAATCCCAAAGCACCAATATGCAAATTTGTTAAAACATACATAAAGTAAACAAAGTGAAAAAAGGGGAGCAAGCGAAAGGACATTGCTCGCTTGCTTGTCATTCAGATCCTGTCATAGAAGGACTAAGCCGAAGTATTACTTACAACTTAAACTCTTATCAAATGTTAAACAGAAAATAAAGCAACAAATAAACGACGAATGGGTTCGCTTGCGAATAATGATTTCAGGTGTTGAAGTATTGGTTTTACGAGTATTGTGATTTGTTTTACTTTTTTATCGTTTATTTTTGGTGTTTTAAAAATAAACGGCACTAAAGGGGTTTTGGCTACCCTTAATATGCCAAGTACAATGCGAGCTTTAGGAAAATAGGGAAGGATTAAAAAGGAGATACCGATGTACATTTATTTTAAAGTTCAGAATATCAAAATGAGGGGGAAAAATAGAGCCTTGTACAGCATTCCACATACGCGTTGTACGACTAAAGAAAGAAACTCTGTACTTTATTTTCTTTTATTTTTTTTTTATAAAAGGACGAATTTGGTAATTTTTTAAAAACAAAGTATTGTATTGTATTTGTATTTATTTATTCATAAAAAATTAGCATAGTAAAACCATAATTGTTTTTTAAGTAATACTAAGTACAATTTAGGTAAAGAAGATTCTAATATAATATAAGATTCTAAGGCATGATTTATAATAAAAACTATCAAATTAATCAAAAATTTACATTTTTAAATAAAAAAGAGAAAAGAAAAAAAAATGACTTTAATCAATTAATTTAGCATTTTAAATGATCATTTAACCTTGTAAGAGTTCGCAAGTTGCTTTTCCTTCTCAATTCGACAGGAAGGGAATTCCACAGACTAGTGGCGTAGACAAAGAACTGTCGCTTTGAAACAGTGTACCTAAAAGATGGTGTAATAATGACCTTGCATCTTAGTGATCGAGAGAAGACTAGTTTTTCGAACAAATATTCAGGTGTTTGTGATTGTATCAAGTTAAACAAAAAGATTAAAATTTTACAATTAAGGTAATTATGTAGCGACATGTTAAAGATAGTGCCAGTGAAACGTGAGACATGATCGAACCTTCGAAGGTTATAGACAAAACGAACAATATTGTTAAATTAGAGTTTTGACCAAGATAATTTTAATGTGCATTGGCAAGCAGAGACCGGAAACATAAGAAGCCCGAAGAGCTCCATAAGTTTTGCCTAGAGCACATGCGATATGGTCATCCAAGGTTTGGTTAAATATCAAACCCAGATTTTTCGCAGTCTTTGCATACTCCACAGTCGAGCTTCCTGAAAGGATTTGAGGCAAACAGGTAGTATCAATTATAAAGGGTTATCCATTTTGCGGTCTCAAAATCATAGGGCTGGAATTCGACATCTGTCAAACTAAGTTGTTAAACCAATTTTTTTTTCAGTTGAAGGTCTGACATTTACGCAAATGGATCGCTTAACTATCGCACAACGCATAAAAATTGTTGAAACCTACTACAAAAATGGTGATTCTGCCACAGACACATATCGTGCTTTAAGAGGAGGTTATGGTTTATGTAATCGTCCAACTACGCAAGCAATTGGCACAATTTTGAAGAAATTTTAAGAGACTGGATTGGTTACAGACATTGTAAGGCCTGTGCATCATCGCTTCGCTCGTACCACTGAAAATATCGGTGCTGTAAGTAAAAGTGTTGCCGAAGACCCGAATGTGTCGATTCCTCGTATTTCTCTGGAATTAGGACTGTCTTACGGCACATTATGGCGTATTTTGCATTTGGATATACACCTACATCCATATAAAATCCAGCTCATACAACAACTATAGCCAGCTGACCATTCACAGCGTCGTAGATACGTCAAATGAGTGCTTGAACAACAGGCGGTGGACGTCGATTTTTCGAACAAAATTTTCTTCAGCGACGAAGCACATTTCTCACTCGGTGGGTATGTTAATAAACAAAAATGTCGTATTTGGGGTTCTAAGAATCCTCAAGTAATTGAAGAGAGGCCAGTACATCCACAAAAAGTCACTGTTTGGGGCGCTCTTTGGTCCAGAGTTGTGATTGGACCTTACTTCTTCGAAAACGACGATGGAAAGACTGTCACCGTCAATTCGGAGCGTTATGGTCATATGATAACCGACTTTTTTTTTCCTGCTATTGACGAATACGACTTGGAGAATATGTGGTTTCAACAAGACGGTGCCACATGCCACACAACTCGAGCGAATATGGCTTTATTGCAAGAGACATTTCCTGGCCGCGTAATTTCTCGTCGTGGCAATATCAACTGGCCACCAAGATCATGCGATTTGACACCGCTGGACATTTTTTTTTGTGGTGGGGCTACGCGAAAGGCCGTGTTTATGCAGATAAACCTTTAACTCTTGAGCACTTGAAAACCAACATTCGTCAAGTTATGGCTGAGATACCGCCCAATATGTGTCAAAAAGTGGTCGAAAATTACCTCAAAAGAATCGATGCTTGTAACAATTCGCGTTGTGGTCATTTAAATGATTTAGTGTTTCACACATAATATAAACATTCAAACTCTATAAAAAAAAAGAAATATCATGAAAAAACATATTTTATGTGTTTTATTTACGTTTACTTTTGAAACCGCAAAATGGATAACCCGTTATGTAGACAGAACAGAATTAATTTAGCAAAAAAAAACAAGAGATGGACCATTAAGGTCTGGTTCCCGAATAAGGCACAATTATGCGAATAATTGAAGATAATTAATGATTAATATTTTAATCTTTTTATATGATAAGAATAACCTACAGGCATACACGCTTTTTGTAACACACCATAATGTGAAAATAACTATACATATATATATCTATCAATCCGATATATATTAATAATTATTTTCTGTTAAAGGTTTTGTACTTAACTTTTTTTTTGTATTCTCTCGAAATTTTCCTCCTCTGATTCCAATTTTCCACTTCCTCTCCTTGTCCTTCTATTTTGTTTTTCCTTTGGCTATCCAATATTCCTCGAAACGAATCCTTTTTAAGTCTTCCTGATTTTTCCTTGTCTTTTAAAATTTTGATTTTTCCACTATTCTCACAATTCAGATTCCAGTTTTTGTTGTTTTCAGCCAATCTGGAGCAGCGGTCTTCCAATCGCTTCAACATTGGGCACTCAGCGCAAAGTTGCAGAGTAGTACCGACGTGTGGAAGTCTCGCCGGCCTGCTTACTCACAACCTTTTCTCCCTAATAAATGAAAGTCATCTTGGAACTGGATTCTCTTCCAGATTACGTCAGTTCCAAGACTGCATTCAGCCTCGTACATCCTGTTCCTTGGAAACAAAATTTTAAAACCAAGAAAAAGTTTCTAGAACTAAGAAAAACTAAAAAGCGAAACCCGTCGTAAAAAGAAGGGAAAATCGAAAACTCCAGTCAGAGCGAAAGTTAAAATGCAACTATGAACCAACCCATCCAAGTAACATTTTCCATCTCAAAACATTCTCCAATAACCAAATGACACTAATTTATGGGAGCCAAAAATAATCTTGAAGAATTCTTCTAGATTATTATAATATTGCTAAAAGCGTTAAATAGCCTAGTTATGAGAGCCTCTTTACTCCCTAGTCCCTACCAGAGTTGTATTCTTCTTATGGGATCACACATATAGAATATTGAAAAAAAACCTCTTATATGACTCTACTAAAGCTCGGCTAAATCTTGTTCTGAGAAAGCGTTTCTTGCAATGGGAGTTGCTAAAAGAGAATAGATAAAATGAGAAGAGAAAAGAGAATAAACCTTAGCAAAATTATATCTTTCTCATTTAATTTTTTTTGAAAGAAGCAAACTTTTTTACAGTTCTTGCGTGTATATGTCATGGCTAAAAACTGATGGGCTTGATATGTATTTGTAATAGTATTTATTTTGTAAGTCAATTATTTATTATTTTATAATGGCGATACATTATTTTATTTTATTGTTTGTTCATATATGAATGCGGTTGAAATTATATCTACTAATTTATAGATTTTACCTCGAAAAAAAACAAAGCGCCTTAAAAATAATGCATATTTAAATTATTTAATATATACTTTATATCAAGGATAGGATTACCTTGGATACTTTTGGGAATCAATTAATTTTTGAAATTATAGTGGATGATATGCAATTCTACATGCATACAAATTAACTTATGAGTCAAATTAAATCTTAAAAGCAATCAATATGACACACTAAGAGACTTAATGCTGCATTTACACAAATGACAAAATGTAATTGTTGGTAGATATTTTATTGTCCCAAGTAAAATTTTTCACTCACAAAAGGTTTCAATAGAGAAACGAAGAAAAGTTAAAGTAATACCCATTTCGATTGTTAAATATTTTGTATCGAAATTAGAAAGAATCTTTTACATGCTATTGTTTTGCCATTTATGTTTGTGAAATTTATAATGCATATAAAATGTTTAAAAAAAAAGGGTTTTTAAAATAAAAAACTTTTAGAATTAATTTCAACATATCCATATTTTGTATGTGTGGTAACCCTCAAAATAGTCAGAGAATATTTTCTGCGTACTTAAATATGGCTGCTGTTGTGATGAGAGAATCCTTTAATAATTACAATAAGACCATTATAAGAGTTTGGTTTCCTCTACTTTTACTAACTCTCACTCTCATTTACTAAGTTTATATTAAGTCTTCTTATGGGAATATTAATTATATTGTGGGATTAAAAAAAAGCGAGCGAGATAACAAGTTACATATATATTAAACTAACGGGTCCGCCATCTAACGTTTTTTTTTCAACTAGTGCTTTATTAAGCAAGGATGTAGTAAGGGAAGGGGCCTCAGCTACAAAAGTAAAACATGAATTTGTTTTTATCATAGCAGGACACTAGAAGAATGCCAATTTATTACAGTTGTTTGCCATTTAAAGTGTGAAAATATCGAGCCCAATAGAGATACCAGTCATACATTTTTTTGTAAATTTGATTTACAAAATTATAAAAATGTTTCTTTTTTATGACATGTTTTAGTCGACGGCGACGATCAATCTTCTAATAAAATCCACAGGCCTTCAACAACAAATGTTAAATGCTTCGCTATTTGATATGTTTTAATTTTGGGTCGCGAAACACATGTTAAAGTTGTATTAATGTGGAAGCTTGAAATAAAACGACCGATCTTTAACAATGTTGAAAACGGAAGAGAGCGTATTTATTAGGAATGTCTTATACGTAATATATCTGTCAGTTTTATAGAAGGCAACTGCACATAACTTCACTTAGTCTAATTGTTCGTTCACATCTTTAACAACACTTACATTTTCAAATATTTGAAAAAAACCCTTAGAACAATAAACACTTTTCGGAAAATTAATTCACATCCATTTAATAATCTCGACTACGTCCCTGACTTGACGTGTGACGAGTAAGTATGTGATTCCATGTGCCAATTCGAAAATGCAACTCCTATTAGAATTCTGTAATAAAATGTTGTATACCTAAAATTCTATAAGGTTCGTTATAGAATTCTAAAACAGCTTTGACTCCGACAAGTCAGTTGTTATGAGATTGAAGATATATCGGCGTTTAAATTGCATAACAAGATTTTTATAAAACTCTAAATTCTTGGAATCTTGTTAAAGGAGGCAAATTTGTTTTAAGTATAAGATTTAAATTATTTGAAAATTGTAGAGAGCTAAGTTCTTATAAAAAAAAACGTTATGAGAATAATTTAAGTTTTGTAACACGAAATTAACTATACGGATAGTAATGGGACCTAAAAGAGGCTTACAAGATTGTTTTTCAGATTTTGGGAGCTTAACTCTGGGAGCATGTTAGTTGGGCAGTGTGAAAGAGCCTAAATTTTATAGATCCTACCTATCGTGTTTGACTGTTTAATTAGGTGGGAACCAACGTTAAAAGTCCATCTTTGCATAAAAATAAAGTTAATCAATTAATAATTTATAATAAAATGTAAAAGAAAAAGGTCAAAAATTATGTTGGGCCGACGGACATTCTGCACCAGGAGTGACATCTAGTTTTAAATAAAACATCAGTAAGTTCTCTTTCACCAATGCTGGATGGATAACACTTCGATTTGGCTAAATTCTCCACATTCATCCATCTTGTTTTCCTCCACAGTATTGAGAGGAAAAACCGATGGCTGATGGACCATGGCCGTCCCGCTTCCTCTTCGTAAAATGGAAGAAGAGCTGTCAAAAAAAAAGATTATTAAAACAAACACGGGGATTAAACTTGTCGCGACAAATTTTGCCGCGACACGGGTTGGGTTCGATGTACGGCTTTTTATAATCCCGTTATTTTTCAAAACCTGTTTAGTCAATTTACTGTTTTGGAATCAACACCAGGGGCAAAAGGAACGGCACATGCCCCAATATAGGATTTGGGGATGGGGTTGAGTTTGGGTATATACAAAGTTTTTTTTATGTAACATTTATCAAGACACAAAACGGACTAAGCGGGATTTTAAAAAGCAGGATTACAAGTATCTCCCGGGTTCTTCCTAACTTTTTCCGAACAAATGAAATTTTGTTAAAAATTAAGGCAAATTGCAGTTGTAACGATATAATTTTTAACATCTCTTTAACACACGAATACTTACAAAACATAAAAACAAAATCAAAGAAGAATAAAAAGATACTCTTCCCTTTTGTTGCCCTATAATTTTTCTATGCTTCATATTATAGAGCCAGTACAAATACATGTTACTTACAATGCATAGGATTGAAGTTTTCCTCTTCAAAATTATGTGTTACTGTGTATTTCGGTTTGACATAACATTGAATGCCTTTCATGTTGTAAAGTAGATGAAAATTGATTTATGATCTTCTCTATGCAACATAGAACTTTCTCCCTTAAAATAACGGGTGATTTTTTGCTACTTGGTTTTTGACGTTTATATTTTTGACAGATCACACATGACAAATTCCACGAACATTTGACATTTCGATTCAGTATTGCTTGCCATTTCATCATGAATAGACTTACGCCTGAACAACGTTTGAAAATTATTGAAATTTATTATCAAAATTCGTGCTCTGTGAAAAATGTGTTTCGCAAGCTACGTCCGTTTTTTTTCCGCTCATTTTTGGCTAAATGGATACGTGAATAAGCAGAATTGCCGTATTTGGAGTGAAGAGCAGCCAGAGGCAATTCAGCAGCTACCAATGCATCCCGAAAAATGCACTGTTTGGTGCGGTTTATGGGCAGGCGGCATCATTGGGCCGTACTTCTTCAAGGACGATGAAGGCCGCAGGGTTACGGTCAATGGAGAAAGGTACCGTTCGATGATAACAGATTTTTTTTTGCCGAAAATGCAAGAATTGAACTCGGTCGACATGTGGTTCCAACAGGACGGTACCCACATGCCACACTGCACGCGAAACCATGCATCACTTCAGAGGCGAATTTGGTGAGCAATTGATCTCACGTTTTGGCGCAGTCAATTGGCCACCAAGATCATGTGATTTGACCCCGTTAGACTATTTTTTGTAGGGCTATGTTAAGTCTATTGTCTATGGGGACAAGCCAAACACGATTGCTGCCTTGGAAGCCAACATTGAACGCGTCATTGGTGAGATTCCGGCCGAAATGTGTGAAAAAGTTTGCCAAAATTGGACCTTCAGAATGGACCACCTGAAGCGTAGCCGCGGGCAACATTTAAGTGAAATTATTTTTAAAAAGTAAATGGCAGAAATTGATTTATCGATCCAAATAAAAATTTCATTCACTTTTTACAAGTTTCTGTGTTTTTTTGTATTTTCAAAAACCAAGCTCTTAAAAAATCACCGTTTAGAAGAACAGAAGCAAAAATCAAAAATGTCTTTCTTCTTCACCTTAAATTGGTTATGCTTGAAGTTTTCCAAAACACTTCAATTACCAAAAAAGAACAAATAAAAACAATTTTTTTCTATAGGCTCTTTTGATACACAGCACAACTTTTCACCAACCTGTCAGACCAAATACACATCCATATATTACAATCTCTTACTTTTTGAATTTCCCATGTGAATAATCCTTTTTGTTCTATTGTACATATGTACATATAGATATATGAATATAACAAGAACCGTGATTTGCCTGTCTCAATGTCCAATGTCCTACTTGTATATATAGGTACTCGTATGAGCGGGTAAAAATGAATGTGTATTATTATAGCTGGAGGATATTTGAATTTGAAAAATTTACAGCTCCCTACGCTTGGTTTGTCCTGACATGTTGTCGGACAGAAACTTTCAATCAATTTGATTTACTACCTTTTGCTCGAATTCAATTTATTCTTTTACATACATATATTGAGGTACATTCGAGTATATATATATGAGGCATAAAGTTGGAATGGAGAACGTAGAAGCACCAGCAGTAGCAGCAGTAGCGACAGGTAATAATACTGTTACGATTGTATACTTCTATAGAACTGTGATTCTGAAAGACACAGACAAAATAATATTCTTTTATACCATTTCTACTCTTATTGGCTTAGAACACATGGAGTTAGCTATAGGTACCTATTTGATGACGATAGACGATAACGATGACGACTTGCTTGTGACGCTGGAGTTTTGTATCCAAGACACACACCCTTAATAAGCCAGGCCGAGTGCCATTACTCACCTGTCAGAAACATCAATCCTGGTGATTTGTTTAGAATGGTTTTCTATTCCTTCTTCTGGGTATATCGGCTTCCTCGCAAAAGTCGCCTACCCCATTATACCTGGATTTAATTTCGAATGTTTATTCTAACAACGAGAATGCCTTTCGATGTTCAGAGTGTTCCTTGCTCAGGAGTCAGGACATAGAAGGAAGCTCTCAGGGTATACATATACGTATCTACATTATATATGTGATGGCTTCATTTATTTTCGTTACCCTTTGAATACCGGGCTGGTCTTCTATCAATATGCAAGCAGAATATTGAAAGTGAGTAGGTATAAGACGGTATAAGAGCGAAACAGACGGAAGGCACACGATTCTTACTAAGCGAAGGGTTAGAAAGCTGATTGTAACAAATGTCAAACTGAGTGGTATTAATGTGCCTGAGACGAGACGACACGAAAAGAGGCGGCTGTTTGCGAGGAACCCTTGTCCAAATTCTACTGAATTTAAGGTGTTTTTTTTTTTTTTTTTTACAAAAGACCAAAGATATAGGCCTTTATACAAGTTAATAAAGTACTTGTTGGCTTTGGTGAAATATCGAGGCACTAATCGAAAGATTTATTCACAACGGCCAATGGGGTCGGGTGTATTAAGTTTGGCTAATGGATAATTCTATTTGTGTAATTTTTCATATAGGCCAGATAGTCAAAAGAAATTAATATCTTTTTTCAAAGATTTTATAAATTTAGGAAAAATTAAAAATTGGCTGGAATTACGACTTAGTTATATTTTTATATTTTTATTTTTTCTATATTCCATATTGTTATTCTCAAAGGCGATCAAAGATATCTGCACAATTTTTACTTGCGATTATAGGTACTCTAAGGCAAGTTATGAATTCGTCGAAAAAAAAGTTTTGAGATAACAATTAAACATGACATTACGGTGATAGCGAAGACGAATAAAGAT
Source organism: Philhelius pedissequus (assembly GCA_910595825.1). Classification (NCBI taxonomy): domain Eukaryota; kingdom Metazoa; phylum Arthropoda; class Insecta; order Diptera; family Syrphidae; genus Philhelius; species Philhelius pedissequus. Next base: position 31,489,216 of record OU343160.1, read on the forward strand.
GGTCTTAAAATTCCGTCCGTCTGCCTGTCTGCCCGTCCGTCTGTCTGTCTGTCAGAATGTATGTGTGTATGTATTGACACCTACAGTCCAAACGGGTGGGCAGAATTGCTTTTAACTTGGTATATTAGAGTTTTTTAGGTATTGTACAGATGTACAATACCTAAGAGGTTTAAATTTTTTTAGCTCAAAAAATAACCGTACATGCCATATAGCCGTTACGTTAAAGTCTATTTTTCTCGGAAAAGGCTCTAACGATTTTGATTAAAAACCGATCATATGATTGAAAAAAAAATTTTAATATGTCTAAAAATGGTACTTTCCATAGGACCGTTTTTTTTTTATTTCGACTATCTCCTAAATGGCTTAACCGATTCTTTCGAAATTTCAAACATATATGTATATTATAGGCTTAGGTTGCCCAATTTATACTACGTACCAATATTTTTAATTAATATTTCTTTGTACTTTTAAGAGCATTAAATAAAATTAAAAAATTTATATTTTGAAAACTGTTCGTTAATTTTTTTTTTCAAAAATTATAGTTATATGTTTTTCCCGAATTCCTATGAATTGGCGTTTTTGAATTTTTTTTAAAAACGTTTTCAAAAAAAAAAAAACGTTTTTTTCTCAAAACTCCACAGATTCTTAAAATATTTTTCTCATAAATTCCAATTCCAAGAAATAAAATGGCGTACTTTGTTTTGAGCGCAAATTAGTTTAAGTATTTTTTTTCGGAATTTTGAATTATTTTTTCTTTGATTAAGCCGATTTAATATTTTGTTTTTAAGCTTATAATATTTAAAATTGTCATACGAATTTTTGTATAAAAAAATTAAAGAAATTTTGTATATATACAGAATAAAGTAAAAAACGACTTCAAATATATATTTAGATTTTTAATAGAAATCTTTTACATACAATGTGATTGAACATAAGAGCAAGTTCGTACGATCCAGTCGTGCATTTTATTTTTTATGAAAACAAACAGATATAGCCTCCTAGAAGCACCAATTTAATTCAGAATGCCTTAAGCTCCGATATCTGAGAACAGAGAATGCTTATTTCATTCACAAGAACACTAGTCATATAGAACTTCTTGAACTAAAAAAAAAAAAATCAAACGAATGCAAATAATTATTCATCGTGCGAAACACGCAAACATTTGAACACCCAATTTGTTTACATTCTCACACCATTAAATAAAAAATGATTGAGAAACTTCTGATAGTCTCTCTCTCTTTTTCTGTTGGCTTGTGAAGATGAAAATGAGTTTAAAGTTCGATCGAATGTATTCTTCGAATGCGAATCATTTACGTAAACGAATGTGAGCTTCTTTCATAATTCCTTTATATGAATGTCAAAACATTGCGAGTGTTTCTCATTCGGAAAAAGTATCTTAAAGTACCAGAAATTATTATCACTCATCCAATACCTGAGAGCGTAAATGTTTTAATGGGACTAATCTCCTGGATTAACAAAATCCGCTGGCCTTATAGTATCCCTCGTATCGTTCTTAGGATTTCTTGTTCAACTCTGACAAAACATGGATGGAAAACAGCATTTGTCCAGCATGTTTCTAAAAAAGACGAATCTTCATCATCCACTTACAACCGTGCATTTGCCATTAATTATCAGATTAAGAATATCTTAATGAATAGAAGCTCCTTAACGACCGCCTGAATGGCTTTCGTATCAACAGGTCCAATGGTGATCTTATGGTTATCTCACCGAACAGCGTCACAAGCCTTTACGTCGTTTTGGAGAGAGTAAGATTATTGCGCTTGATATTTTAAAAGTATTTTATAGAATTTGGCATCACGCTCTCTTATCGAAAATGAGTGCATTTGCTATGGATGGATCTCTACTCATATAGATTACAAATTACCTTTCGGACCGATGAATACAAGTTGTATTGGACGGTTTCAAGTCTGACATTCATAAAATAAATGCTAGTGTGCCTCAGGGCTACGTTTCGTTTCCAACTCTTTCTCTCATTTTCATTTTCAATTTCAATTATGTAAGTTAGGAGAGCAATATGTACATTATATACATAGATAGATCCTAGGTATGTAAATATATATATATAAAAATGAAAGTGAAGTATATGAGTAGGGTAGGTAGCTATAATGGATATAATTTTATAATTTATGTGCAATATATTTACATAATATTCATAGATACATATATATAAATATTTGAGGGCCTACATTGTATATAGTATTTCGTGACGTACGCAAAACTTCTTAAAAAGTCAATATAATAAGGTAGAAATAATTGAATGACACACATAATGAAATATAATATTGCTTAGTCCTTATAGTTAGTATGTGGGAAATCAAAGATGTCATTTGAATTCCGAATATGTGTGTATATGAAAAAAATTTCAAAAATCCATGGAGAAGTTCTTTTAAAAAAAAAATTAATTTTGTATGTATAAAATTTTAAAAATATTTTTAGAAAAAAAAATTGAAACGCCATTCTGAAGCAATTATTAATATTCAGCAGAATCTCAGAGAGATGAACAGATATAAAACGCACCCGTCCATCTCTTTGAATTGTTCATCTTTCTAGGCATTAAATTTTAGTTAGAGAAGAAGAACATATGTATATCCACACATCTTTCCTATCTTTCTTTCTCTTCCTTAACCTCACCCTCACGCCCGCGCTGTGTTGAAACATTTAAAGGGTGTTCATAATACCTTGAGCGCGTGTAGATTATAAAAAAAAAAAAAATTAAAAAGTAAAAACACGTCCGAAAATACTAAATAGGTACCGTAACTTAAATATAGCAAGAGGTAATGAAATAGGAAAAAATAAAATTGGAAATCGAGTGTTCATCTTTTCGAGTACTTAAATTTCAACCCGTTCATCTTTGTATAAGAAAACGTTCCTCTTTCCTAACTGTTCATCTTATAGAATCGTTCATGTTTCCGAGGTTCTACTGTACACATATAAAATTAAAATTTCAAAAAAATTCAGTGACTCGTTTTTGAAAAAACGATATTTCAAAAAAAAATTGTATTTATTTTTCTTCTTTCTTTAAAATTTGAGTACCTATGCAGTTTTATTAACACTTTAAGGGATCATTTGCATAAAAAAAAAACTAATTTTAATCGAATCATTCAATAGTGAGATAGTGAAAAGTTATTCTATGGGAAGCACCGTTTATAACTATAATCGCATGCAAAAAAACGAAAGCGAAGAGTCTCGAAATGAAGAATAGTTCGTTTGTAAACAAAAATACAAATAATAAATCTTCTTTGCTAAATTTAATAAGAAAACGAATCCTGGTTAAATAAACGACCAACTAAATGATAAATCCTTTTCCTTACAAATTTTGTGTCTTAATTTTTATTTCATTTGGAAGATATTGCATTAAAAGACTTTTGCCTCGGGTGCCCGGGCAATACCGGGGACTTTCTGCTAGTTTGGAAATAAAATCCATAACAACAGCGGAAGTAAACAAAACAAAAACCAATTTGGATATAAAATCCATGGAAACAGCAAAACGTAAACAAACCGAAATACAAATTTGGAAATTCTATTTCAAAATCAGGATAAATTAAAGAGGTAAGTGCAAATATTTGTGTATTAAGGATATTAAACATAACTTATATATTAAATTTAAAAGACTATAAACTGGCCAAAGGACAACAGAAGATGATACAATCATTTTTATGGCATGTCAAATTTTAAGTCGTCAGTTTACCTGTCATATACAGACAAACTGACATCGAAACAAAATTACACTTTTATATATTAGTAGCGATACCTAAAAAAATATAAGTATTTAAAATAAAATATTTCTATACTCAAAAGTGGACTGTACTAATTTAATTTGGACTTTGGAGAATTTTTAATTTTTTTTTCTCGTCGGATTTATTGGTCGTAATGGTGATTAAATGAAAGCAATTATCATTTTATTTTCCCAACGTTTCGACGGTGGTTGCCGTCTTCTTCAGGGGTTTCTTTTTGTTACAAAATTAAAAAGAGAATTAATGTTGTACATATTGATACAAGTAAACGAACAAAATATGACTTACATAACTTTAAATTTTAAGATTTTTAATATAAATAACAATAATTTGTTTGAAACACATAAAAAAAAAAAAAAAAAAACAGATTGAAAACAGATTTTGAACACTTCTCGTTTGAAGATTAGTCTACGTTTAATGATATTTATTGTCAGAAACTAATGAACAGTAAACCGCAGATATATTTTGTGTCTTGTTTGCGGTTCATATTATGTTTGTTGTTAATTATATGCAGTGTCTCTAGTGTGTAACGTTTATATGTATGTTTTTCTGTTGCAAGGATCTCCACTTAATCGAAGTTTTGTTCAAACTTGGTGCTTAGGCGGTTTGGTTCGTTGATTTTTGAATCGTTGTTTAAGCTTTGTTATTAACGGCACCTGCCATACAACCATTTTATTGATTTTCGACTTTCCCACAAACGACTCAACGGATTTCGATTAAAATTTGTACACAGGAGCTCTTTGAATTTTAATAATACTGCATTTAAAAATTTTCGCAAAATACTTTTTTTGGAATTTGAAAAAAAAAAAAAAAAATATTTTGTTTTTTTGAAAATTCAATATTTCGAAAACGGGTGTACTACAGGGTCCGCCGAATAACTTTTTTTTTTTGAAAATGGGCGCAAACATCGAGTGTAGCTTCGGCTGTGTGGCACCTAGCGCCGTCCTGTTGAAACCAAATATTGCCAATATCCTCCTCTTCAATTTTTGTGAACAAAAATTCGTTCAACATGGCGCGATAACGATCGTTATTGACTGTAACGGCCACTCCTTGCTCATTTTTGAATTATGCCTCCGGACCAAAATCCGCACCAAACAGTGACTCGTTTTGGGTGTATCGGCTTTGCAATGTATGCGTGCGGGTTTTCTGTGCCCCAAATGCGACAATTTTGCTTGTTACATACCCGCCAAGATCAAAATGGGCTTCAACTGAAAAGATGATTTTTTTTTGCAAAATCGGCATCTTCTCTAGGTCGATCGCAGGCCCACTTAGCGGGCGTTGTTTAAGCGTATACACAACCATATTTGTTCAGCGGAAGGATAAAACTAATTATCTGTCAAATCAGACATGAGCTAATTGTTACCATTCACGAAATAAGCACTAGTTGAAAAAAAAAACGTTAGATGGTGGACCCGTTATTTTTTCTGAAATTTTGTATTTAAATTAATATTACTAAATACTTAAAATGTTCATACCAATTTTTTTAAAGAAAAAATAAAAAATTTTTATATATAAATAATTAAGTGAAAAACGACTTTAAAAATAGATTTAGCCGTTTCTATTGACATCTTGAACATATAATGTGATCGAACATAAGAACAAGTACGTACGATCCAGTTGTGCATTTTATTTTTTACGAATGCATAATTATAGTACCTATAATCGCAAGGAAGAACCTCAAAGTTACGATGGCTCCGTAGTGCCATATCATAAGGTGGAAAAGGGGTGAAATTTTTGTTCATAAAAATGGAACAGATTTGTTAACACAAGAACTTACTTGTGAATTAAAGCTAGCATTCAATCAGAATCGATTTCTCTAAGACACATAGGTATCTTAACCATTTCGGTGTCTGAATTCAATTAAAAATTTTATTTTAACAACTTAAGACACAAGTTATTTAGTTTTGCATATATTAAATTTCGGAAGGTATGCTTCCATCGTCAGTAAGCTATATTTAAAAAGCTTGCGAAATGTACATATAAGCATAAATAAATGTTTTAAGTTGTTAAAATAAAATCTTTTTAAAAATCTCCACTATCAAATTAATTCTAAATTCAACACCAAAGTCTGATAAGCTAAAAGCTAAATTAAGTCCGATCTTGAGAGTATTTTGCAATAACTTTGCTAAGTGTAAAAGTTTTTGCGAAAATGGTTGACACTTTTCTCTCTGCTCAGCAAGCTGTAAGTTATAAGGCCTTCATTCAAAATTTCCCTAATGCAACTCATATAAACGGCAGAATTTTTTCCTTTTTGATGAGTTTTTTACTTTCTGTCATAATATGCAAGAGATTCGAGTATTTATCATTTTTTATTTTTTTTTTTTTTTCAAGTTTTACCTTTGCATTTTTTTCCACAATTTTTTTGATGTTAAATCCTCGTACTCGGTAAAAAAAAAATTCAATATTAATGAACTTCCGAAGAAAATTCCCATTTTATAACACAAACAAGTATTTCACTGTGATTGCTTTCTGAAAATTAATTTTTGGTTAAATAATGAATATTTTTCTTCGGCCAAAATGATTACACTCAATCCGAAATGATTACACAAATCTATCCAATATAGAACTAGGTTAATGAAATGGTAAAGAGATCTTATCCCAGAGATACGATTAGTGTAGTATATGTGATGTAGGGCAGTGCTCCTCTATTTTAATTTCCATTTGCTGATATGGATGTTTATGATGCTGGCTGATATCGAGATGCTGATTCATTTAACTCGAAGCAAACATTGATTATGCTCATTCCATGATATGGAATCATTATCATCATAAAACATCCTGCAGTGTTTCTAATCAAGCATTTTCTATATATTATGCGGATATATTTGCCACCCTCTGTGTATGAACTGAAAATACAGCCTCCCCCATCACATCCACCCCGAACCAATTATACGCTTCAGCCATAACCGGATCCCGAAATCCATCTCTCGTTCATCATGGATACGCTCCATCAATCTTATAACATCAGCATTTAACATATTCAACAACAAATTACAATACAGAGAGGAGATCGACTTCGTCTCTGGGACAAGTATTTTGTTGGGCCAACCCCCCTCCCGGCTTTCATTGTTTTTCCGTCTGTCCGTTTAACATTGGCATCGTCGTCGTCCTCCTCAATCATATTCAAAACAAATTGAAAGTTTCCGGACAAATTCTATCTGACACTGAGTCGAAGGCTACACGACGACGACGCACGGTGTACAGAGGCGTTAGTGATGGGTTGGGCGGAGGCAGAGGGACTAAGCCTATATTATGTCCAATTTAATCTGAATAAAAGATCACGCTGCCGACCAACGGACCGTTCAATCACTTCCCATATGTTTTCTTTCTCATCAAACCGTTGCCGTTGCCGTTGTCGATTTTATCCCCAGGCTCTACGTGGACCTATCTCTGGACAATGGATACAGAGTGAAAGTCAAGGTCAGTAGGTGGCTCTCATGCCGCCATAAATCAACCACAAGCTGTGTTTGCTATGTTATGTCCATCAGATGTCCTTCCTGACTATCTGCACGATGATTGCTATGTCCAGAGAGAAAGAGAGCAAAGCAAACCGGAATTGATTTCGATTATGAAACATTTCAAGGGTGTCATGCCCAGCAAGGAGTTTCCTGTATTTTTTTTCTTGACCTTCCTTCGTACACCGAGACTTTCCCTTCAGTGACTTCCTCCATTCAATCTAAACTAAACTATCCAATCCTCCCAGCCAATTGAGCCGGAACAATTCACCCAGCAAAAATATTAGGTCCGTTTACATGATGGGCAGAGGAGGGAAACTTTATCAGTGATTTCGCCCGCGGACGTGATTTGGTTACTGATTTCGGTACTCGGACTCTCAAACACACACACGCACAGACATATACAACCACTTACAAATTCGAGAAATGACAAAATTGATTCAGGGCTGCACTAGGTTGCGTTACCATAATTCAAGTGAGATTTAGTACGTGCTTTAAATTACACATATTACACTACGTACTAGAATTATTCATACCTTTCTTGAAAATTGAATTAAATTTATCCTTTTCCATAAAAGCGCTATTCGCGCGATTCAAATGAGGTGCAAACTTAACTGCGGAATAACACCATTGGATTATTAAATTGTTGTTACTAATTAAAAATTAATACAGTTGTGCTAAAAAAAACAATTGTTTAAATATTTGTTTGTGCGGTTTCCCCTTAAATTGCCAGAAACTAATATAAAACTGCTACGACTTTTTCAATAAGACTCTTGTCCAAGAAACAAAATCACCACTGCGAGGTTTGGATATTTTGAGAATAGTTTTAAACAATTTGTCGAATAACTCACTAAAAGCGATTCGCGCGATCCAATTGAAATTAAAATACTTAGTTGACTCCCAATAGAACAGTGCGTTTTAAATGAGATTTAAGAAAAAGTTCAATTACGAACCTGATTCGTTTAATGATGATTATCATTTCCATGAAGATTGGTTTAAGTTTATAATATATGATGCGATTTGGGCGATTCGCTCTTCGCCTCCATTGATTTACTTGCGATATAATGTACTACATAATAGGGCAAGTTTTAGGTACATTTAGAAAATCGAGCTCGTGATTTTAATTAAACATTACGACGATAGAGAACAAGAAAAAAGTGGGTCCCACAATTCTGTCTGTCTGTCTGTAGGTCGACCTACAGCCTAAGGCGCTAAAGCCATTTTGTTCAAACTTGGTACTTAAGGGCTTTAGGGAGTATTGGTAAGTTACCCGAGTTTTATGCATTTTAATAAGTTACCCGTAACTAATGTAACTAACGTAACTAATGTAACCAATTTAACTAATGTAACTAAAATTCAAATGTAAAGAATTCGCGTTTTTGATGTTTCTCCACGTAAATATTCACATAAGAATATAATTGGAAGCAAAAACTAGCTTCTTTTGAGTTCTGAATTCTCACTAAAAGGTATAAATGTCTAAACAAATTCACAAAACAAAGCGTATCTATTGAAGGCATTTGTCCACTTCACTCGACGATCTGAGACTCATACCTCGAAGAGGTTCAAAACTTCAAGAGGTGTTGTGCTAAATTTGGCCAGAAAAATTTTTTTTTTCCAAAAATTTACTCTGAATTTGCAAAAAAATCGCACTTCAACCACAGAAATTGAGCGAACTATTTCAAATGGTCATAAATCCATATGCCCTTGAGAAATCGGTTGTCCTTCAGACCGTCAAAAAAATCTAGATTTATTAGCTCTATAAGTTACATAAGTTACATGAAAAATGAGACGTAACTAATTTCAATTAGTTACGCGTAACTATACGTATATGGTTAACTTACTCAGGATAACTTAAGTTGCCAACACTGGTTTTAGGTGATTGTCTCGATTTATTTTTTAGCCCAAAAATATTAAATCTTATTTTTATAGAAAACGGCTCCAACGATTTTAATAAAAAAATAATCAGTGCACTGTTATAATAAGTAATCAACATTATGGTATACATTCAAAAAAAAGCAATGTTATCAACATCACCGCCATTGAACCGTTTTTTTTTATTGTTGATTTTCTCATTAACAGCCCATCGGATTTTGATCAAAATTAGCATACAAGAGGTCCTTTGGAATTTAGATAAAACTGCATACCAACATTTTGAAACATATTTTCTTGGATTAAATTTTTTTTTTTTTGAAAAATCAATATTTTCAAAACTAATAGACGATTTTTTAAAAATTATGTTGTTAATTAATTTATTATGAAATATTTTAAATTGACATACAATTTTTGTGTAGAAATAAATTAACGAAATTTTGTATATAAAAAATTAAGCAAAAACGATTTCAAACTTTATTAAGCCTTTTCAACAACGAATTGAGGTGTGTGGCTTGCAGGAAGTTGTTGATATGGTTCTCGAAACACCGAATGGATCAAACTCTAACATAGCTCGGCAAACGGCGGAGATTTTGAAAAACTGATTTCCAGGAGAGATTTGAACTTTGGACTTTTTGAAATCGTTCGTCGATCACAAAAACCATAAATATTTTAAATCTTGAAAACCGACATTTAACAAAAAATCAATAAGAAAAACTGTTGGTAGGTATGTTTCATTAACTTTTGGGTAAAGTTTAGGAAAAAGCTTTGGGCAAAAGCTCAGTTTGGAGCTTTTTGTTACTCTATGAATGTTTAAACTGAAATGAAAAGTAAAGACCCAAAAATTCAAGATGTTTTTAAAATATCCTGTTAGAATCTTACTGGAGGGAAAATAAAAAATAAATGTCTAATTCAAAAACTTAACATTTTTGTGACCAAACAAATAAAGAAACACGTTTTGCGAAAAATTGGAGCCTTTCCCCTGAATAAAGAAACATGTTTAATATTTTTGATTTATAACAAAACGGCATCCAATTCACATCTGTAAGTTTTTTTTTGATCTCACTTCAGTGGGAGCTTGATCATTTGGGAATAGTGCTTACAGATCAAAGTTTCATTCTTATGAATTAATTAATTTTTATTTTGGGACATTAATTATTCATTATAGCGTGGGAATTTATTTCCAAAAATTTGAACGCTGTCTAAAATTCTTATCACTTATTGAAAGGACATTTCGATTTCTGCTTTTTGACATCTGCATTTTTGGAATTTAGTCATTTTATTTTGACAGTAGCTTATGACAGTTTGATAAATGGTCAACTTAATTTCCAACATCAAATTTCACATAATATAATTTCGCCCTAATTTTTGTATTAATTTGACATCCTTTTGATTGTTTGCCTTTTAAGACTATTTTGACAGGAAACGTGTCGCCCTTATTTCTTCTGGAGCCCATAAGCAGTCGGCAATGTTTGGTTATGGTTAATTCAGCACTGAGAGCCAGAAGGCTTTATCGGATTAAAAAGATTTATATGAATTCATCTCGTTTAAGGTAGAATTTGGTCCTAACTTGGCCTAAATGGGCAATTGCTATAAGGAGGTTCTTTTTCTTTTTCTTTTTTTGTCTTATTTTTTTTTTGACTTCCATAAATTTCTCCTTAATACTTACCCACGTCCTTGGACTTTTTTGTTGGTCTTTTTTATTCGTTTAGCTTTGTTTATTTTTGCTCTGTGGTTTTATTTTTTGTTTATCCTGTCCGATTTGAAATCGGAATCGATATCAATTTATTTTTATTTTTATTTCATTTCTCAGCGACATTTTTTTTTTGTTTCGTAATCGTTGGATAAAGTAGCGTACAAGAGGAGAGCCATTTAAGTTAATTTTGAAAAGTTTAAGAGTTCCGAGGAAAAAAATTAAGAAGAAGGAACCCCATAAAAAGATTATTCCCAAATTAAGCGTGTTTTATTTTATTTTGCTTTAGAAATGAATTGAAAATATTTTCACAATAAAAAGTGAAGTTGAAAAATGTTTTTTTTTCGTTATTAGTTTATTTTGGACGAAACTTTTACCAAGCAGGCAATTTTATTGAGCAAATATATTTCCTGTTTGTTTTCTGGATATAAAGCAGAAATTAAAATGAACGTTTTTAGAAGTAAGTTCTCTACTTATATATATACAAGAAGGGGCAAAAGTAATGCCACAATGTGAAGGAGCCGCTATTTACGAGTATAAGAAGATATAATGTTGGTTATACATCTGAAGATCTCCCACTTAAACTCAACTCGAGATGACTTTAGATACTCTAAATGCAAAGAAATATCAAATGTCGATCTTTCATAGATTGGTTCTAGAATCCTGTTGTATTTACAACTACAAATATTAAACTTTAATTTTTTTCTGGTGTAAACTTTAAGTATAAATTTAAATATAAATTTAAGAACATGATTAAAAAAAGTCCCTTACCCGTTTTCTAAATATTGCATTTTCAACTAAAAAACTTGATTCTTTTTTTTTAAATATATAAACTATAAAATTAAATTTTATTATTAAATTAATTAAATAAAATTAAAATACCTAATTATAAAATATTTTTTTCGGAAATTTTGATTTGCAGTATTATTAAGAATTGGAGGAAAATTCTGTATAAAAATGTTGCTTCAAATTACTGGAGCCCTTAAAGAGAAAGTAAAAAAAAAGATAAACGGTTCGAAAGCAGGTACCGTTAATATCATTGTATGTTAATTTGAATCTATATTTAGACTCCTTACGATAGTATACATTTACAATTTTGTTTATCAATATCGTTGGTGCTTTGTATAATAATTTATGGCAGATACCGTTATTTTTAGGACTTAAAAACATTTTTTCCCTTCCAAGGAATCGCCTAAGGCTCTTAAGCACAAAATTTGACAGACACAGAAAGTATCGTAGTAATTTTCATATTCTTTATCATAGAGTAGTCAAACCCAGATCGATTTTTTTCCAAACGCAAAAGTTGCATATCCGTTATGTTATGATAATAAAATCGACGCTGAGGAAAAACAATAGTTCCACATTCTTCCGGGGTATATGTCACTCTCCATTCGTTGTTTAACTACTAATTCTCTGTCTGTCTTATGTCGTTTGGATTGGTTGTCCGGAAAGGTACCGAATGCTCTGGAGAGTTTTCGATTGGTATCAATGGAAAGTTCATCTCATAGAAAGAAGAGAATTTGCTTTTGTATTTAAAGTCCGAATCGAAATGAGACGCATGCACACAGTCAAACCCATCAAATGTCAAGCTCGAATTCAATGTCAACAATAGTGTCGTGTAGGGATCTATGTTTTATTTAACATTGTAATATCTTTGTTTTGTTTCGATTGGCCAAAATTTTTCAGGTGTAGTGTTTACTTGTTCGATTGGAATCCCGGATCGGAGAGTTCTTTTGGATTACCAATCGAAGAAAACATTAAACATAAATGTCAAAGTACAATGACACTTGATGACAGTTGCAAAAATAATTAAGCATTCAAACTACGTCATTACTTTTGTCCCAGCCTTCCCAGGACCATCTATTATGTTAAATTGATATTTTCTTGCGATTATAGTTACTATAAAGCAAGTTATGTATTCGTAAAAAGAAAATTCTAAGAATCAAACATGACATTATGATCAGAGAGAACACCAAAGAAGTGGATCCCCCAATTCCGTCTGTCTGTCATTCTGCCATTCTATCAGTCTGTCCTCGAGTCTACAACCTAAACGGTTGGATAGAATTAGGTCAAACTTGGTACATATTGTTTTTTCGGTAATATGCCCACACTTTTTATTATTTTTTTTTAAGATGACAAATAACAGTAGCTCCCATACATTTTTTTGGAGCAAAAACAAAAATCTTATTTTTCTCAAAAACGGCTCCAACGCCGTTTGATATTTTTTTTTGGCAAAAAATTGTTATTTTTGGTACGTCTAGTAGACTCATTTTTTTTTTGGTTTTCGATTTTCTCGGAAACGGTTAATTTGATGATTTGAATTTTTTAACGCAGAAACTGCCAGAAAGTTTAAACACTATTGTATAACAAAATTTTGCAAACACATTTTTTTTGGAAACTATTTTTTTTTGAAAACTCAAAATTTCGAAAACGACTTAATAGATTTTTTCGAAACTTGGTATTTGGCGGTTTCTTGACATTATCTTGAATACTTAAAAAAAATATTTTTCTAAAATAAAAAAAAATAAAATGCACCACTGGATCGCACGAATTTACGCTTATGTTCGATCACATAGTATGCAAAAGATTTCTATTAAAAATTTAAATATAACTTTAAGGTAATTTTTAACTCAATTTTGTATATACATATACAATTTTTTTAAAATTTTGTTCTAAAATAAATTGGTATGACAATATTAAATATTTAATAATATAAACTTAAAAAAAAAGATTAAATCGGTTTAATTAATGAAAAAATAATTCAAAATTCTGAAATAAATACTCAATTTGAGTTTTAAAAAAAGTACGTCATTTTATTTCTTTGATTAATTTGAATTTACGAAAAAAAATTTTTTTTAAATCTTTGGAGCTGTTTTTGAGAAAAAAAGTTTTTTTTTAAACTTTTTGAAAATATTTTTAAAAAAATTTAAAAACGCCAATTCATAGGTATTAAGAAAATACATATAACTTTAATTCTTGAAAAAAATTTAACGCAGTTTTTGAAATATAATTTTTTTAAATTTTTTCCTTAAAAATGATTTTAAAAATACAAAATAATATTAATTAAAAATATTTGTACGCGGTATAATTTGGGCAACCTCAACCTATATATGTGTGAAATTTCGAAAGAATCAGTTGAGCCGTTTATGAGATAGTCGAAAGCAAAAAAACGGTCCTATGGAAAGTACCGTTCTTAGACATTTTTCTTATTTTTTTTTCAACCATATGAACGGTCGTAGCTAAACAGCCGCGCCGATTTTTTTTATCAAAATCGTTAGAGCCATTTCCGAGAAAAATAGGTGTGAACGTAACTTTTATATGGAGGTACCGTTATTTTTTGAGCTAAAAAAAGTCAATTTCCCTTCTGTACACTACCTAAAAAAATCTATATACCAAGTTTGAAGCAATTTGGCCAACCCGCTCGGGCTGTAGGTGTCTATACATACACACAGAAAGACTGACAGACTGACAGACTAACATACTGACAGACTGACAGACTGACAGACTGACAGACGGACAGACTGACAGACTGACAGACTGACAGACTGACAGACTGACAGACTGACAGACTGACAGACTGACAGACTGACAGACTGACAGACTGACAGACTGACAGACTGACAGACTGACAGACTGACAGACTGACAGACTGACAGACTGACAGACTGACAGACTGAAAGACTGACAGACTGACAGACTGACAGACTGACAGACTGACAGACTGGCAGACTGACAGACTGACAGACTGACAGACTGACAGACTGACAGACTGACAGACTGACAGACTGACAGACTGACAGACTGACAGACTGACAGACTGACAGACTGACAGACTGACAGACTGATACACAGGCGGACAGAATTTTTAGACCATCTTTTCGTCTTCGCTATCATCGTAATGTCATGTTTGATTATTATCTCAAAACTTTTTATTCGACGAATACATAACTTGCCTTATAGTACCTATAATCGCAAGTAAAAACCGAACCTCCCATTCCAATGTTAAAAAACCCTTAAGAAAAAAATTTATTTCTCGAGGAAGAATTTTTATTAAAAAAATGTGTGTTCTTAAATTAGCACAGTTCACTTTTAAGTATAAAAAAAATTTTTTAGCGTACTTATTAACGGTACCTCCCATAGAACCACTTTTCATATTTTCGACTTTCTCAATATTGGATGAACCGATTAAAATACATTTTTTTATGCAAATGCTCCCTAAAATTGTTAATACTCAAATTTTCAAACAAAAAGTTTTTCGATTTTTAAAAAATAAATAAATTTTTTTTTTCAAAAATCGATTTTTCAAAAATCAGTCACATAATTTTTTTTTAATTTGAATCTTATATGTTTATTACCAATATCTTTAAAATGGCGTATCATTTTTTTTTCTAAAAATGTTTTCAAAATTTTATACATAAAAAATTAATTTATTAAAAACTGCTACAACGATTTTGAAATTTCTTTTCTGATATATTCTTATTTATCCATGAATTCAAATTGCATCTTTGTTTTCCCTCATACTATAACAACTAAGCAATATAAGAACATTTAATTATGTGTTTTATCCATTTATTTCTACCTTATTATTATTTCTTTTTTATGTATTTTTGTATACGTCACTGAATACTAAATACAATACATACATTATGTGCCTATTTTACCTAAATTATGAAGTTGTATGTATATAGCTACGTACCCACCTACATCTTTCATTTTCATTATTATATGTACATGTTAACATACTTAGGTTCCATCAATATGTATATATATGTAGATACATTTTACCCTGTTAACTTACTTAATTAAAATCCATAACTTAGATTTAAACATACATTTGTAGAAAGCTACCTGTGTAACCATTCCTTGAATCATCGATTCGACAATTCATTATACTAAGAATCAAGTTAATCTTACCTAAATAGGCTTTAAACCTGAATAGGATAACTACACCTAACTAACTAAACCTCAATGGTTAGCTACACTAAAGTTGGTAGTTAAAATATTAAGTTCGTACGATCCAGTCGTGCATTTTCTTTTCATTGGGGCAACGATTTTTTCGCTGACTTAATGAAACATCACTCAAGCAATATTTTGAGCAATAACATTTTTCCGATGATTATGTTCGCGAATCATAATTATTTAATAAATACCCATTTCATTAGCAAAACCGTTTTTTTTAAATATTTTTTTTTAAGTTCTCAATTCTCATATGCGATGCTGTCCATTCTCAAATTCCCAAAGGTACTTCAAAAAAATGTGCTTACTCATTTAGTATTTAAAATGCAGTTGATACCTACACAAAAAAAACACCAATTATCTTAAAATTAATTTCCTTACACCTTCATTAAAACAATAAAAAAAAAAAAACAAAATATAATAAAAAATAAGCCCTTTTAAATATAACAGAACACGAGCAAGAGGCCTATCACATTTTATCACCTCATCTCGCTTTTCACCCCCACCACCGAAATGATTCTACGCATTAATTTTTGGCTTTAACACGATCACAGGGAATTAATTATCGCCTGTTTCCTTCGTGTGGCAAAAAGGGTTGGCGATTAAAAATTGTAATCCTCACTGGCACGCGTTATCGTGTTAAAAATTTAAACCATGATGCCGCCCACTATGCCGCTCGCTGCCTCCAGCCGGAATTGTTGGTTATATTATTTCAACAAAATCCAAGCTTCAAATAATCCTCCGCCACACAGTGGCAACTTTGCGCTTTAGTATTGGCTTTTTTTCGAAATTCCAAAATTGTTCATCAAGTTTTCAAATGATTTTTGGCTGGTTGCTTAATGATATTCCATTGGCTCGATCCAAAATCTCGAATGCCCAAATACCTGAAAATAGAAAACCTAAATTTCCCTAATCCCAAAGTAATGCTTTCCATTAAAACTTCCGAAAGGAGAGTGGACAATAACATCATTGGAACCCGCGAAACGAATTTCGGGATTGTTTTTTCTAAATTCCTTTTCAAAATTTTCCTTATATCTTTGTAGCCCACAATTCAGTTTTAAGGAGCTTAAATTAGTCAAATTTAAAAATGAGATTTTTTTTTAAATTGAAGTTTTTGCAACAAATAAAGTTAAAACGATCCACAGTTTGGAAAAACATCTTCCAATATAGGAAGCTAATTGAAACACCCCAGTCTTCCCCTGGAGACTTTTCAGTTTCACACAGCCAAAAGGGTTGGAAATTTAACATACTCATCCACATAAGGTGCCGTTTAATGCCTACCAGGGTGTTTTCGCGGAAATAAAACAAAAGAAAAAAAACAACCCTTTGTTGTTGCGCCTTCTCCATTCCCACATCTCATGCTTAATGGAAACAGTTTGTGCCGCGCCGCCTGACTTTGATGAGGTCTATACTCATCGTCTGAGGGCTTGTTTGGCCTCCGATAGTACACACGAAGCATCCCACTTATGGTAGTTGGGCCTTAATTTCCTCGTTTGGTGAAGACACACTAACTGACATACCCATATGCCAACACCGACGGACCGACCCAACAATTGTGAATGCAAAAGTGCTCAAAACGAAAATGCTTTCTGAAGGACATTCGGAGCATTTAACTTTTTGATGATATCTCTTCGTTGTTGGCGCGCGAGGGCGGCCGGCGGGTTTTTGGGTTCACAAATGAAAAACTGATGAGGGTTCGTCTTCGTCCTCACATCCGGTTTTTGGGGGATTCAAGTAGAACTTTTGATATTGCGAATGTACCTATCTTGTTTACGATTATTTGTAGCGTTTTGTGGTCGTTACGGTGTTGAGATCCCATTTGATATTTGGAAGAGAAGAGGTGTTTTACGTTTTCTGTTATTTTGCTTAATTCCAAATGGCGGCGGGCGGATGTAGCTAGATTTTCTATCTATCCTGGCAAATCTCTGGAAAATTGGTTAGGTAGCTATATGCTCTTAAGAAGACTCGGTAGTGAGAAAGGGTGAAATTTAATGTCACCCGGTTGTGTCATGTCATGCAAGTCGTCGTCAGTCGGGGAGTATTAATTAGAGTCCCTTTAAGGTGCTCCTACATTATATGGCATACATCTACGACACACGCTTTATGTGATATGTTTTTTTTTGGGTTTCTCTTCGTGCTTAATTGAATGTAATTAAATTTTATCCCTGTACTTAGAGATGTGCGCTATTTTTTTTCCTTATTTCGTTTCTCACTAGGGAAAAAGGGAATAATAAATTTCTGGTGTACTTCTAACGCACGCTAGTGGCTTTTCGTAGCCATCTTGATTACCTAACGGAGTTTAATGAAATGTGTCAGGCAGCAGGTATAGAAGATGGGTTTTTCGTGTTTGGATAAACCGTATCTATGTATATTCGTTCTGTGTATAATATGCTTGCTCTTCTTGGCTTAGATGTAAGGGAACGCAAAGGCATATACCTACTACTTAATGAAGTGATAAAGGATGCGTAAAGAAAGTAGTAGATTTGCAGAAGAGGATAATAAAGGGAAATATTAAATTGCCGTGCGCACAAGTAAGAGTATAGTAAATCGCTATACGTTATCGCAGTCTGTTTTTGTGTAAGAAATAACGGTGTATGATGGTGTCGTGTCAGTTGGTGTGGAGTTATGCTTATATACCTACACCCAGAGAAAAAACAACGTAAAATCAAAGAAAACCACTTTGATTTAAATATATTTAGGAATGATTCGGGGTTAAAGATGAAAATTTTAGAATCAAAGTGGAACATCATTGATTCAACATGCTTGATTTAAATACGCTTTCCTTTGATTTAAGGTGAATCATAGTAAAATCAATATCATCCAACTTAAAAACGAAATGGCACAACTTCGATCCTACTGTGTGCTATATTAGATTCAAAGGCATACGTCTTTGAAAGTATAATGATCCCACTTTATTTTTAGAATGATGGATCGTTAAACTAAATGTATTCGAGCTTAAAAATCTTACGAACCAACTTTGAAATTACTTTCTTTCAATCTTAATTTCACAACGTTTCAATGTTTTTGTAAGAAATTTCTATAGAAATTACTTTGAAATGGAAATATTTTAGTTTTAATCCTACCAACCATGAAATGTTGTAGAATTTACTACGTTACGTTTTTAAAATAACAACTTGGACCCATGATTTACGTCCAGCTGAATTTATTAAAAGTTTTCCAATTTTTTTAATAGAAAAACGATAACTTTGAAATATAAAAATTGTATACGCTTTGCTTAAAACAGCATATCCCAAGAAAATGTTAACGGTCCGCATGTCATGAAGACTACGCAAAATGCTTGGAAAAGAGAAGACAGTAACATCATTAGCGTTTCTCTATAATGATGGGAGCTTCACAGAAAATGAAGAGCAGAGGGCGACTCTGCTACTCAAAACGCATTTTCCAGGCAGTTTACCAATGGTAGAAAGCTCAATAGAGAGAATACCTCTCAAACCAAACAAAGAAGACTGGAAGACTGCAGCAACCATATGCTCAGGAAAAAGGATTGAGTGGGCGATTAGCACCTTTCAACCCTTTAAGTCACCAGGGGTAGATGGTATCTTACCAGCCCTTTTGCAAAAGGGCAAAGAAGATCGAATGCCATACTTTATTAGTATTCTCAGAAGTAGCATTGCTCTTGGGAACATACCATGCCTGTGGAGAAGAGCTAAAGTAATATTTATTCCAAAAATTGGGAAAAAGGATACAACCCATCCGAAGTCTTTCAGTTCAATACTTCGTACTGAAAACTTTAGAGAAAATAACAGACAACTTCATATGATCGGAAGTTTTAGTTAAACGGCAACAACAACAACATGCCTATAGAGCGGGTAGATCTACAGAAACCGCCCTATACGTGCTCACTAACACCTTACAAAAAGCTTTAAATGCAAAGGAAACGGCATCAGCTGCCTTCCTAGATATAGAAGGTGCTTTTGACAACACCTCCCATGATGCAGCCCATATAGCTCCTGTTAGGAAGTGTGTACCCATCACCATAACCAGATGGGTTAGAGTAATGTTAGTCAGTAAAACAGCGGAGGCAACAGCAGGAACTACGGTTCAGAGCATAAGCACCACAAGAGGATGTCCTCAGGGAGGAGTATTATCACCCTTGCTGTGGAGTCTTGTAGTGGACGAACTGCTAGAAAATCTGAACTCCCAAGGTATAAACTGTATTGGCTTCGCCGATGATATAGTTATTACAGCCCTAGGGAAGTTTGAAGAAACTTTATGTGATATAATCCAACGAGGATTAACAATTACAAGGTGTCTTTCTGTAGGATTAAATATCAACCCTACAAAAACCACGATTATACCATTTACCAAGAAAAGACTTCTACCACACATGAAAACTATCCGGGTAGCTGGCGAAGTAATATAAACTAAGAGGGAGGTAAAATACCTAGGTATCACACTAGATAGTAAACTCCTCTGGAACAAATATGTAGAATCAACCGTCGGGAAAACCACAAAGGCCCTAATGATATACAAGAGACTTGCAGGCAAATCTTGGGGTTGCAAGCCGAGAATCCTTAGATAGATGTACACCATGATGGTAAGACCCATCATTACCTACGGTGCGGTCGCATGGCATAAACGAACCGAAATATTAACAACTAGGAAATCCCTAGAGAAAGTACAAAGGCGCGCATGCTTAGTCATAACTGGAGCAATGAGAATCTGCCCTACATCCGCCATACAGGTTATACTTCATCTGTCTCTTTTACATGAGGTTATTGTAAGTGCTGCAAAGGGAGCCATTATGAGATTTTCCAAAGAGGGAACTGGGACTGGCAAATGTATAGGTCTCAGGGAAAGAAACAACATTCAGAAGTCTTCAGTAACAGACCTTATTGACATTCCAAGAGATGGTACGATTAAAAAATATAACTTCGAAAAAAACTTTCAAACGAAGTTAAGTAGCAAGAAAGAGTGGGTAGGGGAAACTGTTAACCTCACTCTGAAAGCAAACACCATCAAGTGGTACACTGATGGATCGAGAACATCGGAAGGGACTGGTGCAGGAATATTTGGACCAAGAGACAAACTTTCCATACCGATGGGACAGTCTACTAGTATTTTTCAAGCTGAAGTACAAGCTATAGGAAAATGTGCAGATCGTAACCTCGAAAGGAATTACAATAAATAAAATATTGCCATCATGTCAGACAGCCAAGCCGCACTCAAAGCTTTGAGCTCCTACTCTATCAGTTCTAAACTGGCATGGGAATGTGTAGGCAGGTTAAATGAACTCGGCAAAAATAATAATGTCACACTTCATTGGGTACCTGGCCACGTAGGTGTCCAGGGCAATGAGGAGGCAGACTCCTTAGAAAAAATACGTGCGTCGACTCCCTTAGTGGGGCTTGAACCATACTGCGGAATAGGAGAAAATGTGATTAGAAATAAAATCAAAAAGAACAGGAGGCCATAAGATCCAACAATTGGATAAAACTCCCCAAACTGAGACAGTCCAAACTACTACTTGGGAATTATAACCAACAACGTTTCACAGACTGTATAACCTTAAGCAGGAATAACCTCAGAATAATAACGGGTCTCCTTACGGGACACTGTAAATTAAAAAGACATCTAAAAATCCTTGGCTTAATAAGTAGTGCCATATGCAGGTTCTGTGATATAAAAGAGGAAACGCCCAACCATATTCTGGGCAACTGTGATTGTTCATCAAAGGAAAAAACACCTTGGACGATACCAGGTGGAAGAGAGTGACTTACCATCTCTAAAAATATTTCAAATACTTAAATTCATGAGGGAAATAAATTTGGAGGAAGAGCTGTAAAATGAGCTATCCTCACCCAGCTCTTGACGGGTGCACAATAGATCTCAAGGTCGCAGTCCAACAACCCCATAGTAATATTCATTCAATCATGTCTTATTTGCATCGCCGGCGCCGATCCGACACTACGTTGCAGGTTGCTTTTTGATTCTACATGGAATCCACTTAAGATCAACTATGAATCTCTTTGATTTTACGTCGATCGTAGTTTGAAAATGCAACATCTATGTGAAAATAAATACGTTGCACTTTGTTTCTACATCACTTCCACTTTAAATTTTAAACATTTCGGTTTTACATTGGGTCCACTTAAAATTGACTATGAATGAATTCAAATAAAGGTTGATTTTACATTGGAAATCTTTCACCAATATTTGTGGAAGAATAACGATGTTGAACAAAGTAGAATCAACTATGTTACACTTTGAAAGTTGTGCATGGAATTATAATTTTGTATACATTTTAGCATTTTCCACTTTAAAGCAACGTTGAACGTACTTAATAATTTATGAAAGTTGTTTCACTGTTGAATTTACTACGGTTCACTTTGAAACAAGAATGACAGTTCTTAATACAACGATGCGTAGTTAAATCAATATATTTTCAACGTTAAATTAAATACGTTCATGATACTATTTTCCAACGTTAAATCAAATAAGATTTCTTAGATTTTACCTTGCCTTTTTTCCCTCAGTGTAGTTGGATTACAAATGCTATGCTACTCTACCCAGCATATGTTGTCACGAAGGCTTTATTAGTTTATCTTATGGCAAGCAAAAGCTTTGTTTTTATAGCTGCTTACTAATTCCTTAGAAGTAGGTGAATAACACAAATATTTATTATGTAAGTTCATACTTTTGGTTCAGGGAACACAAAAAAAAAGAATGAAGTTATGGGGTGCTGTTAAAGGGATAATAACTTAAGTATGCCTATACCTACCTACCTTCATAAGGAGAGACTTGGAATTTTTTTCCATAAACTTAAATCAGAGCGGTATCTATTGATATTATAAAGATACTTTGATATGTATTTATTCACTGGGCGAAAATGAAGCGATTAATTATGCTAAGGAAAGCTATAACGGAAGGTGTGGAAGATAAAGAAATTCAGTTCGTTCGAGCTAGACTAACCGATAGGGTATTCCCTACATATTTAAAAGCACACTGGTATGATTTATGACCTAGGGTCTACGCGTGTGTAAATTAAATGATGATAATTTTTTGTAAGGAAATTTGTGGATGCACGTGATACACATTTGAAATCATAAGTGTCTTTAGAATTTAGCTTTGAAAAAGAGCTAGGTGCATATTATTATTAAGAACCCTGCGAAATTTTCCATCCACTAATCATTTTTTTTTTTTCATTTCTGGAAGTAAAACTTATTTTGCGGCGTTGTTGTTAAACCGACACGTTTTCTGCCAAAAGCCAACAGAATTATTTGCCACAAATTTTGCTTTAGCTTTCTAAAAAAGTGATACCAATTAATAAATATTTAAAAAAAACTTCTTTCTATAGGTACAAGCCACAAAAAAAACGCGAACGCCGACCCATGGGGGGCCGGCCCAACGGTTCGACTTTCGATAGTTCAATAAACAGATAACGGTTATAATTAATATAATCTTTATTATCTACGTCCGTTATGTTCTGAATTCAGTCTAAGACTAACTTATCCAACTAAATCTAATTATATTCAATGGATCGTGCAAGTGTAAATGGAATGTCTATTCAGCATTTATTTTCATATTGTGGGAATAGCGGATAGGGATCATATTCGTTGCTGGACTTCGAGTGCATTTACCTTTTGACTAATTGCACTGTCATCACTTTATAGTTATAGTCGTGGGAAATGCACTATGTAAACTTACATATACCGAACATCGTTTTTTTTAGAAAATAATTTTATTTTATTTTGTATCTACTACCTATATGTGTATAAAATTTAAAAAAAAAACTTAACAAAATTTTAAACGCCATATTAATATTTAATTCAATATAATTTTTCAATCTCACATCTTTCATATCCTTCATTCTCTTCCTTAAAACTCACGCCCGCGCTGTGTTAACTCAAAGGGTAGTATAATCCCTTGAGCGAGTGTAGATTATAAAAAAAAGATTGGTTTTTGAAACATTGATTTTTCTAAGGAAAAAAAAATATTTTTTAAAAACCGAAAAACAAAATTTTTGAAAAGTGAATAAAAAATAATTCTAATCGGCTCATCTAATAGTGAGATAGTCAAAAATATGAAAAGTTGTTCTATAGGACGTACCATCAATAAGTACTCCAAATAATTTTTTTTTTTTTACCTAAAAGTGGACCGAACTTATTTAGCAACATACCCATTTTTTTTATGAAAATTCTTGGAGCCGTTTTTAGAACTACATTTTTTCCTAACTTTTTTAACACTTTTATGGGAGGTGCCGTTAGTTTTTATTTTAGAAAAAATAGATTTTTTAAATATTCAACTACCAAATACGAAATTTTGAAAATATTGATTGACTGCTTTTCAAAATGTCGAGTTTCCAAAAAAACCTGTTTTATTTTAATTTAAAATAAAAGTTAAAACTGATAAGTGTTAGTTAACATAAAATAAAATAAAAAAAAATAAAATTAACCGTTTTCCAGAAAATCGAAAACAAAAAAAAAAAAACGGTTCTACTAGAGGTACTAAAAATAACCCCTTTTTTCCAAATAAAAAAAAATACCAAAAAGTACATTTTCCTTTTCATTAATGAACAGATTTTTTTTTATAAAAATCCTTGGAGCCGTTTTTAACTAATATAAGATTTATCTTTTCGTCTTATAAAAAAAAATTTAAAAACAACGTGCAGATTTATTAGCGAAAAAACAATAAGGGTATTCATGAAACCGCGTAAAGTCCGTAAAATGGTAAAAAAGCTGTCAAAATTTATATGGAAAACTTTAACAAGATATGGTAAGCTGCTAAACCTAATTTTGTGTGGGAAAGTGTACCATCTGAATTTAGCTAATGTGGAAAACTTTTGAGGTTTAATTTCGAAGTCTTATTATAATCCACAATCTCGGTATAACTATCTCTTTTCCTCGTATTATTTTTGGCAGACATTTTAAATGAGAGTAATAACACACCGTTATTAATCAAGTTAAGATACAGGAAGAAAGATAACTAAACTAAAATGACTGAAGAGGTGGGAATATATTTACATAAAATAAAAAGCATATTTTAAAAGAATTTTTTCTCAGATTGATAGACTGAGAGACTGAAAGACTGACAGACAGACGGACAGACAGACTGACAGACTGACAGACTGACAGACTGACAGACTGACAGACTGACAGACTGACAGACTGACAGACTGACAGACTGACAGACTGACAGACTGACAGACTGACAGACTGACAGACTGACAGACTGACAGACTGACAGACTGACAGACTGACAGACTGACAGACTGACAGACTGACAGACTGACAGACTGACAGACTGACAGACTGACAGACTGACAGACTGACAGACTGACAGACTGACAGACTGACAGACTGACAGACTGACAGACTGACAGACTGACAGACTGACGGACTGACAGACTGACAGACTGACAGACTGACAGACTGACAGACTGACAGACTGACAGACTGACAGACTGACAGACTGACAGACTGACAGACTGACAGACTGACAGACTGACAAACTGACAGACTGACAGACTGACAGACTGACAGACTGACAGACTGACAGACTGACAGACTGACAGACTGACAGACTGACAGACTGACAGACTGACAGACTGACAGACTGACAGACTGACAGACTGACAGACTGAGAGACTGGCAGACTGACAGACTGACAGACTGATAGACTGACAGACTGACAGACTGACAGACTGACAGACTGACAGACTGACAGACTGACAGACTGACAGACTGACAGACTGACAGACTGACAGACTGACAGACTGACAGACTGACAGACTGACAGACTGACAGACTGACAGACTGACAGACTGACAGACTGACAGACTGACAGACTGACAGACTGACAGACTGACAGACTGACAGACTGACAGACTGACAGACTGACAGACTGACAGACTGACAGACTGACAGACTGACAGACTGACAGACTGACAGACTGACAGACTGACAGACTGACAGACTGACAGACTGACAGACTGACAGACTGACAGACTGACAGACTGACAGACTGACAGACTGACAGACTGACAGACTGACAGACTGACAGACTGACAGACTGACAGACTGACAGACTGACAGACTGACAGACTGACAGACTGACAGACTGACAGACTGACAGACTGACAGACTGACAGACTGACAGACTGACAGACTGACAGACTGACAGACTGACAGACTGACAGACTGACAGACTGACAGACTGACAGACTGACAGACTGACGGACTGACAGACTGACAGACTGACAGACTGACTGACTGACAGACTGACAGACTGACAGACTGACAGACTGACAGACTGACAGACTGACAGACTGACAGACTGACAGACTGACAGACTGACAGACTGACAGACTGACAGACTGACAGACTGACAGACTGACAGACTGACAGACTGACAGACTGACAGACTGACAGACTGACAGACTGACAGACTGACAGACTGACAGACTGACAGACTGACGGACTGACAGACTGACAGACTGACAGACTGACTGACTGACAGACTGACAGACTGACAGACTGACAAAATGACAGACTGATATACTGACATACAGAGAGAATGAATGAAGACCCACTTTTTTCGTCTTCGCTATTATTTTTATGTAAGAATACCAACAAACATTTTTGTTTACAATTTTTACTTGCGAATATAGGTACTATAAGGCAAGTTAAGCATTCGTCGAAGAAAAAAATACTTGAGATAACAATCAAATATGACATTACGATGATGAAATCGAAGACGAAAAAAGATGGTCTAAAAATTCTGACCGTCTGTTTGTGTGTATGTCTGTCCGTCTGTCTATCTGTGAGAATGTATGTATGTATTGACACCTACTTCGTATATTGAGTTTTTTAGGTATTGTACAGAGGGGAAATTGATTTTTTTTTAGCTAAAAAAATAACGGTACCTGCCATATAACCGTTACGTTAAAGCCTATTTTTCTCGAAAACGGCTTTAACGATTTTGATTTAAAAAATTAAGTCAGGCTTTCTAGGTAAGCCCGATCATATGGTTGAAAAAAAAAAAGTTTAAATGTCTAAAAACGGTACTTTCGGTGAACCGTTTTTTTTTTGCTTTCGACCATATCATAAATGGCTGAACCGATTGTTTCGAAATCTTACAACAATATAGGTGTAGGTAGGCCAATTTATACTGCATACCAATATTCTTAATTAATATTTTTTTTTGTATTTGTAAGAGCATTTAAAAAAAATTAAAAAAATTATATTTTGGAAACTGCTCATTAAATTTTTTTTCTAAAATTATAGTAAATCGTATTTGCCTACCTATGAATTGGCGTTTTTGATTTTTTTGGAAAAATGTTTTCAAAAAGTTTAAAAAAAACTTTTTTTCCAAAGCCTTTTTTACAGCTTTTTAAATTTTTTTTCTCATAAATTCAAATTTATATAAGAAATAAAATGGCGTACTTTCTCTTGTGCTCAAATTGGTTTAAGTATTTATTTCAGAATTTTGAATTATATTTTCTTTGATTAAGCCGATTTATTCTTTAGTTTTTAATAAGTTTATATTAATAAATATTTAAGATTTCCATACCAATTTACATACAAAATTATTACGTAAAAAACGATTTTAAAAATATTTTTCGATTTTTAATAGAAATCTTTTGCATACGATGTGATCGAACATAAGAACAAGTTCGTGCGATCCAGTCGTGCATTTTATTTTTATTTAAATCAATAAACACATAATTCTAAATATCAAACACTTTTTACTTCTTATTATAATGATTATATAAGGCATGTTATGCATCCTAAAAAAATTGTCATTCGAACATTACGATGATGATGTCTAAAAAAGGGATGGACAAATAATGTATGTCCGTCTGTCAGTCCGTCAGTCTGCCCACCTGTATGTTTAACGACCTTCTTAAAAACGACTTCAATGATTTTGATAAAAATATTTGAGATTTTTTTTTGTTGGTGCTACCTTTCATAATTATAACGTTTATTTTTTAATTTTTTTGTTTTCTCGGTAACGGCTCTTAAAATTTCTGACAAATTTTGTATTTGAGAAGATCTAGGTAGCCAAATTAATTGTGCATATCAAATTTTGAATAGCTTCTTTTACTAATTAAAATTATTTTTTTTTTTTGAAAAATCAATATTTTTAAAACTAATCAAAACATAATTATTTTAAATCTTATAATCGCATGTGTATTAATAAACTCTGAAAAACCGCGTAGGTATCAAAATTTCCAAACGAAAATTTTTTTCCAAAAAACTAAAAATAAAAAATTGGATTCATTAAAATTTCGAGGTACTTTTTGAAAACAATTTCATGAATAATTTGCATCTAATGGTGTTCTTGGATTTTTTCAAAAAAAAAAATGATTTTTACTTCGAAAAATATTTTTTTGATATACAGTATAATCTCCCTTTGCGGTCACCTCTTTTAGGAGGACACATTTTTTTGTACGGAAATTGCTCCATAAATATTTCATTGTTTTCAGTTTCTCTTGGATGGACACGGACAGGAATTTCACATATGAATGACAAAATATTTTCTCTGAGACGGACACCAGATCAGGATTGAATATGTCATCACGCTGATAATTTTGACAACGGTATTTTTTTTTAAGTTGCAGTCTTCTACAGCGAGTGTAAAATTATTTTCTCTCAGTCACGTGATGAAAGTGATTTTGTTCGGACGCTAAATAGGTTTATTTTTGGAGTTTTAGATTTTTGTTTATTTATCGGGTAGTTTCAAGTTTAAATTTGGAGGACAGTGACTTCGATCCAGAAGATGATTCGCCTATAGCAAATTTAATAGAAATTTCCAAGATCCTTCATGAATGCAGATTGGATCGATAATCTGAAAGATTTGTGTTGATGGACGAAAATGTAAATGTGGATGAAAATAGTGCACTTCCTGTTGAAATCAACAAGTCTGGCAGTGAATCTGAGGAAAAGGCTCAGAACCTTGTGGGAACATCTATTAATTCCTACGAAGAAGCAAACACTTCAATTAAAAATTTTAAACATTTTTACGGCCAAGAAAAATGACGCAAGCTGTTCAACTTTTGGTTGACCCACAGGTCAGATTCTAAAACTTAACAAGCAAATATTGAAATATTTTTTTTTTTTTGAAAAATATATAAATACAAATCTTCTTATAGGTAAGAGTTGTTAGATGCAGAGTATGGTGTACGCGATGGGACTGCGATAGTAAGAGTATGCGAGTGTGTGTGCTTCATGATCATAAATAATACGATTTGCGACAGGGTGATTTTTTTTCACCAAAGAAAAAAAGAGGAATAGAAAATATATAAAAAAATTATTCGAGCTAGATGTAATTTCGACTAAGAGAGAGACGACTGTATTTTTGTACATACAGGGTGGCACACGAATCGTGCTATAAAAATAAAACGTAATACATTTTTTTAGTGTGAGTAATCGGCTTTTTTTTTATTTTATAGGCTACTATTTAGATTTATCAAAATGAACGCTTGGGATACTGAAAAAAGGATTTGGATACCATTCTTTGCAGTCCGTCATTTCCGCCCAAAGGGAATTTAGGCTGGAGTTTGGCGATACTCCCTCGAATAGATGGACCATTATGAGACTGGTGAACATGTTTGCCGAATCTGGAAGCATCGAACGAAGACAATATCATCGAGATCCCAATGTTCGGGTTCAGGATAGAATCGTGTTGTTGCATCGGCAAAACAGGCAAATCCAAGTGTTTCGACTCGAAACTTATCCGGCCAAATTGGAGTTAGCAGATGGTCATTACAACTGATACTTTTTGATGACTTAAACTTGTTTCCGTACAAATTCCAAATTACAAGCATGTTAAACCCTCACGATTTGCCTGTTCGCCGAGAATTTTGCCGAAAAATGATTGCAATGACCGAAGAAGACAACACATTGATAAATTGTTTGTTCATGACTGATGAGGCCCATTTTGACTTAAATGGCAATGTTAACAAGCAACATTGCCGTATATGGAGGGAATCTAATCCAGAAATGCTCCATGAGACGGAACTGCACCCAGAACGAGTTACTGTGTGGTGCGCAGTTTTATCAAAGTGTATTGTCGGGCTTTGAAGAAAACGGTGTAACACATACTGTCAATGGGGACCGTTATTTAAAGATGTTGAAGGAGTCTTTTTACCCAGAACTTCGCCGAAGACGTATCCCTTTCAGCAGTATTTGGTTTCAACAAGATGGAGCAAGTGCACACGTAGCCACACAAGTTATGGCGAAGCACCAAAGAAAATTCTCAAACAAATTGATATCCAGAAACTGCATTTTCCGCTGGCCCCCCAATGTCACATGACCTGTCTGCACCGGACTTTTTTTATGAGTTTATTTCAAGCTGGAAGTGTACAAAATGAAACCCAGGAATTTGACTGAATTGAACCAGTCCATTAAGACAATAAACAATTTTCGGATCAGGTGCCGCATATGCGTGGATGAGCGGCCTATCATCTCTAAAAGCCAATAGTCATTTAAAATAAAATTTAATTTTTAATCCAATAAAAAAAAAATTAATGAAATACATCGATTTAAATAAAAGTTATTTAAATTTCTTATGTAGCACGATTCGTGGGCCACCCTGTAGTGATGAAAAAATTGAATTCGATTTCTATTAATGCGCCTTCAATTGTATGTTTAAAAAAAATCACGGTTTCATATATTTCCTAAGTTTTCACTGGCCAAACCATACGTTTTCAGAAAACCATAGAAAATCTCGTTAAAAGGAAAAACTTCAACTTTAGTGTAATTCCACTCAAAACTCCTTGAAATCCTTAACTCAGATAGCGATAATCGAAAAATGTCAAAGAACAATCTTCTTGTCCTATATATTCACATTCAAACATACGAGCACATAATATTGATCCGCAATAAGTAATCGCATTGCAGTAATACTCGACACACTTTTCTCATCCACAACTTCAATCTATAAGCACCAACCAAACAACCCATCATCTTGCGGCTTAACACTTGTCTAACATGAAATCCCAAACAAACTTACAAGTACAAGATGCACACGAAAAATCCTTGAAAATTCAGATTATCCCCGAAGTAAAATGCGATAAAAGTCCCTTTCGAAGTATAACCGCAAAACACTCACATCACAGAACCGGAAATAGAGAAGAGAATCAGCAATATAGAGCCTTAGCACATATAAGCCCTAAGTATCAGCATGCCTGCCTGCCAGCATGTTTTACAATTTCTAGGAATTTAATAAACTTTCTTGGGGATTTGTTCTTCTCAAAAATGTACTCCTTTTACACAATTACACACATACATATCTTTATAACTCTTGAATCAACTTGCTATGTATGTATACAATACCCATCTCGATGAAGTGTCCTTCAAAGGGATCCCCTCATCAGACATCCAATAAGAGAGAAGTGAAGCAACCCTGCCTCCTCGCTCGCTTCGCCATCAGCAAAAGCATAAAGCAACCACAAAAATTTCGCTTTTCCTCTTTGGGGTGTACGTTTGTAGTTATTTTTTATTAACTCTTAACCATGTTAGAACATCCTTTAATATGCAGCCAATGTAATCCTGAAATTGTTACTCTCGTCCTGGATTGGAGCACCACGCAGCTGGTGGTGCGGTTTAAAAACTCTCATCCAGGTAGCTACTACTCGTACATATGTATATAGAAAGTGTGTTGCTGCTTCTGTTCTTATCTGGGACTGCACTCAAATGACTTTTTGGCAAAAGTCCAAGGATTCTAGTCGACTATTCGATTCGTGTATATATACATATCTCTGTAACTAGATGGACTGAGTCCCAAAGTCATATGGACCGACACTATAGAGAATGTGCGGGGACCCAGAATGTCACCATATTGCAATTGCAACACTACTACTAGAGAGAGTGGGTAGACCAACTGATGGTAAGGACTAACTGCCATTGCAGCGACTTATGAGTTGGAAAGAGCTTGCTCGGGGCACATAGTGAGTTTTTAAGTTTTAACCTTTTGTGGTAACTTTTTACTTACGGCCGGTAGGTCGTAGCTTGGCTTTGGCACAGGAGCAGGTAAGTCCGCAACAACTGCTGGACCATGATGCGCAATGGGCTGTGACAGTATTACGTTGGTTATATTGGGGTTCGCTACACAAGGACCTTCGTATATGCACAGTCACTGCTCGTGTCATTCTGAGTGAATTTTCAATTTTAAAGAAGGATTTAGCTGTAGCCTTTGGGTATTTCGTTTTAATTTCTCTTTAGAAATGTCACTTTTTTTTTGGTAAATAAAGTTCAATTTCAGAAAAGGGAATCACTGCGATGACACATCAAAGCGCTTTGTATATGAATTTGACATACTTGGTTTGTGACCAAACTAGCAATACAGTATTTATTTTTTAAAAGGCTTGAAGGAAATTATGATACCTATTTATTGTACATATGTATATAATGGCCCACTGAGAGAGCGAAACACTGTAGGCTTCTTATACTCTGCTGGGTTTTGGAAGGAACAAACTGTTATATACGATTTTTCTGAAAACGAAAATTATTTTTGACAGTTGAACATCAAGATTGGACAGTTCATCACGGCCGTGGTGTTTCACCTGTTGTTAATTTTTACTTGCGAGTCTTGCGTTTGGAAAAAATCGAACTCGAGATTTTAATCAAAGTTAAATTACGATGATAAAGGACACCAAAAAGTGGGTCCCGCAATTCGTGTCTGTCTGTCCTCAAATCTGCAACCTAAACGGTTCGGTGGATTTGCTTCAAACTTGGTACATATTGTTTTTTCGGTAATATGCCACACGTTTTTTTCATTTTTTTTAAGGCGACAAAGAACAGTAGCTCCCATACATTTCTGTTTGGCCAAAAACAAAAATCTTATTTTTCTCAAAAACGACTCCAACGATTTTAATAAAAAAAAAAATCAGTTCATTAGTGAAGGGAAAGGGTACCTTTTGATAATTTTTTTTTAGAAAAAATTGTTATTTTTGGTACCTCTAGCAGGGCCATTTTTTTGGTTTTCGATTTTCTCGGAAACGGTTAATTTGATTTTTTTTGAATTTTTGTACGCAGAAGCTCCTAGAAAGTTTAAACACTATTGTATACCCACATTTAAAAAAAAAAAAAAAAAATTTCGAAGTTATTTTTTTTTTTTTTTTGAATACTGAAAATTTCAAAAACTACTTGATAGATTTTTTCGAAATTTCGTATTTTGTGGCTTTTTGATATTATCTAGAATAGTTAAAAAAAATAATTTTCTAAAATAAAAAACAACGGTGCCTCCTATACAAACGTTAAAAAACCGTTACGAAAAAAAATGTATTTCTCGAAAAAAAGGCTACAAAATTCACTTTCTTCATTCAAGCATAAAAATATTTTTTTGGCGTTCTTACAACCACTTTTCATATGTTCGCCTTTCTCAACATTGGATGCAACGATTAAAATATTTTTTTTATACAAATGCTCTCTAAAATTGTTAATAAAACTGCAGACTTAAATTTTCAAAATAAAGTTTGTTGATTTTAAAATAAATACAATTTTTTTTTTTTGAAAAATCTAATTTCCAAAAACCAGTCACTGAACTTTTTTGTACTTTAAAGTTTATATGTATATTAATAATATCTTTAAAATGGCGTTGCAAATTTTTTCTGTAAAAATGTTTTTAAAATTTTATACATACAAGACTATTTTTTTTAAAACCGCTCTAACGATTTTTGAATTTTATTTTGATATATTCTTATTTAACAAGTAATTCAAATATCATTTTTGGTTTTTCCATAAACTATAACAACTTAGCAATATAAAAACATTTAATTATGTGTATTATCCATTTATTTCTACCTCTATCATTATTCCCTTTTTAGGTATTTTTGCGTACGTCATTGAATACTACATACAGTGTAGGCCCTCATGCATTTATATATACTTATGTTTCTTTAACAATCATATGCATATTACACTTTAATTATAAAGTAATATGAATATAACTACATAAATCTTATATTTTCATTATTATGTGCACATGTTTACATACTTCGGTTCCATCTATATGTGTATATATATACATTTTACTCTCCTATATTATATAATTAAAATCCATAGCTTAAATTTAATTATACATTTGTAGGAAGGTACCTATGTAACTGTTCCTTGAATCATCCATTCGACAATGGAAGAATTAAGTTAATCTTACCTACATAAGCTTTACACCTGCATAGGATAAGTACACCCAACTAACTTAACCTCAATGGTTAGCTACACAACAGTAGTAAGCTCCAAGACCAAGTTCGTACGATTCAGTCGTGAATCTTATTACTTGCGATTATAGGTACTAAATATAAAGCAAGTTATGCATTCGTAAAAAAATAATTCTAACAATCAAACATGGTATTACGATAATAGAGAAGCCTAAAAAAGTGATCGGCAAAATATGTCTGTCTGTCAGTCTGTCCGTCTGTATGTATAACGAGCTACAGCCTAAACGGCTTAAGCGATTACCTTTACACTTGGTATTTGTGATTATTTTGGCATTCCTGAGAGGGGAAATTGAAATTTTATTCTTAGGCCTAAAAATAACGGTACCTACCATATTACCTTGAAGGAAAATCTTATTTTGCTCGAAAACGGCTCCAACGATTTTGATACAAATTTTTGAGAATTTTTTTGTTGGTAATAGCTATCATTTGATATAAATCGAGCTTACGGGAAAAGTCTATTAACGGTACTTTTCATATAACGTTTTTTTAAATTTTTGGCTTTCTCGGTAACTGTTCTTTGGATTTGTGTCAAATTTTATATCTGAGAAGATCTGGGTAGCCAAACTAATTCTGCATATTAAAATTTTAAATAAAATTTTTATATAATTAAAATTAATTTTTGAACTAATATTTTTAAAACTAATCAAACAAAATAATTTTAAATTTTATATTCGTATGTATATTAATAAACTCTACAAAGCTGCATACCAAAATTTCAAAAAAAGTTTGTTTTCAAGAAACTAAAAATGAAAAACCGGATTTCATCAAAATCCGTCCTACAATTTTCGAGATACTTTTTTATAAAATTTTCATTGATCCGTGGCATGTAATGGCGTTCTTTGTTTTTTTTTCAATAAACTGATTGAAGTGATCGTTTTAGCAGTTTTTATCAGTTTAAAACACGATTTTTACCCACCTATACACCATTCACTTTCATTATTATACATATGTATAACATATACATAAATATGTACATATATTTACATATCTAGGCGCCATCTATGTAGGTAGGTACACATTACCCTCCTAATTTACATAATTAAAATCTTTTTAAATATACATTTGTAGGATGGTACCTTTGTCACCATTCCTTTAATCATATGCATTCGACAATTCATTATACTAAGAATCAAGGTATCTTACCTACTTCAGCTTTAAACCTGCACAGGATAAGTAAACTAGACTACCTATACCTACTAACAACTTCAGTGGTAAGCTACTACCTTACACTAAAGTTGTTGGCTACAAGAGCAAGTTCGTACGATCCAGTCGTGCATTTTATTTTATTTTTTGTTTCCGACAACTATTCGTTGTCCAGGGTATTCCGAGTATCCGGATTTGAGAAGCTAGAACGGTTTTCGATTTACTACAAAATGTTTTTGAAGTGCTAACTTTTTATGGGGAGGGTAAACCGATTAGTTGCGTAACGCCTTACTGCGCTAGTCTTTCTGGCTTCCCTTTCCCTCACGCATATGGAGAAATTTTGAAATTTATCAAATTAACGAACAACTGTTGAAGCTTTTCTCAAGTTAAACAATTTCAAATAATTAGAAATAATTAAACTTAGATTATTTTAAGGTGTCACTTCTGTCGGTAGTCCCAAGACGAACATGTCTTTTATCTTACAATTTTATCCTTAAAAAAAAAAAACATATTACATAATGGAATTTGTATAATCGTAATACTGTATTGAAATGAGCTACAGGAGTGAACTTATCCTAATATTTCATTACTTTTTGACTCATGATGATCTCATTCCAAAGACTAATCCAAGGGCAAATTACATTGGTCTCTCAATAGGACCAAGTTAGGAGAACAATTGTATAGGAATTCAGTTCCAGCTTGTCCTACTCTCCTAGTTAAAAATAATAGAAGTTCCACCTTAAATGATAATTTAATGCACTATCTAAAGCAACTTGAATTTATAACATGCCCTTAAGGACAATGACACAATATTATAAACAGCCTGATGTTAAGATGCTGAAGACGACTAACAGATTTCAAAAAACTAAGCGAACAGCCAACTTTTTGATGTTTTGTAAATGTCAAAGCGGCATATGGGTTTAGTACGATACTAAATAGATAAAGTATTCATTTGATGATTTTAACTTTAGTAAAATGTTAAGAAGATAGAACGATGCTAAGCTCGTTTAAAATTAGCAAATCCTCTTTTTAAACAAGTATCATACTAAAAATAATTTAAGAAATACATATCACCAAATCGACTAAAAGTTTGCGCCAATATTAGTAGTTCTTCTATCCCCTGTATAGTTGATTGGTGTTCTTCTAGTAAAATAGAGCGTGGTCGTTATAGATTAACCACTGTAGAGATGATTCGGACGTATAGATACCTGTGACTAGGCTCTAGTTGTTGTTGAATTATTTGTTGAACCTCCAAGTTTAAATCCTCTTCGAGAAAATCGATTTGCTTAAGATTTGCTTTTCGTATAGCTTCTTTGTTGACACATATTAGATTGCAAAATACTCAGCATCTTCCTTCCAAAAAGTCTCATTTTCTTCATTGTTGTGGGTGAGGTGGTGAACCAAACGGAGAAGTCATGTTAGGACTGGTTAGATGAATTGCTTATATAGGCAAGCAGCTTTGTCTTCTTACTTAGTACATTTTGACTCTTAAATATTTAAATAGTGGTTGAACCAAGTGAAGGGAAAAGTCAAGACTGGCGTTCGAAATCAATAGTACACCCATAGTACGTTCTTAATGTGCCCCTACACTTTGCTAGCAGCAATTTCTGGTGAAGAGAAGAGGATGCGTAAGTGATGGAGTCGTCTTAGCAGAGCTTTGTCTTTATTCCCGGTATATTGTCTGGTCGGCGGTGTAGATATTGAACAGCAGGGGTCCAAGTTTGGATCCTTCTGGTACTCCAGCGCTGATTCCTTTCCTGGATGAATTCTCTTTTGCTATCTGTAGGTACATAAAAATGTCTATAATCTAGAACAATTTTGATAAGTCTTTCCAAGTGGCTTGGAAATAAAAGTTCCGAAAGCTTGAATATTAGTCGTTAAATCAAAATGCTGTGGAAAGCATTTCCAATATGCAGCAAGCACGCTATGAACGTTTCCTTTTTGATAAATCCCCGTGGAACGTCACAGAGTAGTCCCAGTACTGGATGAATTGTGTAGTGCTTATTTCGAAAGCCTTACTGAAACTCCGGTCTGACATCTCTGTCTCTGCTAAATTCGTTAATTTTGTTTTCAGAATTAGTACTTCCAGTATCTTGCTCGTACAGAAGAGCTTAGTTGGAGGTTTATCTTCTTCCGGATGGGTACAAATATTGCCATTTTCCATGCCGCAGGAGAGTAGCTATTATTCAGGCAAATGTTGGCGATTAATGTCAGGAGAAGACTAGTCAGATTTGGTAGCGGTATCAGTGATAGCTCTTCATATTTTCATCGTCACTTTTTAACTGCTCTTGTTCTCAGTAATGCTGCAACGCAGTGGGAACTGTAAGAACGCCTCCACGGATTTCGATCAAAATTTTTATACAGGAGCTTCTTCAAATCTTACTAATATTATAAATGTGAAAGTTTGGATGGATGGATGAATGGATGGATGTATGGATGTTTGTTGCTCAATAAATCCGGAACGGCTGAACGGATCTGGGTGAAATTTGATACAGAGATATATTATTGGATAGATAGAGATAGAGAATAGGTCACATGCTGCTTTTTATCCCGGAAAATGTATGGTTACCGTGGGATAGGTGTGTTATAATTTTTCATAGAGCTCCTTCTACGAATAGCCAACATAGCTTTTATTCACAAGGCGCATAGGAGCACACGGATTTGCATGAAATTTGATTGGTAGATGGATGGGGTACTGGATTCTCACATAGGTCATTTTTATCCCGAAAAAAATTAACGGTTCCTATGGAGCGGCTTAAATATGAAAAAATATATAAATATACTTGGGTGTTTGTTCAGCTTTCACGCCTCAACGACTGAACGGTTTCTAATTATAGGTGTATAGATGTCATTAGATTCCCGTGGGATAGAAAGTCCGTATACCATCGCACGGGCATCTGTTATTAAAAATGGTGTGAAAAAATGTATTGTAATTCATCAATTGAGAACGAATGGGGCAATTGGGCTCGAACTCTTTTTTAGTTGTTCGTAAAATCCAGGAAAAAGTTTTTGCCAAAGAAAATTTTGGGTAAACCATCCATAAAAGTCGGGAAATTTTAAAAATCGAAAATTGATTTTTTGTATTTAATTGTGTATGCAAACGTTCCGGAATGGCTTTTCTAATAAAAAAAAAAATAGAAAATTCTTAGTGGAAAACTCGAAAAATTGTAGAAAAACGCTAAATCAAGGCAATCGCCTAAGATGCTTAAGTACCCACCAAGTTTGAAGAAAAACTTTTCAGTTGGTTTGACTGTATATCGACCTATAGACAGTCGTTTCGTTCAGTCGATCTCGTACTGTGGAAGTGTTAAGACGTTTTCGGCTTCCCAGTTTTTCCAATTAAAATTCGTGTGTGAGCTTAAGTTCTAAACTAAATCAAGATTTCATAAGTGGTGCAGTAGCACAGTGATAGAGTGGCCGACCGAGAATCCGAGGGTCGCCAGTTCGATTCCCAGGAGGGCATCAGAACTTTATCAGCTTTTTTTCACAACCGTGAAGTCGTTAACTTTATTGGTTGGGAAAACGAACAAAGGAGGAGGAGTTTAAGCACCGGGGCGTCGAAAGGTGTCCTAGGGCCAATGAGGCCAGCGATGGCAACAGCTGAGGGAACATCGAAAGATGTTCCAACTACAAGCAGTGATTCTGCAGCAACAACATCAACAGCAATAACAACAACGGCAACATCATCCGATGCTAATCAAAAGCGCAGAAAGAGGATCAAGTGCGCACCAAATTTGGTAAAAAGGAGATCCACGGCCACCTCAGCAAAGCTGCCAGCTGGGGTGCATACGTCCGATATAGATGAGACGTCAGAGGCAGCAAGACAAACCGAGTTAGACACTTCACCCGAAGAGGGTATAGCATATATGTCTGAAGAAGGAGAAGGGCACTTCACGACGGGCGATAGTACTGCCTTCGTGAACCTCTCCACATCAGAGGCGTCATCTGAGGAGGACGAGGAACAAAAAATGATCGCTAAAATTGTAACAATGGAGGCAGAAATCCAAGAGTTGAAAAGTAAAGTTAAGGCCAGCCAAGAAGCGCGCCGAGCGAGGCAACTAAAAGAACTCGACGAAAAAGAACAACAACAGAAAAAAGAACAATTACAAAAACAACAGCCACAGCAGCAGCCAAAACAACAACGGCAAAAACAACAACAGCAACAGCAGCAGACACAAGTCCAGAAACAACCGCAAGAAAAACAGCAGCAGCAGATTCAAAAGCAGCAGAATCAACAGCCGCAGAAAAGTCAGTCCCAGCAGCAGCAGCCACAGCCGCCGATTATGAAAAAAGAAAAGGTGCCACCCATTAATACTTATAAAATGGAGTTACAGGATACCATAAATCTATGTAAGTTGACCATAGGTCAAAATTTTACTATTAAAAGATTAAATAACGATAGGCATGCTATCCAGTGCTTCACACTGGAACAGCACAAAAAAATTAAAGAGTTGCTGAAAGAAACTACTACCGAATTCTTTAGTTTCACCCCTAAAACCGAAAAATTTCAAACGGTCCTTTTGAAGGGCATAGATTCCTACACGGAACCACAGGTGCTCTTAAATGAACTCCGCCAAAAAGCGAATGACGATCTCGACTTTATCGGGGTTAAGCCGTTCGCTACAGTTAGAGCTAGGCGGGAGAAGCGGAGTCTTCCCTTCTTCCTTGTTCAACTTTCACCCAGCAGCAAACTGGATAGTTTGAGGAGTATATCCGTCCTCAACTGCCAGGTTGTAACTTGGGACAAATTAAAAAGGCGCGGCGACATGCTTCAATGCATGCGCTGCCAAAGGTTCGGCCACGCCGCAGCAAACTGCGAAATGCAGTCACTCTGCGTTAAGTGTGGAGAGAACCACAATGCAGATGAATGCATGTTAGGAAAGGAACGGGTCGAAGATAGGACCCAGCTTAAATGTGTACTCTGCCGAGGCGCCGGACACCCCGCTAATTATCGGGGATGCCCGACGTTTCAGCTTATAAAAAACAATAAAGCAGCAAAGCAAACAGTGGTAGAAAAGCGTCCAACAGTGCGCCCTCCTACAACAACGCCCGTCAACCCCCAAATTTCTTACGCCCAAATGGCGTCAGGAAGGGGAAGCACGGTACAGCCTACACCAAAGGTCGCCCAACAGGCCCCCGTGCCTAAGGCGCCGGCGGCACAGGCGGATATTATGGGCGTTCTACTGGCCATCCAGGGCCAGTTGAACGGCCTCCAAAACCAGATCAGGGAGCAGGCGACTAGGGTGGATTATATCTACTCTGTTTTGCCGAGCTTAACGCAACTTAGAGGTTAAGGGCGCGCTGCCGGAGAGGCCCTTTAAGATCCTAGCTGTGAATGTAAATTCATTGATTAGGACCGAACGTAGAGCGAATTTATTCCAATTGCTTAAAGACATAAGTCCAGATGTGTTTGTGGCTAGCGAAACTAAGCTTAACCAGAAACATAAATTGACTAACAACAATTACAATATCGTAAGGAGAGACCGACCCAACTCCACTCAAGGAGGGGGCGTCGCAATCTTTATACGTAAAGGCATTAGTCATAAGGTAATATATAATAGTGATGTGCGTAAATTTCGGACGTTAGAGGCATGCATCATATGCATTCATCTCCAACAGGGGAAGCGAATGTATGTGATCGCTGCCTATGCACCGGAAACACCTCAGCCCACACAGTTTATAACAGAGCTTGAAAAGCTTTTTGAATGCTTAAGATTAAGGTCGGAAGAAAACTACTACATATTGGCTGGTGATTTAAATGCCAAACATATAGATTGGGGAAATCAAATACAAAATCCTCGTGGTAACCATCTGTATAATTGGATGGGTCGATACAACCTGGAGTATCGCATTGAACTTCTCGCTACAGACAGGCCATCGTTTCCAAGAAGCGGTGCCTATCTGGATCTATTGTTGAAAGACGCAAGACTAACAATTACTGACACTGTGGGCCAACGGCCTAAAAATTGTTTAAGAACGATCGAGTACGACAGTGACCACTGCGGACTCGCCGCCGTAATACAACTTCCGAACGAGCTTATGGAATTGGAGGAGTATGTACCTGTGCATACTTACAATTACAGTAAGGTGCGCTGGCCACGCTTCTCGAACTTCTTATTGAGCGAATTACGTTCAAATGATATATCCCCACCAAATGACAGGAACCTGACAAATACTGAAATTGACAGATACTTAGAACAAATGGACGAAATAATTCAACGAACAATGAATAGGACAATACCGAAATACAAAGAACGTAACGCAACTGACATGTACCGTAACGCGACAATTGATGCACTACACAGACAAAAAAGTGGCTTACTGACAAGACTAAAACGCTTGTACAGACGGTTTACTGACACACGAGATCTGGAGATAAGGACACTGAAGTCGTCCATAAAAAACATCAACCAATTGATCAAAGAAAATTATAGGTTGTCCATTAATTTGTTTTGGGACAACAAAATTCGGGCCGTGAACGCTACCGACCCGAGTATGTTCCCGCAAATTAATAAGATATTCAGAAGAAAAGATCAAAACGACCTTCCGTGTCTTAAGCTCCAGAGGACGACACAAAACAGAGACGTACTCTTGACAGCGGGCATAGATCCAGATGACGCCGTCTTGGACGATGACCTCTTCATAATCGAAGATCCGCAGGAGAAGGTGGAGGCGGTGGGGGCTGTTTTTCAGCAAGTGTACAAGGTGAATGCTAGCATTCGCCCGAACCATGACCTGGAGAGCAGAGCTCTGGTTCACCACTTTTACCTGCGGAACGATATAACGCAGTGGCGATCTGAGAACCTTGGTTTTACCGGGTTTAATGATGAACATTTGGCAAACGCCATAATCGCCGAGCGAAATGGGACCAGTTCCCTGTTAATTTCGAAGATTGAGCTCCAGCTCATCTTTGATTCACTAAAGAAAAAGAAATCAGCAGGAGTCGATGGTATATCCAACGTTGTACTACGACATTTGCCTCAAGAAGCAGTTGACATATATACCACACTGTTTAATAACGCACTGAATAATGCATATTATCCAGTGCGGTGGAAGACAGCAGTGGTGCATCCTCTCC
Source organism: Philhelius pedissequus (assembly GCA_910595825.1). Classification (NCBI taxonomy): domain Eukaryota; kingdom Metazoa; phylum Arthropoda; class Insecta; order Diptera; family Syrphidae; genus Philhelius; species Philhelius pedissequus. The sequence goes on from OU343160.1 coordinate 31,531,349, forward strand.
CTAAAAAGGGAAAGGACAAGTCCAATCCGGCGAATCTCAGGTCGATAAGTCTTCTTCCGAGTATCAGCAAAGTATTTGAAAAGGTTATTAATAGAGCTCTGTTCAAGTGGGCGGAGGACAACAAAATCATACCGGATAATCAGTTCGGTTTTAAGACGGGACATGATACAATTCATGCCGCGTCTAAACTTGTTTCTGATGTCCAATGGAACAAATCTAAAAAGCAGTGTACGGGTGCCTGTCTGGTTGATTTGGAGAAGGCCTTCGACACCGTATGGTTAGAGGGTCTCCATCTAAAGCTCGCCAGACTTGGTATAAGTAAACCGCTATTGTACATGCTTTATGACATGCTAAATGGTAGAAAGTTTGTTGTCAAGAGTGGCAATGTAACTTCTACTGCAATTTTTAAAATTAATAATGGTCTTCAGCAGGGAGCGGTTAACTCGCCGATTCTATTCAACATTTACACCAGCGATCTGATAGGTAGTCTAACTCAGGCAATTGCGTACGCCGACGATCTAATTGCGTACAGAACAGCTCATACAGTTGAGGTCATCAAAAGTCTCTTGCAGAGTGACTTCGACAAGATTCAGCGATATTGTGATGACTGGAAGTTGAAAATCAACTTCCAGAAATCAGAAACTATTTTGTTTAGGACTCCGTTGTCTAGCGCCTCAAGGGATACGAGAAAGAACTGGCGCAAGCTGGTGATCGTAGGGTCACATGGACATCCACTGGCGAGTAAAAGTGTAGTAAAGTACCTTGGCATCTGGTTGGATCAGTACTTGTATTTCGACAGACATATAGGTGCTGCTCTGGCCAGGGCTAGGGGAGCCTTTGCACTGACAAAACGATTGTTTTATAGCAGTCGTCTTGACAGCAGGGTGAAGGTGATTTGCTACATGGCCCTCATCAGGCCGATGATTGCCTATGGATGCCCGGTGTGGTTAAACGTTGCCCCATCTCAAATGGAAAAGATTCGGGTGTTTGAGAGGCAGTGTATTTGACGTTGCCTTGGATTACACAGAACACCAGAGTCGGAGTACAAACGATATTATTCCAACCAGGTTCTATACAACGGAGCCAAAATAAACAGAATAGATAATTTTTTGTTTAAGCTGATTCGGGGTCACGTTGCAAGAGCGATGTCCTCAACTAACAACTTAATTTTTGGGGCGTATTACCCAAATAACCAATATTTCGAGAGTGCGCGGTTAAGTGGCTACATCCCTCCCGAGGCATTCCTCTATTTAGACAGTCGAGGGCTGATACAGGATGGAGGGGCGGTTCCGCTCATCTACCACGTCAGCCGGAAAACTGTGGATAGGCGACTCCTTTATGGTCGAGACGTCATCGCTCAAGGTGGAGAAGAGCGCCTTCGGTTCAGTAGGACTGTGTCCGATCGGGACCGGAGGGATAGGGCGAAACAGGAGAACCAGTTCTGGTGGCTCTCTGAACAGCATCGTGATATTTAAAGTCGATGAAGATGGTATATCTTGGCCGACTTACATAGATTTAGGGAATTAGGTATAGGGAACAGTCGTGGTGGCACCAAAAAAAAATAAAAAATAAAAATATGTATGTATGCGGGGGCATGCGTGCATGTATCTGCGTGTCTGTACATGTATGTGCGTACGTATATGTACGTGCGTATGTACATGTATGGGTGGGTTGCATGTTTGTATGTGTCTGCATGCATATAAAAAATAAACAAAAAAAAAATTAAAAAACGAAAAAAATGCTGCTGTGGCTGTTCTAGTTTTTAAGTAGTTTTAAGTATTATTAGGTATTTTAAGTAGTGTAAGTTATTTTTAGTTAGTATAAGTTAGTTTTATTTAGTTTTAATTATTTTTAATATATATTTAGGTTTAGTTTATAAGTTAAAAAAAAAAAAAAAAAAAAAAAAAAAAAAAAAAAAAAAAAAAAAAAAATGATCAGATATCAAGTTTTTGTGAAATTTCCTTGAAATATAAAATAAAATAAAAAAAAAATTTAGATTTAATTAAAATAGTTTTTAGGTCGAAAGACATTAGTTTTAAGAGTTATACATTAATTTAGAGCGCCCGTAAAGGGCCAGTAAATTAGTTGTAAGTTATTGATAATTAGGCTAGTTTTAAACATTTTTGTCTAGCTTTAAGATAGTTATAAGTTAAAATGAAATAAAAATGAATTAAAAAAAAAAAAAAAAAAAAAAACAGTCGTTTCGTTGTACAAAAAGTTCATTTTATTCTATTTCAACATCTCTTTCGCCTTTGGAAGACCCTTTAGAACCAGCACTCTTTGAATTATTGCGAGTTGAAGTTGTGAATGAGCACACCGCTTCCAAAACTAAAAGAAGATAAAAAATTAAAAAAAAAATATCTACCTTCTAATATTTATTTGACTAAAAACTTACTCATCTGACACCTACCCTTAATTGCATGTTCCACGCTAAACGAAATTAAATCATATTCTCCAGTCCAATATCACCTTAAACAAAAGTGGCGGAAATGGAAACGACTCCATTTATATCGCCCTCCGTGACACGATGATAATAAAAAAAAATCCACAGCCCTCAGCTGTATGTACAAAAATTGAAACAAATTAAGGATATGAAAGGAATAAACAAAATTGCTCTTCATACGTGCTGCTATTTGCTGTCACAATCATGCCTGACCCTCCACATACATACATACACACATTTATGTTCATTCCTGAATGGTGATATGAGTACGAGAGTAAATATAGAAATACCAAATTTACACAAGTGAAAAAGGGAGCAAAACAAATGTTATAAATCCATCAGATACAATATTTCAAATTTATTTGGAATTTACACATCCAAAGAGTCAGTCACCAGCATCAGCATCAGCACCAGCACCAAAACTCCAAGCCAACCATGCCGAGAGTTTTATGGAAGTAAGACAGCTTCGCATTCAATTTTATGCTGTGTTGTGTATCGTCCTTGCCATGTAACTATGTATGTCAGTTTTGCTAGGAAATACAACAGAACAACAACAACCAACAAATACCTACAGATACATATCTTTCACAAAGCACAAAAAAAGGAAAGGTAAAAAAAAACGATGGTGTTTGGCTGGTTGGAGCTTTCCATTTCACGCCTTTCTGAGTATGTCGTCCTTACTGGCGTGTCATTTCATTAGACACGGTTGTATCACCCCCGGAACACCTGTCAACGTGTCACCTAAGATGCCTTTTTTTCATCAGAGAATTAAACCTTAATAAGCGGTGCGGGTGACTAGAGGTCCTGCTAACAAATATTTTTTGATAATTTCAACACAGCTTGAGTGTTTGGCACGACACCGATACGAAGACGTCGGCGTGTCTTGGGCTTCAGGTGCAAAGATTATCTAGGAAGGTATATAATAAAATTGTCAAGGTAAATGTGCTAAATCTGTGTTTTCTGATCCGTGACAATGTCTCGCTTCACGAACCACAACCTTTAATCCTTATAAAATCTAAAGATGGCAAAGAAGCAGCTAATTAGTTTGATTTCAGTAAAACGATGTGGTTTCTCGACGACGCGACGACGTAAACAAGAAACAGAACAGAGTCCATTATAAAACAGAGAGAGAGAGAGAGAGAGAGAGACAGAAAGAAAGTGCCTACTTGTCTTCTGTTTTGAGTTTAATTATGATTTCGTGGATTTTTCACTCTTTACTGATTTCGTTCCGTTCATTCTCAACTCATCCACTTTCCCCTGAAGTATACTTACATTTCCACCATCCTTCTTCTTAATTTTTTTGTCGTCCTTCTTCTGAAAATAAATTTGAGTTTATATTAGCGATTCGTTTGCTCAGTGTTGCATATGATTTGAAATACATATTTTTATGTTTATCCTTTTTTTGGAAAGGACTTTTCCTACATCAATGACAGTAACGGTTCATTGAATTTAACTCTTGGTGTGTTTCGGATCATCAAAATGTTGCCGTTAAGCAGGGATAAATGGGCCAAGGGAGGCGGAGTGGGTTAAGGCTTAGGGTGTGTTATGTAAATTGAAGCCATGTTTGCACTCTTATGAAGGAATTTCGTGTAAGGACACATTAATGTGCTTACAGAATATTGCAGTTTTTTTTTTATCGGAAACAGGGTGTCTGAATAATTGAGTTATCCTGTTCTCTTTTGAGGTATATTTTTTTTTATTTGAAAGCATGAATTGTTTACGACTTGGGAATTGACATTGAAGCTTGGCCAATCGATAATTCATTTAAGAAAAGAATATAATTCAGGATTGATATTGAACCTTGACAAGTCGTACCTTATTGTTTCCACAGAATTTCCATAGGTTGCATTAGCACTTTACAAGTTCAATATCTTGTTCTCAAAAGCTTTCTCGTCAAAATGAAATAACATAAAATGGACTATGATGGATTTACACATTTATTTTTTTTTTATAGAAAAAGCTCCCCAAAAGATCTGTACTAACAATTACTACGTATAATATCTTAGACGAACAAATTCAGAACTTTTCAAAAGACATTATCTACATTGCAATAGAAGATATAAGAACATATGTATGAGGAAATAAAATGAACGTCTGGATGATCGCAGGTACTTGCTCTTATGTTCGATCACATTGTATGCAAGAGATTTCTATTCAGAATCTAAATATATTTTTAAAGTCGTTTTTTACTTAATTTTTATAACAAATTTTGTTTAATTTTTTTCTTAAAAAAAAATAGTATGACAATTTTAAATATTTAATACAATAAACTTAAGAATAAAACTTCAAAAAATCATCCATCCGTTTTCGAAATATTGAATTTTGTTTTATTGAAAACTAAAAAAATATGTTTTCGAAAATTTTGGTAATTTATGGACCTCCTACATAAAAAAATTAATTGAAACCCGTCGATCCTTTTGTGAGAAAGTCGAAAATCAGAAAAAATGTTGTATGGCAGCCTAATAACAAAATATTTAAGCATTTTTTTTTACCAAAACGTAGATAATATCTAAAATAGTGGACACACTTATTTTTATAAAAATCTCTAGAGCCGGTTTCGAGATAAGTAAGATGGTAGAAAAATTTGTAATCGTTGCTTTTGGGGCTAAAACAACGATTCAAAAAGTGTTAGACAATCACCTTAAACGCTTAAGCACCAAGTTTGAGCAAAATCGGTTCAGTCGCTTAGGCTGTAGTTCGTTCTACAGACAGACAGGTAAACAGAATTGCGGGACCCACTTTTTTGGCTCATCAGAGCAATACATAATAAAGCCGCAGGTAACGGCCGGATAGAGACTATCGGTTATCGAAAAATTGAAAAATGTATTCCATTTGATGTATAGTTTGAAGGAAGCCTTAATCTTCCCACATTCAAAAAAATGATCGTTTTGTTTCTGACGATTACAGAGGAATATATCTATCTTTTAGCAACTATGAATGAAAATTATTTGCCGACGTTCTTAACAGCTGACTATTAAAATGGGTAGAAAAAAGTAAACGTTTGAGCATATTCCAAGCAGGATTTCGAGCCAGACTTTCAACCTTTTCAAATTTTTATACTGACATCTTTCGCCAAAAACTAAAAAAAATTTCTTTTTCGTCGACTTTAAAGCTGCTTTTGTTAAAATCAATCCCGCATATGAATTCTTAAAAATGTACACTGATGCGGTTCTTAAAGGAACAATTGAAGAAGTTTATAGCGATAGCAAAAAATTTTCAATCAACACTTCTCGAAGAGGTTGAAAAGCTTCAACTTTACTTTTTCAAGAGATTATTTAAGCTTCCAAATAATGTTCGAAAATACGAAATCTCTATAAAATCGGATATCGAAAACATACAGTACATATTTCCAAACAAATGTAATGCATTCTGTGGTTATTTGTTGAGAAAAAATGATGGAAAACGACGCCAGTCTACAAAAAGGAATTATGCTAAAGTAACTATTACTGGCGTATTCTCAGAGTAATACTGTTTGACTGATGAACATTAGGTGTCTATTGTCTTTAAATCTGGTCAAGATTAGCTTAGCAGAATGGAATTTTAGCCTATACAACTTAATTTAGCAACTACTAATGAAAATTTGTAATACAGAAACCGATGCAGAGCTGCCTTGTGGAAATCTATCTCACAATTTGACTTTAACTAATAATTACTTTCAAAATCAATTATTGTCAATTGATGAAATTACTCATATATTTTGAGCGAGACCCAAAACCCTGAACTTGAATTTTATGCCTTATAGATTGCACCTACCTATACTATGCTGCTTCTTTAATATCAACGAAAACGAAGACATCGTTCACTTCCTAGGAAAATGCCCCATTCTTAGCAAATTTCGAAGATTATGTTTTTCGAAGAACACACTCACTTTCAGTGATGCGTACAATGCGTTCAATGGGTCCTGATACGGTTGGGCAAAACTTGCAAGCTTCTGTAAAAGTGTTTTGATATAGAGGAATAGTTTTGTGTAACAAAAAATATTACAGTATGCTTGAATATTCAGTTTACTTTATTAAAAGCGAATGAATAATTTTTGCACCATTTTAAATAACTTTGTATCTTATTTGAAATTTATTTGTAAAACGTTCAATCTGGCAAACGGCAACCATGCAATGTCACAATTATTTATGTATAATGATAATTGTAAGACAACAAAATTAAATTTAAATAGACTAATAATAAAGATAATACTGACAATATTTTGTTTAACAGAGTATTGTTTACCAGTTTTGGTAAATTTAATTGGCAATGTATGTAGCTTCTCATTTAAAATTTATTTCTGTATTCTGGGAAGACCGTAACATTGCCTATATCTTATTTAGATTCTATCTTCCTGATTTTTTTTTTATAATCTACACGCGCAAGGGATTATGAACACCCTTTCAATGTTTCAACACAGCTCGGCGTGAGGGTGAAGTTAAGGAAGAGAAAGAATGATAGGAAAGATGTGTTGCGCGATATTCGGAGACTGAAGGTGGTTGTTGTCTCAGATTTTATCTCCAGGGATGGCGGCTGAACTAATGCGGAAAAATTTCCGTGTCTTATTTATCGATGTCCCTTATAATTCGCATTAATTTTTTTATTCTCTGTCATATTTTAACGGTATTCTAGTTTTACTCTATCACATGTTGTTAGTTCTATGCCTAAACAGCATGTAATGAGTAAACCAGCAACTCATTGTATGACATTTATTTTTAGAATTGGTTTTTAATGGAAAATAAGAAGACATAGATTCTATCTTCCTGATCTACCTTAAGTCGACATCTATCTGACATTTTTTGTCCGACCAATACGCTTTGGGGTTGTTTAGGACAAAATAACCCCATAGTGATAATGAAAATAAAAGCGATAGTTATAGCGATAACGATAACTTAGCGATATCGATAGCGAAAGCGATAACGATAACTATAGCGATGGCGATAGCGATAGCTTTTAAACATGAATGAACTGCAGCTTTCGACGAGTCTTATGCTACATTTTCACCTAAAGATAATCCGGTTTAAATTGAGAGGATTAAAAATTAATCTTCAAGTGTTTTTACAAGTGAAAAAAAAGATTAGTTTGACGTTTTCACTATGAATTGTCATTCAAAAGTCTATACAACAAGACAAAAACAAAATAATTGGGAAGAAGAATAATAATTTCGGTGCAGTGAACAAATTTAATTTCAATAAATAAAAATGAGTAATAACTTTAAAATATTGTTATCCCAACATCTTGCAACATATAGATATATTTACATAAATACTGTAATCGCCTTAACACGGTTTTCGTTTTTATATATTTGCGAAAGAACAATTTCAAAGTATTACTGTAGGCTAGCTAAAACATTTTCCATTACAAATTCGAGGCACCGACCGCTTTGGTCTTTGTAGCTTTATTGCATTTTTTATTTTTAAACTTATTTATAAGCAAAAACAGAATTTGAAGGCAACGACAAATTATACCAGACAAAAAACAAATTAAATAATGCTCGACAGTTTTTTTTTTTTTGTTGATTGTCAATGGAGAAAATATGACATTAGAATAGGCGCGTTCTATGAAATAATGTTTGTTTCTTTTGAGAATCTTCTACTTCGAAGAAGATTTCAATGAGATTAATTTCTATTCTTCATTTAATGAGACTAAAATTTGTAGGTACTTAAATGTGGATTAAGTAGTAGGTGAAAACGTAGTATTACACCAACATTGTTAAACCACATTCAAAATCCATATACAAATTATCTGGCAGCCTCAAGCTTTGCAGTGCTTACAGTAACTACATCAAAGTGCCCATGAAGCAAAGATAACTAGATTACGATACTTCTTTGTTTTTCTTATTTTATTGATGTCATGTGTGAAAAAAAAATCTGCAAATTGTTGTTGTTTTTGGATTAATGGATATTTTCACATATGACGTCAATAAGAAATGTCGTAATCTTGTTCTTTGATTTAAGCAAAGTGCCGATGTTTTAAGTCTCCGTTAGTTGTTGAAGTGTAGGAAGCCTAAATGTTAAGATCATGTAACCATGATATAGTATATTATGTTGTTGATGACACGTTTTTCTTTTTCAATAAGAAATAGTTCACTCAATAATTTATTACCGTGATAACTTTTAATCATATCGTGATATTATTTAGGTTTTTCAAAGTATTTATTTTCATTTTCAAAACAAATCCTGATTTCCACAATGTTAAATTAGACACCCTTTGAACATTTGCAAAAAATGTAAAAATAAGAAAACAGTAATTCAGTTGAAGATTTCCTAGAAAGATCCTTAAATACATGTATTTCGCACATAGAACTTGTTGAAATGCTTTGCATATCCTCAGGCACAGTGTGTACTTCTTTTCTCTTTGGCAGAATGAATGAAATAAACCAGGAACAGGACGTTATAATAAAGTAAAAAGAAAAAGCAAAAAAAAAACATACACACCACACATCCTTCAAGGCAAACGTTGACTTGGAAATTGTATTTTAGTGTTTAGTGTCGGGTCGAAAGTGAATTTATTCATAAGGAGGTATGAAGATTTCCTTATTGTTTTTTTCTTATTGTTTTTATTCTAAGCAATATATAAATGGAGTTTTCATGTACAATTCCTGTATGGTTAGTAATGTGGAAAGCAATTTGACATTAATATTATGCAAGTCTGGATTTGTAGATTCTTTTCGATTCTGTATGGAATATATTTTTTTTTTCATAGAATTACCAAGTCATATGAGAAAGAGTGCTTTAATAGCTGACCTGAATTTTGTATTTTAGTAGGATTTCTTTTTGACAGAAGATGAGGGTATTGAAAGATTTTAAAACGAAGAACTACATTAAAGTGCGAACCCTTTTCGAATTTGTAGAAAGGAACACTTAAAAGTGCATTCCGACCGAATAAATGTCCATTATTTTATTATTTTCGTAACGTAACGTAAAGTAAAATGAATATTGCGAAATTTGAAGTGCACAATTCGAAGTCCACAGTGTAGGTACCTAAGGGAGTAAAAAGAAAATAGTGATATGCGGCGTTAGGAAATAGCGGCCGAGGAAATATCACACAAAACGATTTGAAAATTAAACCAACAAATTACTAAGACCAAAAATGGAAAAAAAAGATATAAGGCCCAAGAGTTTTGGCTCAATGCCCAAAGTTCTATTTCTCCCAAATCAATTATTGGCAAAACGCCCAAAAATTTTGTGCGTGAATTTTTTTGTAAGTTTTGGCGATATTTCCTAAGTTTTTGGCCATATTTCTAATTCTTGGGCGTTATTTTCAGTCAATGTTTTGACTAAAAATGCGTGGTTCTCATCGCGCAAAAACAATTGCGAAGAAAGTTAGGGCATGTTTTTGGTTGCGCATTTTTTCAAGCGCGCTCCGGCCCATCGCCGCCGCCGCCGGGGTTAGTTAATTTGAAATAAATTTAGGTCCATTTTTCTTCTCATTATATTGCAGCAATCAGGAAGCTATATTTCCAAATAAGTTTATTCACAACTTCGCAAAAAATTTTGGATGATAAATATTGTAAACGCTGATTTTTTAAGAGCTTGGTTTTTGAAAATTCAAAAAAACACAGAAACTTGTAAAAAGTGAATGAAATTTTTATTTGGATCGATAAATCAATTTCTGCCATTTACTTTTTAAAAATAATTTCACTTAAATGTTGTCCGCGGCTACGCTTCAGGTGGTCCATTCTGAAGGTCCAATTTTGGCAAACTTTTTCACACATTTCGGCCGGAATCTCACCAATGACGCGTTCAATGTTGGCTTCCAAGGCAGCAATCGTGTTTGGCTTGTCCCCATAGACAATAGACTTAACATAGCCCCACAAAAAATAGTCTAACGGGGTCAAATCACATGATCTTGGTGGCCAATTGACTGCGCCAAAACGTGAGATCAACTGCTCACCAAATTCGCCTCTCAATTGATGCATGGTTTGGACGTAGCTTGCGAAACACATTTTTCACAGAGCACGAATTTTGATAATAAATTTCAATAACTTGCAAACTTTGTTCAGGCTTAAGTCTATTCATGATGAAATGGCAAACAATACTGAATCAAAATGTCAAATGTTCGTGGAATTTGTCATGTGTGATCTGTCAAAAATATAAACGTCAAAAACCAAGTAGCAAAAAAATTACCCGTTACTATCATCTAAAATCTTTCTTCAGTCTTCTCGAACGCACTTTGATATGATTGGTGTCTTTGTTTGTTTCTGATATTGCTGAGTCGGCTTTTAGCAAATAATTATGAACAATGTTTGTGACAAATATGCAAGGAAAAAGTGTTAGATAGTATTCAAGGTGAAGGTGGGCGATATTTCCTCACATTTGTGTGTGTGTTTTTTTAGCTTGTTATCTTAGGCGATAATTAATAATTTGGGCTGTTATTCCTTTTCCTCTATTAAGTCTTTTTATTTTGGTCGTTAATGATTGTTATGAAATTGAACTACAACAATTTAATAATGCTCAAAATGAAAAATAAATACAACAATAATTTGATCGGCAAATTTTTGCGCGTTATTTCCAAATGAATTTTGAGCAATATTTTCTGGTTATTTTCCAACGCCCCGATTGATGCGAAATATGAAATGCGAAATTTTAAGTGCGATGTGTACCGTGCGAAATAAAAAGTTCATAAGTGCGAAGTGTGAATTGCGTAATATGAGGCAAGAAATCCATTGATAATCCAAATGTAAGGAGTATAAATGCGCGTAGAGAGTAACAAGTGCAAATCGGAGATGTATACAATTTTAAATGCAAAGAGCTAATTCGGAAGTGCAAAGTGTGAAGTAAAAAATGCGAAGTGTGAACAGAAATCTAATTAATGCTAACTCTGATGTTTGGACTGTGAAGTGCAAATTGAAAGTTTGAAGTTTGGTGTACAAAGTGCTAGTGCTAATTCTGAAGTATGGAATATGAAGTGTGAAGAATTATACACACAGTGAGTAGTTAAGAACGAAGAGATCTGTATGTAGACGGAGATGCATATAGTAGAAAATGCGAAGAGCTAAATTTCAAGTGCGAAATGTGAAAAGAAAAGTGCGTAGTGAAATGTTCATATGGGGAAATTCGCAATGTAAGGTGAGATGTGAGAAATGCGTGGTTGTATAGAGCGAAGTGCAAGATGTGATAAGCAAACTCTTATGTTCTGAGCATTAAGTGTTCAGAATGAAATGCGAAGTCGAACGAATTAAGTGCTTACATAGTAAGCTTACATAGTATGAAATGTATAATCCGAAGTGTAAGTTGTACAAAGTTTGCAGAAAGGTTAGTTAGTTCAGCCGAATGTAGGTTCTAAAATCAAATTGGGGGACCAAAAACAATTCAACCTTATTTTAATGTGATTTTATTTAAATATCATGACTGACTTACTTTCTAAATGATCCCAAATATTTCCCCAGCACAATCTTATCTTATAAATGAAATGCCATCAAATGCAATCAAACAGACAAAAATCTCATTATTAATTTTCTTCGCAATGAATAGAAATTCCATTTCTGTAATAACTTTTCTAAATATTGCGCGCATAACATTTCGCTCGTTGATTGTAAAAGAAACACCGAAATAAAAATAAGTCTCAATTTACATTAAATTGAATTTAATTGAAATTGAATTGAAATTTCAATGAAATTTCACATACATACTTACCCACATATATTGCCTTTCAAGTACAAGTAATTTGTTTTCTTGGCAAATCGTCATTTTATTTGCGCCAAATTGCAAAAAAAAAAACAGAAAATACACTTAACCTACAAATGTCACTTCTATCCTCAAACGAAATAATATAAAGAAAACTTTCATAACAAAACAAAAAAAAGAAAAAAAAAACATTTTTCACAACATGTTAGCTTTGAGTCTTTTGGTAATAAAAGCAGGCTGGAATTTTGATTGGAATTTCAATCAAAAGTTTGCCAAAATATTTAACGAATTTATTGCCTATTGAAATCATAAATAAACGACAAGCCAGGGGGGAAGGAAATTCTATATCGCCTTTGAAAACCAAACCATCATCGTCGCGAAGATTTTTTTTCCCAGCAGCATTATATTGTTGCCATCTGCAGTTCAGTAGGTTTCGAACGAAACCTTAAGCCGATTCAGGTCCACCGAAATAAGAGAGGTCCTTTGGTATTATTGTGCTTCCAAAATTGGTGCCTTTCTTCCTTCCCTGTTTACTGTTTTGCGATTTTCTGAAAAAAAAAAACACCACAGGCAGCAAACGATGCGACTCTGCGACCATGGAACGAACGACGATGGGTGAGTTTTGGAGGAGGACAAGAAGTAGGTAGGTAAAGGTATAGAATTTATTGCACCAGCAAGACCGGCCGGAAGTTGAACGACTTTTATGTACCGACAATTTCACTAAAGTTGAATCCTTTTTGTGTAAAAATGTTTAATGTCCTTTTTTGTGTTTCGCTTTGCTTTGCTGTTGTTGCGACAGGGACATACAAATGCCCGGCCAGGGTAAATCCTTACGAGTGTTAACATTTTTATTACGTGTTATGTGTCAGCATCTCATTCCACTTTCCATCTCCATCTCCAATTCCATCCCTTATACTTTCCGCCAACCATTCTTGCTCCATCATCGGTCGGCGGCCGACGCTTCTGTGTTTAGCGAACCAAAGGCAACGTTTACGTTAGCCGTCCCTTCGAGACGATCTCGTAGCATATTTTTTCTATTGAGCGAATCCCGACTGGGCTGGGCTGGGGTGGTGGTTGTTGGCTTAATGGAAGGTAACTTTGGTGCATTTACTGAACTATTTCAACCCCCCCCCCCTCTACTTTCCACCGTTAGCTTTTAGGAAGTGTGTGTGGTTGACTAGCGAGCCAGGGCGGAGGATATTTATTTTACTGCGCAAACTATTATTGTCCCTTACACAAATTGTAATTGCAGAACAGAAATGGTTAATGGTATGAGATGGGGGAGGTAGTTGCTGCTTTAAGGCGTTGCCACAAGTTAAATTCCATAACTTTGTGCTGGGTGCTCCGGCTGAAGCTGATGTCGCACAAGGCATTATATTATAATATGTACACAGTCAAATAAGAAATTCAAGTTGTTGCAAATGGTTTCGGTTACGCTTTTTGTATTAAATTGAGCGGAAAGTGTTCGGATAATAGCAGGAACCTTGGCTATAAGGGTTGATGGCTTTTAATTGAGAGTTGAGGTTTAATTTTGTCTTTAGTTTGTGTGATGAATGTGATGTTAAGCCGTTGAGTATTAAATTCCAGTTATTTTAAGCTTTGGAATGAGTTTGAAGTAACTGTCTTTATGAGAAATGTTACTTAATAAAACCGCAAATATCAGCTACACAGGATATTTTCGTCAATGAAAAGAAACAAAACAAAACAAATTAAGTTAGGGTCTTAGTCTTTAAACAGTATTACAGACAGAGTATTATTTGGCCTGATTTGCTGCACATAAAAAGGATCAAAAAATTGATCACAAAGTCTTAAGAAAATGGAAGTTTCTATGTCAAAAGTGCATTTCTTCCAATAAGTATAATATATCGAGAAGTCACAGCTGAACCGGTTAACGGTTCATGAGATTAGTTCTCTCTGATTTTCTAACCATCAATTAGCGGGTACATACTCAGTCACGTAGGGTGGGGTTGGCAGGTGATTCACAGACCCAGGGCGGCACTTTGTTGGGCCGGCAATTTTCGAGAATATATCAACATTAGTGTTGTATGCCTATTCTGTTTTTTTTTTCATCCAGAGAATTAATTTAAACAATTTCCAGGGGTACCACTGCCCGACTTCCTGCTTAAAATTGTCACTTTCAATAACTATCAAACTCCTAGCATAATGAATCTAAAATAGTTTCTCCACGAGCTAGATTTTCTAGTTAGTTAGATAGTATTCTATGAAAATTGCTCGTGGAGACCACAAATAGCATTTTATAAAAAACTTCATACTAGAAATTGCACAGCTCATAGCATTCTATTTGATTGCCATTTTCACCTTGACGTTTCACATTTGTGGATGGCGAACGTTTGTGGTGTGTGTTATTGCAATTCCTTGTTTTTTTTCTTTGTTTAATTCCTTTTGTTGAACCGTTTTTTTAATTCTTGTAAAGCTCCTAGAGCAAGAACACAGCGATGCGTCCACCTTCGCGACATTGGCGCAATTGAAATAGTAAGCTATGAAATGCCCAATGAAAAATTTTCTAGCATTCTATTTTATTTCTTTCTATCAAAATGACAGATAGTATACTATAAAATATAGAACACAGGGACACCGTGTAATAAATCATACACCTGCACCTGCACACGTAGCAACATTATTTTCCCCAATCAGACTTTCAATTCCACACATGGCTTCTTTTCAACCCACTCCATAAACAAAATAATGACATATTTTCTTGCAATTCCAATATTCCATTAAAAAATAAATTATACCTATTCTAAAGTACCTATAACGTACCTCCTTGGATAAGAATGATTTATTTTTGCCACATAAAGCTAAATGATCTGAGAATAGCCAATTTTCTATCAAGTGTTGGTAGGTTGATTTTACCCAATATAATAATTAGACAATTTCTTGATAAAAGATTTTATTTTAACAACTTAAAACACAAATTATTTATTTTTGCTTATATGTACATTTCGGAAGCTATTCTTCCATCGCCGTCAGTAATTTACTGACGATGGAAGCATATAACTTACGAAATGTACATATAAGCAAAATTAAATTATTTGTGTTTTAAGTTGTTAAAATAAAATCTTTAATTTATAATTAAAAAACACGTTAAAAATCTCCACTATCAATTTAATACAATTTCTTGGTAAAAAATCGGCTGCCAATTGCCAACAATTGTGTATCTTCCAATTAAAAATTGACTGTGTATACGGTTGGAAGACTTTAGACAACAAAAAATTAGTAGACCCATTAGAAGACAATTTTCTTGAAAGATGATAAAGAATATGAAACTCTAATTCAGAAGTGAAGTATTTGTGAAAGTAGCTAGTTGTGAAAATAAAATATTATAAAGTATAAAAAAAAAAGTGAACAAAATATGAAGAGCGCCATAGCGACTATCCAATCATTTTCGGCCATCTTTTTATAAAACTTCTTCTTCGCTATATTGAGCGACGGTGACTAGCAGCTTCTTATTAATTTCCGTATCCATTTTCGTTTTTTTAAAAAATCGCTTTTTTAATTTTTTTCCAAAGCAAATAAATTAATTTTGTTGTTTCCTCCCCCAGACGATTGTGCACACTTAGTTTAAGACAGAAATATAAATTTCAGTAATAGTGTCTGCAATAATGGCTGAAATAAATATTTCTAGTGGAGTCGCTGCCTTAAGGAACCAAATAACCCGTTATTCTTCGATTTATTTTTTGAATTTGTATGTTATAGCATGAACGAGTCAACTGCGCAGCTCACTTCAGATTTCTTTGCTAGTATCATTAGATTTGAAAGTTACACACAATCACCTTTGCAGAGATAGACTTAATTTACATATTAGCAATCAAACCAACTAAATTACATGTTCTCTAACGTGCAGGCCCTAATAAATAATTTTAACGAAATTGAATAAATAATACAATTTTTAGTGAAATACATGACCCAATGAAGATTTGGTGTTAATGCCTTGAAATTTTCACAAACGAATTTAGAGAAACTGTTGGGATATTGTACAGATCTCCAAGTAGTTCTGATCGTGAATTTTGTACAACATTTTCGACTTGGCTTGATGTAGTATTCCATTCGAATTCCGTAATTTTAGGGGACTTTAACATAAATCTAATGGATAATAATTATACCTACACTAAAGTTTTTTTCTGATATTTTATCCCAAAACAACCTAAAGAGAGTGATAAATAAACCAACTAGGATCACGCAACGTTCTCGGTCACTAATTGACTTTGTTATATGCCCTAAAGAGAAACCAATTTGGACAGATAGGGCTCCGGAATTCAAAGTAGGTGATCATGAAACGAGTGAAATAAAAATGACGTACGCAAAAATGCCTAAAAAGGGAATACTGATAGAGGTAGAAATAAATGTATAATACACATAATTAAATGTCTTTATATTGCTTAGTCGTTACAGTTTGGGGGAAAACAAAGATGCAATTTGAATTCATGGATAAATAAGAATATATCAGAAAAAAAAATTCAAAAATCGGTTGAGCGGTTTTTTAATAAATTAATTTTGTATGTATAAAATTATGAAAACATTTTTAGAAAAAAAAATTGAAACGCCATTTTGAAGATATTATTTATATACATATAAAATTCAAATTTCAAAAAAATTCTGTCACTGGTTTTTGAAAAATCGATTTAAAAAAAAAAAAATTTATTTATTTTCTAAAAATCGAAAAAACTTTTTACTGAAAATTTTCGTATGCAGTTTTATTAACAATTTTAGGGGACATTTTTATAAAAAAATTATTTTATTCGGTTCATCCGATATTGAGAAAATCGAAAATATGAAAAGTGGTTTTATGGGAAGTACCGTTAATAAGTACGCAAAAAAATATTTTTATACTTGAAAGTGAACTGTACTAATTTTAGAACACACAATTTCTTTATAAAAATTCTTGGAGCCGTTTTCGAGAAATAAATTTTTTTCTTAACGGTTTTTTAACATTTGTATGGGAGGTACCGTTGATTTTTATTTAAAAAAAAATAGTTTTTTTAACTATTGAAGATAATGCCAAAAACCACCAAATACGAAGTTTTGAAAAAATCTATTGAGTCGCTTTCGAAATTTTGAGTTTTCAAAAAAAAAAAAAAATATTTTCAAAAGAAATTTTTTTTCATGTCAAAATCAAAAGGATATGTGGCGAACGATTAAAAAATTGGTTTTAAATAAAAATAAAGCTGAAATTAGTGAAATTCATTTCGGTGATAAGTTGGAATCTGTAAACTCTGTGATTGCTAATAAGTTTAACTTGTATTTTATTGAAAATATTAATTTAATTAGTAACTCTATACCATTTAACAATATTCAGTCTAACATTGAGTTATCTGAAATACAAAGTGTATTTAAATTTAGGGAAATCGATCTAATGAATTAAGAAAAATATGCAAAACCATGAATACAAAAAGTGCCATGAATCTTAATATTAACATAATTCTGGATTGTTTCGATAATAAAGTTCCAATAATTTTAAAAATAGTTAACGAATCTTTCATCCATGGTGAATTCCCGAGAAATTTAAAAGAATCTACTGTCACCAGAATATCAAAGAAAATTGAACTAAGGACTGTGAAAAATTTAGACCAATAAACATGATGCATATACTTGAAAAAATAGTAGAAAAGTGTGCTTATCAACAATTTTATAAATATATATGTGATATTGAATTATTAATTGAAAATCAATCAGGGTTTCGACATAATCACTCATGTGAAACGTCCCTTAACTGGCTGATAATGACTCTAAAGGAAGAAAGACATAGTAGTAATAGAATTATTGCAATATTTCTGGACTTTCAAAGAGCATTTGAAACAGTTGATCGCAATAGACTTTTCAGTAAATTATCAAAATATGGTATAAAATGCATTGAACTCATTTGGTTTAAATCTTATCTATTTGATAGAACCCAAAAGACCTGTGTGAATAATTCTAATTCAAGTGCAATTAATACATATTTTAGTGTACCGCAAGGAACTATACTTGGAACATTACTCTTTTTACTATACATTAATAGTATTTGTAAAGCCTTAAGAAATTCTAAAATATCTTTGTTTGCCGATGATGGTCTCATCTTCGTAAGTTGTAAAGTGCTATCTGAAATTTTTGAAGATATTAAAGAAGATTTAAATAATCTATGCATATGGCTACAGTTCAACAAACTTAAAATTAATGTCAATAAGACTGAATATATGGTAATTAATAGTAGTGATATAATAAGTTTATCGATTGAGGGTAAGCCCATAGATAAAGTGACAGAAATTAAGTACTTTGGGGTAATATTAGATAATAGTTTAAATTTCAATAGTCACATGGTATATGTGTGGAAAAAGGTTTAAAAAAAATGGATTTCTTAAACTTAAATTAAATTTTTTTTGAAGTAATTCTCTATCCATTTCATAGTTTGACTATGCTTAAACGTAATTTTTATTTTTTAAGTTCAAAAAACACATATATACATATATATATTATGAGGTTGGTGAATATTATATAAATAATTTTTAAGATATTCGTCTCATAAGCTTAAGCGCCGTTTATAAACGGCTGGTGAATACCGCCCTTAATGATATGTATTAAATTAAAGTGTTTTCGGTTATGTACACATAACTTTTGTAATATACATATATACACTTTTCTTCCGTACTTTTATATAACACATCACAGCCTTCAGTCCAGGATACTCAAGAGTTTTTTTTTAATCTAACCAGTCCTATAACCTATTTGGATTTTTTACTTGCGATTATAGGTACTATAAGGCAAGTTATGTATTCGTAAAAAAAATGTTTTTTTCTAACATATCAAACATGACATTACGATCATAGAGAACACAAAAAAAGTGGGTCCCGCAATTCCGTCTCTATGTCTGTCTGTCTGACTGTAGAACTATCTACAGCCTAAGCGGCTGAACCGATTTGGTTCAAACTTGGTGCTTAGGCGTTTTAAGTGATTTTTCAAAATAGATTTTCGAATTGTTGTTTTAGCCCCAAAAATAACGGTACTTGCCACACAAATGTTTGTACCATCTTAATTATCACGAAAACGGCTCTAACGATTTTGATAAAAATTGGCGTGTATACTACTTGGGTATGGTCTACATTTTGGCTAAAAAAAAATTAAAATATTTTGTTATTAACGGTACCTGCCATACAACCATTTTATTGATTTCCGACTTTTTCATAAACGGCTCAACAAATTTCGATAAAAAAAATTTACACGGGAGCTCATTCAAATTCTAAATAGTATTGCATTTCAAAATTTTCAAAAAATAGTTTTTTTGGATTTTTGAAAAAAAATATTTTTTTTTTTGAAAATTCAATATTTTGAAAACGGGTGGACAATTTTTTCTGAAATTTTGTTTTTGAATTTATATTATTAAACCATTTTTTTTAGAAAAAAATTGAGTATTTTTATATATAAAAAATTAAGTGAAAAACGACTTTAAACATATATTTAGCCATTTCTATTAAGAATCTTTTACATATATTGTGATCGAACATAAAAGCAAGTACGTGCGATCCAGTCGTGCATTTTATTTTACAAAAACTTGTATTGGATTTATAATAATTTCTGATTTGTGCTCTAGTCAAAATACAAAGCTCCCATAAATTATATGTACCAACATTTCGCAGTAGTTCTAACAAATGATGCACATTTTCTTCTATCAAATCTAAAACAAATATTTTAAATTATTACCGATCATTGACGCAATAGGCCAAAATAATTCCTACTTGCTTCAATGCCTATATCCTTGGTGCGCATTCATTGAACTTTCTTACAACCAATACAACATGCTTTCTAAATTTTTCTATCCCAAATAAATGTCAATACAAAGAGCTTAAACCACAAACTCAAACAATGGTGACAAATAAACCACAGTAAAGACAGTATTCAATTTCCGATCAGAAAAATGTGTCTTCAAAGGACTATTTCATTATTTTTAAATGTTCCTTTTATAGTGTCTGATTTACTTATTCAAAAAAAAAAATTAGATCGACCTCCACGGTGAAAGAAAATGAACCTGAGCTGCATCTGGAACAAAATAAAGGAATACAGGATATGTTATGTTATTTTCTTTTGATAAAACTTCAAAGCCACCACAATAAATGATTGATATAAGAAAATGTCCTGAAGGAGGATATATTTTAATTTCTCTAATAATATAGATACATTGTACATGTCTACCTTTGAGGTACATTTATATTTTAAGCCCAACCCACGTATGTGTGAGTGCTGAGAAGCATGCTAATTTGCTTCATATGTCTCATATGAAATTGTTTTCATATTAAAAGGACATGAAGGGAAAATGATGCATGTCAAAGGTGTATGGACACATATTATATATCAAGGTGTTTTTAAGACTTATAAGAATTATATACACTAACACTCATGTTCGGATAATTGGACACTAGATTTTCCTCTAAGTTTCAAAAAGTATTTAAAATATTACGAGTATATTATGGCATACCTGAAAGAATTAAATTATTTATTTAATCCTTGCATCTCATACAATTTTAAATAATCCTACGTATTCAATTCAACATTCATATCATTCCTCCTTCTATTTTTTTTTTTCTTTAATTCTTTAATTAGAGCATTCCAATATTAAAGCTCCTGAAAACCACAAAGTATATATGTATGTACCTAATTACCTCTATGCTGAGTTGAGTGTGAGTATATTCATAAACAGAAAAATAAATTAACAACTCCCCAACAAATAAACGACAACGATAAGGATAAAGGTAGCAACCGAGAGAAAAATAGTGTGCAAATTCCAAAAGTAGACAAACAGTCAAGCTCGAGCATCCAACCATAATGTTACCACAAACACAGAGGACGATTTTTTTTTTATTTAGTTTTCCTTCTTTTGATCTCCATTCTCATCGTCAAGAATATTTCATACTGAATTACAATTCAAACCGCAAAAAAATTAAACATTCTCTTCCTATTTCTATCTGAGTGGGTTTCATTCGTAGTTTAGTATTTTTTCTGATTCAAGGATTAATTGATCCTTGCTTTTGTTGCTATTGCTGTTTGTTGCTTATACTCGCTTGCTTCTTTATTTGGATTGTCTAAATATTCTAGAATAATTATAACCACGTGTGAACAATTTATGGTTAATTCTGATACTGACAAAAACAAGAAACAGGACATTTTTTTTCCTTTCACCACCACCAAAAAGGAGTTATTCCTCCATCCAAACCACATACATAATGCAATGTAGGTCGGATAGAATTAATATAATATATGGGTTAATTTAACTTCAAAGCGTGGCAAGATTGTGTGGTAAACATTGTCGGGATGGATTTTTTTTGTCTTCCCTTTTTTCTGTATCTTTGTCAGTTCTCATTTTTACATCCGAATGGTTTTATGTGGTTTTATGTCATTCTGGGGAAAATTAGATTCTTGTGCACTTGGTTGAACAGGGATACAAAACGTGTGAACGAAAAGACAAAAAAGCACACTGATAATCTCTGCTGAAGTATATTTTTGGTCTTCATGTCAGTTAATAAGGTTTTTGTTCTTTTTTTAAATAAATTATATTAAGTAAAATAAAATACATGACGTATACGCCAAAGTGGATTTCAGAAGTGGGATTCGGTATTTTATAAACATTTCGAAAGAATTTAAGCAAGTCAAGTAAGTTGAATCAATTCAGTTTTATGATTTCTAAGATCCATAGGGAAGTTATTTCAAAATTGAGTTAATAAAATTATAAAAAGTGAACATATAACATTTTTGATATTTTTTAAAATTTTAATTTGTGAAACACATTACACATTTCGGAAACATACACATTTTTTACTTGCGATTATAGGTTCATAAGGCCAGTTATGGATTCGTCGAAGAAACAGTTTTAAGATAACAATCAAAGATGAAATTAAGATGATAGCGAAGACGAAAAATTATTATCTAAAAATGTTGACCGTCTGTATGTCTGTCTGTCTGTCGGTCTGTCTGTATGTATGTGTGGACATCTGTAGCCCAAACGGGTGGGTAGAATTGCTTCAAAATTGGTATTGTGGTATAGGTATTGTAGAGAGGAGAAATTGAAATTTATTTTTTAGATAAAAAAAAATAACGGTACCTGCCATATAACCGTTACTTTAAAGCCTATATTTCTCGAAAACAGCTTTAACGATTTTGATTAAATTAATCAGTGCAAACATATGGTTGAAAAAAAAAATAAAAATGTCTAAAAACGGTACTTTCTGTAGGACTGTGTTTTTTTTTGCTTTCGACTCTTATAAATGGCCTAACCGATTCTTTCGACTTTTTTTAAATTTTATAACCCGATTCTTTCGAAATTTCACATATATAATGGTGAAGATAGCCCTATTTATACTGCATACCTGTATTTTTAATTAATTTTTTTTTGTATTTTTAAAAGCATTTAAAAAAACGTAAAAATTTTACATTTTTCATTAAGTTTTTTTCAAAAATTACAGTTATATGTATTTTTTGAATACCAGTGAAATTGCGGCATTTTGAATTTTTTCTGAAAACATTTTTCAAAAAAACAAAACGTTTTTTCTCAAAAATCGGTGCACAAATTTTAAAAATTTTATTTTCATTAAATCAAATTTATTTTCGAAATAAAATGGCGTACTCTTTACTGCTCTTTACTCAAACTCGTTTAAGTATTTATTTCAGAATTTTGAATTATTTTTTCTTTGATTAAGCCTATTTAATCTTTTGTTTTTAATTTATATTATTAAATATTTAAGGTTGTCCAATTTTTTTTAGAGAAAAATTAAAGACATTTTGTGTATACAAAAAAAAAATAAATAAAAACAACAACAATTGGCGTTTCGTCCCGGTGATCTCACATGGACTCATCAGTTGACTAGTGAGGACCTTTGTCAATACGCAATGTTTGCCAAGTTCAGTTCATCTAACATAGATTTCGTGAAGAACATCTAGTGTGAATTATATCCAACAAGACTAGAATTCCTAATCATTAAATTGGAAATTTTTGTTTTTGCCCATTTAAAAGCTATTTTGAATCAATAATTCAACAAGTCCAAATATTATAGTGCTAAGTCTTCTACTTGGCTGATGTATTTCAGTAGTATATAGAATTTGTATTATTAAAAAAAAAAACTTCTTATATAAATAATGCCAGGCCATGGGCAAAAATAAAAATTTCCAATTTAATGATTAGGAATTCTAGTCTTGTTGGATATAGTTCACACTAGATGTTCTTCACGAAATCTATGTTAGATGAACTGAACTTGGCAAAAATTGCGTATTGACAAAGGTCCTCACTAGTCAACTGATGAGTCCATGTGAGATCACCGGGACGAAACGCCAATTTTTGTTGGACTAAAGGCCGTTAAAAGCTATTTTGAATCAATAATTCAACAAGTCCAAATATTATAGTGCTAAGTCTTCTACTTGGCTGATGTATTTCAGTAGTATATAGAATTTGTATTATTTAAAAAAAATCTTCTTATAAAATCAACAACTTTATTGGATTTTAATAGAAATTTTTTGCATACGATGTGATCGAACATAAGAGCAAGTTCGTACGATACAGTCTTGCATTTGATAAAAAAATGCACGACTTAAAGGCACGTACTTGCTCTTATGTTCGATCACATCGTATACAAAAGATTCTTAGTAGAGACGGTTAAATATTTTTAAAGTCGTTTTTTATTCTTCCTAATATTGTACAAACAAAATATCTTTAAATTGTTTCTAAAAAAATAGATTGGTATAATAATTTTTAATATATAATAAAATAAACTTAAAAACAAAATTTAAAAAAAATCATCAACCCATTTTCGAAATATTTAATTTTCAAAAAAATTAATTTTTTTTCAAAAATCCAAGAATATTCGCGAAACTTTTGGAATGGAGTGTTATTTAGAATTGGAAGGACCTTCTATATAATTTTTTATCGAAATCGGTGGAGCGGTTTACGAGACAGTCGAAAATCAAAAAAAAAATTTATGTGTCAGTTATCATTAATAACAAAATATGTAAACACAAAATTCGGCCAAAATGTAGAATATATTCATGAAAGTGCACACAATGTTTTACAAAAATCGTTGGAGCCGTTTTTCAGACAATTAAGAAGGTAGAAAAATCGTATGGTAGGTACAGTTATTTTTTTATGCTAAAAAAAACGATTCAAAAATCTATTTGAGACAATCACTTAAAACGTTTGAATACAAATTTCCGAAAAAATTGCTCCAGCTGTTTAGGCTGTAGATCGATCTACAGAAAGACAGAAAAGCAGACGAAATTGCCGGGCCAACATTGTTGGTGTTCTCCACCATCGTATTGTCAAATTATAATCAAATCCAGAGTTGGATTTGTTTTTCAAATGCAAAACTTGCCATATAGCTACATATATCGCAAGTAAAAAGTGTGCGCCCTACCTTGGGTATACTCGTAGTATACATTTTGGTTGAAATTTTTTTTTTTTTACATATTATGTTATTAAAGTTACCCGCCATACAACCATTTTCTTGATTTTCGACTTTTTTATAAACACCTCGACATTATTACGATCCAAATCATTACATAGGAGTTCCTTCGAATTAATATATTGCATACCTACCACCAACATTTTCGAAAAATATTTTTACTTGCGATATAGGTACTATAGGGCAAATTTTGCATTGGAAAAGAATCGAACTCGAGATTTTAATCAAACTTCACATAACGATGAAGGAGAACACCAAAAAAGTGGGTCCGGCAATTTCGTCTGGCTGTCTGTCTGTCTGTCTGTAGAACGATCTACAGCCTAAACTGTTGAACTGATTTTGTTCAAACTTGATACTTAGGCGTTTTATATGATTGTCCGAAATAGATTTTTGAATCATTGTTTTAGGCCCAAAAATAACGGTAGTTGCCATACAAATTTTTCTACCATCTTGATTACCTCGAAAATGGATCAAACGATTTTGATAAAAATTGGTGCATGTCCTACTTTGGGTATGGTCTACATTAAGGCCAACATTTTTTTAAAAATATTTTGTTATTAACGGTACCTGCCGTACAACAATTTAATTAATTTTCGACTTTCTCAGAAACTGCTTAACAAATTTCGATCAAAATTTTTATGCAGGATGTCAATCGAATTCTAAATAATACTCCATTTAAAAATTTTCAAAAACTAGTTTTTTGGATTTTTGAAAACAAAAAATATTTTTTTTTTGAAAATTCAATATTTCGAAAACGAGTTGACGATTTTTCCTGGAATTTTGTTTTTAAATTTATATTATTAAATATTTAAAATGTTCACACCAATTATTTTAGAAATCATTTTATAATTTTTATATATAAAAAATTAAGTGAAAACGACTTTAAAAATATTTAGCCGTTTTTATTAAGAATCTTTTGCATATAATGTGATCGAACATACTCGTAGGAGCAAGTACGTTCGATCCAATCGTGAATTTTTTTTTGATTTTTGAAAAAAATTAATAAGGTTTTGAAAAATCAATATTTCGAAAACGTTTGGATGATTTTTTTTTGAAATTTTGTTTTTAAGTTTATATTATTAAATGTTTAAAATTTTCATTCTCTTTATTTAGTTTATTCGACTGAAAAATTAAACCGTCGACTTATGATTTGCTTTGTAGTGAATCTTGTAATCATTTCAGTGGAGCACATATCTGCCTTACCGGTATTTTAAGGGAAAAAATCATCTTATATAGGAAAATGGGACGGTGACACAAGTAAAATTTTGTGTGGCCGTTAGATTATTTTATTTTGAGAGTTTATTATAATTGTAAGTTGACTCAAAATACCTTACCTGCAAACCAAAACTAATTAACCTTAAGTCATCATCATCAGAAAATTCTCTAAAAGTTGAAAAAAGCACATCTATGTTGATATTATAGATGTTTCATAAAATTGGAACTCTTCTGTTGAGTTCAGTAGAGGGACACAATGCAATTTGTAGTGACAATATAAATTTTATTTTTATATTTTAAACGAGCTAAGCTTGTATGGACATTAGGTTTCTCGGAAACGGCTCTAACGATTTGTATGACATTTTCAGAGTTCGCGCTTTTTACTCGTATTTAAAAAAATTAAAAAAAATGGTATAAGAAAACAACTCAAAGGATTTTAATGTAATTTAAATAACCAGACGCAAATTAAAAATTTAATTTTTTTAAATCCGACCACTAAAATACCTAACATAATCAACTTTTTCTTGAATTTATTAATTCAAAGCCCAGATGACCATTACAGCATTTCGAAAGCTTTGTCTATAGGCATTCATTTGTTCACGAATTAATTTTGATTTCTACTAGGTTTTTTTTTAAACAAAGCTTAAAGGGGTTTAGCAGTTTAGTTTTATTATTTTCTTTTTAATAAATTAATTTTTGCAACGTACAAATCGTCTTACTGCTACTTATCTCTCAACATCTTAACTGTGCACGCAGAAAAGTCTGATGAATTGCAAAAGCCCAATTCACATACCTAATCCCGTTCCCCAAAATAAAAAACAGAAACAACAAAAAACTGTCCAATGGTAGATTTTTCGATTTGTTATGGTCACATAAGTCCTTATGAGATTTTTTTCCCCTAAGAACTGCCAACATATTTATGACAATCATAATTTTGATTCTGAATAAGAATTCCTTACTGCTACATAAAAACTGCCCCCCCCCCCTCTTAATTCGCCTCATTCCTCAAAAGGATTCACCAAACATGGTGGCCCCCAGAACTAATCAATTTATTGTATAGTGTCCATTCGAATGTGCATCCATTCCATAAAAGGAAAGCAAAAGAACAAAATTTTCCCATAAAAAAAGGATAGAAAACAATCTATCATCATTCGAAAACGTGCATGAGTAGGCAAAAGTCCTTCACAAACTTTGTTTCCTTTCCCTTAACAAGAACAACAACAACCTCACCAGCTTATCAACTTAGTATCGCTTAATACTCCGCTGAGTCCTTTGCAACAAAAAAAAATATTCTGTTTTTATAGTAACTTACCCTACCCTCTCTACTCCCCCAATTTCATTCTTCTCCTGGGTCCACTGTACAAAGAAAAATGTAAGGAAACTCCCTGTACGTGCCTAAAACGGGAATTCTTAGGTTTTATCAATATGATCCTTCAGTTACGTGATTTGAAAGATTTCGTTCTCCTCCTAACCGAAAGACTTGAAATAATAACAAAAAGTTCATGTGTATATACAATGAGGGTTGAGAAAGTCTGAAAAACAAACGGGGTGTCCTTTCGGTCTTCCCAGCTAGCAATTTCCTTTATTTCACATCCTGTTCAATATTTTTTTTTTTTGATTTTATCAATTGAATTCCGTATACGATGCTTAACCGAAAGAAGGGTGGAAAACTTTTCCAATAAAATTCTCATCGACTAAAGGTAGTGTCGAGTATGCGAGTTTGAGTGAGTCCTTTAGTTTTGGCTAGCCTCATTTCAATGGACTTTTCAAGGACCATATAATATATATAAGAAAAAGCTTACATTATTCTAAGTATTTCTGTGTGTGTGTGTATGGTGCCAGCAATGATCATCATCATCGGCGTATAGTTAGTCGATAAAAATTCAATTTTCCATCCTGAAACTCATGGAGGCTCGAAGGATCTTCCGGTTGCATAGCATTGAAATTCAAATGTTGTTCGTATGGAAAAATTTCTTAACTCTTTTTTGGTTCGCTCTCAGATGGCGTTAAATTTGCATAACTCATCCATATATGTCCCGGTAGAATATAACACACACACACACATAAATACCTATTTTCTGTTCTGTTCTTATCCACCCACAATTGGCGTCAATTTAAATCCTTTGGTATGCCAGCCCTGCACGAACTGGAGATTTGCATTTTTAATTACAATTCAGGACCAAGGAGCACGACCTGCATATTATGGTAGTCAAATGCAAACACACACCACCCACATCTACATACATATATGCATTTATGCTGAATGTGCGAGCTCATTTCGAAAGTGATTAATATGACACCTGACGACTGTTCCCCAAAGGATTACAGAATTGCGGAGACGCTATGCTGTAGAACTTTTGAAGCACTAACCGTACCAATATGAGTAGCTTTTCCGATTGAACAATGGAAACAACGTTATGACTGCGAGGTAATTGAGTTCTTATCGAAGTTAGAATTCTAGCAGTTATTAGGATAGAATGAATACCTGAACATTGCACATGCACACATACATAGAATTCGATGTGGCGCAGAGAATATAAATATATTTTTGGGCGGTTTGCTTTTTCAAGTAGAAAATTGACTTGAACTTCGTCATATAGGTAAACTCAAATTGTCTTCGATTCTACGCGAGGCCATAGCTCGATGAGTGGGTACTAAAGCTTAAAGTTAAACTCGAGGAAAAATATATTCATATGAATCGATAAGGTTTTCTTTATTAGAGGGTTACTTCAGTTCAGTTGGACTTTTGAATTTTGACCTTAGGCATCAAATTTTATTTTCTCTATTGGATTTTGCCTAGGAAAAAAATTAAAGGTCTCAATCGAATCTAATCTAATGATTGTGCAAAAGTGAAAAAAATGTTTCGAATCTAGTGGTGGAGCTGTGATTGGGGATAAAATGATCCATATATCCCGCAGGACCTCGGATGGATTTGTGATTGTTTTTTTTTGATATTTTGAAATTATACTCGAATTTTTTATTAATCACGAATTTAAAATGTAATTTCAAGGTTAACTTTTTTTTCTACACGCACAAGTTGCCAAGTTGTTGACATTCATTTGTGGGCCACCACATTAATAATATATGATGAATTTGGTAATACCATAGGGACTCGGTGAGAGAGTTTTTAGGTCAATTCGACATCGCCATATCTGTATCCCAACATTGACATGGCACAATTTTGAATCCTGTCAATGAAGCCGTGAGCGTTTTTAATTAACAAATATTGATTTGGTTTTGATAATTAAGTTAATAGGACTTCCAATAAGGCCGGGTAGAAATTGGAATGAAATAAAACAAACAAGTCAAGTAAATGGTTATCCATTTTGCGGTTTCAAAAGTATAGGGCTGGAATTCGACATCTGTCAAACTAAGTTGTAAAACCAATTTTTTTTGTCAGCTGAAAGTCTGACATTTACGAAAATGGATCGCTTAACTATCACACAATGCATAAAAATTGTGAAAACCTACTACAAAAATGGTGATTCTGCCACAGCCACATATCGTGCTTTAAGAGGAGATTATGGATTTAAGTAATCGTCCAACTACGCATGCAATTGGCAAAATTGTGAAGAAATTTGAAGAGACGGGATTGGTTACAGATATTGTAAGGCCTGTGCATCATCGTTTTGCTCGTACCACTGAAAATATCGCTTCTGTAAGTGAACGTGTTGCCGAAGACCCGAATATGTCGATTCCTCGTCGTTCTCAGGAATTAGGACTGTCTTACGGCACATTATGGCGTATTTTGCATTTGGATCTACACCTACATCCATATAAAGTCCAACTCACACAACAACTGAAGCCAGCTGACCATTCACAACGTCGTAGATACGTCGAATGGGTGCTTGAACATCAGGCGGTGGACGGCGATTTTTCGACCAAAATTTTCTTCAGCGACGAAGCACTTTTCTCACTCGGTGGGTATGTTAGTAAACAAAATTGTCGTATTTGGGGTTCTGAGGGTCCTCAAGTAGCTGAAGCGAGGCCATTACATCCACAAAAAGTCACTGTTTGGGGCGCTCTTTGGTCCGGAGGTGTGATTGGACCTTACTTCTTCAAAAACGACGATGGAACGATGGTCAACGTCTATTCGGAGCGTTATGGTCATATGATAACCGACTTTTTTTTACCTGCTATTGAAGAATACGACTTGGAGAATATGTGGTTTCAACAAGACGGTGCCACATGCCACACAACTCGAGCGAATATGGCATTATTGCAAGCGACATTTCCTGGCCGCGTAATTTCTCGTCGTGGCGATATCAATTGGCCAGCAAACTCATGCGATTTGACGCCGCTGGACTTTTTTTTGTGGGGCTACGCGAAAGACCGTGCTTATGGAGATAAACCTTTAACTCTTGAGAATTTGAAAATCAACATTCGTCAAGTTATGGCTGAGATACCGCCCAACATGTGTGAAAAAGTAGTCGAAAATTACCTCAAAAGAATCGATGCTTGCAACAATTCGCGTGGTGGTCATTTAAATGGTGTAGTGTTTCACACATAATGTCAACGTTTAAACTTTATAATAAAAAAGAAATATCGTGAAAAAAAAATATTTTATATGTGTTTTATTTACCTTTACTTTTGAAACCGCAAAATGTATAACCCATTATTACCAAATTGTTTTAATTTTTTGAAAGGCCCAAGCTTGTCATTAGGTCCGAAAATTAGATGATTTAAATACGAGTATTTGCTGCTATTTTAAACGCTGTAAAGAATACTTGCTTGGTGAATTTGAGTGAAGGCGTTTACTATGCTGACTTATTGCAGATGCATTGTCACCTGGTGCACTTCTCATTGGTTGTCGTCGTCGCATATACTGTAATGTTGCCTTTAACAAATCTATTCAGCCAATACTGACACTCCTAAGACCCTAAAATTTGCAGTATACGTAAACAATAAAATATATAATTCTAGGGCAAGTCGACGGAATTCAGACACCTATACCAAATAA
The DNA here is from genome assembly GCA_910595825.1 of Philhelius pedissequus. Taxonomy (NCBI): domain Eukaryota; kingdom Metazoa; phylum Arthropoda; class Insecta; order Diptera; family Syrphidae; genus Philhelius; species Philhelius pedissequus. Next base: position 31,562,009 of record OU343160.1, read on the forward strand.
TAACTGTGGTCTCACTTGTGTAAGAAAATACCAAAAAAATACTGTGACTGTATATAAATCAATTGATTTTGCGACATTTAGTCCAAATGATTCTGGCCCAGATAAGAAAGTTTGGCATTTGGACAAAAGGTCCCAAAGAACTTTCAATTAATTTTCAGCTACAGTTCCAACAAAAACCGTACTTATAATTGCAATTTTCTAAAGAGAAAAAATCGTAATACCTTGTTGGTATCATCACTTATTTTCAATTTATAATTCAATTAGAAGTCTTCTCGGCTTCCCAACTTTTCACGGCAATTGTTCCAGTTAGATTATTACCTCTAAGCTGGCCACCAGTGCCTTGACAAGCTCATAAGTGAAATTAATAACTTCAATGTTATTGTTATCTGGATTCCGGAAAAATTAGCCGACCAACAAACTTGTCTGACATGGATCAACCATTGAAGAAAAAATTAGCATTCCTCTCGGAGTTATGGAAAACAAAATTTTATCAATTTTCCACAATTAATCCAATTAACAGCTTACCTACATAACTTTTCTTTAAATTATAATGCGCGCAATAAAGGGGATTTGAATTCCCTTAAAATAATCAACAACCAAATTGAGACCACCATAACATGTAAAAGCTTTTTCTTAACAATCTTAGCCATTTTTTTTAAGTAACGATCAAATCAATCATCAAAACTTCTTAAAAATGAAATATATGTATGTATGTAATTATTTAGAAATAAATGGATGACGCACATAATAAATTCTTCTTAGATTGCTTTGGTGTTATAGTTTGAGGGAAAACAAAGGTGTCATTTGACTTTTCTAACAAATATTAATATATCAAAAAAACATTCAAAAATCGATGGAGCGTTTTTTTTTTTTTAATGGCTGCCTCGGCTGGCCATGCAGTAGCCCACACGATCGGTCCAATTTTTAAGCACATTTTCGATTATGTGCAGCTGTATTTCACCAATGGCTTCACGAATATTGTCCTTTAAAGCGTCAATTGTCTCTGGCTTGTCGGCGTAACACTTATCTTTTACGGCACCTCACAAATAATAGTCCAACGGTGCCAAATCGCAGCTCCGAGTTGGCCAAGCGACATCAGCTCTGCGGTTGATAATGCGATCTTCAAAAACAGGCCGCAAAACATCGAGTGTAGCTTCGGCTGTGTGACATGTAGCGCCGTCCTGTTGAAACCAAATATTGCCAATATCCTCCTCTTCAATTTTTGTGAACAAAAATTCGTTCAACATAACCCGATAACGATCGCCATTGACTGTAACGGCCACTCCTTGCTCATTTTCGAAGAAAAATGGCCCAATTATGCCTCTGGACCAAAATCCGCACCAAACAGTGACTCGTTTTGCGTGTATCGGCTTTTCAATGTATGCGTGGGGGTTTTCTGTGCCCCAAATGTGACAATTATGCTTGCTTACATACCCGCCAAGATCAAAATGAGCTTCATCTGAAAAGATGATTTTATTTGGCAAAATCGGCATCTTCTCTAAGTCGATCGCAGGCCCACTTAGCGAAGCGAAAACGCATTGGATGGTCAGCTGGCTTCAACTCCTGAATCAGTTGGACTTTGTATGGCGTCATACCAAGGTCTTTATGCAAAATTCGTCTCAATGATGTCTCCGAAATGTTCAATTGTTGAGAATGACGGTGAATTGATGTTGATGGCGCTTCACGCACACTTTCTGCCACAGCAGCAATATTCTCGGGTGAACGAACTGTTTTTGGCTTTTTACGCTTTGGTTTATCGATGAGGATGCCAGTTTCTTTCACTTTTTTTCACAAGATAACGAACATACGGAACTGACGGTGCTTCCCTTTTTCCAAATCCATACGCAATTTTCGCACACATTCTGCAACATTACAATGATTTTCAAAGTAATGTCGCAATATTTCCCAGCGTTGTTCAAGCGTATGCACAACCATATTCGTTCAGCAGAAGGATAAAACTAATTATCTGTCAAATCAGACATGAGCTAAGTGTTACCATTCACGAAATAAGCACTAGTTGAAAAAAAACCTTAGATAGCGGACCCTTATAACATTTTAATTTCAAAAAAAGTCAGTGACTGGTTTTTGAAAATTCGATTTTAAAACAAAAATTTTGTATTTATTTTTTTTTTTATTAAAAATTTGAGTATGCAGTTTTATTAGCATTTTTAAGGATCATTTGTGTAAACAAAATAATTTCAAGCGGTTCATCCAATAATAAGAAAGTCGAAACCTGGTTCGAAACTGAGTTCTAGGAAAGTACGGTTTATAAGTACGCCAAATAAAAGGCCCATTCTCCTTGAAAGCGGACTGCACTAGTGTAAGAACACATATATTTTTTTTTAAATTAAAATTCTTTGAGCCGATTTAAAAAAAAAAATTAACGGTCTTTTTAACATGTGTATTGCAGGTACCCATGTATTTTTTGTTTAGGAAAATAGTTGTTCAAAGAACTGCTAAGTACAAAGTTTTGAAAAAATAGATTAAGCCGTATTGAAAATAATTTTTTTTTTTAAGTTTTGGTTTTTAAACTTTCTAGGAGCTTCTGCATAAAAATTTAAAAAAAAAATCTTATGAACCGTTTTTCGGACAATCAAAAACCAAATAAATGATTCTACAAGAAGTATCAAAAATAATTTTTTTTCACCAAAAAAAATCACCAAAAAGTAACTGTTTCTTGTTTGATTGTCTGGCAATAAGCCGGTAACGAAACGGCTTCCATGAATTGTAATACAAAGTGTTGATTTCAAATCCCGCTAGTTGAGCCAGGTCGACCCATTCCGCAAACCATCCGGTTTTGTTTCGAATTGCTTGTAGAGCCGCCTTCTTTGAGATGTGGTGATCAGGAAGTTTCAGGACGCTAAGAATGAAGTTGAAATGCAGTTTCAGACTTCTGATGAAGACAGGTGAAACCCCAGTTTCCAGCATAACCATGTAGTTGAGACTATTTGAAGGCAGTCGAAAAATGCATTTTAAGTCAAACCTCACTAATATTTCCGCGGTTTCATACCTTGTCCCTCCCAATACTTGGGCGGCGTACAGCAAAATCAATTCAGACACTAACGCAAATGCAATATTAATTGCAGTTTTCGCTTGGGAAAGTTTTTCGGTGAAATGAATTTCCATACTTAAATTACTGGTGAAGTATACTCCTAGGTACTTATATCGGCATACCACTTCGATACTTTCATTATTAAAAGTCCATTGCTCCCTTACCCTGGTCTTTCCTACACCTTTTTTGAAGAACATTTCCTTCGATTTTTCCAAATTGACAATTAGCTTCCATCGGCTACAATAACCACTTAGTCTGTTCATCATCAGTTGCAGAGATTATGGAGACGACGCAAGTATCACAATATCATTGGCACAGAGAAGAGTTTTGATGAGTATTCCTGCATATTCTAATCCACAAACAAACTTAAATCTTCATATCGTCAGCAAAGATAAGAATTTCGCTATTACGTAATGTAAAGAGTAGTGATCCCAGATGGCTACCCTGCGGAACACCTTATTTTGGCAGTAACCTATCTTCAAGTTATCAGTATATCCACTTCATGAAATATGGAGGAAACCAGTGTGAATTAAGTTTAAACTTGATAATTTCATGAGACAATTGATCAAAAGCTTTCGAGAAGCCTCTGTATACTTAATAAACTTCTTGACCACTTTCTAGGGAGCTTAAACATTTATTCAAAAAGACATCTAGATTAGTAACAGTAGAACGTTTCTGCATAAAACCATGTTGTTGGTTGCAAATAATATTTTGGCATTTAAATGTCAAACTATCGCATACAACTTCGGAAAACAAGAAAACTTGGTCTATAGTTGATAACATTAGTTTTATCTCCCTTTTTACTTTACTAGGCCAAGTTTTGCATGTGGAAAAAAATCGAACTCGATTTTAATCAAAGTTGACATTAAGATGACAGAGAACACCAGAAAAGTGGGTCCCGAAATTCCGTCTGTCTGCCTGTCTGCCTGTCTGTCTGTCTGTAGAACGATCTACAGCCTAAGCGGCTGAATCAATTTGATTCAAACTTAGTGCTAAGGCGTTTTACGTGATTGTCCAAAAGAAAGTTAAGTGAAATTCTTGGGAGAAACAACGTGCCAGCAAAACGCACTATTTATCGTGTAGTAAATGATTTCGAAGAAATAGGGTCTGTAGGTGATAGGCCCAAGCATGTATCACAACGTACTGCAATATCGGCTGAAAACATTACTACTGCTCAAGGAAGTGTTCAAAACAATCAGGAGCTTTGTCTTCAAAGAACAACTTTGGCTATAATTTTGCACAAGGATTTGCATTTGTTTTCATCTAAGATTCAGTTGGCACAAGAGCTTCTTCCACAAGATCATTTACGCCGCCCTACATATGCCAAAAAGATGTTAAAGCTAGCCCATGACAACCGCGATTTGCATGAAAAAATCATAATGCGTGACAAGGCACATTTTCATTTGAATGGATAAGTGTATAAGCAGAATAGTCGGTTCTGGGCAATGGGAAACCCTCAAATTATTCATCGGTCACATTGGCATCCATTAAAAGTTATAAAGCAATTTGTTTAGGAGGAATCATTAGACCTTACTTCTTTGAAAATGTAAACGGCGCGTAACGGTAACTGTGAATGGGGAGCGATATCGTGATATGATTGAAAACTTTTTAACGCTATAACTTCATGCTTTGGGCTTGAATAACATGTTTTTTTTTTTTTTTTTTTATAAATTCATTTTTATTTCATATTAACTTATAACTATCTTAAAGCTAGACAAAAATGTTTAAAACTAGCCTAATTATCAATAACTTACAACTAATTTACTGGCCCTTTACGGGCGCTCTAAATTAAACAATAACTCTTACAACTAATGTCTTTCGACCTAAAAACTATTTTAATTAAATCAAATTTTTTTTTTTTTATTTATTTTATATTTCAAGAAACTTTTATACAAAAAACTTGGTATCTGATCTTTTTTTTTTTTAATTTTTTTTTTTTTTTTTTTTTTTTTTTTTTTTTTTTTTTTTTTTTTTTTTTTTTTTTTTTTTTTTTTTACCTATAAACTAAACCTAAATATATATTAAAAATAATTAAAACTAAATAAAACTAACTTATACTAACTAAAAATAACTTAAACTACTTAAAATACCTAATAATACTTATAACTACTTAAAAACTAGAACAGCCACAGCAGCATTTTTTTCGTTTTTTAATTTTTTTTTTGTTTATTTTTTATATGCATGCAGACACCCACCAGCATGCAACCCACCCACACATGTACATGCGCACATACATATACGTACGCACATACATGTACAGACACGCAGATACATGCACGTATGCCCCCGCATACATACATATTTTTACTTTTTTTTGGTGCCACCCTGACTGTTCCCTATACCTAATGCCCTAAATCTATGTAAGTCGGCCAAGATATATCATCTTCATCGACTTTAAATATCACGATGCTGTTCAGAGAGCCACCAGAACTGGTTCTCCTGTTTCGCCCTATCCCTCCGGTCACGATCGGACACAGTCCTACTGAACCGAAGGCGCTCTTCTCCACCTTGAGCGATGACGTCTCGACTATACAGGAGTCGCCTATCCACAGTTTTCCGGCTGACGTGGTAGATGAGCGGAACCGCCCCTCCATCCTGTATCAGCCCTCGACTGTCTAAATAGAGGAATGCCTCAGGAGGGATGTAACCACTTAACCGCGCACTCTCAAAATATTCGTTATTGGGGTAATAAGCCCCAAAAATTAAGCTGTTAGTTGAGGACATCGCTCTTGCAACGTGACCCCGAATCAGCTTGAACAAAAAATTATCTATTCTCTTTATGTTGGCTCCGTTGTATAGAACCTGGTTGGAATAATATCTTGTGTACTCCGACTCTGGTGTTCTGTGTAATCCAAGGCAACGTCTAAGACATTGCCTCTCAAACACCCGAATCTTTTCCATTTGAGATGGGACAACGTTGAACCACACCGGGCATCCGTAGGCAATCATCGGCCTGATGAGGGCCATGTAGCAAATCACCTTCACCCTGCTGTCAAGACGGCTGCTATAAAACAGTCGTTTTGTCAAGGCTAAGGCTCCCCTAGCCCTGGCCAAAGCAGCACCTATATGTCTGTCGAAATACAGGTACTGATCCAACCAGATGCCAAGGTACTTTACTACACTTTTACTCGCCAGTGGATGTCCATGTGGCCCTACGATCACCAGCTTGCGCCAGTTCTTTCTCGTATCCCTTGAGGCGCTAGACAACGGAGTCCTAAACAAAATAGTTTCTGATTTCTGGAAGTTGATTTTCAACTTCCAGTCATCACAATATCGCTGAATCTTGTCGAAGTCACTCTGCAAGAGACTTTTGATGACCTCAACTGTATGAGCTGTTCTGTACGCAATTAGATCGTCGGCGTACGCAATTGCCTGAGTTAGACTACCTATCAGATCGCTGGTGTAAATGTTGAATAGAATCGGCGAGTTAACCGCTCCCTGCTGAAGACCATTATTAATATTAAAAATTGCAGTAGAAGTTACATTGCCACTCTTGACAACAAACTTTCTACCATTTAGCATGTCATAAAGCATATACAATAGAGGTTTACTTATACCTAGTCTGGTTAACTTTAGATAGAGACCTTCTAACCATACGGTGTCGAAGGCCTTCTCCAAATCAACCAGACAGGCACCCGTACACTGCTTTTTAGTTTTGTTCCATTGGATATCAGAAACAAGTTTAGATGCGGCATGAATTGTGTCATGTCCCGCCTTAAAACCGAACTGATTATCCGGGATGATATTTTTGTCCTCCGCCCACTTGAACAGGGCTCTATTAATAACCTTTTCAAATACTTTGCTGATACTCGGAAGAAGACTTATCGACCGGAGATTCGCCGGATTGGAGTTGTCCTTTCCCTTTTCTGGGAGAGGGTGCACCACAGCTGTCTTCCACCGCACTGGATAATATGCATTATTCAGCGCGTTGTTAAATAGTGTGGTATAAATGTCAACTGCTTCTTGAGGCAAATGTCGTAGTACAACGTTGGATATACCATCGACTCCTGCAGACTTCTTTTTCTTTAATGAATCGAAGATGAGCTGGAGCTCATTCTTCGAAATTAACAGGGGGCTGGGCCCATTTCGGTCGGCGATTATGGCGTTTGCCAAATCTTCATCATTAAACCTGGTAAAACCAAGGTTCTCAGATCGCCATTCGGTTATATCGTTCCGGAGCCATAAGTGATGAAGCAGAGCTCTGTTCTCCAGGTCATGATTCGGGCGAATGCTAGCATTCACCTTGTACACTTGCTGGAAAGCAGCCCCCACAGCCTCCACTCTTTCCTGCGGATCTTCGATTATATAGAGGTCATCGTCCAATACGGCATCCTCTGGGTCTATGCCTGCTGTCAGAAGTACGTCTCTGTTCTCTGTCGTCCTCTGGAGCTTAAGACACGGAAGATCGTTTTGATCCTTTCTTCTAAAAATCTTATTAATTTTTGGGAACATACTTGGGTCGCTGGAGTTAACGGCACGAATTTTATTGTCCCAGAACGAATTAATAGCCAATCTATAATTTTCTTTGATCAATTGGTTGATGTTTTTGATGGACGACTTCAGTGTCCTAATCTCCAGGTCTCGTGTATCAGTAAACCGCCTGTACAAGCGTTTTAGTCTTGTCAGTAGTCCACTTTTTTGTCTGTGAAGTGCGTCAATTGTCGCGTTACGGTACATGTCAGTTGCGTTACGTTCTTTATATTTCGGTATTGTTCTGTTCATTGTTCGTAGAATCGTTTCGTCAATTTGTTCTAAGTATCTGTCGATTTCAGTATTTGTTAGGTTCCTGTCATTTGGTGGGGATATACCATTTGAACGTAATTCACTCAATAAGGCATTGGAGAAACGTGGCCAGCGCACCTTACTGTAATTGTAAGTATGCACAGGCACATACTCCTCCAACTCCATAAGCTGGTTCGGAAGTTGTATTACGGCGGCGAGTCCGCAGTGGTCACTGTCGTACTCGATCGTTCGTAAACAATTTCTTGGCCGTTGACCCACAGCGTCAGTAATTGTTAGTCTTGCGTCTTTAAGCAATAGATCCAGATAGGCTCCGCTTCTTGGGAACGATGGCCTGTCTGTGGCTAGAAGATCGATGCGATACTCAAGGTTGTATCGACCCATCCAATTAAATAGATGGTTACCTCGAGGATTTTGTATTTGATTTCCCCAATCTGTGTGCTTGGCGTTTAAATCACCCGCCAATATATAGTAATTCTCTTCCGAGCTCAATCTTAAGCATTCAAAAAGCTTTTCAAGCTCTGTTATAAACTGTGTGGGCTGAGGTGTTTCCGGTGCATAGGCAGCGATCACATACATTCGGTTCCCCTGTTGGAGATGAATGCATATGATGCATGCCTCTAACGTCCGAAATTTTCGCACATCACTATTATATATTACCTTATGACTAATGCCTTTACGTATAAAGATTGCGACGCCTCCTCCTTGCGTGGAGTTGGGACGGTCTCTTCTTACGATATTGTAATTGTTGTTAGTCAATTTATGTTTCTGGTTAAGCTTAGTTTCGCTAGCCATAAACACATCTGGACTTATGTCTTTAAGCAATTGGAATAAATTCGCTCTACGTTCGGTCCTAATCAATGAATTTACATTCACAGCTAGGATCTTAAAGGGCCTCTCCGGCCGGTGCCACATCGCTTACAGACAAGATTACAATGGAATTACTGCGAGACCTCTGTCCACAACAAGTTATTTCAAGAAATGGTGATGTTGATTGGTCTCCACGGTCACCTGATTTGACTGCTCCGGACTTCTTTTTGTGGGGATATCTGAAAAGCAAGGTTTATGCAAACAAACCAGAAACGCTTTAGCAACTCAAACAAAATATTCGTGATGAACTTAATGAAATACCGCGTGAAATGTGTGAGAATGTAATGAAAAATGTGCTCAAAAGGGCTCGTATTTGTGAGACTAAAAGAGGCGGACATTTACCTGATATTGTATTCCATACATAATTGCCGACATTAAATAAAACATTTATCAATATAAGATCCATTCTATTTCATTTATTCAAAAATTATAAACAAACAAAGTAGTATACCTTCCTGGCGGACACACTCTAAATAAATAAATATGTATAAATACATAATAAAATATATAAGTAAATAAATAAACAAACAAATAAATAAATAATCATATGATAAATACAGTAAATACATATGTAAATATAGTAAATAATAAATAATTATCTAAAACAAAATACATAAATATAAGTTAAATAAGCTAGCTTAGCTCATCAAAAGAAATAATCAAGGATGGAAACAATGATAGTATATATATTTTTTGATATAACATATTACCATTTTTTTGTTTGTTTAATAAATGACGTTTTTTTTTAAATTTTTGTTTAATTACGTTTCTTATAAGAGTGTTTTTACTTGATTCACATTTTCTAAAAAAAAAACTTCATTGAGAAGTGCAATTTTTCGGTGCATTTTTAACGCGTTTGCTTTTTCATGTAACTCCTGAGTTGAAAAATGCCAGGGGGCCCTAAGGATCATTTTTTAAATTTTATTTTGTAAGATTCGTAGTTTTTACATGCGATTATAGTTACTATAAGGCTAGTTATGCATTCGTCGAAAAAAAATTTTGAGATAACAATCAAACATGACATTACGATGATAGCGGAGACGAAAAAAGATGGTCTAAAAATTCTGTCCGTCTGTATGTATGTATAGACACCTACAGCCCAAACTTGGGACATAGAGTTTTTTTAGGTATTTACAGAGGGGAAATTGAAATTTTTTTAGCTAAAAAAATAACGGTACCTGCCATATAACCGTTACGTTAAAGTCTATTTTTCTCGGAAAAGGCTCTAACGATTTGATTTAAAAAAATCAGTGAAATTTTTAGGCACGACCTATCACATGGTTTGAAAAAAAAAAATTAAATGTCTAAAAACGGTACTTTCCATAGGACCGTTTTTTTTTTTGCTTTCGACTATCTCCTAAATGGCTTAACCGATTCTTTCGAACGTACTTATATTTTTATTTTATTTTTTTGTTAAAGCATTTTTAATAAAAAAGTTTAAAAAATTTAATTTTTTTTAAATTACAGTTATATGTATGTGCTGAATGCCTATGGATTGGCTTTTTTTTTTTAATTTTTTTGCCAAGAAATAAAATGGCGTACTTTTTTTGAGCTCAAATTAATTTAAGTATTTATTTCAGCATTTTGAATTATTTTTTTCTTTGATTAAGCCGATTTAATCTTTTATTTTTTAGTTTATAATTTTAAATATTTAAGATTGTCATACCAATTTTTTTTAGAAAAAAATTAAAGAAATTTTTTATATATAAAAATTAAGTAAAAACGACTTTAAAAATATATTCAAATTTTTAATAGAAATCTTTTGAATACGATGTGATCGAACATAAGAGTAAGTTCGTGCGATCCAGTCGTGCATTTTATTTCTTATGCATTACAGCACAGTTTCCCGAAACAGTTGATCCATATAGTAATATCGCTTGAAAAAAAACCACATTAAAAATGATTAATTTGTTGTGTTTACTTAATAAAAAATTAACAACCGTGACTGGTTTTTGAAAAAAAAATCTGTAAAACATAATTTCAATCGGTTTAGCGAATAATAGGAAACTTGGTTCTAAAATAAAATAAAATATTTGTTCTACATGAGAGAGGACTGTACTAGCTTAAGAACACACACATTTTTTTTTAATCAAAATTCTTGGCGCCGATTTTGAGAAATACATTTTTTTCTTAACTTTTGCAGAGACCCTTGTAGTTTTTTAGGAAAATATTTTTTTAAGTGTTCAAAGAAAGAATCGTTCAAACCGTATTGAAAAAAAAAATGTTTAAGAAGTTTTTGTTTTTAAACTTTCTACGAATTTCTGCATGAAAAATTAAAATAAACATTTTTTCACACGAAAAAAATCACCAAAAATTACCTCTCCCCGTCATTAATGAACTGAATTTTTTTATAAAAACGAAGACAGTCAGATAGCCAGGCAGCCGAATTGCGGGACTGAAGGATTAATCTTCATACTCACATTTATTTTACATCCACTCCAAAAATAAGACGATACTTTAGTATATTACTTTGATGTGTTTTTGAAATAGCTCTACATTGAAAAACTGCAAAGTTTGGTCTTCTTCAATTTTATTTCTAACCGACTTATCCTATTCTTTTATTCAAAATACATTTAATAAATATCTATTTAAATGTCAATAATTGGAAAAGAAGCAACTCTTCCTATGGGACCGAATAACAGATTTTCTTGTTAAATACAAAATTCGAAAAATCCAGAGCAAAGTTTGCATTCCCAGATACTAACTATTATATGCATTATATGACAACGGCAGCAAGCTAGTGAACACCCATATACCTGTTAGAGCTCAAAATAGAGAAATGGCAAAAACACACATATTTTCTGTTGTTTAAGTTTCAGAATATTCAAAAGAATTCTTATTTCACAGCAAAATGATGTACATTGAATGTAATCCTTTCTCAATAGATTCGAAAAGATTTCTTAAAGTGAAGTATTTCTAACAATATGTTTCAAAAACCTTCATTTTAAAAATATAAACATTTTGAGGTAAATTGAAGGCTTATAACTAAGTCTACGGTACACAGAACAACCATCTTACGGGCTTCATAAGCATTAACATTTCACAGAACCTCACTGTGTATGTAACGACATTTCATTCAATTTTCTTGTCCTATATATGTGTAACTTATAACTTACACACATTCGTGCATACCTAGAACAGAATATCCTTGCTTGGTATAATATTCTTCTTTAGAAACCGAAACATACTATAATTTGCATGGTGCAAATGAGCCCAGATCCATGGCATTCATTAATTGACTTACATATTCTCTGCATCGCCATTTACCATTTTTCCATTATGCATGAACAATAAATACTTCTGTCAAAGGAAATACATGAACGTGTGCTGAAGGGTGCAGAGAGATTCAGCAACTACTGTCACTATGCTTTACAAAACGAGGTTATAATATGACAGAGAGGACAATCCCGAGCCATCAAACAGTGGTGTCTTCGACTTCAAAATATGTCATTAACTTTTTTTTTTGTAGATAAATATGAGCAATAAATAAAGAAATCGATTTCGTAGTGTTTGTGTCAATATTTTTAGTTTTAGATTTAAAAAAAATACCTAATCGACTGACCCATAGTGTATCTAACCACAATTGCACAAAATTTATTCATAGCTCCAATTTCAAAGAGCAATTATCTTGGAACTGCTGATGATTCGTCTTTAAAAAGAAATATACTCGTAATGATAAATGAATGAAAACATAAATTATTTATAAGAAACTGTCTGACCCGTTCTTACGTTGCATCATAATAATAAAAACAATTTTAACAACGCTATTTTTTCGAATATTCATTTTGGGCTGAAATTATAATACCTACTGAAGGAGCTAAGACTGGAGGCGTCGTTCACGCTCTGCACATTGACGTATTTTCTAAACAAAAAAACTACTGACGCAATGGAACCAAATTTCATTTCAACTTTTTGGTAGATTTTTAATAAAAGTCAATGAGATTAGTTCTTGTAAATTTTTTCTTAACCCAGTACTAACTTCGGAGAATTTTATCTGTCACACCAATTGTGAGATTGCAAACAACTGTCTAATTGGTAGTGTCATTTTTATCTTTTCAAGTTTCTCGTGAATAGAAATGTTACTAAATTTGATTGGAAATTACTAGATTAAAAACAAAACCATGCATTAGGTTAGTAGGAGAAAATGTGCGTCCATTGGTTCCTCGTATCTCTATGATTAACAGAAAATACATTGCTAATAATTAATTAGTTTATGATATATGTATCAAATTTGGAATTTCATTATATGTTTTCATTCTCTAAAAAGTGTCATGTTCTTGGGATAAATACACCACTGTTCTTCGCCCATCGGCGCTTCCGCACCAAAAGAAAAGTTCAACTTTTAAGTATCAGAATCAGAACAGAAATGACAGCTAAGGTTTTAAATGAATTATGACAATGCACTCCAGCGCGCGACCCATTTTCTTGGAAAAGCGAACAAACGTGCAAATGGCTTCCGACTGCTTCAATTTTACCGCCAGTGCATTTATAGAATTACATCTTTACGTCCATCCCCGGACGAAGTCCTTTGGCTGTCATTATAATTCCTTTCTCGGGCTTTGGATTTTTAAATTTTATTCCTTTGGAGCTTTTCTTAGATTGGGTGGGTGTTTTTTTTTTTGTTTGTTGTTAATTTTTATTGCAAAAAAGGATAATATAATTAAGCTCATTGAATTCATTCATTTGCTTGGTTGTGTTCAAAGATGATTTTATTTGTAAGAGCACAATTACATGCGTATGTGTGGGTGTATATTTTTTTTTTTTTTAAATTACTTCTCTGAAATTGACAGGCCTAATCAAGTGGGTTGGCTGAAATATTTGCCTCAATGATGCTTATGTCGATGATGATGACGCTGTTGAACAATTCCGGGATAATACACCCTATGGGATGAAAATGAGTTTATTTTTGTTGTATTCTGTTTGAGAGCGAATTTAAAGGATGGACGAGAGCGTTGTATTTCACTTAATTAGCAATGAGTTGAGTTGAACATACTGTTTGAAAGGAAGCACTTTTTAACTTAAAGCCAGGATTACCTACAATTATTCGAGAAAGGAAGGTATACATACTTCAAATCGAAGTGAAGACGGACAATCTTTAAAAGTGGAAAGAAAAGCAAAACGTATCCTGGTTTGTAATTTAATTTGCAAGACGGCAAAAGACGGTTCGTAATTGATATTATTTACACATTTTGTGTTTAAGTGTCTTGACTTACGAGGGGATTTAAACATTAGTGTTAATTAAGTTGTTTTTTTTTATCTCGTTACAATTCTAAGAAGCATGTCCGACCATAGTTTATGCGAATCAGGAGATAAATTACTTTTTTTTGGTATTTTAAAAACTAATAGCACAACAAAAAAGTACATTTGGAGCTCACCAACCGATTGTCATTTAATTTTTCTCCGAAACATTGCACCCAACGAATACCTATTTGGCACTGCAGCCGTTATTGTTAAAATTCAAATGCAACTGCCAATAAATATATGTAGCAAAAGAAGTTAAGGGACATTTGATTTTTTTTATTTGTTTATAATCTACACGCCCTCAATGGATTATACTACCCTTTAAATGTTTCAAGACAGCGGGGGCGTTAGGTTAGGAAGAGAAAGAAGAATAGGAAAGATGTGTGGCGCGATGTTCTGAGATTGGAGATGGTTGTTGTCTCAGATTTTACCTCCAAGGATGGCGGCTGAACTAATGCGGAGAAATTTCCGTATCTTATTTATCTATGTCCCTTATAATTCGCATTATTTTTTTTATTTGTTGTCATATTTATCGGTATACTAGTTTTTATCAATCACATGTTGTTAGTCATATGCCTAAGCAGCATGTTATGAGTAAGCCATCAACTAGTATGACATTTATTTGGAAAAATAAGAGGACATATACTACGGCAGGGATCGAACCTGTGACCATGAGGTTGTCAGGCGAACACACAACTATCGCGCCACGGCAGAATTATTTTTTAAATTCTATTATTTAAAGAACTATACATTTCCCTTGTACTTAGATTGTTGGTCTGAGTTCTTAATTATGTTTTCTTTTTTTTAAGTTGACCAGAAGCTATCTAGAGGTGCTCTCAGGATAGCAATTTGGTCCTGTTTAATGTGACAACAGTATCGTTTCACCGATTCATAAAAATGAGGCTTCCTAAACTCCATCCACTAAAGAGCAACAAAACCTTCTAGATATTACTTTTGGTGCTTCTAGGACACTTAGTTTAGCCGCAAATCGAGTTATGTGAATGCCCAAAATCCTATGTCAACATATCTGTCCTTTATATCTATCAGTGTCAAAAAAGGATTTATGCAGAACGATGTACAGTCATATGATCCTCAAGATGGGTTTATAAGTAAGTGATTTCGTCTACTTATATCGGCTCCACTTAAACATCAGCCAATAACATCAATCAAGCTATCTAATGAAGAATCACTCTTGTCAGGAGGTATAATTTGATTAACTAAAAGACTGTATAAAATCTTAACCATGACAGACTTACTTTATGGCTCCGAAGTGTGAAAGATCTGGGATGCTTTGACGTGCAGGACGATGAGACTTAACGACAAACTATACAGCGATATCGCACTGGTCAAACTAATTTTCTTAGATAGTTAGGGCATAAGACTTTCAGTCCCGTAAGTACAACGCCGCAGGCGAAATTTGAAACTTGCGGAGCCACTAATAAGACAGACATATTCTTATAACTTTTCTTAGCGAAACTACAACGGCATCAAATATTTTAATAGTGCTCAGTTCTTGGAAAGAATTCGCTCCCAAATAGTAGACCATCATCAAAGCACAATGACATTTCAAGCAATCTGAAAAATTATGACAGATTCACAATACGACATTCTTTTCAATTCACCCCGTTTAACCTAGAGGTGAGATATTAGTTCATATTATTATTTTAAAGGAAAAGATATATGGTTTAATCACGTATTTATTTTTTAACGATCTCTTATCAATCCTCTATAAAAAACTGTAGACAATTTCTTAAACAAATCAATAGATTTGTAGTATGTTTGCCGTCTTCAAATAAACACTGCCGGTCAATATAATAGGTGCACAATGTAAACAGGAAAGAAAAGTTTTTAATTTACAAAAAGCTTTTTGTGGATACTCAATCAAATGATGATCTTTTTCCGATGTATTTTTACTTGCGTTTATAGGTACAAAGTACTATAAGGCAAG
Source organism: Philhelius pedissequus (assembly GCA_910595825.1). Classification (NCBI taxonomy): domain Eukaryota; kingdom Metazoa; phylum Arthropoda; class Insecta; order Diptera; family Syrphidae; genus Philhelius; species Philhelius pedissequus. The sequence goes on from OU343160.1 coordinate 31,577,860, forward strand.
TTATGCGTTCGTCCAAAAGAAAGTTTTGAGATAACAATCAAACTTGACATTACGATGATAGCGAAGACGAAAAAAGATGGTATAAAAATTCTGTCCGTCCGTATGTCCGTCTGCCTGTCTGTCCGTATATAAGTATAGACACCTACATCCTACTAAAAAATTTCTAAAAATGGTACTTTCCACAGCAACGTTTTTTTTTGCTTTCGACTATCTCATGGCCTAACTGATTCTATCGAAATTTCACACATATATAGGTGTAGGTAGCTCAATTTATACTGCATACAAATATTTTTAATTAATATTTTTTTGTATTTTTAAAAGCATTTGAAAAAAATCAAATATTTATAATTTTTAAACTGCTCATTAAATTTTTTAAACTTATAGTTATGTTTTTGCTGAATACCTATAAATTGGCGTTTTTGAATTTTTTTTGAAAAATGTTTTCAAAAAACCGCTCTACAGATTAAAAATTTTTTTTTTTCATAAATTCAAATTTATCCAAGAAATAAAATAGCGTACAGAATTTCGAATTATTTTTTCTTTGATTAAGTCGATTTAATCTTTTGTTTTTAAGTTTATATTAGCCGTGTTCTCGTGACTATCAAGAAAATCAAAGTAAACATTTAACAAGGAAAACAACAATAAGAACATACTGAAAATTACATTTCCTTTTCATCTGAAGTATAATTCAGTTCCGATAATTAGTTAGTCTATTCAATCATAGAGGGCATTGAAGTGATTTTTCTTAGTAATGTATGTTTGTATTTCTTTTTCTCCCTGTATTTTGTATGTTCGTTGACAGGAAAAAAAAACACATATATGAAAATCCCTCCAATATTAAAATAAATAAAATCAAGTTAGAGTGTGTATCGTTTTCGTGAAAATGTTTTACTTTACTGTACTTGCTAGTCACGAGAACACGGCTATTGATAAATATTAAAGATTGTCCTAGGTCCAATTTTTTTTAGAAAAAAATCAAAGAAATATACAAAATTAACTAAAAAAAAAGACTTTAAGAATATATTAAGATTTTTAATAGAAATCTTTTGCATGCAATGTGATCGAACATAAGAGCAAGTTCGTGTGATCCAGTCGTGCATTTTATTTAACATAAAATGCACAAATATAAAACTATCGGTAAATTTAAATAATTCAAATTTAAGTGCATTAAACAAATAATGAAATAATTAAATCATATCAGTGCCCTAAACACGATCAATGTTTATTGTCAATTTTCATTGAAAGAATTTTTTTTATGAATAAACATTGAGGAAAAATACCGACTTTTTTGACATTTCACAATAGTTACATTCTTTCAAAATATAGCCGAACATTTGTAAATTGAATTAGCTGCAAACCACTATGGTTTGAAGCTGCCATTTGTTTTTATATTAAGGAAGACAGTCAATATTAATTGTTTTGTTTTATTATTTTTAAACAAACGAAACTTCAACGTTGACATGAAATCGAAAAATGGTCAATAAACATTGACAGCATTGAAGAAAACCAAGTCAATTTTGATCCCCTTCAATGTCATCAATGTTCATTGACAATGACATTGAAGAGCATACAAATGATTGAAATTCATTGAACAGTGACTTCTATTTGGCTTCGGTTCGGTCTTATCGAAGCTTAAATGACTCCCCGAAGCCTTATCGAAGATGAAATGTTAGTTAGGTATTAGAAAATTAATTAAGTTAAGGACTTTTCTTATTTTTTCTCAATTTAGCCAAATTTCTTCAATTAAAAAAATTGGAATTATTTTACTGTCCCATTCAAATCTTTATGTCCATGAAAGTTTTTGTATGAGAAAAAACTCTTTTTTGCTGTTTGCAGGTTGAACCTATTTTGTTGGCCGGCAGTGTATGAACAAAAGTCCACTTCTTCTTCAGTATATAATAAAAATGCATTTCCATACCTGGATAACTGATAGGTATATAGATAGTAGCTTTGTTTAGAGGTTCCGTTTTAACAAAACTATAGTTATTTGAAGAATTCAAATTATGACAAGTAATTATTCTAACATGATTCTAGAGAATTTATATTAAAATTCTATACAACCTTCACTTGTTGGCTGAAACATAAGGCGCAAACAGAGTACTCCCTATATACATATCATTTATCAAAAAATAAACATGACCTAAGACTCCAACCCCACACATGGTTTGTTTTTGTATAGGAACAAATAACAAGGAAATATGTTTTCATTCTCATGTATACGAGTATTAGTTGCAAAATACAAAGAATCCGTCAAAGTAATGTTTTCATATTATTTCTTACACAAAAAAAAAAAAAAAAACGGAAACAAGGGGGTGGCAACAAAGAAACAAATAAAATTAATGATAATAATAAAATATTGTTATTTTGGCCGACTCACCTTGCAGTGGTGTTTATTCAACTTTTGCGTGAGTTTGTTCTTGAAAATACCTTTTAAGTAACGAACACGTCCTTTAGTGATTCACATGCAAATTCAATGTCACTTATTCGTACAAAATACAGCATTAATGCTTGCTATGCCACTGGGTGATACAGTGGGACATTTCACTCAATAATTACTTTGCTAATCGAAAATTTGCATACTCGTATTTTCATTCCAATTTTCTCCTAATCTTTGTAAAATCAGTACTTCTTCAGGGCCGATCCACCAATATCTACTTTTAAGGATAGGTATTAATTTCAATTTCAATTTATTTCTATTAAATATAAAGTTAACAATGACACATTAAGATATGAATCCGTTAGAGTATCTAGAATAAAATTTACAAAATGTTTCAATAATGAATTCAATTTAATTTAGATCATGTACAAAAATAAGAGTAAAATGTAATATAATATATTTTCAAGAGAAGTTAACATAATAAATTATATATTTCGCAAATAGTAATATAAAAATAAATCAAAAATTAAAGAAACCAACTTTAGTAAGTAGATAAATAATATTCACAAATGAAAATCAACAACAAAAACAAAAGTACTTAAAGAGCAGAAAACTGCAAATATAGTTTCCTCTTAAAAGTGATAGGTGAGGTTATATTCTGCAGTTCATTTGGAAGTGAATTCCACAAACGCACTGCAGATACATAGAATGAGCGTACAATTTTTTTTTATAACTTTGCACGAGCTCAAGGGATTATGAATACCCTTCATAAGTTTTTTTATTAACACAGCGCGGGCATCCGGTGGAAGAAGGAAAAGAAGGATAGGAAGGATGTGTGGCGCGATTTTCTGAGACTAGAGCTGGTTGTTGTCTCATATTTTTCTCCAGGGATGGCGGCTGAACTAATGCGGAGAGAATTACCGTGTCTTATTTATGTAGGTCCCTTATAATTCGCATTATTTTATATATTTCGTTGTCATATTTTATGGGTATGCTAGTTTACTCAATCACATGTTGTGAGTGTTATGCCTAACCAGCATGTAATGATCAAAGCAACAACTTATTTTATGACAATTTTTAGAATTGGTTGTTAATGGAATATAAGAAGACATAGACAACGGCAGGAACCGAACCTGCACCACGAGGTTGACAGGCGAGACAGGCCACCCCTGTTTCAATCCTCGTTGAGAATGGGTAACTGAAGCGATTCACTTAAATAAGCAGGACATCTATTGTTGATGACATTATTGAACCTTAAAATAAGTCTGTATCTCCAATAATTCTCAAAACTCACACCAACCAGTAGATGTTGTAACTGTGAGACACTGGTGTGTCTCTGAATACCATAGCGCTTACGCTTACAAAGATAATAAATAATGGGATAGACCGAACAATTAAAAGTAAAGTATGGCAAAATCAACGATTTTATGAGGTATGATTTCATATCAGAAGACAATAACTCAGAGGAAGATCTCAAAGATCGGAGACCAAAATAAATGTTCCTAATTGTATCTGAGATTGCTCCACAGCAGCTTAAATTACTGTTTATCATATATCCCAGATATTTCACATCTTTCACATACACAATTCTTTCGTTGTCAAGAATTCCCCGAGGAAATTCTTCAAGACATAATTGATCCCTAGAACATAGCATGGAGACAAATTTAGCAGCGTTAATTTTCATAGCATTGCTGTTCGACCAAGTGAGAACATATCTTAAATCTTCATTTAATCTTACTATACAATCATCCATCAAACCAACTGAACGAAAGATATATATTACAACATCATCAGCATACAGATGAATTTAACTGTTTTTAATTGCGTTGGGAAGGTCATTGATGAATAAGCAAAATAAAATCGGACCCAAGACTGAACTCTGCGGTATATCCGTGTTGATTGTAGTACAATCACATGTACTCACATCCGATTTTACGCGTTGAATTAGATTAAGTAAATAGTTTTGTAGAAGCCTAAGCGAAGTGCTAGTAAAATTAAATTTCACCTTAAGTTTAGGTAGTAGGATGGAATGATCAATACAGTCTAATGCCTTGGAAAATTGTAGTAACACCATGTCACCGAATTTACCAGAATCGAGTGCAAATCTAAAATCTAAAGTTACTTTAACTACCACAGATTCACAGCTATATGTGTTGCGAAACCCAGATTGCCACTGAGACAGTAAGTTATTTTCAGTTAAATAGGCTCGGATTTGGTCATGAATAATTGTTTTCAAACACTTTACACAAAAAACATAAGATACTAATAGGCTTGAAATCAGAAGGATTAGAAGGATTAGCTTTCTGGTATTACGAGTATACTTGCTTTTTTCCATGCATCAGGAAACTGAGCACTATAAATACAGAAATGAATTACATGAAGAAGATGGATTATTATTATAGGGACTATAAGCTTTAAGAACTTTGGTGAAATATCGTCAGAACCAATCGAATTTGATTTAACCAACTATCAAGCAAAGTAACTCATAAATACTAATGCAGACAAATGAGAGGGTATTACCATCACCAGAAACATTAAACAAATCATAAGGGATACATGAACCAGAAGAAGGTGGGATCAAGACATTAGAGATGGATTTTTTCTTATATATATAATTTCGTACGCGTTTAAGGGATTATGAATACCTTTTATATGTTTTTAACACAGCGCGGCATCCGGTGAAAGAAGAAAATGAAGGATAGATAGATTATTGAGCACTAAAAGGGCATTTGTTTTCATTTTTGTCTTCTTTAACACTAAGGTTTTCAAATTATTCCATAAATTCTTTTGAACCAAGAGACAGGGATCAAGCTTCGCTGATATATATTCACGGTTAGAGTTACGAATGAGAGAAATAATTGTATTACGAGCTACAGTATATTGCCTTCTATTATATTCTGTACTGTTAGCTTTAAACCTCCGGAAGAAACGTTCCCTTTCCCGAATCATAGCCTTTATATTATCATTAAACCAAGGACATTTTCTAATTTTATATTCTTTAGTAACAATTGGAATATATTCATCATGCAGCCTGGTAACAACATTATTAAAAATAGAAAGTTTAGAATTAGCATCTGATGCAAAATAAATCTCATTCAATTCTGAACTCAGAAAACTCGCTTTTATGCTTTCATGGTCAAGGCCACTATACGACCTATAACTAACTGTATGAATCGTATTTATTCTATTCACGTCAAATTGATTGGAGCAAAAAATAAAATCATGCATGAAATCAGATGTAGGCCTTATTTGATCATTTCCTAAAATCCTCCTCTTAGAATTTGTCAATAACATGTCCAATAAGGAAGGATTTGAATCTGACTTATAACAAGTTGGCCAAAGAGAATTTATAAATGACAGTCCCAAAACATCACAAAAATAGTTAAGTAATCTCGTTATATTATTGTTAAGTAAAATATTTACATTAAAATCACCCCCAACCAAAATGCTATTGTACTTAGGACTCAGTCTTAATAATGTTTCTTTTAGTTCAAATAGATTTTCTTCTCTAAACATGTTTGCTGGGCTAAAAAAGAAAGTAAAGAAACAAGTAAACACTTTTCAACTGCATATTTGATTTCAACACAAATAAATTCAATATTAGCAGCAGTTGACCTGAAGACCGTAGAAGCCGAAATATGCTCACGCACATACAAACTCTGTCTTTACGATCATTTCTGTCCAATTTAAAACCAGGTAAAGCCACAAGATACAATTAGATAAAAAAAAAAAACAGAAATGAAAACTATTTTTCGTCTTCTTTGACTGCAAAATTGGATAAAGAAAAATTGAGAAATAAGCAAATAATATTTTTAAAATTTGAAATATAAAAAAATAAATAAATCTCAATTAAGAGCCATATTTTCAAGGTCTATTAACCCACTGTAGCACTCTGCCACCGAACGACACGCGACGCAACTTGACGCTCACATTGCAGCGCAGACAAAAACTCCTCCATTTTGAAATAATAATTTCCATCTTCATTATCAACGTTATTCATTCAACTTTATATTACCGTTGAATCGTTGAATGTAGATTCGTTTTTTTCTTTGTTTAGCATTGCGGACATTAAATTTATGAAGTACAAACTCCTTTGTTGATCCGACATGATGACGCGATGTAAAAGGACCAAAGATATTACTTTGAAACAGCCCTCGTCCAACAATGATGTATATTCAAAAATATATACTCGTATACAAACATGCACATTATACAAACAAAGGAACAGTTTCTACACAAACAGACCCTAGATGATGTTTTGCGTAATTGAAATTAAGTGCACGTGAAATACGAAAAAAAAACATGGGGATTCTTAAAAGGAAGGAGTATGTAAATTCGTTTATTTTTTGTATCTTTGTTTCGGAATATTATGAATTGGATTCTTTTTAATGCAAAAATATGCTTCCTTGAACATCAATTTGGTTAGAAGACTTGTTTAAAAAATTCAAATATGTGCTTAATTTCAAAGGAATGGTAGGAAGGTAGGTAGGTACAAGGGATTGGAATAATTGAGCCTGAGATATCTATTGCTTTTGAAGATTCAAACACAAAGGCGTAAGAACGCCTTAAAATTTAGAATCTACACGAGTAAGAGCTCTAAGCAATACTTAAGTGAGTATTAGTCAGTGTGGTAAAATAAGACTTTTAACAATAAAAGGTGGATTGTACCTATATGTATGTATATCAAATAAAATGCACGACTGGATCTTCCGTACTTGGTCTTATGTTCGATCACATTTTAAGCACAAGATTTTTGGTAGAAAGAAACAGCTCAATATGTTTATAGTATTGTTTACTTAATTTTTTAATTACAATTTTTTTTTTTAATTTGTTTGTAAACAAATTGTTAGTATGACAATAATTTTTTTTTTCAAAAATCCAGACATCGAAAATTTTGGTACGCAATATTATTAGAAATCAAAGGACATCCTACTTAAAAAATGTTGACCGAAATCAGTTGAGTCGTTTATGTCCAAAATTAAGAAAATGGTATGGCAGTTACCGTTAATAACAAAGTATTTTAAAAACAAATTTAAATAAAATGTTGGAATAGAAAAAATCGTTAGACCCATTTTCAAGATAATTAAGACTTAAGAAAAAAATTGCATTACAGGTACCGTTAGTTTTGGACTAAAAAACGATTCAAAAATCTATTTGATAGATTTATATAGACCTTAACAATAAAATACTAAGTTTGGAGAAAATCGCTTCGGACGTTTAGGCTGTAGAGCGTTGTACAGGACAGACGGAGAGACAGCCGGAATTGCGGGATCCAATTGAATGGTGTTCTCTATCACCGTAACGTCAAGTTTGATTAAAATATCTAGTTCGATTTTTTTCCAGATGCAAAACTTGATTTTTTTAGTCTTATTTGGTTTTTCATTGGTAAAATAAATTAATTTATTTTAATCTAGATCAGTCAAAGACCCGATTTTCCCCGTTTTTGTGTACTATTGGGCATAATAAATTTATTTATTTTTGAATCGAGATCATTTTTGCAAATCTAGATAGATAGCAGATTTACCCCTCCTTGCACTAATACAAATAAAATGTTCAGCTGTCAGGTTAACAAATGAGTTTTTCAATTTGTATGTTGTTTCCTTTGTGAAAAGTTAAAGAAAATATTAAAGAAAATTAATCCAAATAGAAAAATGCAAGCAGTTTTAAATGAACTGTTACTGAACTATCAACAAAAAAAATCAATTGCTATTGTATTCCATTTGCAACGAAACAAATCAATTTTTAGATTGAAATATAAATTTACCAATCGAAAACACCATTAATTTATGTAAAAAAAAAAAATCAGAACTTCATATAAATGAAAAGCTAAGTTAAAACGGGTAAGGACATATTGTTTCCTCGGGAGTCGGGACATAAATCCAAAATATTTTCTTTCCAAGTGAGACATAAGTTCAAAATTTGCATAGAACTACTCGAATATACGAGTAATACAGCGATTTAAGCTTTTAAAACTTTTGATTTTCATATAACACATAGGACCGAGCTCATGACATATGGCAGCCCTGCTGGTAATAAGCTATGGAAAAACCGGTTAAGCCTTCATTTTATTTTCTTCTAATTTTCACTTGGATTAGGAAAAGTTTCAGCTCTTAATAGGTATAGTATTTGCCAAACATGTCAAATGGGACATAAGTCCAAAATTCTTTTTTGTGGACTTATGTCATATCAAAGTGAGACATAATTCCAAAATCCATGTTGGACTTATGTCCCGAGGCGTTATGTTCCTGCACCAAGTTAAAATGATCTCCATACGAGTAGATTCAGCCCACGATATCTATTTATAATAAATAAAGTAGGGACAAAGTTGAAGCGAATTTATTTTCCGGAAACTTATCCGAGCTAACAAAAAATGTTAGGAACCAATAAAGTCCACCTTAAATTGACCCACGAATGGACCAACTTAAGCAACTTGAATTGATCTGGTACTAGGCTACCTATACGGTAATCCTATTCCTCAGCAACTGAAAATCGAGATTAAGATCAAAGCGAGTCTAAAAGTTTCGTTCAAAATAAATTCTTACCTCTTCTTCTAATGCTTTGGCAGCTAACACAGTGTGAACTATACGCAATGCAATGCGAATGAATGGATCTGTGTTCTGATATTCATGAAAACTCGGTGGGTGGTGGGTTGCTTGTAAGAAGTGTTGATGACAATATTTACCGGTACTTGAGTGGTTGAATCTTGTATGTCTATCGTTTTATGGTAGAATGCAGCATGACCACTGATGATGTTTACGAGTAGTGTAGTAAGTGGTCGCATAGTGTTACTGGTATGATTCGAAGGGCACAGTAGTGCGGATTAGTAGTAAAGGCCCAGAATACAACATTGCAACATGGTAGTCGAGAACTACTCCAAAAGCTGGTTGTGATTTTAATGAAAGCCAAGTGCTCCATTATCGACATTACGAGTATATTTGAAGAAGTTCAGCTGGTCGTATTGAAGAAAATTAAGGTGGCGAAGCAGAAAGAAAACGTGAAGGAGTCCCCGGCCTTTGGTGAAACTAAGGCACGAAAATCCTATCAAGTGCACCAAAAACTCAGTAATAGGTAAATTTCCCGGTACCTCTATAACAACGTGCAACATTAAAGCAAGCTGTAGATAGAAGACGACTTTCCATCCAATATTGGTGCATCCTTACTACACTCATGGTAAATAGGCAATGTAACTCGTATGAAGCTGTGGAAAAAAATACAATATGAAGACATGCCTGGGTTAATGTCTACGCTTAGCTGGGCACTAATGCGATGGCGGTTGCATTTGAATTTGAATTTTTCGTTGGGTGCAATGTTGTGCCATAACACATGTTATTTTTTTTTTTCATTATTATTATCCTTTCCGGAGTAAAAATTGACTTACACCGAGTTCAAGCGTCAAATTCAATAGACAATAATTTCAGCGCTGAGAGGGCATTTGAGCAGAAAATCTCTCTCTTGAACAAAGTATTTCTTTATAAGAATGTATACATTCTGGTCGTTATGATCCAGAGTCGTGGACCCTGTAAGAACTGGATTCAACGCAAACGTACCTGTTTTTGAAAAAAATGCGGAAAAAGTGTGGGCCCGTCTACATAGGAACTAAGTAAAGGAGAATTAATAATAATGAACTGAACAACTGAATAGCTAGGTCTTGTAAATGGGTATCAATACTCCGAATTCGCTTCCCGGCGCAGTAGAGGAAGACTACGACTCAAGTAGTGCAAGCAAATGGAAGATCACCTTATACAAGTAGCAAGGGATAGGTACCGCGCTGTAAAGAGAAAGTGTGTTGGTTGAGGGCCTCGTCGATACACGACGACACCAGACTCTACCAGACTCTAGAGAAAGCTTCCCGAAGGAAAGTTTAAATATATGGCACTCCACCAGAATTTCTGAAAATCGAATCCACCATTCCAATTTGAAGCAGAAAATCGAAGGTCCCATCTGTTCCAACTGACATGCTCGCAGGAATAATTGGGAGTTTTATAGGCCTCTAATCTCTTTTTCTCCACAAGTTGTTGTGCCACCTAATTTATTTTAAGTTTATTTAGTAACTTTAGCAATTACCTGCTGGGAGCCAATCTCAACATCACCCAACTATCAAAATTTCCCAAAGTTAAAGAATTTGGAAATCCTTTGCCAAACTTTAAAATTAAGAGAAATCTTACAAGTTTAAGAAAAAAAAGACTAAACCCTATCTATGCGGTTTGGTTGGCTAAAAAAAGACTTACAAGATTTATTCTTCCCAAAAGCATTTAACTTTAATGGCAAAACCTAACCACTCTAATGCCAATTTCCGATTATTTGAACATCGTACATATGCTCATAAAATCTTAGTACCACCATTTTGCTGGCAAGGTCTTTGCAACACGATATCGCACGAAATCCAGTGTTCAAAGCACTGTCCCGCCGTCGTCGCGCTATGGAAGATCTCTGCAATTTTACAGTTGCCAACAAACAACCTTACACACACTGTTGCAGAATTGTTCCCCAAAAAACAGCACTAAATTCCATTAATAAATATCCAATTTAATCTTTAGCAAAAGAACACACAAACACTGAGGACTAAGTGAAAGGACACGTTTATACTACAAAAACAAAAACAAAAAAAAAATTTATCCTTAAAGGACACACATATAATCTGTTTTTTTTTTTTCAATTAAATTCAATTTTCGATTTAACCCCCCCGAATCGGGATGGAATTGTGCATGTTGACTGTAAGCCTATTTGTATATGTATAGGTAAAGTCAGCAAAAGGCAGACGTGCGAATCGAAGCGAAGCGCATCCCAAAGTCCTTTTTTATATTTTTGTGCAGCAAAAAGGATATTCCCTCAGTAAATACTGTATGCATGCACCAATTCACTTAGCTTCGAATTTCGAATACATTTATATTTTTTTTTTTTAATTCTTGCCGATTCGATATGCAGAGAAAACAGTCCAACCTCTATGTTTCAGATGGAGCAAAATTGACTCTTTGGTTTGGGATTTTTCGTCCTTTGGATGTCCGGCCGATATCGATGCTGAACATCGTTGCTATTCCTGTTAGAGTTCAGCTCTTAAGCTTCAGCCCTAGCGCTAGATATAACCGAGGTCGATTGAAAGATTTGCAAAATTCGATTTGTGGTAGAAAATGGCAAAGTCATTCAACCATGGTTTGGCAAACAAACGACGAAGAACTGGAACCAGAAACGGCATACGAACAGAATTTGGGTCAGCATATTGTTTATGAATTGATTCCTTTGGCTTATGTTCGAACTATTCGAGGACTGGTTACTGCTGGTTCACAACTTTGCCCTGGGGCGTTCAAGCGGTGTTAAAAGCGAAACACGCTTTAGGGACGATGGCGAAAGTATAATAAACACGAGTCCTGTCAAAGTTGTCAGTGCTGGTGTTCAATTCTGCTATTTCCAATATTGATGGATGTCCGTGTGTTGGTTAAAAATGTTTCTTTAATTGGCATGTATATTCGAGGGAAAATGGAATGGAAAACCGTAAGGGAGAGATGGGTCATACGGGATATTGGCCAGAGCAGTTGTAGTAGGTATCCTTGACGTAAAGTGGTATAGGTAGCAGAGCTGGTGTCCTGATAAGAGAATTTTGTTTCTTTCTGGATTCCTTTTTGTTTGATTTTTTTGTTATTTGTGTAGGTCAATGAGCAGCATGAGGGATTGATTGACAGTCTTTTGTTTGTTTTTCTTTAATAATAATTGTAAAAGCGGGTGAAGTCCTTTCGGATCTCTGGTGGCCGGTGTAGGAGTAAGATGGACATGTTGACGTCTGATATATTACGATGGCATTGGGAAATGGAATTGGATGATGGACTGGCATATTGCGTGTGCTGTTGTTGTTGTTGTTGTATACCCGCGTTTTCGGACTGATTAAATTTGTTTAAAAAAAACGTGTGTATCTTTATTTTGATTGGTTTGAAATTATTTACTGGGCTGGAAGTAAGTAGATGTAATTGACAAGTCCTTGATTCAAGTTTTCGATGCGTGAAATATAAAAAAACGTTCTTTTCAATTACATTCAAGTAGATAACGATGAGGGAAGACTTTCTGCAATTGTCTTTTGTCTTAACGAAACCCTTTACAAAAATATGGCTTACGGCCCTTAGTTCGGTCAAATCATAAAAAAAAATACCAAGAACGCTTATAACTTTTATTCACTTACAACTTCTGGATTGTGCCGTTCATGTTCGTTCGTTATTTATGTATAAAAAAATCAATTAAAGTGAAGGATTCTTGCACATACTTCTAGCATCTCCTAGCGAGGCTTAGAGCTTGAAAAAGATAATTTGAAAAGTTAAATAATGCATTTGACCTTCAGGCTGATTTTTCAGTTGCATGGTGGAAAAAGTGGCGTTTAATGGAACCTGCCTCTATATTTTCATCCATATGTAGAGTGAAACTCTACATGCAATTTGTATTAATTCAAAAGAATTGTGGAGACTTTTTGAAATATATATTCAATAAACACACATTCAATGGGTCATATGCTAAAATATGAAAAAGAACTCAGAGTCTGAGCTAACGAGCTGGAACTCGCATGTTCGATCGATTTCGCAGAGCTTTCAAATACAAAAAAAATAAAATGCACCACTTGATCGCACGTATTTGCTCCTATGTTCCATCACGCTACATGCAAAAGATTCTTAATATATTTTTAAAGTTTTTCACTTAATTTTTTATATATAAAAATTCTTTAAAATTTAAAATTGGTATGAACATTTTAAATATTTAATAATATAAATACAAAAACAAAATTTCACAAAAAAAAAAATATTTTTTTTTCAAAAATTAAAAATATTTTTTCGAAATTTTTGAAATACAATACTATTTAGCATTTGAAGGAGCTCCTGTTTTTATCGAAATCCGTTCAGCCGTTTATGAGAAAGTCGACAATCAATACACTGATTGTACGGCAGGTACCGTTAATAACAGAATATTTTAAAAACTTGTTTGGCCGAAATGTACACCATACCCAAAGTAGTACGCACACCAATTTTTATCAAAATCGCTAGATTCATTTTTGATATAATTATAATTAAGATGGTAGAAAGATTTGTATGGCAAGCACCGTTATTCTTGGGCCTAAAACAATGATTCAAAAATCTATTTTGGACAATCACAAGTTTGAACCAAATCGGTTCAGCTGTTTAGGGAATTGCGGGACCCGCTTTTTTTGTGTTCTGATGTGTTTTTCTGAAATATTCTTTCGCCAACTAATAACAAAATTATCTGCAAGACATCATGGACCGCTTAGTAATTCGCGATAACCATTCCTTAAAAAATATCTACGTCAAGATAGAAACAGGATGCCTCAATATCATCGGATTCAAATAAATTGGAATACTTTCAATGACTGTATGGTTGTACTACCCATAGGAGTTTCCATAAGAACAGTTAATCTAGAAAAATGATTCAACTTATAACGGCGGACTTAAGGCAATGATTAACAAATGTTTGCCTAATATTTAGCTTTTTGGAAGTCGGCAAAATCACCAAATTAAAAATCCACAAAACCCGTGATATCCAAACATCAAAAGACTCCTAAATATGAAATTATTTTAATCTAAAACGAAGGACTACATTCTATTTTGTCATATTTTTTTGGAACTACGTAATCGGAAATAAATTGGAGATTTTTGATTTTGGGAATTTGAACCCCAACCAAATATTTTCGCGGAAAAAAATGAAAATGACCAACAACCAAAATCTGCAACTGAGCTGATTTCCTACGGACCTTAAATAGTATCGTGTTCTTCTTGCTTATTTTCTAATGAAATCGACTTTACCAAAAGCTACATGTTTGATTCGCGTTAACCACAAACTACTCACTTTTTTTATTCAGATTCACCCGACATCTAATTGACTGAAAATTGAAATACGAGTAAGAAAAAAGTCCTTGATTTTATCCTCCCATTCAATTTCGGCATTAAACAAGAATAAAACAAAAACAAAATCCCAATCTCATTTTGCCATTTTGCAATTTGCCTTCGCATAATCAAACTCATAGTCGTTCTGTATCAACGTGCACCATTTCGAAATTTATCAACCATAGCCACAAAGCATTGAATACACTCGCTCACATTAAAACTGTCAGGGGTATAAATATTTAAGTTCCTATTTGCAGATAATCGACTTCAAGCTTCATTAAAATCCTTTTTCGGTTTTATTTTTGCTTTCATTCACTTGACATATTCGACTAAAAGTACATCTTCGCCTCTACCACTTGGGGGCTCAAGCCGGAACGACACCGCACCCATCACCATCATTCTCCCATCCCACGAACAGAGTCACATGAATCAATGGGAGTTTTTGCACACAAAGATATGCCGAACTGTATTATTTCCGCCACTTTTTTGTTTTGTTTTTGCATTCTTGGTATTTATACATCCCTGTGGTGTTGTTGTTATTGTTTTTGTTACTTTTGTTGGTGTGGTTTGTTTCGGCATTGCCATGACTGTCTCCTTGGGACAACAATAAAACGTGCAAAGTGTCATTTCACAGTCAGTTAAGCAATTTCAAATGAGCGTTTTCGAGTAACAGAATCATAATCATAAAAGGCTATGACAATGACTCAACACGCACGTACTCGTACACAGTACGAACAAAATCTCACAAAAGGATTCTTTCTACACACTCCTACAGGAATACACCTAAGTTTAATGTTTTCAGCAGTTATAGAATTTGTTTTCCAAACCAAAGACTTCGGAGATACATACTCGTATATGTGGAATATATATGTAAATATCGTTTTCCAGTTTAAAAAAAAAATGTTAAGCCATATTAGTGTCACTTATAGTCCTTTTATTCAGTTGTGCAAATTTTATTGGTTGCAATAAAGGTCCTCTTCTAGATTCCTGACACTTGCTCTCATGATTATTACGATTCTTATTTTGTTGCTGACGCATTTACACGACATTAATTTTTGATTCATGGAACTTAAGTGTTATTTTGTTTTTGATTTCAAAACAATGGAGAGATTTCAACTGAAATGGAGATAATGCCAAATTATAAGGGTCCTTGTAGAAACAGGATTCTAAAGAGACATAAGGGTCTTAGATTTGTTTTCTTTATTTTTTTTTTGATTTCCTTAAATTATAAGATCTATTATTAAGTTCGCTAAAGTTGTTTTTCTCTGCAGAATAATTTATGCACAAGTTGGGGTTTTCAGAATGTTTAATTTAAAATCTGATGATGATATTTAATTGAAAAACGTATATTGGCTAAATGGTCATCTCATGAGTTGATGTACATCTGTACTTACTTAACGGTATACTAAATTTTGTAGCTACAATATATGCGTTTTTTTCTGCAATCCCCGGAGAATTGGTTGAAAAAAATGACCAAGGCGCTTAGTGAAATACTTGGCAGCACTATTAATCTGCAAGATGACATTTGAAGAACCGCTGGCGCTGTAATGCAAGAAAAAAACAAACATCACTAGCCGTGTTTTATTGGGAATTTATCCACCGTAAGTTTATCCGTTGTAGCATTTTGCATATAATTCGCTACGGTCGATAAAAAGCTAAAGTAGAAGTTACGGTCGATGGCTGGTTGACGTTTTTTCGAGTCTCGAATTTGATTTTGTTAGCTTTGTTGGTACGATTGATAATTGGATTGAATCTCGATGGATGTGTTCATGGAGTGTTATAATTATTAATTTCATTCGTAAGACAAATCGGTCTTTTTGATTCTTATTTTTTTATAAACGGTGATTTTTTAAGAGCTTGGTTTTTGAAAATTCAAAAAAACACAGAAACTTGTAAAAAGTGAATGAAATTTTTATTTGGATCGATAAATCAATTTCTGCCATTTACTTTTTAAAAATAATTTCACTTAAATGTTGCCCGCGGCTACGCTTCAGGTGGTCCATTCTGAAGGTCCAATTTTGGCAAACTTTTTCACACATTTCGGCCGGAATCTCACCAATGACCCGTTCAATGTTAGCTTCCAAGGCAGCAATCGTGTTTGGCTTGTCCCCATAGACAATAGACTTAACATAGCCCCACAAAAAATTGTCTAACGGGGTCAAATCACATGATCTTGGTGGCCAATTGACTGCGCCAAAACGTGAGATCACCATAAAACGGACGTAGCTTGCGAAACACATTTTTCACAGAGCACGAATTTTGATAATAAATTTCAATAATTTGCAAACGTTGTTCAGGCGTAAGTCTATTCATGATGAAATGGCAAACAATACTGAATCGAAATGTCAAATGTTCGTGGAATTTGTCATGTGTGATCTGTCAAAAATATAAACGTCAAAAACCAAGTATCAAAAAAATAACCCGTTAGTTGGCCAGTTTATATTTCTAAAATCTTAGATAACTATATTTTTAATAAATTATAAGCTGTCTTAACAAATTTTGATTTCCATTTTCAAAAAAAAATCAATATCTATTGAATGAATTCCGTTTTACTTTTATTTTTGACTAATGGGCCAGTTATAGCGATCACGAAAACGAATCAGGAAAAAAGTTCTAATGGATAATTTATGATAACTTCACGCGTTTTAAAATACAAATGTTACACTAATCGTTGACGAATAACTCAGACATTTTTTTCTGCAAAAAATATTTGCAATAGAACAATTATTTTTTATGAAAAATGTATTTAATAAAAACTCATTTTTCGTGCCAGCTGATTGCCATTTGACACAAAATGGAACAAATCATTCCAATGATTTGGTTCCCAATTTCACTCGTTCCACTGACAGAATTGTGGACGAAAAACTTTTTCGTGTGTGTTTCAATCAGGAAAACTTGATGGCAGACTAGAAGTGAGACTTCCCAACTGACATAATTTTCCTGTTTGCTATAAACGACCATCAGGAAAAAATTTTCACTTTCATATTGTTTCAACTTTTCCTTATGCGTTTTCCTGATCGCTATAACTGGCACCTAACTTAAGACCAATATTCGTTTTGTATTCAATTTGTATTGATAGTTATAAAAAAACGGAGTTTTGTGCAAAAAATCATCTTTTTATTTATATATACAAAAAAGCAATTTGAGAAGACAAACCGCATTGGGTGGAACTGCACTATAGAGGAACTGCTCGACACTGCGCCGCAAAATATTTATTCGTATGAAATTCTATGAGCTATTAGGCTTAGGCGCGCACATTTGCAACTTTTAGTTTTGCAACAGTTTGGTTGCTAAAGTGAATACCAAGGACTTATATCAGAGTACGCGCACATGCAAAAACTATTCAGTCCGCGATTCTAGCAACTTAAATCTTTGTGTTTTATCCCAAATCGAGCGATCGCCCCAAATAAGTTCTTCAGTTTGCATCACACCGAACTTTAATGAACGCTCGCACATTAAATCAAAATGTGCGTTGGTTTATCTCGTTGATTGAATTTAAGTTGCTTATGTGCGCGATCATCGTTCAACTAGTGATTAAATTATTTCGTTTCGGAAAAATTGCATGGAGCGCCTAGCCTAAACGCACTAAGCGGCAACTGAACTTCACAAAATGTGCTTTTTCTGCACTGTTTAATGGACGTTGGCCATGGACTGTATTCGCTTCACTACATGGACATGGACTGGGAGTACATTTTTGTCATCCCATTGTTTGTTTTCTGGACATGTGCATGGAAATGGCAAACCAAATGTTAACTATTTATTCCTTACTCCGCGTATGTTAAGTGCAGCCTGATGAGTGAATATTGAATTGAAAGCAAAACATACTCAGAAAATAAATTTGTAAATTGACTTACAAAATAAAACTCTAGCTATCGATCTACACAGAAAATTAATAAAAGCATGGAAAATAAAGGAAAAATGTAAGGGGAGTAAACAATTTAAACTACGTTGTAGTGTGCGTTCAAAACCAAGAAACATAAAGGAAACAAGCAAATCCCTGGCAATTTTGTTTCTTCGTGTGAAAGTCATAGACGATTTTTAAAGCAATACAAAGATTTCTCTGTGTAAAAAGGGACTTGACCATAGTCTATGAACAAATCCATTTACTTATCATTTCCTTTCTATTGATGCAAAATGAATGTTAGAATTTAAAATTGCAAATGCAGAAAAAATGAAAACAAGAAATAGGTTTGTACATAAATTAAATATTGGTACGTTTTTCTACTTTCTATTTTATATGAATAAAAGCTAATTATTGTCCATAATTTTGATATTTTCTTAATTTTACTTTGTAAAAGACTCTTTCATTACTTGTGACTGCTGTGCAGGGGTACCATTCTTACAAAATCAAAAAAGCTACGGTCCATGCTACGGTCGATTCGTTTTTTTGGGAATTACTTACTGTACAATGGATAGATTCCCAATAAAACACACCTACTGTTTGCCTCATGCCCATCCTTCTAAAAAGCATCGGGTTGATTTGTTTTGTGTAATTTCGATGTATTTATTGAATTTAAACTACTTTTCTATTAAAATAATATAAAAAGAACCAAGTTAATTATTATTTATACAAGAAAATGTGAATAAAGTAATTTGAAAATTGAAATAAAGTATTTTGGTCAGTACTAGTCAACTGATGAGTCCATGTGAGATCGCCGGGATGAAACGCCAATTTTTGTTGGACTAAAGGCCGTTAAAAGCTATTTTGAATCAATAATTCAACAAGTCCAAATATTATAGTGCTAAGTCTTCTACTTGGCTGATGTATTTCAGTAATATATAGAATTTGTATTATTAAAAAAAAACCTTCTTATATTTTGGAAATTGTTTTTAGCCGATGTGATTTTCTTTTAATTTAATTTTCCCAAATACAGTGATACATATAATTCAACCTCTTGAACCCCATTCGTGCTCTCCACTACTCGGTCACTGGTGACATGATATTAGTGGACGAGTTGACTCTTCGGGCGTCCCAGTTAATATGTCATTAGGAATTTAGGTCTGAACAAGAGTTGACGACGATCAAGAAGATTGAAGTATGCCAAGGACGTAGCAGAGAGTCTGTATTGGGTTGCTCCCGTGTACAACAAAACGCAGCCGAAAACAATTTTCTCAGAGAAACCTTCGTTTTGTTGTTCATTCAATTCTTGTTAATTGAACGAATAACAACTTCAGGAAATGCTTTTTTATTTAATAATAATTTCACAGTCAAGTATAATAAAAATAAACGCAAAAATGAAAATCGCTGTAGAAGGTTGTGCTCATGGCGAGCTGGAAAAGATCTTACACCATAGAAGCAATACAAAAGCGGAAAATGTTAAAATAAATTTGTTGTTGTGTTGCGGAATGTATATTAAAATGCAGGTTAGGTTAAGTTGGCATGGTTTTCAGGAAAACAACTGACACACTAAGAGCAAATGCTCAGCCAAACCAAACAAAATTGATAATTATCTGACATGTCAAAATGTCAGTTTTAAAGTTTCTATACATTTTATCGATAACTTAGTGAAAAAGTTTTTGGTAGCACAGTTTTTATCCTCTCCAATAGCGAAGCCCCGAGAATTCTCTGGACTTAAGCTAATCACCCCTGTGATTAATTGTTGTTGGATTTAACATGCAAATTGCTAATTCCACTCAGTTTTTTTCGTCCAATTTCCCCGGGGATTAGAAAAAAACACGCCTAATATTAGCTTATTTCTGCATCAATATTGGCTTTACCATGTGTTTGAACACCACAATGTAAATCGATAAATTAAGTAGAAATAACTAATGATGGGCATAATCGGATGATTTCAATAATCGCAATATTCGAATGATTAAAATAATCAAAGTATCACTCGTGTTATGAAAGAGTAAGAAAATTGGAATGACTTATTATATATGTATATTGCCAGTATTGCATTTGGAAAAAAATCGAATTCGATATTTTAATCAAAGTTGACATGATAGAGACCACCAACAAAGTGGGTCCCTCAATTCCGTCTGTCTGTCTGTACAACGCTCTACAGCCTTAACGGCTTGAAGCGATTTTCTTCAGACTTGGTATTTAAGCGATTTAGATTATTGTCTAAAACAGATTTTTGAATCTTTTTTTTTAGCACCAAAACTAACGGTACCTGCCATACAATTTTTTCTACCATCTCAATTATCTTATAAAGTGTGTGCACTATTTTAGATATACTCTACATTTTGGTAAAATTTTGTTTTTAAATATTTTGGCACCAAACTTTAAACGATTTAGTAATATGTTAAATCATTTTTAGTATGATACCAGGTTAAGAAGAGGATTTTGCTAATTTTAAACCAGTTTAGTATCGTATTATCTTCTTAACATTTTACTAAAGTTAAAATCATCGAATGGCTACTTAAAATTTTTAGTATCGTACTAAATCCACATGTCATTCTGATAGTATATCGGCTTTGCACGCGTTTTTTTTGTTTTTGTAAATAATGAAGTTAAAATGATGAAAATATAATCATCATATTTTTATTTAAAGCACATGTTGGGTTTCTTTCAACATATAATCAATTTACAACGCATAAACACAATAATTGTGTTCATCAAAATTCAAACCCTACAAATGCTTTGCTATCTAGTTAATTAGCATTTTACTAGTTAACAAAAGGTTTAAGATTTATGAAAAGTTAGTAGACTACTATGTATATAGTAACTTGCTAACTAGTATCGTGTTAAGGCCTTAAAAACAGGTTGTTTAAAATTTTGCGCCTTTGTTATTAACGGTACCTGCCATACAACCTTTTTCTTATTTTAAAATTTCTAATAAACGGCTCGACGAATTTCCATAAAAAAATTTATGTAGGAGCCCCTTCAAATTATTAGTAATAGATACTGCATACCAAATTTTCGAAAAAAAAAATGGATTTAAAAAAAATATATATTTTTTTTTCTTTTTGAAATTTCAATATTTCGTAAACGGTCGGATGATTTTTTATTTAATTTTGTTTCTTTTTTTTATAAAATTTTCATTGATCCGTGGCATCTAATGGTGTTCTTCGTTTTTTCGGTAAACTGATCAAAGTGATGGTTTTGTCAGTTTTTATCAGTTTAAAAAACGATGTTTACGAACATATACACCATTCACTTTCATGTTATACATCTGTTAGTACATATTTACATACCTAGGCGACATCTATATATGTAGCTACGTAATACCATCCTAATTTACATAATTAAAATCCATTTAAATATACATTTGTAGGGTGTTACCTAAGAAACCATTCCTTGAATCATGCATTCGACAATTCATATACTAAGAATCAAGGTAATCTTACCTACTTCGGCTTTAAGCCTACACAGGATAACTAAACTAGACTACCTGCCCTACTTACTAACGGCGGCAGTGGTGGGCTACTACCTTACACTAAGGTTGTTAGCTAAAATAGCAAGTTCCTATGATCCAGTAGTGCATTTTATTTTAAATATTTTGTTATTAACGGTACCTACCATACAACCAATTGTTTGATTTTCGACTTTCTCATTAACGGCCTGGCGGATTTGAATTAAAATGTTAAGCTAAGGGGACCCTTAAATTATTAATAATACTGCATACCAATTTTATTTTTTTTTTGAAAATTCAAAATTTCGAAAACCGGTTGATTGTTATTTTTGAAATTTTGGTTTTAACTTTATATTATTAAATATTCTTAATTGTCATACCAAATTTTTTTTGAAAAAAATGAATATGGCAATTAAAGACATTTGCATATACAAAAGTAAGTAAAAAAAACTACTACTAGGAATATATTTAGATTCCTAATAGAAATCGGTTGCATACGCTGTGATCGAGCGTAAGAGGAAGTACGTGCGATCCGATCGTGCATTTTTTTTACTATACGCATGGTCCATATTTCGTTTTAATTTGGAAATGTCACACAAGAAATAATGTTAATTAATATCATGCAAATAGATATTTAAACATTTAAAGTACAAAATTTAAAAAAATAAAATAAATACTTAAAATTAAATTTATTTAAAATTTCATTAAACAAAATAAGTAAGCATTTAAAACTAAAGAAATATCACAAATATTCGCTTTTCTAGTCCAACTTTTTACTTTAAGCAATTCTAGTCTTAAAATTAAACATAACAAACATTAAGGGTCGTTTGCTGATACATAACTTAATAACTTAAATTCTACTTAAGCACTTATCTGACCATTTAAAATGCACAAGAAATATTCCAATTTAAGTGAAATCATTCGATTAGTCCATTTTCATTCGGTCATTCCATAAAACAAAAAATCTCATATACAATAACTACATATATCAACCACCATGTAACAAACTGCATCCGAAAATCTACTGATTACTATTACTATTACTAATTCATTCGAATAATAAATGCTACAGAAACAGATTTATGAAAGGTTTACAATTTAAATTCCAACCTACAAATGCAAGTACTTTACATTAAATACTAGACTAGACAATTACATATCACAATACCTCATGAATATTGCTCTTGCACTTGGTATTGCATTTGCATTACGCACACGTTTAACCAGTAGTATAGTGAAGTAGAAATTGGTAAGAGCCATACAAAATGAGACATCATTCGAATGATTTCAGATAAAGTATCGATATGTCTCGAGATAATATGAGATTCGATTATATTCGAATATTTCATTCGAATGCGCACATTAGTTCCTTAGGGGCTTATCGCGCCAATGCTTCTTATCAACTACTTCTTTATCTATCTAAAAAATATTTGTTAAACATTTGACGCCATTTGCAAGAAAGTATGGCGTATAGTTGCAATTACGACAGTACTTTCTTCCAATACTTTGCTTCTACAGTCACTTATAGAAGAAGTCACTTAAAAAAAAAAATCAATACATATTTCTAAGACCACTTCGATTTGTTCGAAACGAGTCACTGATTTTTTTTTTAAATAAAATCGTACTATATTAATACGTACTTTAAATTTTATACATAAAAACTAAATTTTCGATTGATAAACTAATACTTCTCGTTATGAATGAGCTTTTAAAGGTATTTGATTCTATTATTCATACGATTCTTTATTAAAAAGGCTTTAAAGAAATTACTTAAGTGACCGAAGCCAATCAGCTTTTTGTTAATACTACTACTACTTTTTCATATTTCCTTTCGGTTATTGTCGAAGTTTAGCAAGGGTCAATCTTATCTATATGTACATAATTGACATTTTTAATTGCGTTAATTTCACCAAACTCTACTTTTATGCTGTTCATTCAATTCAGTCATGCGGAGTTAGAAGATACGACTACGTTGCCAACTTCCAACATTTATTACTATTATTAATAATAATGTACTGAGAACTAGGGTAAACTTTACTAACTTTACCTATATCGGCTTTAAGCCTGCCTAAGGAAAACTAGACTACCTGCCTTCTAACAGCTTAAATGTCTAGCTATATGTTGCCAAAATGACCTTTATAAATTATCGCCTTCCATTGGAAAATCCCAGTCAAACAAAATAAAAATTTAAGGTATCGCCTCATCTTACAGACACCCATTTTATTTATAAGCGTTAAGTAAGGAAATGTTATCGCCTAATTTAGAGAACATTGGCCCTGGAGGCAAGCCATTACAAAATTTGGACTTCGATTTTTTGGCGATTTAATCACGGTGGAATGTTGAATTTGAATTTTCCTTTCGGATTTGGTTCTTCTTCGTTGCTGTTTTCTTGATGGCGTAAGCAAAATCTTTATAAACAATTTCTTTTAATATGTACTTATTTTATTAGTTTAAAATTAATTACAAGTTCAGTACTGATTCTATTAGGAAAATAATAACTTTTTGGCCGATTTTAAATGAAATTAAAACAACTATTCGCCACGATCATTTAACGATGAATGACTGACCGCTGACTACTCTCGGAAAGATGAATGATATGGAAAAGAGACGCGCATTCCCTTTTGTCATTGTTCGTTTTTTTCTGTATGCCTTAACCTCAGTGGGTCTGCACTCTTAGTTGTAGACATAAACTAATAACTTAAGGACCAGAAACCTCTGCTTTCATTTGACATTTGCCTACAAGCTGAAACACGCACACAAGTAACATTTCTGTTCCTCTTCCAATAGACACATTGATAAAAACGCACACAAGAATCTTTTCTGTTCCTCTTCCTATAGACACATAGACAACCCAGCCCTAGTAATTTGTTTTTGTTTTGCTTTTCGATTTCCCATCTATTCATGGATAGAGTTTCAAAGCTACAAATACAACAATGTAAACAAATGGGTTTTGGGGGGTGAAACGTACGAAGGTTTCCAATCTTTATTATGGCTTATTTGTGGTTGTAGAGTAGAGCACAGGGTGTTTGTACTTCAGCACATATATATGAGGAGTGTTATTAATCGTAAATTTAGACTTCTGTAGCACATCCAATGAGTGTAGGTTTAACGGGTCTTATAAAGCTCACCAGTTCTGATTTAGCGATGTTGGTATAAAGTATGCTAATGTTGGCATCGACTTTACACCCACGTGTGAGTGAATCAATCTCGAATAGTAAATGTTTTCCAAGCCGATTAGCATAGGTTGATCGGATGATAAAAACATCGCCATTTTGGAATCAGCTTCTTTTGATGGATTTGATTGGAGACTGCCAGGTTTTGAGTTGAAGCTAGAATTTTTTGGCAAAAAGAAAAAAATTATTTGTTAGAAGGAAAATTTGTCCAATTGATGAAACCTCAATGAAAATGGTTTGTATACTTACGCTGTATTCATTCAACGATAGTAGTTGCGTGCTGTGGAGACTTCAAACTGAAATTTGAGTAAGGGACGCAGTGTCAATAAGTGCAAGAGTTCTTCACAAAATCTGAACATCTTGGTGTCTGTGAATTCTTGGACATCTTCGATATAGATATAGGCAAACATAGTGAAATGTTTGCATTTAGAAAAAAAGGGTACTCGAGCTTTTGATCAAACTTGACATTAAAATGATAGAGAACTTGAAAATAGTGCCCTGCTTCACAACTATAGACGTGCTTTAATACATAATCCAGCATTTTAAAGGCTTAAGTGGTACTGCGATTAAATTAGCTAAATTTGTCTACATTTCATTCTTTTCACACGATTATATGTGAATCAAAGAATCCAAAGATTTCAATAAAACACAAATCTACCATCTGCGATGGTCAATGTTTTTACAGCTCATGGAATTAAAATAAAACTAAAAGAAAAACTAAACTGCCATTCTACAATAGCATCCAACTTTATTCTTCATTTTCCCAGACTAAATTATCCCTTTTTACTAACATTACATTCGTCCTTTTTGGCGATAGTATTCTTGTTTCTTCGCACCGCCAATAAGTATCAACATTTTCGCATATAAATGTTTTCTTTATGGTGTAAATTAGGACCAAAAGTGCCCATTGTCCTCTTATTTGCTTTCCATCTAAAAGGTTCTTCTTTTAACGTAATTAGTTTGCTAAAGCTGTGTACTTAAATAAAACCGTTGTAGATTAAATAAAATAACACAAAAAGAAGAAATAATTTGCGAAAACGAAAAAGAGTAGATATATTCATTGTGAGTTTGTCTTTGTTCGTAGAGATATTTTTTCCTTACATTTATAGTCTGAGAAAAGAATTTCTATTTTCTAATGCTCCTTTATTTTTTTGTGCTTCAGGCACATAAAGACAAGAAAAGGACATTTTCCATACTTTCTTTTATATTAAAGGTTCGATAAAGTTCATAGACAAAGGACGTTCAAGGAAAGGAAAATTAGCATTTTATTTTATAAAAAAGAAAAGAAACTCATTGTAGTTTTAGGTGTGTGTACTCGTACAATAGAACCTGTTTCAACAGAGATACATATGAAGATACTTTGGGGGAATACAAATAAAACTGTCAAGATGATTTGGCTCCTTTTGTTTTTTGATTAATGATACTTCTTTAAAGAAATCTTTCTCAAATTATAAAGGAAAAATACATTTTTGAATGCCCGGAGCGGCAACATAATTAAGTGATACCTAATTGATGCTCTGAAAGTCAATATTTAAACATTGTTGTGAAACATTGTCATATAGGTTTTATTTATCTTTCAACTTTTATTATTTATACAAACATGCAAATACTGTTTTATTTTTAATATCAATAATAAAGGACATAAATCTAGAAATCAAAGAAATCTACTGGTACACTAAGAACTATTTTGAAATGTGATAAGATTAAAACATTACAGTTGCCACAGTTCTTAAAGATTTTGATATACACAAATCCGCTGGTCCCGATAGTATCTCCCCTATTGTTCTGAAGAGGTATTCCAGTCATTTTATGCATTTTAAACCCCAATCTGCGGAAAAATTCCTAGTGAGATTCCTTGTACACGCCTTTATTACGGTGTTGTATTGAAGATGTGAAAAATCGACATCGATATCGTGCCAGCTAAAAAAGTTATGAAGGTCTAAAGGTTACGAAAATCAGTTTTTCTCGCGACCTATTGCTCCGGGGTCAATATTGGTCAATATAAAAATTGTTCCTAGTAAAATTATCTGCAAAAACTGTCTTATGCATTTTTCTGTAACATCAACCATTTGGAGTAGAGCGCTGAGAAAGCGGCTAGAATGCACTCACATAGGTTATTGTATACCGTACACGATGGGGTAAACTCTATTGCTTTTTATTGATGTTTGTAAGTGTTTTCTGACGTTTCGGGAAAAATATACTTATCTTATAGAGGTTTAGGAACTTAGTAAAATCTACAATAACTTATCCAAATGACCTCCACTGGCAGAGCCGCAATACTCAAATTGTTTGCACAATTCTTACGACAATTACTATGCACATTCACAAAATTCACAGTACTTAAATATTCAATATTACCATCACCTCTAGCGCCACAAGCATTTTTAAATGTTTGTAGAACATGGCTAACTTCTACAATATCACCATCCGATAATAATGCATTACATATAAAACATGTATCACTCATTATGATCTGTTTAAGAGCAGAAAACAACTAAAATAACGTGTTTAACACTCAAGAGTACCGACTAGCATTCCACCGGCTGCACATCGTGTGTAGAAGTGCGCGCAAGTTGAAAAAAATAGTGCCAGCGTCTTGTGTTGTGATAATTTGTACATACAATCAACATAATTAAAAAAAATAAACCAATAACAATTAGCCGCAACAAATCAACAACGCACCAGCACAATGAGTGGTAAACTTTCCTTTCCCTTTTCCTTGTAACTTCTCACAATCATATTAACTTGATCATTGTAGGTACTGTGTAAAGCTTACTGCACAGTGCATGCAATGATTAGGTTAGTATAACGTCAGATGGATTACTGTTTGTTTTTTTCTATTTAACCAGGGGCGGATCAATATAAATTGTCACTAAGGCATAACACTAGTGACAATTTGTTATTGAAAAGTTCAAATTGGAATATAGATCAAACATTCATTATAGTTAATTGTCTGACTTGAGTTTTATTTGTTTTTAAATGTTAAAATGGTTGGTAGTTTTAGAGTCGATTATACCAATATTCGCGGGCTCAGGAAAAATTTTTGTGCCGCGTATGTCCACACTATTAAAAATAGGCCAGCTGTTTTGGCACTGAGTGAGACCCAGATAGGCGAAAATTCTGATCAATCGGAATTTTATCTGTTTGGGTATAACTTAGTACCATTATTCTTTTTCCACCATGGTCTCGCCGTATACATAAGAAATGATGTTGCGTACCAACTTCAACCACAATATGGTTTGTGCTCAAACACAAATTTTAATTTCATGTGGTTAAAATTCTCGGTAAACAAGCGCATCATACACACATGTTTTATTTATCGGAGCCCAAATCTGGACAGAAATTCAACTTTTAACGAATTTGATGCACTGTCCGACTCCATTCAAAGAATTGTTTCCCATTACCCTCACACTGAAATCGTCATTGCGGGCGATTTCAATGTACACAATTCTAGCTGGCTCCGCTTTTCGAGCCAGACAACACCCGAAGGAAGGTATGTTGAGGTCTTTGCTGAGTTAAACCAACTGACTCAGCTTGTTGTCGAGCCAACTCGAATCCCTGACGTTGTAGGACAAACCGCCAACACTCTAGACTTGTTTCTTACCTCTGACCCCGATAAATACACGTTAAATGTATTATCGCCTTTAGGCACATCAGACCATTGTGTCATATCTGCAAATTTCTCATGCCAACACCTCTCAGTTAAAGAAAAACCACCTAAGAGAACCGTTTGGCAATATGAGAAAGCCAACTGGGACGGTCTCAATAACTTTTTCAGGATCTTTAACTGGTCACTATGCTTCCTCGGTAGTGACGTAGACTCCAGCGTAGATATGATAACAAATTTAATTCTTCACGGAATGAGAATTTTCATCCCGAATAGGGTGAAACCTATCAAACCGAAAGAAAATGCATGGTTTGATTTGAGCTGTAAAAAGGTTATTAGGGATAGAGAAGTAAGTTTCCGGAAATATAAAGCCAACCCCACTGAGGATAACCGGAAAAAGTTTCAACAAGCTAGAAAGACTTGCAACGATCACATTCGTAGAACCAAATTTTTGCATGACCAAAAATTAAGGCAAAAAATACTACAATGTCCCAAAGGTAGTAAGAATTTTTGGTCATTTGTAAAAACTATTCGAAATTCAACTTCTTCTTCGGTTCCAACGCTCGTCTTTAATGACACCCCTTTTGTCAGTTCTCGCGAAAAAGCCAATTTGCTTGCAGCGCAGTTCGCTGTTAATTCGACGCTGTCAGAAAGTGTTATGACTCCTCCAGTACTTGAGAGCGTAAATGATTTTATGGGACGAATCTTCTTTCGCACTCGTGCAGTTGCTAGAGTCCTCAAAGATCTTGACATAAACAAATCCGCTGGCCCGGATAGTATCCCTCCCATCGTTTTGAAGAGGTGTTCTTCAACGCTGGCAAAACCACTGCGTAAGCTTTTCTATCTGTCCTATTCTACAGGTCTCTTTCCGAGTGGATGGAAAACAGCATTTGTCCAGCCTGTCCATAAAAAAGGCGCATCTTCTTCACCATCTAATTACCGTCCAATTGCACTTACGTCCCTTCTTTCCAAGGTCATGGAAACGCTGATTAATTATCAGCTCAAGAAATATCTTGAAGAACGAAAGCTCCTTAATGACCGGCAGTATGGCTTTCGTAGCAATAGGTCCACTGGTGATCTGATGGTATATCTCACCGAACAGTGGCACAAATCTTTACATCGTTTTGGAGAAAGTAAGATTATTGCGCTTGATATTTCAAAAGCATTTGATAGAGTTTGGCATCAAGCTCTCTTATCGAAAATGCGTGCATTTGGTATCGATGAATGTCTTCTTCGTTGGATTAGAAATTACCTTTCGGACCGTTCAATACAAGTTGTATTGGACGGTTTCAAGTCTGATATTCACAAAATAAATGCTGGTGTACCCCAGGGCTCCGTATTGTCTCCGACACTCTTTCTCATTTTTATTAATGATCTCTTATCTGGAACTTCTAATCCACTTAATTGTTTTGCTGACGATAGTACTCTCAGCTTTTCATATTCGTTTTTAGATACACCTCCTTGTTTTTCGGATGTGCAACTGGAACGGCAGCGTATGATAAGCTCATTAAATTCTGATCTTGACAGCATTGTCCAATGGGGAATTAAAAACCGTGTAGAATTTAATGCTTCAAAAACTCAGTGCTGTCTTCTGTCGTTAAAGCAGAACCCACCCCCCATGCCGCTATCCATGAGCGGCACTTGCATTGAAGAAACCGATCAGCTTTCAGTCCTCGGCATGTGCATCACAGACCACCTCTTGTGGAATGAACACATATTTGATGTCGCCAAAAACGCTGCAAAGTGTTTGGGCTTTCTTCGAAGGTGCAAGAAATTCTTCACCCCGTCTGATCTGGCTGTAATCTATAAGGCCTTCATTCGTCCAAAGCTGGAGTATAACTCGCACATTTGGGCAGGAGCTCCCAGAACTCATTTGAATCTTTTGGATAGAATTCAAAATAGAGCTCTAAGAATGATTGGCGATAGAACTATAGTGGAAACATTTACATCTCTAGAACATCGTCGAAATGTTATATGTCTCTCACTATTTTATCGCTATTTTTATAAACATTGTTCCAGCGAAATAGCCAGTTGCATTCCTCCCCTTAAATTTTTCAACCGTAATACTCGCGCTTCTAGGAATGCTCATCAGTTTACCCTTGAGCTCAACTTCGGACGTACTGTCAAGTACAGAGATTCTTTCTTTAGCCGTACAACGCGAATGTGGAATACTTTACCCGGCTCTATTTTCCCCTCCCATTTTGATATTCAGAAATTCAAAACCAATGTGCATCGGTATCTCCTCTTGCATCCTTCCCTACTTTCCTAACGCTCGCACTGTGCTTGTTCATTTTAAGGGTAGTCAAAACCCCTTTAGTGCGCGCATCCGTTTAAAAAAAAAAAAAAAAAAAAAAAGAAATTATTTTCAACTGAACTAAACACAGCCCGAAAGGCAGTGTTGCCGCTGAAAAAATTTAAAGAGTGTCCCTAAAAGGGTCCCGAGACAAAAAAAGGGTCGCATATAGAAAAATGCCACAATGTGTAAAATAAAATAGACCAAAGACATTTCATAAACATTTATTCAAAATCTCAATCAAAATCTGATTATTCATACATACATAAAGCATAAAAAAACTATTCGAAAAACAGAAACTTAAACTGACTTTAATTTGAAATATTCACCACCGTCGATGATGTCGGTTGCATTTCTTTTGGAACCTTGTATACATTCGAATTTTATGGGTGTTCTAGAGAAATCTGCGCAATATCAGAAGATTTGGATTGTTTTGCGCTTGAACATAACTTGATCTGTTTTTCATTCTTAGAATTCTTATGAGGATCGCTGTCGATATTTGTTGGTGATAGCTGCACTTTCGTTGGGACTATTAAAAACCTTAATAAATAATTTATTTATATATTTATTTTTACAGAAGTTTAAATCATAAATTACCTTTTCATCTTTATGCCAGTGATACACAAAATACAACGTAGACGTACATAACTGTTTTTCTTTTCTCAATAAATTCCAAAATACGGTCACGGTGTAGTGTTGTCCCTTTCTTCTGTCAGTTTGCTTTCGCTGAATGCAAAGATGGGTGAATTCGAGGTAAAACGACAGCGTTTAGTACAAAATGTTGTGGAATTGAATTTTTTTTTTATTAAAAATGCCAATTTTTAGAACTTTTCGAATGCCAATCTTATTGAATTAATAAAAAGTGGCCAATCAGGTGATTTTCAAAAAAGTGGTGGCCACGGGTTCCGAACGCATGATAGTGGCCATTTGGCCACTTTAGTGGCCAAACGGCAGCGCTGCCGATAGGTAGTAGCATGTATAAAGGGACGGGTCTCGGAACAATGAAATACGGAACATCTGCCAGTGAGGTCATTTGGATAAGTTATTGTAGATTTTACTAAGTTCCTAAACCTCTATAAGATAAGTATATTTTTTCCGAAACGTCAAAAGACACTTACAAACATTAATAAAAAGGAATAGAGTTTACGCCATCGTGTACGGTATACAATACCGTATGTGAGTGCATTCTACTCGCTTTCTCAGCGATCTGAATACGTTTGATGTTACAGAAAAATGCATAAGACAGTTTGTTTAGATAATTTAAATTACTAGGAACAGTTTTTATATTGACCACTATTGACTTCCGAGCAATAGGTCGCGAGATATTTGCAAAAACTGATTTTCGTGACCTTTTGACCTTCACAACTTTTTTAGCCGGCACGATATCGATATCGATTTTTCACATCTTTATTACAACACCATAATAAAGGCATATACAAAAATTCAGCTCAGTAGGAATTTTTCCGCAGATAAAACCTAAAATGACTGGACTAGTATTATTTAAGGCTGACAAAACCACTGCGTAAAGTTTTCCATCTATCCTACTTCACTGGTCTCTTTCCAAGTGTATGTATTTGTCCAAACTGTCTTAAATTTTCTTCACCAACTAAACGTTATATAGGACTTACATCCCTTCTTTTCAAGGTCATGGAAACACTGGTCAATTATCAGCTTAACAAATATCTTGAAGAACGAAAAGCTCTTTAATACTCGGCAATATTGTTTTTGTAGCAATATCTTCGCTAGTGATCTGATGGTATATCTCACCGATTTGTTTTGATATTATTTTGTTAAATTTACATTATTAAAATATATATATAAAATCAAGAGTTAAAATGAACATTTTTTTTAGAAAAAATTAACGAAATTTTGTATACCTATGAATAAAAATAAAATGCACGACTGGATCGCACGAACTTGCTCTTGTAGCTAACAGCTTTAATGTAGCTAGACATTGACGTGGTTTACGTTGATTCTTGGTATAATGAATTTCGAATGGATGATTCAAGAAATAGTTACATAGGTACGTACAATATATAATAAAATTAACATTATGGATTTTTATTATGTATGTTAAAGAGCAAAATATATCTACATTATATAGATGGAACATAAGTATGTAAACATGTACATAATAATAATTAAAATGAAGGATGTATGTAGGTGGGTAGGTAGCTATATGCGTTTCAAGATAAGATTTTCAAAGACACATATGTATATACTCGTATATGTATAAATGTATGAGGGCCTATATTGTATCTAGTATTCAGTGACGTAAAATTCGTAAAAAACGAAAAATAATAAGATCAAAATAAATGGATAATACACATTATTAAATATTTTTACATTGCTTAGTGGTTATAGTTTGGGGGAAAACGAAGATGCAATTTGAATTCATGGATAAATAAGAATATATAAAATAAATTCAAAAATCGTTGGAGCAATTTAAAAAAAAATTATGGGCAAAATTAAAAAAAAAATTAAATTAATTAATATGGGGGTGGCCATGGCGCAATAGTTGTGTTGTTCGCCTATCAACCTATGGTCACAGGTTCGATCTCAGCCGTAGTCTATGTCCTCTTATATTTTCCAATAAAAACCAATTCTAAAAATAAATGTCATACGAGTTTCTGGCTTACTCATTACATGCTGTTTAGGCATAGAACTAACAACATGTAATTTAGTAAAACTAGTATACAGATAAAATATGACAAAAAATAAAAAAAAAATAATGCGAATTATAATGGGCATAGATAAATAACACATGGACATTTCTCCGCATTAGTTCAACCGCCATCCTGGAGATAAAATCTGAGACAACAACCACCTACAGTCTCAGAACCACGCATCTTTGCTATCATTCTTTCTCTTCCTTAACCTCACCCTCACGCCCGCGCTGTGTTGCAACATTTAAAGGGTAGTATAATCCCTTGAGCGCGTGTAGATTATAAAAAAATAAATGAAAACAAATTGAAACGCCATTTTGAAGCTATTATTAATCTTTATATATAAAAATATTTGTTGTCAAAAATGTATGACGATAATGATCTCAGTTGGCATTCGAACATTTTCAATATACTTTTTTTTTATGAAAGATATGGTCGAGAAGAAAGTTTTAAGCTATGTCCTTATGTGTATTGGTTTTCGATTTATGGCTGTTTTTGTGAGCTATTAAAATTTAAAAATGCTTACTAAAATTGTTAAATCTCATGAACTTGTACACATAAAAATAAACACAAACAAATATATAATTTAAAAAAAGTTGTCAAAAACGTATAATTCCTGATTTCGCTTTTGTTAGTTCAGCCGGTGTATTTCTTTGACATAAGCTACTTTGCGTTTGTTCAATACACATTCTTTGACCTCTGAGTGCAAATTCGTTTTTGTGTTACGTAAAAAATTAAATCGATTTCTAAATACTACTTTTTGAGTACAATAATATGGTACGTCCACGTGGTAATTTGGGTCGATCAACTCGGAAAGTTGCAGCTAGAAGAGTAGCAAGTGGTGCTCAAACAGATCATGAACGAGCTGATGTTAATGCGATTAATCGGCAGCGCAATGGCCATGTGATAGCTGCACATCGAATAAATTTTGTGCGTGGTGCATTTACGTATGATTCAATTCTGAATTATGCTTCTCTTGATGTGGTTCCTATTGGATTAATGACTGTTGTGTGCAGTCATTACAAGGCATTCAAATTTAAATATGAACTTCTTGGATTATATTGTGCAAAGAAATTTACGATACACATATTAGATGACGCTGTGCTGCAATCAATACCACAACCCGATACATTGCGTTATACATTGGCATAGGCTGTGCGCGATTTGACAGGTGT
This sequence comes from Philhelius pedissequus, assembly GCA_910595825.1. Taxonomy (NCBI): domain Eukaryota; kingdom Metazoa; phylum Arthropoda; class Insecta; order Diptera; family Syrphidae; genus Philhelius; species Philhelius pedissequus. Next base: position 31,612,322 of record OU343160.1, read on the forward strand.
CATTTTCACATTATCATTTTCTATTCAGCAAATGTGCCATTTTTCTTGCTGCAATTGATTCGAGTTTTGAGTATTATTACACTGATTCCGATCTAAATTTGGACGACGTACACGTCTTGCAATAATTTATCAGAATGTCCATGATAATCAAACGCAAGAGTTGCATGCAGAAGATATAAATGGAGACCTGCCCCCATATTTCACAGCTTCGAGCTGCACAATAACCACCACAAATTCGATTAAAAGTAATTAGAAGAAGAAAAGGGCTGAATGTAGACTTCAATCGCGTTGCTTTTGAATACGATTCCGCAATCGCATTTACTTCTTCGATGCTCCCGGTGGGACATGCAAGCAACAATTTGGCCAAAATCTCTTTCGTTGCTGTTGCATCCTATAGCATCTATGGCATTGCTGCCACACTGCTTGAAGGTGGTCGAACTTCAAATTCCGCTTTGAAGCTGGGGATGAATTTTCTAACAGTTGACAAGCCAATAACGTGCACAATGACCAAGAATTCGGCGACAGTGAAATTGATGCGAGAATGCAAAATCATAATTTGGGATGATGCACGATGGCGTTGAAATTGCCACAAATATAAGAGTCGCATTTCAGTGGTGCTAAGCAATGGCCAAATTTCTGTTTATGTCTCGTATACATATAAAATTCTAATTAAAAAAAAACATCGATTTTCCAAAAAAAAATGTAAAAATCAAAAAAACTTTTTTTTTCAAAATTTAAGTAAGCAGTTTTGTTAACAATTTTAGGGAGCATTTGCATAAAAAATATATTTTAATTGGTCTATCCAACAGTGCGAAAGTCGAAAATATTAAAAGTGGTTGTATGGTAAGTACCGTCAATAAGTATGCAAAATAAAAAAAAAATGTATGCTTAAAAGTGGACTGTAGTAATTCAAGAATACATAGATTTTTTTTAAGAAATCTTGGAGCAGTTTTCGAGAAATACTTTTTTTTGTAACGGTTTTTTTTAACATTTGTATTTGAGGTACCCTTGTTTTTTTTTATTTTAGGAATATACTTTTTTTAATTATTCAAGACAATGTCAAAAAACTATTAAATACAAAGTTTCGAAAAAAATCCATTGTGTCGTTTTCGAAAATTTGAGTTTTCAACAAAAAAAATTGTTTTTTTGTTTAATTTTTGAAAAATGTTTGGTTTACATTAGTATTTAGACTTTTTAGGGGCGTCTGCACACAAAATGTGAAAAAATAAATAACCGTTTTTCAGAAAATCTAAAACCAAAAAATATCAAAAATAACTATTTTTTTCCAAAAAAAGTTACCAAAATGTTCCCTTTCACTTCATTTAAAAGAACTGATTTTTTTTTATAAAAACCGTTGGAGCCGTTTTTGACAAAAATAAAGGCCAGACACAAATGTATGGGAGCTACTGTTATTTGTCGTCTTAAAAAATGAAAAAAAAAAACGTGGGGCACATTACCGAACAAACAATGTGTACCAAGTTTGAAGCGAATCCACCCAACCGCTTAGGCTGCAGATTTGCGGACAGACAGACAGTCAGACGGAATTGGGGTTTGGTGTTCCCTCTGATCGTAATGCAGTGTTTGATTGAAAGAATTTTTTTTTTACACGAATCCATAACTTGCCTTAAATTATCTATATAATCGCAAGTACAACATTTTTTTAAAACGTCAAAATACAGTTTCTAATTGTCACGTGTTAAGCCACGAACTGTCAAAATCCATTAAAGGATAGCTCCGATTTAAATGGATTAAAAATCGTCTACAATATTTAAATTTTATCTTGAAAATACGGCTCTTCAATGTGTCTAACAACGTTACTCTGCAGCCTTTACGTTACTACACACCTTTGAATACTTAAGTCGCACAATGTAAGCCATTCGGAGCGATTTCATACGATTTCTGTTTTTTCAATCTGAATTTGCTTCTTACGAGTATCTTACATCTGTTTACTATAAAAAAAAACTCGAAAGAAACCAAGACTTAGGTTAAGACCAAGACCGAGACCGAGATGAGACCCCACATTAAAATTTTCACGAGAAAAAGGCTATATACGAAGATCGAGACGAGACTTGGATAGGCGAGACCGAGACGAGACTAAAATATTTTCAATTTTGACGAGACCGAGACCGAGGCGAGACTAACAAAAGTCCCTCCTGATCTCGTCTCGTTGACAGGCCTAGATATGAAAATATTATTTTTTTTTGAATATTTAACACAAATCCAACTCTGATCAATTTTGGAATATGTAATTGTATAAAGATGTATTTTAAATTAGAAAATAAATTTACATATTGCAAAATATTTGAAAAGTATAAATGTGCCCTTGGATGTGAAGGTGCTGAAAAACAAGTAGGTATCAATACCAATATGAATGAACACGGCTTTACCACTTTTCAAAGAAGGCGATTGAGCTCTTAAAGTAGGGCTGTATACAAACAGCATTAAAACCCCTTGACTTTGTACACATATGTATATTTTTCACTTTCACATTTTCAAGTGGTTTTGTGAACTAATTTTTCGAAGCCCCTTCCGATTTCTCTACAAAATGATGAAAAGTGAAACTCAAAAGAACTCCACCCTCACCACTGAAATTTGCCTTCCAATCAACCCAAATTATCAAAACCTTATTTTGCTTACACTTCATCTCTTACAGAAGCATCCACCGTGAATCAAACCCCCACCCTATCATGTCCCATCACAGATGAAAGAGCCGACTACTCCATCTATGTTCAGCAATATTTCGATGCTGACAAACTGAACCTTCCTGCAGATTATTGAAGCGTGCCCCAGGTTTGGGACACGAAATTATTTTCCTCCTCACATTTATTTGTTAGATCCGGTATATTCAAAGGAGCTTGCATTTGTTACAGTCGAAGTCGAGTGTTGCGGTGTAAACAAATTTTCAAAAAATCACACAGCACACACAAGGACGCGATGAAATGAAAAAAGAAATATTTCGAAAGAAGGCAAACGTGTGAAATGATTTCTATAAAGAATCTGTCAATGCCATCACCGGAATTCTTAATCGGGCCAACAGGAAAAATTCAAAGTTCGCAGAATTATTTGTGTTTTTTTTTTTTTAATTTTTTTAAGGTCATACTTGACTGCACTGAGGAATTTAATACATAAATCGAATTTCCTTTCGATTCATTGATACAAAAAAGAAGTTTCTCTTATTTTTTTGAAAATTATATTCACGACAAAGACGGAAAACGAGATGATAGCGAAAGTTTTTTGTGTTCGACTCCATGGGATGTGGAAAGGAACTACCCAGAGGACATAAGAGTAAGAGATGACAGATGCTTGGGTTTTATAACTATTAGTACGGGTAATTCGATTTAACAAGTCTGGAATGATAATTGAATGAATCAATTAATCTCATAAGGTTTGGTCTGCTATACGTACATACCTACGACTGCTAGACGGTTTTAAGTGAGTGCCTTTGCAAATGATGGAAGGAAATACTTCTTTTTTTTTAATGAATGTAATTGAATTTTAAAGTTGGAAGGTTCGTTGGTTGGTCTGATAGCTATACACTTGGAAAGCACTCTTTATTTTTTAACCACAATCAACGGTTGTAACAAGATGATTCCCAAATCAGAGAATAATTGGTATCTGATATTACGAGTAGCAGTCTCAGAGATAAATTAAAAGAAATTAAAACAAGTTACACAGATTTCAGTATTGCTACCAACGAAATCAACTTGTATATTATTTTTTTCAAGTTTGTCATTGTCTGAAGGATCTCATCGAAGCTATAAGACACCGCATTTGTTAGCGGAAAAATTAAATTAGATTTTTTTATGAATAATTGTTGCATATTATTGCCTCCAACTAAAGGAAGCCCCACACCAAGAAGTAAAATCAGTCAAATCATGCCATCAAATCACTAGAGAACAAAAGCCAACTATTGTGTCAGCGATAGCGTTGTCCTGTCCCATACTAACATTTCAGCTTCGATAAGGTTTCGGTAAGTAATTTTCGCTTCGATATGCTAATAAAAGTTGGAACCATCATTTGGTTGAAATCCAGTTTGGCTAAACCGAGACTTGAGAAATACTACTACGTATGGACGGAGTGAGTTGGAACGCCTAATGAAGAATAAATGTTATCTGAGAGTTCTGGAATTGATACCTCTCGTGAAAGCAGCAATCATTGTTCAGGGCAAAATCTATGTTGAACAATGATGAAATAAATATGAATGATACTGCTTCCTTGTTATCAGGCGCATCATAGTGTTATACAACAAATTAGTAAAATTCATTTAGAAAAAAGCTAATTCGAGATTTTGACCAATCTTGACATTACGATCATAGAGAACACCAAAATTGGCCCCGCACTTCCATCTGCTTATCCGTCTGTCCGTCAGTCTACAGCGCAATGGTCACCAAAAAATAACGGAAGTTGCCATACATTTTTTCGGCCAATACATTATTTTAATTTTTCTTAAAAAACGGCTCCAACGAGTTTTAAGAAACCAATCAATTTTTTTGAAATTAAGAAAAAAACATTTCTTTGCAAACTTTGTATTTCAAAAACACCTCAATCGATTTCTTCGAAAATTTGTTTCTAAAACTTTTTTCACTTTATCTTGTAAGTGTAATATTAGAAAAACAAATTCTAATGAAAAAAAAACCTTACCTCCCATACAAATGTTGAAAAAAAACCGCTAAGGACAATTTTTTTCTTCAAAAACGGCTGCCAGAATTTTGCCAAAAAATATGTGTATCCTTGAATTAGCGAAGTCCGCTTTCAGGTAAACAAATATTGTATTTTGCCTACTCATTAACGACATTTTCGTTAGAATGACTTTACATATATTTGATCTTTTTACTCTTGGATGAAGGCATTCAAATATTTTTTTGTTATGTAAGTACTCCCTAAAATTATAAGCAAAATTTATATTTTCAAAAAAAAGTTTTTTTTTTTGATTTTTAAAAATATTTTTTTTTTTTTGAAAAATCGATTTTTCCACAACGAGTCATTGGTTTTTATGAAATTCGCATCAAATTTGTTTGCTAAAAATGTTTGAAAAATTTTATGCTTGAAAAATATTTGGTTAAGCCGCTGGCAGCCAGCGATTTCTGGTCTAACGACTTTTGAATTTTTACTTGCGATTATAGGTACGAGTACTATAAGGCAAGTTATACATTCGTCTATTCTCGGGCCTACAGCCTAAGCGGTTGGATGGATTTGCTTCAAACTTGGAAAATACTGTTTTTTTTCGATAATATGACCACTCGTTTTTTAAGATGAAAAATAACTGTACCGGACATACTTTTTTTGCCGAAAAGGTAAACCTTATTTTTCCCAAGAACGGCTCCAACGAAAACCTTTTTTTTTTTTGAAAACGCAATATTTCAAAAACGACTGAAATTTTTCAAAATGTCGTATTTGTAGGTTTTTGACATTATCTTGAATAGTTAAAAAAAAAAAACATTATTCCTAAAATTTAAAATAACGGTTAAAAAAACCGTTTAAAAAAATTTAATTCTCGTAAACGGCTCCAAGAATTTTTATTAAAAAATATATATGTGTCCTTAAAGTAGTACAGTCCCCTATCCAGTATACAAATATTTTATTTTGGTAATTATTAACGGTACTTCCCATAGAACAGCTTTTCATATTTTCGACTTTTCAACTTTTGGGTGAAGAGATTGAAATTTATTTAAGAGAGTTAATAAAACTGCATACTCAAATTTTCAGAAAAGAAGATAAAAAATTCGATTTTTTAAAATTACATAATTTTTTCTTTGAAAAATCGTTTTTTCATAAACCAGTTACTGAATTTTTTTGAAATTTGGATTTTATATGTTTACTAATAATAGCTACAAAAAGGCTTTTCAAAGTTTTATTTCTAAAATTGGTTTTAAAACTTAATATAAAACAATATATAAAAAAATATTTTTTTTTAAAAACCGCTTCAACGATTTTTGATCTTTTTTTGATACATTCATATTTGTCCAACAATTCAAATGACATCTTTTTTCCCTCAAACCTTAACAACATAAGCAATCTTAAAAGATTTTACTATGTGTATCAATCATTTATTTCTACCTAATTATACATAGGTATATATACTATGTAGGCCCTTTTACATATTTTTGTTTAAGAATCGGGAAAAACTACTCAAAGCACGAAGTCTGGCAACACTGGTTCCTAGAATTTAAATCATGCGAGAAACAAAAGCAAGGAAATTAAAAATGTTTTTATAAATTGAATATATTTTAATGGCCTACAATCTATTTTGTTGGACTCTTCAAAGTTCGAATCGGTAAACTTTTAACCAATTTAAATCATCACCACCAACCTTATGTTCACGCTCGTTTTGAACTGTACTTTAAAATTATCACCCAATTACTGAGAACGTATGCACGTGAGCTTCTCCTTCCTTCTTTGTATAAAAACACAACCAATAATTCCTGTCTACCCTGTCGTCGCGTCGTTGCTCGGTCGCTCGGTTACTCATGTTTTACTAACTTGAGAATCAAGTATAATTCAATTTATTGAGTATTGAGTTGAGTATCTATCTATAGTGTAAGCACTATGATATCAAAAACCCTTTTTTGCACGCCACCTTCTTTCGTCCTCTTCTCATTACACGGTTATGAACTTGTAATTTTCCATTATCATACAAAGTGTCATTCCCAGTGTAGAATAAACCAGAAAAAATCGCTTTATCACAAGAAAAAAAAAAACGGACAATTGCACCATCAGGACATTTTCTACAGACCCCCACTTTGAAATTCTGTCATCATTCTGAGAGTGTTCAGTATTCATTATGATTATCAATATTGCCCAACGCTCCATGGCAAAGCAAGAATAATAATAAAAAAAAAACTAACAATGAGCACCATCAGTGTGAAGACCTTAACCATGAGGATGTGCCCGAATGTCCTTTTAACAGCTCAACCCACAAAAATGCTCTGCTGCCAAGTACCTACTTAATTTTTTAAATTGAAAGGGAGGAAAGGACATCATCGTCATATCAGAAGCAACACTTTACACACCACCACACATACATACACTATACATATGTAAGAGTTTATGTATGCAAATGTTAAAGAAGGATAATTTCGCAAAAGTATCATTCAAAGTATAGGTACACTGTATCTCTGGTCAGTATAGAGTATATCGCTTTATGTAGATCCTTTCATTAAAATATAATGCTCTCAGATTGAGAGCTCCAACAAAAAAAAGGGTACAATCTCATGGTCATGGCTCATGTAAATAAAGTAGTTCAGTATGTCCTTTTTTTTCCCAAGATTATACTCTCAAGTTGAACTTTATGGCCCATAAAGAAGCCGAAGCGAGAAAAGCGGAAGAGGTCCTTTCTGTTGTTGTATGTATTTCCCATTGCCATTCCCATACAGCGCGCACTGAGTGTGAATCTTCTGCTTTGAGCCAAGTAAAATGTAAAAACGATATACAAATGCTTATCGGTTGAAGTGTTATAAGGATTGAATGGTTTTTTTTTTATGGGAAATTAAAGTGTAATTTATTGAAAATTGTCTGCATGTATATTATTATGGTTGATGGCTAGGACGAAATGTTATTTTTTTTTATTTTCTAGGAAAATATGAACGAGGTGATATGACAAGTTTTATTTAACAAACAAAAAAAAAATCTTTGAGGTTAACAACTTTTTATTTGAAAACGACCTTAAAATCCTTTGATCTCAAACACACTCAACACATTTCATCCATACGCGAATTTATGTTTTACAGTTGGATATTATTATTTGTGCATATTGAACCATAAATTTATTGGCAAGCCAAACAGCGAAAAAAAAACACATCCAACATGAGGAAGTTTGCTGTGAACAGGATAATTGGTCATAAAAATGTCGTCACTTTATAAATCATTATTTTCAGTGTTGTGTGGCATTGTGTGTGTACTATGTACATATATATATATAAATACACAAACGATGATATGGATGGGCATTTTACACATTGGCTTCTGCACGCAGCGCGAGGGTTAATATTTGGTTTTAAATATTTTTGAAATTTAAATTTAATTTGCAATCATAAAATTTTAGGGATAATATCCTGTATTTTGTGTTTTTGTATGTATTTTCATCTTTATTATGCAAATAAATTGCTAGGATATTGCTAATAGTCTGTATGTCTATTTAACCGAAAAGTTTTTAATGAGTTTTCAATTGATTTGCATTATTAATGAATTCGTTTTTTATATATATGTACCCACCTATATATATCATTTTTATTCAAAAATACAGTGAGTCAATGCTTGGATTGAAGCGTTTATTTGTAAATGATGATGCTTAAGTGTACAACCTGAGATATGATGACAGATGACGTTGGTTTAACTTTTATTTAAAATTATTACCTAACTAAAAATACAGATAGAATACAATTGGGATACAGTGCGTACGAACAAAACTGATGTCTCTGATTAAATTTCATACAGCATAAAGTCATTCATTCTTGATGAACATAAGTTTTATCCATGTTAAGTGTGGTGTTTGTTCAGAGATATTTTAAGCCACCTAACTAAAATGCACGACTGGATAGCACGAACTTGCTCTTATGTACGATGGTATTGTATGCAAAAGATTTCTATTAAAAATCTCAATATATTTTATAAGTCGTTTTATACTTAATTTTTTTCTTTATACAAAATGTTTTTAACTTTATTTATAAAATAAATTAGCATGACAATCGTAAATATTTAATAATATAAAATAAAAAACAGAAGATTATATCGACTTATTCAAAGAAAAATAATTAAAAATTTTGAAATAAATACTTAAATTAGTTTGAGGAAAAAGAAGTACGCCATTTAGAAAAAAAAATAGAATCTTTGGAGCGATTTTTGAGATAAAAAGTTTTTTTTTTTAAGCTTTTTTAAAACATTTTTCAGAAAAAAAATTCCACAAACGCCGCTAATTCATAGGTATTAAGCAAATAAATATAACTGTAATTTTTGGAAAAAAAATGTGCAGTTTTCAAAATATAATTTTTGAATTTTTTTTAAATGCTTTTAAAAATACAAAAAAATATTTTTATTAAAAATATTTGTATGCAGTATAAATTGAGCTAGGTACACCTATATATGTGTGAAATTTCGAAGGAATCGGTTAAGCAATTTATGAGATAGTCGAAAGCAAAAAAATGGTCCTCTGAAATGTACCGTTTTTAGGTATTTAAAAGTTTTTTTCTCAACCATATGATCAGTCGTACCTAAAAAGCTGCACTGATTTTTTTTAAATGTCTTTATATCGAAATCATAAAAGCCATTTTCGAGAAAAATGGGCATTAACGTAACGGTTATATGGCAGGTACCGTTATTTTTTGAGCTAGTAAAAACTTTTCAATTTACCCTCTGTACAATACATAAGAATAGTGGCAAACAAACAGACAGACGGACATACTGACGGACAGAATTTTTAGATTATCTTTTTTCGCCTTCGCTATCATGGTAATGTTTGATTGTTTTCTCAAAACTTTTTTTTCGACGAATGCATTATTTGCTTTCTTGTACGGATCGGTGCCGGTAACCAATTTTCCTTTCTTAAAAGTTTATTAGTATTTGGGTTTTTTATAACCATTTTTCCCGACTCTAAGCAAGTGCCGTGTTTTATTTTACCCTACGGAAATAAAGGTCCACATTAAATAGTATTCTTTTTAGATCGTTACTTATAGGGTGTCTTACTCGTTTTAAGAACTTTCGAACCACCTTAATAGAATGGATTACCTTTTTCAACTTGCCCTTTAATTGCGTTCTTTAGCAGACCTGATTCTTGCTGCAACATTGACTAGTATTCGTCTATTTTTGGATGAATTCTGTGGTGGTTTCCGGCACCCCGGAGCGAAATTTTGTCTTTCACATTATATTTCTAATTCGTTTAGTATATTTTTAACGAAAACTTACTCATGAAGGTGGAACCCAGATATTGCCGAAGGATACCTTGCATCAGGTAATAAAAATATATTAATAAGGGGCCCTGTAATTTAAAATAATCAGGCGCTTTCTGATAGCAAGTCCATCCCTGCTTAGTGAGTCCGCACTCTTCATCGAACTGGTCTTTTCCTTGTAGTTAGTTAACTGTCCAAGCCCTGCAGTCGTTACTTATCTGTACTTGATAATGGCAACAGGCTCATAGGAGCAATTAATTGAAATCCAATAGGTGGAACATTTCTAAAAGCTGTCTTACGATTGGTCCTCTTTTACCCCAAATTTGTTCTATATTATGGTATTGTCTAAGGCCGCATTGGTAATTGAGCTGCAACCAAATAGTTGTTCCAGAATAATTTTGAAAGTTGTTCATTTTTTGGCACTCGTGAATCGAACACTGGATTAAGGTATCTTTGTCTATCGTCGGCATTCCAAAAACTAATAAGCAAGTGTTTTATTGGGCACGATTGTTTTTTGTTAGCATTTCTAAATTTGTTTATCATTGTCTGAATTCACAGTGTCTTTGATCTGAGATTTTGCTATAAGAAAATAGAAATTAGAATATAAAAGCGATAAGGTAGAGTTCTGAAGAAGCAATTCGGTTTTTATGTTTCTGAATTAGAAATTTTCCGAGACAAAGGGAAGCTACCCCGCACACAATCTGCACTGTGTTCATGATTATGAAAACTACTAACGTATAGTCATCAGAAACTCGCTCTCAATTTTATTAACTATTCGTTAATCTGGAAAACACCATTTTTCAGAAATGCATTATATTTTTAGGCGTTTTTCAATATATCTAGGGCTGGCAACTAGACGAGACCAGGCGAGACTTTTGTTAGTCTCGTCTCGGTCTCGTCAAAATCGAAAAATTTAAGTCTCGCCTCGGTTCCGGTCCTGATGGTCTCGCCTTACCAAGTCTCGTCTTGGTCCTGGTTTCGCCTTTATCTTGAGAAAATTTTAATGTGCAGTCTCGTCCTGGTCCTTGGTCCTGGTCTCATCCTAAGTCTTAGTTTCTTTCGTGATTTTTGGTAGTAAAAAGATAAGAAGATAAGATGCATTGTTCAGATTGCAAAGATAGAATGCGGTATCTCAGCATTTGGTTGGTAAGAAAAATGGGTGACGGTTGGAAAAAAATATTATCCAAACGTCTAAATATGTATAGTTTGTTGCCTAATCCATTTAATGGCCTTTTCGATTGGTCGTCCAGAACTGTTCTGACCCCCTCAAAATGACAGTTGTTACTCTAAACACAACAAAAACGATTCTGGATTTCAATTCAGAATCGAAAACAGAATCACTAATGCACTCACATAATTAAAATGTCAAAATCATCGGGTTGGTTTGTTTTGTGCAATTTCGATGTGTTTATTGAATTAAAACTATTTCCCTGGTAATATAACATAAACAGAAGCAAGTTAATTATTATTGAAACAAGAAAATGGGCATCTAAATTAAATTCAAGGGTTTTGGAAATTCATTTTAAACGGTGTGATTTTTTTTAAATTTAATTTTCACAAATACAATGATACATACAATTCCGAATCAATGAAATTGTTTCCGGATGTTTTATTGGGGGAAAGTGTTCCGGACGGCCAATCGAAAAGGCCATAAATCGGAGCACTTTCAATGGATTTTGAAAGTTCACAAATCGGACACATCCTTCAATAGATCTTGACAGGTAGGCAACATACTATATTTTCACATTTGGATAATATTTTTACCAAAACGTCACCCAAGAGGCCTTAAATCACCTTTCTCCGGAGACAAAAATAAAATCGGAAAATTTCGAATTTATTTAAGTAAAATTTGATTTTTTCTGAAGAGACCACCGAGACGAGCGAGACTCTCATCGGATTTCCGTATCAAAAATACGGCCTCCTCTCGATCTCGTCTCTCGTGCTTTTAAAGGAATCTCGCCCCGTTGACAGACGTAAATATATCTTTCCAGTTCATATAAAGACGACTCACTGTATCTCCTTCACTCGGACACGCAACATTTTAGACTTTCATTTAAATATCCAATATCCAGCGTATAATGACTGTAAATTTTGATTTAATAACAAAAGATTTAAATAAAAAAAATCGTACAACGAAACATCACAAAAAACATCACTATACCTGTTTCGAAGAACTTATTTACGGTAATAACTTAAAATCACTACGCGGTAATGAATAATGCACGCATAGTTCACATTTTCCATTTTAATTATGGTTCAATGCATATTTTGCTAATTTTTTTTTCAAAAGGTCGACCATATTATGTATGTTTCCAAAAAACCACAACACATAACCACATTACTCCACGAAAGCCATTATTAACTTTAATAAACGCTATAATCAGAGATCATGGTATATTGGTGTTAGGGACAACTATGCAAATATATAGGTAACAACCTAAACGGAAAACAAATAAATTTTCGATATTGAAATAAATTTATTAAGATACATTGAAACGTTTGATTTTGATTTGTTTTTTTTTTTTTACGTTATATATACATTATGTAAAATGTTATCACAAATTTATTTGAAAAACACAAAAAAGGTTTAAACTTAAAACTAACATAAAAGCCGAAGCAATAATAAACAAACAAAAAATATAAAAATATTGTTTATAAATTATTTAAGTCAAGTGGGCGGTTTTTGGAATTTGACTGAAAAAACATACCCAAATCACTGTTTTTCAACATAGAACTAATTAAGTGAAGAGGAAATGTGGAAATGTGTGTAATTTAATTTCATTTCATACTTAAAATTTCATAGAAAAATAGAATGTAATTTTCTGGCAACATTTCGAAAATGTTTGGCATTTTTATCCGAAAATTTGTCCGGCGCTTTTTACATACTTATTTTAAGAAATAAGTACGCGGTAGAGAATATAATTCGAAAAAAAGCAATAGGAGTTTTTTTTCATTTATTTTGAAATAAATATACAGTCGCACGTAGTTGCTCTTAGTTCGATAACACCGGAACCATAAGAATAATAGTAGATGCAGCTAAGATACTTTCTTCTGATTTGTGGAACTAATATGCAAACTAAAATTAAATTAACTTAAGTTGTTTCATAAAGTTTTTTTTAATTTTGTCTGGTGCTTAGGCGTTTCAGAAGATGAATCATTGTTGATTGAATCGTTGTTTTAGCCCCAAAAAATAACGGTACTTGCCATACAAATTTTTCTACCAAATTAATTATCTTGAAAACGGCTCTAACGATTTTGATAAAAATTCGTGTGTGTACTACTTTGGGTACTATTTTGGTCAAAAATTTTGTTTAAATATTTTGTTATTAACGGTACCTGCCATACAACCATTTTATTGATTTTCGAATTTCTCATAAACAGCTCAACGGATTTCGATTAAGATTCTTACACAGGAGCTCCTTCTAAATCTAAATAATGCTGCATTTCAAAATTTTCGAAAAATAGTTTTTATGGATTTTTGAAAAAAAAAATTTTTTTTGAAAATTCAATATTTCGAAAACGGGTAAGCGATTGTTTCTGAAACTCTGTTATTAAATTTATATTATTGAATATTTAAAATGTTCATAACAATTTTTTTTTTGAAAAAAAAATGAAAAATGAAAAACGACTTTAAAAATACATTTAGCCGTTTCTATTAATAATCTTTTGCATATAATGTGATCGAACATAGGAACAAGTACGTGCGATCTAGTCGTGCATTTTATTTTTATAATGATTAAGTGGAGATTCAAAGAAATCGCTTCTGCCTATTTGGCTTAGACAAACAGACAAATAGACCAAATTGCGTTTTTGGTTTTATCTCTTCCCGTAATATCGAGTTCGATTTTTTCTCAAATGCAAAACTCGCAAGAAAAAAGGTGAAAACGTTGTGAAAAAATTTCGGTGACAACGAATGAAAATGGATTTTTGGAAGTAATACCTGCCTTGCTCGTATTTTAAGTTGGGGTATGCTCAATCTTAAGGCAGACGAAAGGACGATAGCCTTAAATGAACAAATTCAGATTTTGTAACGAGTTTTTCATGGAAGTGCAATATAATCTTAAGCCTATACCAAAAATAAAATGCATGACTGGGTCGCACGTACTTGCTCCTATGTTCGATCACATTATATGCAAAAGATTCTTAATAAGAAGGCTAAATATATTTTAAAAGTTTTTCACTTAATTTGTTATACATAAAAATTTTTAAACTTTTTCAAAAAAAATTGGTATGAACATTTTAAATATTTAATAATATAAATACAAAAACTAAATTTCAGAAAAAATTGTCCACCCGTTGTGGATATATCGAATTTTCAATTTTTTTTTTATCGAAATCCGCTGAGCCGCTTATGAGAAAGTCGAAAATCAATAAAATGGTTGTGTGGCAGGTACCGTTAGTAAAAAAATATTTTAAAAACTTTTTTGGCCGTAATGTAGACCATATCCAAAGCATTAAACACACCATTTTTTATCAAAATCGTTAGAGCTGTTTTTGAGATAATTAAGATGGTAGAAAAATTTGTATGCAAGTACCATTATATTTGGGCCTAAAACAACGATTCAAAAATCTATTTTAGACAATCACCTAAAACGCCTAAGTACCATGTTTGTAACAAATCGGTTCAGCCGTATAGGCTATAGATCGTTCTACACACAGACAGACAGACAGACAGACGGAATTGAGGGACCCACTTTTTTGGTGTACTCTATGATAGTAATGTCATGTTTGATTGTTAGAAAAAAAAAAATTTTTACGAATCCATAACTTGCCTTATAGTACCTATAATCGCAAGTAAAAAGTGTGTGCCTTGGTATATAGTCTACATTTTAGTGAACATTTTTTTTACATATTATGTACTCGTAACTACAGTAATACCTGTTAATCGCGACCCTCTACAATCGGACCACCTCATATTCGGACCGCACCTTATGCATTCCCTGCTATTTTTCATACAAATTTCCCCTTATATTTGCTAATTGTTGTACCCCTCGCCGCCGCGGGTTACTTTTGCATCATTTGGTGATTTCACATTAAGTTTGTAATTATAGCTTTCGTTAGTTCGCAAATGAAACTATTTGAATTTTATATGTTTCTTGTAGGCAGAGGTTTCAGGTCAGTCAATGCAATTAGCAATTGATAAGTTAAAGGTGTTTGTTTTTGGTTTTCGATAAACATACTCAGTTAAAAAAAAAAAGTAAAAGAACAATCAGTAAACGAAATTTCAGTGATTTCGAGCTAGGAAATAAGGTTGAAGTTATTAAGTGTATGATGTTGTATCTTTTGCCGAAATTGATGTCTTGACATCAAATGGTTTTACTTAGCTAGGCAAAAGAATGTGTCAATTTCTGTTACAATTCCCCAAGCAAAAGCACTGACTATATACTAACAAATCTAATTGATCGCATATTTTTTTGGAAATTTATAGGTGGTATAAGGTGGCAATGGCGCAGTGGATAAAGTGCTTGTTTGCTAACTAGGACGTGTGGGTTCGATCCCCACGCTAGACGCATTCGTGTCTATACCTCCAATTTTAATTGGATGCCGCCCATGGGTTAAGAATGAGAAAGTCTTGTTTTGCCTTTGAAAAAAAAAATTATTTTATAGACAGATTATGGACAGTAATCGACCTTATGTCCTTTTTTTCCGCCCTGGTCTTATTTGTCTCATTAGACAGTATTCTACTCCTACTTACATTTTGGGTCTTACAAAAAGGATTTAAAAAATAAAAAACAAATTGAATAAAAAAATATATATAAATTTCCCCATAATTGTTCTTAAAAATCATTCAACTTTCAATTCATCCAAAATCCCATCCTTCTACATAATTTCCCCCTCAAAATAAAATAAAATAAAAAACGAAAACAAAAACTAAGTTCCAATCAATAACAATCAAATTCAATTACAAATTCAAATCAATAAAACGCCCAAACAAACCACTTTGACTGTCGAGTCGTCGGCATAAGAATTTCAAACATTTTGCTCAAAACATAGTGTCTGAATGACTTTATCATTAAATTCATAGCTTAATTTAACGACATTCTTCGTCCTTCGCTCGCTAATCTCCATCCCCATTACAAGTTCGTCCAAACGAATCGAAGAGATGAAAATTAATTGGCAAATTAAAGATCCAGAGAGAACTGTAGTTATCTGCTCCGCGATTGCCAGAGGGTGAATAGTTGGAGAGAGGAGATTCCATGAAGGAAGGACAACGAGTTTTATTGCCACCTAAGTGCCCAGAATCGTAAAAAGGCAAATTCCTTAGATAAACACACACAGAAAGAAGAGATAGAGATAGTCATCAATCGAAAGGAAATATCCTTTTTCGAGGATATTAAAGTACTTCACTTCATCATGGCCCATCGTGATGGTTGTCGGCCGATGGTAGAGGTGGCCGTCGTCTTCGTCTTCATATTCGACTTGAACTTCATCTTCGTCCTCGTTGTTTGACTGACCTACTTCAGAGTTACTAATTTCCTTTGAACCAAAATTACTTTCAGAAATCACATAAGTTCTATTCGGAATATACACTGTATATAAGAACTCGATATACCCGCCTAGTTAGACAATTCCCTTTGCATTCCAAATGGCAGAAAGTACACAAGCAGAAAGTTTCATGCGGAAGATGATAGTCGTTTTGGACAAAAGTACTTATTCCCAAGACTACATTCTTACGAGACTATTGTCGAAAGTGCACCTAAAGTCTAAAACTTGAACAGAACATACTATATTCGTTCTTCCATTTCATGCAAATGAGAACAAGAATGAACACTGCTAGACAGCATCGCACGCTGCGAATTCGGAGAAACTTTTCCGGACTGATTTTCAATGCAAAGCTCTTATTCCTTTGGATCCCAACAAGAAAACACAAACAAAAAAATAAAATAAAAGACACAACAGGACACACATCAAAACTCAGGACACAAACTCTCATCGCATACATTAGCAAGAAAATGAAACAAATTAGCATTTGCTACATAATAGTATACACATATATACACAGCGAGCTGGGCTGAGTTGGAGCTAGCTACTTTTTTGGATGTTTAGGGAGAAAGTTAATCGAAAAACTAAATTATTTTGAAGTTTTCTTTTTAAAGTAAAAGTTTTTCCCTTAGATTGTATAGATCCAAATGGCTTACAAGAACTTCCATTTGCTGCCGGTGATAATATAAGGGAAAGAATGAAACACGGTTGCGAGGGGGGAGCGGATGCTAAATCTTAGCCTTAATGCGATTTGTTGGAATGAACATTTAACAACTCGAGCAAATGTTAATTGTGCACATAGGAAGCAAGTCCTCTATAGAGTGAACACTAAATTAAAGACGATTCGGTAGCTCGTAAATTTACACTTACAATGGCCTTGTTTTTGACCTGAATGTTTTTGTTTTTTTTTTGTACAACAAGTGTATTACAACAAGCCGTTTCTTGGAAACATGTTCTCTTGATTGTTTTTGCTTATTGTCAGGAAGTTTTGAAACTCTAAAATATTAAACATCATTTTACTGTTTAACTTTTTTGTAATATGAATTTAAAAACAGTTTTGTAGCATTTACGTATCTTTACTTTATTTAGTTCATAAACTTTTATTTCTATTTGTTGTTCATTTTATTTTCACTTTCCAATATGGATATTCAATGTTCCGATTGTAATTTTTTAACCTCGAAAATTGATGTGATTTTTTGCGGTGTCTGTCAATCGGGTTTCCACATTAAATGTACAAAAATTAGCGAAGCCGATCGAGCTGTACTAAAATCAAACGATAGCATTTTCTGGAAGTGTAGTTCATGCAAGAACATTTCTTTTTTGGGTTGTTTACCGAAAATAAAAGACCTATAGCGTTTCTTTGTGGACCATGAATCCGAATTCGATAATCTTGTTAAACCCTCTCGTGTTACTCGATCTCAAGTAAGGTTGCCAGCTTCTGAGCCAAACAACAACAATAAACAATTACAACTTCTCAAAGGAAAAAATGCTTCTTCTTCTCCTCGATTTCTGTATTCGCATTTGCCTAAAAATAACCCCACTACATCTCCTGCTGTAAAAGTGGTGATAACAAAGTTCTCATGAAAAATAAAAAAAACGTTCCCTCGTCTAAGCCTAACACTAGGCTTAAAATAAAAGTAACAAGCAATGCGTACTCTTCTACACAGAGTGACGATTTTGGTAAAGCTCTTTATGATGCGAATGCTTCGACTTCCAAAGGGAATGGGGTAACTGCAACTGGTATGACGTCGGCTGTCGGAGTTTTCCCTTCATCTCTGTCGACTGGTTCTGACAGAAGTGATGAAAGCTTAACACTCAACAAAATCGCTGTTCGAAACACGGATGAATTAAATGGGAAAGAGCTTGTTATTGTTACTGATAATGTTGCTGATGTTGGTGTGGGTGTTGGTGTTGATGGTGATATTGTTATTCTGGCTGATGATGCTTCTAGGAATATAGGTGTTGTTCTTGCTGGTGTTTTTGCTGATGTGATTGGTGCTGTTGTTGGTGCTGGAGATGGTGATGCTGTTGGAGACAAAATTCCCCACACTGAAGTTGAAATCGCTGCTAGAGATGTTGCTCCTCTCATAAATGATGACCGATACTGATATCTCTAATGAAGGTGCTGTCAATATTTCTACTGTTGCTACATTTAATAAAAGTAAAAATAAAAAATCCAAATTGCATCGCGCAACAAAGATAATATTTGGGACTGCTGCTGGGCTGCGATTCTTGCATCTTTCCCGTTTGGACAAAAATGTGACGGAGGATAATGTACTCAAATATGCCGCTCTTAGATTAAATATCCCAAAGATGATTATGCACTGTTCGAAGCTCTTGAAAAAGGATGCCGATTCCACTTCATTTCGCTTTGTTAACTTTAAGTTGGGAATTCCTGCAAACTTATTTGAAGCTGCCCTAGATTCTTACTTTGGCCTGAGCACGTACAAATATAAAAGTTTGTAAATTTTCCGAAAAAAGAAAACAACTCCAAGGTGAAGTAAATATTCCAATGCCTACATAAAAATTATTAGAAATGCGGGTATATTTTCAAAATGCTGGAGGGTTGAGAACTTAAACCAACCAGCTTTTTTCATAATCTACATTGCATGAGTTTGACGTCATCATCATTGTTGAAAATTGGCTGAATTCTAATTTTATATGGTGTGAACTATTCGACTCTTCATACACTGTTTATCGTAAAGATCGCTCTATTGAAACTGGAATGGAGTGTTGTGGGGGTTTTCTAATAGCAGTTCGATCAACCTTCAACAGTAAACAATGCAACCTAATGGATGATTCAGATGTAGTCGAACAACTTTGTGTTTGTGTAAGTTCTAAAGATTCTGCTGAAACTAAAGATATATTTTTTGTAGTAAATTATATTCGTCCCATGAGCGGAATAGATGTATATAATAAACATGTATCTAATGCTCAAGCAGTTTTAAATGAACTAACAATAAACCAATTCACATGTATACTTGGTGATTTCAACATTGGTGATATCGACTGGTGCTACATGGAAGAAGATCATATTTTGATCCCTTTCGATGCAAATAAAGATGGAAAAATGTTGGTTGTTGATTCATTTTCTGCTATAGGTCTCTTTCAATTAATAATGTTAAGAACTGTCTTGGAAGAATATTAGATCTAGTATTTATTGACAATGATTTAAAATATTCTGTAGAAATATCTGATTTTCCTCTTGTTAATAACTCTATTCATCATAAGGCTGTTTGTTTATCTTTTGAGTACTATGATTAGGCCTCCGTATCTCTTAAAAATCGTAAAAGCTTCTAAGGCAGATTTCATAGGACTTAATAATTATTATAACACTGTGAATTGGAAGAATTTATTGTTGGAAGGCAAGTCTCTAGAGGAAATGTATACAAGTTGCAAACGTATCGTTTTTGAAGGCATAGAACGTTTTGTCCCGTCAGTAACAAGAAAAAAATTTTTTAAGCTTCCGTGGTTTAATAAAATGATTAAAAATTTGGAGAAACAAGGCTTTTAAGCGTTCTAAAATAACCAATCTCTCTGAAGACCGACCTGTATAGACAGTATATAAACAATACTGAATCCAATATAAGAAATAATTCAAAATCTTTCTGGGAGTTTCTGAATTCTCAAAGAAAATGTTCATCATTTCCTCAATGTATGGAATATGAAAACCTTAAATCAAATGATATTCAGTCCTCGTGTGACCTTTTTGCTAAATTCTGGCAAACATCATATAATTCTGACGTAATAACTAATATTGAAAGCTTATACCCAGATATTCACCCTTTAGTAGATTTTTCGTTACGAAGTTTTTCAAAACAAGATATTTTAGACAGTCTAAAAGAAATCGATGTAACAAAAAAAATCTGGCTTTGAAATGATTCCTCCTTTTTTCTTCTCAAAATGTTCTCCTTCTCTTTGCAATGCTTTGACCATTATTTTTAATAAATCAATTATTTCTGGAGTTTTTCTTAAAGAATGGAAAATATCGTTCATTGATTCAATTTATAAGAGTGGTCTTAAACACTTAGTGAAAAATTACAGACCAATTTCTAAACTCTCTGCTATTCCCAAACTATTTGAAAAAATGGTCACTCAAAGACTTTATTTCGCTGTTAAGGAATCGTTATCATCTAATCAGCATGGTTTTGTGAAAGGTAGGTCGACGTGTACAAATTTGAATTTATTCGCAAATTTTTGTATCAACCATATGGAAATGGGTAAGCAAGTTGATGTCTTGTATACTGATTTTGTGAAAGCGTTTGATCGGGTACATCATGGTCTTCTTTTGCAAAAGCTGAAAAAGTTGGGATTGAATGCAACATTTTTAGAATGGTTAAACTCATACGTGTCTGACAGAAAACAAGCTGTTAAAATAGGCGAATGCTTTTAAAATTGTATAGATGTTGTATCAGGGCTTCCACAAGGAAGTCATCTGGGCCCACTTCTATTTATTTTATATGTATATCAATGATTTGCCGTCAGTATTAAGATATTGTAATTGTTTAATGCATGCTGACGATGTTAAAATTTTTCTTGCAACATCGTCACTTGCAGATTGCTTGACTTTAAATGTCACATTGATTATATTGTCTCTAATTTTTGGAATATTTTTGTGTTGTTTGGTCTCCACTCTATAAAAATAATATTTTAAAAATTGAAAGGATTCTAAAAAGGCTTACACGCTATGTTCTACGAAAGCTTAACTGGACTAAATCATTACCAGATTATAATTCATGATGTTCCATCATTGACTTGAAAACACTTAAATATCGTAGGCAAACCCAATGCATTTTGTTTGTTAAAGATATATTTTCGATAATCGAATTACCTCTATTGAATTGCTTTCATTAATGTCTTTTTACGTCCCAATACGAGTTCTTCTAAATAGAAATGAGTTGTTTTATACTGCTGCCCATAGAACCAACTATGGGTTAAATGAACAAATAACGCGTTCTTTAAAATTGTTTAATATGGTATATCAAGAGATTGACCTTTTCTATGAATAGAGATTGCTTTAAGAGGAAAGTTCTTCAATTATGTAATTGATTAATTAAATTCTTAAAATTTGTTCATTAATATATTTAAATTGTAAATTTGGTTGCTAACCCTATATTTTTTAATATTTTGTTAAAATTTTGTAATCAGCAGATCTTTGATATCAATGGATGGAAATAAATAAATAAAGTATTTTTTCCCAGTTGTCCATATAGGATTTAGCTCCTAATAGGGAAAGAGATGACCCCATCGCTAGCCTGGATAGTTGTCTATAGTTTTTTTTCCATTGAAATGAAAATAATTTTGGTCTAAACAGGTAGATATCTATTGTTGCATTTGGAAACACTTACCTTTATTATTGATGCAACGATTTAATGAATCAAAAAGAAGATCGTTCTGGTTGTTAGTTGGAACCGATGGAGATAAATTCTTGACGTCAAATGAGACCAATTTAGCGTTTGGAGGAAGAACCAAAAAAAAAATTGTGTATAACTTGCTTAGGAAAAAATTTAAAAAAACCGCTATACAATCCATTTTCCCAACTGCTAAAGTGGACGATCCTGTACTTTGGTGAAAAATCCCTTATTTCAAAGGTATCTCCGAAAATCTGATTAATCCACTTAAAAAGGCGAATAATAGACCACCTTTCTTCAGTAATTCAACACTTAAAAATGTGTTATGTAACAATAAAATATTTCCTGAAACCAACAAATTTAAGAATAGCGGTGTCTACAAAATGCAGTGATTGCGAAGGTGTCGGAAAAACCTCGCGAAACTTGGAAAAACGATTCAGCTAACATATACGCGGATTTTCTTATTCCGATTCTTCTTCTGGACTTTCACAACACCTTCGAAACTCTGGCCATGTTTGTTCTTTGGATAATGTTGAACTTGTTCATAATTTAAATTCTGGACGATTGCTTAATAAATTTGAAATTTTTGAAATCAACAAACATAAAACACTTGGAAAATGCCTACTTAATAACCAAATTGATTTAACCAATAACAGCCCTCTGCTTAATATTATAATATAATTGTAAATTAATAAAAAAAATAAAAAAAAAATTTAATGTTGTTAATGTTTTGTTTTAAAAAAAATTAATTTCCTCACTGTATACTATTTGTTTACTTTCCTATCTTGAGATTTTATTGTACATGTAATGTCAATCCCCTGATGATGTCTTAATCGGACGAAACGCGCCGGGCAATATTTTAAATTCAAATATTATATTTTAAATAAAAATCAAATTTGTGGATCTTATTTAAATAACAAGTGTTTTTTTTACTTGCGTTAAAATGATACCAAAGTTCCACAAAGTGCCAACCCACGACTCTGTCGAGTCTATCATTATATTTGTTAATTGTCCAAAGTAAACTAAGATAGGATTCACAACAATTCGTCATAAATAGTAAGTTAATTTTAATGTATTCACATAACGTTTTTTTGTACAAAAAAGAAAAAAAAACAATAGCTCTACATAATATCTACTCATATATGAAGTTATTGTACTTTTGGTGATAAATAATTTAAAAAAAAAAAACTTCTGACGAAGCAGGAAAAAAGCCAGCGAAACTTAGGATAAACAAAGATAAATTAGTCTTTCATTAATTGAATCCTTTTTGACTATCATTCAAGCCCAACTAACTACCAAATATAACATTTGCTAAAATTATGGCAGTATGGTATTGCATTTGACCCACCTTGTGCGAAAACTCACAAATGTATCATAAAATAACAATACACAATATTCAGTCATATTTCCTCCCCCTTAAATTGAGTGCTCGATTTGATTTTGAAAAAAAAAATGTCAAACCCTTCTCCTTAAAGCGCAACTTAATCTTTTCTTCAATTTTTTTTTATAAAAGATTTTGACCAACAAATTGTTGTTTCTTCTTGAATTTGTCCTTTTAATTCTCGCATTTTGTCATCTGATAGCAATGAGTTATGTATTTGAATTTAAGAGACCAGCTTTTATATAAGGGACCTTCCATTATACCTCAAAATAAAAATATGTCGTGCTGTTCCTGAACCTTATCTAAATCTTACATAATTCTATCTGAAATCCAAGGCACATAATAAAGTTCTATAACTCTAATCAGGTTATCCTGATTAGAACTATACTCCCAAGATACCTAGATACCATGGAACTTTATAAAGAAATTGAATCGACCTCCCTTGGTGTCATCAACCTCTCCTATCCATAAGAAATAAAATTAATGTTGATATAACTAAACCTTTTAAACATTGATGGAAAGCATAACCTTTGCAAACTTATATATATCTTTTGTCCGCATAAGGTAGGTAAACTAAATTGATTAGATTTTGGGACAAAGTAAAATATTTATCTATTTAGTGGAGACAAACCACTTTATAATGTTGTCCCTTGGAGCCAGCTTTCTATGTTCGTATCTTTGAAATGCTTTGAAATATTAAGTCATTCAAATCCTCCATAGTCACAAACACACACACACACAGGAACACAGAAGCACACAAACACACATACACAAATAAGATTTAAAATATTTTGAAAAGTCCCACAAAAACAATAGCCTTGCCGCAGGCCGTATCTAATATTTTACGGTAGGCAATAAATTGCCATTGAAAAGCCCCTGGATGAGTATGTATCTTGCTTCCTGGAAACCCGCGGTTGCTTGTTAAGAGTCGAGTTCACAAATGCATTTCGACCTATTTCCCTCTTCCTTGTTTTTTGTGTTGGTTTTTGTTTTCCTCCGCAAAAGTCCTTTTCATACTAAATTCAAAATGAAAAGGGAACAACTTCAAAACAAAAACAAAATAAAAAAACCCCAGAGGCAACCTAGGGTAATCCACAATCCGTTGATCCCATAAATCAGAATAATTTAAGACCCACATCCCAATCTGAGCCCAAAAAAACAAAACAAACAAAAAAAAACAGCTAACCTCTTACCCCGTATTTATTTTTTTATTGGTCCTTTTGTCCTTGTTTTGTAAACAGCTTCAATGAGCTTTTGGAATCGAAAACGAAACGGTCCCCAACCAAACCATATTCTGGCGGAGCATTAAATTCTCATTTGTTGTGCAAGGAATCCCGTGTATATTGGGGCTTCAGCCGCACTCTCGGCGGATTAAGTCCTTTTCTAGTTTTGTGGTCCTATGTACAAAAAAAAATATTTTAAGATTCAATCGGGCTTAGCCGGTCGCCTGACCCTTTTCGGAAGCCGGTCGGCCGGTTTGGTCACATGGTCGCTGCTCCGCATTTGAATGCAAAACCCTGATAAAGAGATGTGGTGTAGGCGGGGATTTTTTGATAGAACCACAATAATCCTGTGTCCCCATTTGCATGCTATTGCTATCACATTGTTTATAAATTAAGCTAAGGCTATTTATAGGAACAAAGGATGCATAGAGGTTATACACGCCAATGAAACACACGACGACGACGACACGGTGACGATGGAAATCATGACCCAATTCCAATTCGATGATGGTAATTTTTTTTTGCCCTTGGTTTTATGGAATTGTTTCGGTAGAAAGTCCGATTGAGGAAGAAAGGATCACAACAACCCTTAAGCGGATTTACATTTACGGAGGTTCTATTATGCATACCTACAATTTGACAGTAATCTTTGAATATATAGGTTTAGTCATGACGGCAACGATAACCAATTCCTTTTCAAACCGGAGCACCACAACACATGTTTATGCTTGAAAGTCGAAATTAATTCCCACAATCCACGGAAAGGAATTTTAATTACCGAAAACGATGTTGCAAGGATTTTGCTGGATGATTAAACAGTGGTAGAAGCAAGTTATGCATGGGTTGGATTTTTTTTTATTTTGAAAGCCGAATTATTAGATTGTTATTTGATTAAAGATTTCATGTTAAGCTTAACTCGTAATTTGCGCGATCCATGTGTATTCTGCGCGGTGGAACAGCAGTTAACCGCAACTTTAAACATAACGATATTTAAAGACGCTAAAAATATATACTCTGCAAAATTCGCAGATTCTCAGTTCCACTGCCACTTTCGATGTCGTATAATAGAGTCGATAGCTTCCTGAACCGTTTTTCTGAGGAGCTCTTGGTTTGATATACGATTGTGCCAGAAAATTCTATGGATGTTTCGTAGACATCTATTAATGAACGTTTGCAGCTTCTTAGTGACAGCTACTGTTACTTTCCAAGTGCTGCAACCGTAAAGTCAAACGGAATCGACGTTGGATAGAAATAGCCAAAGCTTAGTTCTTAAGCTTAGAGAATTATTCCTCCATATATTTCTAAGCATACCGAAATCAGCCTTTGCCTTCCCGATTAAGCTGCTGATGTCCTTTTCGGTGCCAACCTCGGTAGAGATGATACTTCCAAGGTATTGGAAGCTCTGTACATTCTCTACCGGTTGTTGAGGAATATTTATGAGAGAAGATTTTTTTTTATAATCTTACACGCGCTCAAGGGATTATGGTTACCCTTTATATGCTTTTTAACACAGCGCGGCCGTCATGTGAAAGAAGAGAAAGAGGGATAGGAAAGACGTGTGGTGCGAGCTGATTGTTGTCTCAGAATTATCTCCAGGGATGGCGGCTGAACTAATGGGGAGAAAACTACCGTGTCTGATTAATCTATGTCTTTTAAAATTCGCATTATTTTATTTTTTTTTTCTTTGTCATATTTATTGGCTCACTGGTTTTACTTAATCACATGTTGTTAGTGTTATGCCTGAACAGCATGTAATGAGTAAACCAGCAACTTATTTTATGACAATTTTTAGAATTGATTTTTAATCGAAAATAAGACGACATAGTCAACGGCAGGAATCGAACCTGCGACCACGAGATTGACAGGCGAGCACACACCTATCGCGCCACGGCCACCATAATCTTTGTTTTGCCAGACCTGATTTTCAGCCCCACTATTTCTGCTTCTCTCTCCACCCCTATTGTCTATTTGGTGGAGATCCATGATCCTATGAGATAACAAACATACGTCGTCCGCTAGTCCAGATGTTTCAGGTGAAAAGTTAGAGTCCATCGAATCCCTCCGTTTCCCGTCGAGGAGACTCGCAGAACATCGCTTATTACCAACAGAAACAATATTGGTGACAAAATGCAGCCCTGTCTGACTCCACTCTTGACTTCAAAATCTTCTGACAGCCTCCCTTCGTGCAAAACGTAACATTTGGATACATCATAAGTTGCCTTAATACTACCTATTAATTTATCCGGGATACCCCTTCTGCGCAAAGCAAGCCAAATAAATTCTTTATTGAAGCTATCGAATTTTGACAACATGCGCAATATATTATCTTATCTTATTATGTGTACTGTGATAGGGTACTACGAAAAATCAAATTTTTGGATGCAAATACTAGTTATGAACCTAAATCCTGTGAGCAATCCACAAAAAAAAAAAAATCAAGTCTTTTCTTTCCTGAGATACTGTTGTATCATTTCCGGCAAAACCTCATATAGAAAATGTGAGAAGCCCTTATCGTCCAGTTTCCGCAAGCACAAAGCATCATTCAGCTCAGTGAAAATGGCAGTTAAAGTGTTTTAACTTCTGCGTGTGACTCTTAATATGTGAAGTTTGCATAAATATATCATGAAGGTTGCTTTATACATATACCAACCTACATTGTATGTGTTTATTTGTCAACAGGGATTTGCAACGGAGGGCATACGAATGCCCTGCAAGTGTCCTCCATACTTCCTTTTCCTCCTTCAACTCATGTGCGCTGGGATGATTGCAATTTTTTTTCTGTATTTTTTTTTTTTTTTTTTTTTGCAACCCAAGTGTTGGAAATGATCTCCGGTTCGTTTGGTTAAAGAGGAACTTAAGTTGTACCGGATTTCGCAGTGTATGGTAGCATTTCAAAACGCCCTTGCACCACATGTAAGTAGTACTTTTCTTATATGTGCTATGCTGCATTTAACGCCAGTAGCAAAATTACGCTAAACAAAGCTTCGTTAGAAATAAAGAAAAAAATTATCCTGGAAAGGGAAGCTCTTTAGGTCTCTAGGCCAACGACTACAATAATGCACCGTCATATTTTCCATTTGATGAAAAATAATATTTCATCATGGCGGCGAAATGGCGAAACGAACAAAGAAAAATTAAAAAAAAAAAAAAACAGGTAGATTATTTTCCGCATGCTTTTCCTTATTGGCAAAACGGAACGAGCATAAGAGCGTTCAGTGGCATGCTCGCTTAAAGTGTCACACACAATGCATATGCCAGTTAGGCAACAATATAATACGAGTACTATTCAAATATTAAACGCGAACACGATGCTGCTGGAAGCGGAATTCTTGGGAAACAAAACGCGTGTATAGGTACAGTTAGATAAGCCAATAACTGGTGAATTTCTGATTTAATTAGCAACGTAACTGGAGTTTGCATAATGTTTATAAGATTGTTAGTGTGTGAGATTGCATTGTATTCCCTGTGGCAGTCATTATAATTATTATACAAACAACACGCTCTGGTATACTATGTAGTGTATAAGGCTAATGAGCATTTGCATGGCTTGACAATTAATCCTTGCTGCTTTTGTATGATGGGGGAGGGCGCTACTATACTGATTTTGGGACAATAATACATACATACCGCAAATAATAAGACAGACTTAAGAGAACGATTCAAGTGGAAGCTAAAGTGGAAGCTATAGAAATAAAGGTAATGGTATTGGGGGTCATGTGCATATATATATATGAACCAACATAAACTGACCAAATCTATCATTTTGACTTTGGTATGATTAGGGTATGTGATTGGAGGGCTTAAGGCATAAGATTGGCAATAATAAGCAACTTAACCTAGTATCAAGCCTGTGGCTTGCATAAATTTAATAACTATTTTATTTATTTTTATTTCTTTTATTAAAGATATTTAAACATTAATATAATAAAATAAAAAAATTATTGATAAGCTTAACAAGACCATAAGCAATTTGAAAAACATACAAATACAGAAAAACAGAAATAAATTAATTGATATTATAAGTTCGAAAAAAAAATATATAAAATATGTTAAATTAAGAAAACAGAAGCATGTTAAATTAAATGAAGATAAAATAAGACATATGTGCATGTTGTAATTTTGTTTTAAATATTTTATCAAGGATAACTAAATATTATTTTTAAAGGAATTTCATTTTAAGTAAACAATTTCGACACGCAAACATTTTCAAATGCCGAATGTTTGTCCGAAGTAAATTATCGTGTTTTTCTTGCATGTTGTAAATGCCTTAAATTTTATGTCTTCAGGTTCTTCCTAGTTCAGTTCTTTATTTCGCTCAAAAGTCAGAACTCGAATGTAAAACAAAGAACAGATGCGAACTGTATAAGAAATAAGAAATTAGACATTATTGTGATGCTTTCTTGTCTAAGGCTGAGGTAAGCTCGTCGTGTCCAGTGTTCGTCCGAAGAAAGCAAAATAAAACTCGGATGGAGCGCCAGTTAGTTATTTCTTTATTTAAATTCAAAGCGGTTGATTTAGGGCCATTTTCTTCACTACAAGTTGAACTCAACTTGAGGATTCTTATTATCAACTTGTGATTTTCTTTTTTTTCGCTCAAAGTTGACAGTTTCAACTTTCGATTCTCAACTCTCGAGTTATTCAAATTCTGGTTTTCTCAACTTCCGAAAATAGTAGAAGTTGATAGAGCAAACTTGATAGTTTTATGTCAAATTCAAACTTGTAATACATTTTGTTGCATCTTCTCTCAAAAATTATTCTCTGTTTCGTTTTGAATAAAAACATTCTTAAAATAATATGATCCGAGAAAATTATTATAGGGAAAGTAATCCATCGTCTGCTTCCGCAAGCGAAGATGAGGAAGAATTGTTGGCGATTGAAAGAAGACAATATATTTATAATATGATTGGGGGTCGGGCTTGAAAAATGCGATGACCATGATTTTATACACCGATTTACTTTAATAATTTGAATATTTTTTAGATTAAATTATGCTAACTTACATATGTGTAGATCGCGCGAATTTCGACCAATTTTTTATAGTTTTGAGGTATTATGTCAATTTAGGTTGCCATTGCTGATTTTATTGGCGTAAGTATTTCAACAGTGCATCTTATTGTAATGCGGGTGTCAATAATTGTAATTGCTTACTTTGCGCATCAGTTGGTTCACATGTCCGAAACACGAAAAGAATGGCTACAAGTATGATACAACTACACAAGAAAGCGCATTCCCGTGTTTATTTTCATACGTCAAAAATAAATTTTTGATATGGATAATAAATTATACATTGCAGCACTCACTAAGCAATTATTCTGGTGTCACCGATTGAATCAAATTAAAAAGAGATTAATTCTTTACTAAAACCGCCTAAGCAAAAATATTTAAATTGCAGAAAATTAAATTTCAGTTAAATAGAATTTTCACTTTTACTTGAAAAAAATAGCTCACATTAAAAACGACAGCCCGAAAAGCACATACATACGTTTTACCGAATATATATATTTTATGCATACATGATATCCCCATCAGGTAAGAGTTTGGTTGCATGTTTTGCTTCAATTTTTTTACGTTTGTTACGTACTCGACCATTCCGTCACCTAATATAATTCGCGAGAATCTCACAGAATAAATTCAAATCTAAAGTTGAAACATACGTATCTGTCAAAGAGTTCCCAGGGAAATTAAAAAAACATAAGTTGGCTAACTTTCAAATTTCAACTCTCGAGTTGAGATTTAAAAAAGTGAAGAAAAACAAATTTCAACTTGTCATTCAACTCTCAAGTTTGTGTCAACTCTAGAGTTGGCTAACTTGAGAGTTTGCGGCAAGTTGACAAATAGTGAAGAAAATGGCTCTTACAGTATTACAGTTTTCTTTAAATAACTAACAAGGTATTTCATATAATCACTAAGCTAGTTCATTTGAGTTACAGAAATAAGCTCAGCCCCAAGAGGTTCACTTTGAAGAAGCGAACCGGGGAATAGTACGTTTTAGGAATCTAATTCCAGCCCATGGCTAAACCAAGGGAAAATTACTTTGCCGTAAACTAACCCTGAAGGGTAAATTAGGGAAATCGGCGGTTTATAGAAATTTAATTCCAGCCCAAAGCTAACCCAAGGGAAAATCTTTTGTTTACCAAAAAGTCCGCCTTACATGGCACAACAAAACAATGTACCATTTAAAGTTAAAGTTGGAAGTGAACACCAAGTGTGCTGCCACCTAGATCAAGGTATGCTTCAGAGTGTACAAGTTTGCTCATCTCGTATCGTCATTCCTTACATCCACTTATTATAATTCTTACCTTAAGGCAGTGCGAATTGTAAGGATGACGAACGTAAATGTTAAGGTGGTGTTAAGGTCGCACGTTGTTGCTGGCGTTTGTTGATGTAGTGGCACTCCACTGTAGTTTAATGATTAGCTGCCGCACGAGCTGCTGTATTGTGGTTATATAATGAAAATAAATAAATATGACTGGTGAGTTGACTGGTTTGGCGGTGGTCAGGTACATAAGTCCGGTTCGGCATGGAATAGGGTACGTAAGTGTAACGCTTCGTTACACTATATGGCGACTTAGGTTAGGTATATGGGACTGCAAACAAAATGTGCAGCCAACCGGCTAGTCAGCTGGGGGTAGGTTTAATAGGAAGGTAATTGGATTTATTAATATGAAGCGATTAATAAAACCAATTAAACGAAACTAAAATAAAATGTAATTAATTTATAACTTTTGTAGGTACAGGGTGTACAAATATTAAATGGGCGCCAGGAAGTTTTATGGTACTTACCATTACCAGTGTCTAAACGAAAAAAAGAAATTATTTCCGCGCGGACTAAAACTTTGGATTTAGTTAAAAAAAATAGAAAAATATTTATTTAATTAAAATGGTGTCTGAAAAACTGTGGCCAAAGCCGGGATTAAAAACCAGAATCTTTTCGAAAACAATATACAACTTATTTCGAGATTGACAGAGGGTCAATTCTCCAAATTATTAATAGAAAAGCAATAAAAAGAAAAGAACAATTTTTGTGTCTAAAGAAAAAGAAAATCACACCAAGGAAAAATGTTCGAACGAACAATTTGATAACCAAATAAAGAAAAACGGACGCGTGTCCGCAATAATGGGAAAAACTAGTGGATGGATAGCCTACCGTACATATATGCCACAAACAAGGCATTTACTAATATAAATTTAACTCTATCGAATTTTAGATAAAATGCACTGAGCTCATGGTGATCGCATCACCAATGTAATAGATCGCGTTTGATGTTTGATTCAGTTGCAATCAGCCGCACATCACAAGATACTGCAGAACGACTGAAATAGAACGACACCGAAAAAGTGGGTCCCGCAATTCCGTCTGTCTATATTTTTGAATCGTTGTTTTAGCACCTAAAATAAAGATACTTGTCATACAAATTTTTTTACCATCTTAATTATCTCGAAAATATTTATAACGATCTTAACAAAAATTGGTTTATATTATTAAATATTTTAAATGTTCATACCAATTTCTTCTAGAAAAAATTTAAGAATTTTTATATATAAAAAATTAAGTGAAAAACGACCTTAAAAATACTTTTAGCCGTTTCCATTAAGAATATTTTGCATATAATGTGATCAAACATAGGAGCAAGTAGATCCAGTCGTGCATTTTATTTTATTAACAATTCCACTGTAAAAGATTTTGGAAAAAATATATAAAATTACTTATATAAGGGCCCAAGCCCCATTCCGGCACATAATACTACTCGTACATAGCAAAAACATTTGGGGACTTGCTAAGTATTTTTTTTACCTTTGATTCGAATACAACTGTAGACATATGCGCAGAAATTTAATGGCAGTGAAACTCATCTCAACGTGATTTTCCTTTATTAATTTCGACACTTTATGGTGGACACTCGATCATACCAATTTACGTTGGTGTGCGATATAATTCACACATTGTTGGACATGGATAAAATCATCATGCCTTTTTCAGTGTGGATCGATTTTCACACACTCGCCAGATACGTGGACCGCCTGTCACACAATACATTTCAACAACTGTTTTGTTTGATTTTCCAAAATCCTTTAAGAGCAGGTCTTTGGTTGATGGAAACCAGGTATCTACTGAACTCTTTGAGTATTTTGGAGCCACAACAGAATGGGCAAGGCTGATAAGGGATTATGGAAATGAAATAGGCAGGTGAAACTTGTTGTGGTAAAATTTACCAAATATCACCCAATAGTCTTAAAATCAAATTTTTCCGGAGCAAAAAATAAAATCGGAAAAATTATGAATTTTCTTTTGTTATAGTCTATACGCGCTCAGGGGGTTATACTACCCTTTAAATTTTACAACACAGCGCGTGCGTGAGGTTAAGGAAGTTAAGGAAGATAAAGAAGGATATGAAAGATGTGTGGCGCGATGTTCTGAGACTGGAGGTGGTTGTTGTCTTAGATTTTATCTCCAGCAATGGCGGCTGAACTAATGCGGAGAAATTTCCGTTGCTTATTTATCTATGTCCCTTATAATTCGCATTGTTTTTTATTCGTTGTTATATTTATCGGTATACTAGTTTTACTCAATAACATGTTGTTAGCGCTATGCCTAAACAGCATATAGTGAGTAAGCCAGCAACTTATTGTATTACATTTCTGATCTTACATCAGAATTTGATTATTATATTATTATATTGAATTTGAATTTTTTAGAGTTTTTAAACCATTTAAATCGAAGACATCACTCAATCGATTTTGACAGTTCAAGCCTTGATAGTTGGCAACAACCTATATTTTGACGTTTCGATAATATTTGTTTCCAAGTGACACCTAAAAGTCTTAAAGTCACCGTTTTTTCGTAGGGGGAAACAAAGCCTGAAATATGAGCGGTTTCTATTCCAACGAAATGCACACATAAATCGGTCGTATTCTTCTCTGGATTTTCCACAGGTTTTCACACATTTTCGCTCCTATAAATATACATATATATATGGTTTGATATTTTAAGGCGCAAAGAATATTTCGCAAAAAAAATCTTGTGAATATTATTAAAATTGAACATGAGTACTAACAAATAATTAAATGAAAAAATATTTCTTCTAGCGAAAACCGAAATCAAGCCACCGAGCCCACTGAGACAACCGAGACCACCAAGATGACCAAGATCAACGAGACTCTCGTAGACTTTTGGTATCAAAAATACAGTCTCGTCTTGGGTGCATTTAAAGTAGTCTCGTCTCGGAGATCGAAAGCCATGCGATTGGCTCTTCGCAGTGCACTCTCGCAAAATAGACGTAAAAAATCAGGGGTCCCAGTCTTCGTTTCGTTAAAGAAACAGCAAACAATAAAATAACCTCAGAGAAATTACAATAGGTATCATGTTGAAAACGAGCAGTCGATAGAGTTGACCGAGGATACATATGAAAATTCTGCCGGCATTCAGTAGTGAATTATAGATGTATTCAAGCAGCATTTGTAGAAGCTGCTGAATGGAAATCATTGGGAACAATTCTTACGGCTAGAAGAGGACCAATTTTTAAACAATACCCATAGTATTGAAGATAATGAATTAGCTCTAAAAAAAGCTGATGAGCAATAATCCCAGTAGTCCGGATAGAATACCAATAGGGCTCTTCGAACAAAGAATGGACAATCATCTACATAAGCCCCATTTACAAAAACAATCTTGCAAAAGCTTTCTATGCATATATTTGCTAAATGTCTGTAAATGTCGCCTTAGAGCTCCTATGGAGCATACTGTGTTTGTATCTTAAGCGGTTCTGCTCACTGTAATTGGCAAATATCAGTTTGGATTTCAACCCGGCATATTGAAAATAGGAGGCCAAACCTTTGCAACTCAAGTTGAAACTTACCATCCCTTCATCGA
Source organism: Philhelius pedissequus (assembly GCA_910595825.1). Classification (NCBI taxonomy): domain Eukaryota; kingdom Metazoa; phylum Arthropoda; class Insecta; order Diptera; family Syrphidae; genus Philhelius; species Philhelius pedissequus. Next base: position 31,646,512 of record OU343160.1, read on the forward strand.
ACTCAAAGCCGAATATGATAGCCTCCATCGCCAAGAGCTCTACAGATCAGCTATCTTGGAGTGAATATTATTAAGTCTACGAATGACACCTTAGTGCAAATCCGACGAATAATTACTCTATCAAACCAAAACTCCAATCTCGAAAGACTAATAATTGTACGCTCTTTACAATGCATTTACTGCCCAGTATTGATTTACCAATTACCAAGTAGAAGAGTAGTAGGACAAGTATACATATGTACTTGTTCTTATGTTCGATCAAGTCCAACATAATTTTTTTCGAAAATTTTGGTATGCAGAATTGTTTAGAATTCCAAAGCCCACTTAGATAAAAATTTTGATCGAAATCCATCAAGAAAAAATTCTTGTATGGAAGGTGCCGTTAACAACAAACTATGTAAACAATTTTTAGACCAAAATGTAGAATACACCTACCTTAAGTAGTGCACACACATTTTTTTTTATCAAAATCATTAGAGCCATTTTCAATATAATTAAGATGATAGACAGGAAAATCTTCAAATGCCGGCCACCATGTTGGATGACTGAAAGCAGTAGGAGGATGAAAGGATGCCATGTATATGGCAATACTATTTACTAGGCGGGAACCAGTTTAAGAAAGAAGTTGTCGTTTGGCAATATTTGTAAATATTTATAATACTGCCTCATCCCTAGGCTTATGAGCCTTACAGAGAATTGTAGGCCCTTAAAAACATAGGTCCACAGTCGTCGATGGTCATCACTCTAATTATACATGCGTAAGCGAAAACGAACTGGCTCGAAGAATCTTTTTAAGCTAATATTTTGTTCAACAGTTCCATGGTCAATAAGTTGGGGTATATATGGATTGGATATTTAGTTAAAGAGCTGATGATATAATAATACTTTAGTATTTACCTTGAATTCAACCATTTTATTTTCTATGTTTTTGGCTAAAAAAATTGAAATAAACTTATAGTTATTTTATTTTAAAACATTTCGGATCGCTTCAAAAGTTTAAAACCCATCTTCCTTTATCTAAATATTTATAGTTCTGCCAAACAAAGATCGTTGAAATCACTCATCTCTTCATGAATGTGCAAGCAGAAATTTCTTCCGGCAGCTTGGTTTCTTAAAGTACATTTTCATCCAAAAATGGGCTCCCTTGCTGATTTTTTTGTTTTGTTTTTAAATTTTGATCGTTTTTCAACTGCTTCGCAATTATTGAATACAACACACGTCAATTTGTGCCATGCGAACGAAAGTAGAAAACAGACAAATTGATAACAGTTAAGACAGTATGGATGACATGTAGTGTGAAAATCTACCTCTACCAAAGAGCATTCCTGGCGTATCTGACGTTGCTGGCGTATCTGACGTATCTGACGTATTCACGAAGTTCATTTATTTAAAAATAGCAGAGGCTTTGCTTTTGGTTTATTTATTTATAATTTTGGCCCATGGTCACAGGTGGAAAATTCACCATGATCTGTGGACAAACTAAAGTGGATGCTGGAGTGCCAATGCGTTTTCGGGCAGAATAATAAAATTGAAAATGGAAATGTGCATTTTTGTTTGCGTACAAAATATTTCTTTATCATTTTCATTTCAAAATTACTTACCCAAATTCACTTTTGGTTTAAACTTCAGATCAACAATTTATTCGGTTTCACAATGTTGTTTAAGCCTTAAACTAAGTTCAATTTGTAGTTTAAGTAAGCCCAGATTATTCTGCCATTTAAACTTCAGTTCAGCGTTTGTATTGTTTTTTTTTTCAGAAAATAACTATTATAAACAAAACAAAATTGTGTTGATTTTGAATATTATTTAATTTGTTATTCTCGTTGTTTCGCTTGTGTCTTGTGTCAGAGATATAAAGGGAGGAAAAGGCAAGAAAAATGCTGCCAACTATTTTTCATAAAATGTAGTTAAACGAAGTTCAACTGATCTAAAGATCAGATTTCACTCTGAAACCGATCGAATTAAACCAAAAATTTAAACTCATTTCAGGTTCAGTTCAGTTGATCTTAAGTTTAAAGTCGTACTGTGAAACTGGGGGTTAATAAAGCAAAGGAGTTTGCTCTACTATTGTTTCGCATTATTATATACATTTTGCTCGTTCTGCGAATAACTTCATTAAGTCTATGGATCCCATAAAATATATCAACGAAGAATTTAATAAATATTAAAAACCACTTTAATCCAACTAATCTTGTCCCACATAGGATTCCGCTACGCAAACTCTCAGTTAACATTAAAAAAAAAAAACAACACACACCAAACAATCAACAATTTCACACAAGGATAATTGAAAATTTCAATTAAGCGAAAAAGATTTCCCACTAGGTAGTGGCGGCAGACATCCCTAAGATGCTGATGAAATTTGTCGAGTCATAAACCACAGCTATATTCCACTTCACTATATACCTACTTGACTCTTCAAGAACACACATTCTTTCTCATTTTATCCTTTGAAATCGTTCAAGGATCTATTATTTCGAGAGGACGTAGAGGTTTCTGTATGATGTGGTGGTGCATTGTCAAAAAGTTAAAGGATAATTTTCTTCTACATACAAATATAGGTAGGTACGAGTACAACAAACATGCAACGAATAATAAAATACCTCCGCACGAGATGATGCCGCAACTCCAAACAAGCTGAAAAGTAGTCATAGATGAAACAAAAACGGATCCTTATATACACAATTGGGTGTTTTTACGCTTCTGCACTGCAGGCATATTGGCTTCTAACGATTCTAAAATTGAAAATATACAAAAAAAACCTGAAGAATATGTCGACAAGGAAGTTGGAAATTTACGCCATTGGCAAGAAGTGTTGAAAATCCTTCAAATCCTTTCTTTTTTCTAAATAGGTTCATACCGAATATCCCCAACGCCCCTCGCTAACAACGGCTAACAAAAGATATAATTTGAAACTAGTATTTTTTTGTATCTATTCCTGTTTAGTTATTGCAAAACTTTGAAAACTTTCCTTTGGCGTCGGTCGTCATCATAGTCACCTACCTCGCTCGTCAGTATACTAAAAAAAAAAAACACCATGAATTTTGCGAAACATCCTTCCTTCTGCCACTTTATATCTATAGTAATCTCATTATTGTACCTAAAGGACACCGTAAATATTTCATACCTACACCGATCAATCTTCTTTGTCTATTCAGTCTTTAAATTGTATGCAACTAAAAGGGTTAGCTTTGCAAAAGGACGAATGAGATAAAAATAGAGACGGTATTGGAAAATGTATACCTACTGTACGATATACTCTTTCGTATCGTTCCCAATTTGTCCTTAAAATGTTCTTTGTGTCCATTTTGACGGAGAAATAAAAAAAATGTCCTTCTCATTGGATAAAAGATATTTCCCTTTGTGTTTTCCACCAAAGGAATTTCCTTTTCCTATTTTTCAATTTTTGTTATTTTTTTTTAAGGTTTGCTTTTACAAAAATAGTTTTCATTCCTTAGAGAAAGATGGTCGATTTTTGGTGCAGGATTCCATTCATAAATTTCAGCTCGGACGTTTGGACTTTTAGTTAGTGTATGCGCGTCAGCGAAGTTATAACATTGTTGAGAGATGACAGAAACGAATTATAATCCTCTAGCAAAATGTGGGAACATAGTGAGTGTGTGTGTGTATAAGTAAATGGAATCCTTTAGTCCCTATTTTTTTGCCTTTTGTGAGAACTAGAGGAAATGGCGGGTTGGCGGTATAGAAAGGGAATGATGAAGAACAAAAAAAAAAGGTTTTATGTTGACTTTTATTTTGTTGCGTTAAGGATGTGATTTATTGGAGCGTTTGTATGGATGAGCCCATGAAATTAAGAAAGAAATTGCTTGGAAATGAATAAATAAAATGTCCTTGCTGAAATTAATTGCATTCTGCTCTGACAGAAAAAAACACTTTGGTGTTAGAAGAAAGATTGAAGAGGCGGATATTTCTTTTTCTCCTGTAGGGCCACCTGTAAAACATAAAAAGTTACGTTAGTTAAAAGAAAATAGAAAACAAGTAATAAATTATGTTATGTATGTGGAAGTTTTATTGGGATTATTTATAATAAAGGTTTTTATAGTTATGGGATATATTTCAGGTTTTATTTACGTCAATAAAGAGTCAACTTTCTTACCCATTGACGAAAGTGTGTTTTGCTTTCGTCATAAATGTGGCTTGTAGTAGGTATTTACATAGCTTTAGAAATATACATAAGCATCTATTTTCGTAGTTTCGATACTTGCGCTAAGATTTTCATTAGAGTTTAAGGTTAAGCTTAGATAAAGCTGCAACATTTTTACGTGATTCTTCAATTAATGCAAACATATTTTCTATTCTTTAGAGAGATTTGACTCATATTGAATTTGTTTTGGGCTCGAAAAGCTATTAGGTTTAATGTATTTAAAATCTAGTTCGAAACCTCATATGAATTCTCAGGTGCTTGGTAGAAAGGGGTTAAGTCAGAAAAAGTAGTTGTCCGCAAAATGAGATTTAAGATTGAATATTTACTTGCAAATAAAGATATTGCTTTTAAAAAAAATTAATGATGCAGAGTAATCATCCAAGTGGTCTTATTTAATAACCTTAAGCTATTGACAACAAAATATGAGTTCCTATCCGATTTTCTGACGACTTATCTCCTTAGAGCCACCTGTTTTTTAAGGTTTAAATAAAGTTTTTTCTAGGGACTTAAGTCAAGAAAACAATCTTTTTGAACATAAATAATTCCATTTAATTGAAAAATAAACTTTAAAACAATAAATTAATTCAAATAAATAATAAGTATTTAAATATTATATCGCGTCATCTTCTAGCAAATCTTAATCAATACCTGGCGTCTCTTCCGAAGTTGCCAAAAATTTTGTAAAAGTCATGAAAAACAGGTGGAACTAAAGTGAGTACAAATCCTTTATTTTTCGGGGGATATTGAATTTGAATTCTTGTAGTTTTTTCAGGTCATTTACTAAATGTATTATTATTATCTCTTGTTAAACTTATAAATGTGTATATATTCTGTCGCAACCGATATTCTGTTTGATACTAGATAAATAAGATGGCTTACATCCTTAGGAGCAACAAGCCTATAAAATAATTAAATACAAATAACTTAAGTTCACTTACACCCTTTATACCAAACAAATCTGAAATCTTTCTGACTTACACCCATTGTACCGAAATATTTCTATTGGAAGGAGTAACGCTAAACTTACGCCGATAGGACGAAACGATATAGAAAAAAAATATGACTTAAGTCTGAAAAATATCCAAAAGCCGATTTTTTTGAGTTAACCACGTTCTACCAGACAGCAGAGAATTGCAACAAACAACACCAACTGCAATTTATTTCATTAGGAAATAATTTTTCATATGCTTTTCAAAGAACAAAGAATAGAAATTGCAAAAATTCTTGTGTTTAAAATAAAATAACTATTAACAATTAATCAGTCAGTCAGTTTATTCACACAGACATAATTAACTTATAATCAATAGTTCTATGGCATGTCAGACTGTTCGATCGTTTGACATTTTATGGAGAAGGTGATTTTTCAAATTGCAATAATTCACCAAGAATACAGGTATTCTAGCTCACAAGTACATTGCTTCTTAGTACTGGCGCAGTGGATATAGAGCTTCACTGCTTACTTAGTGTGGGTTCGAGCCCCACGCTAGGCATCATTCTTTTCTATACCTCAAATTTTAATTAGGTCCTCACGGGCGGCGGGTTATAATGAGATAGTAAAGATCTAATTCTCAAATCCTTCTAAATAGTGCAGTGAAAATTCACGTTGTATTTAAAGGAGCTTAGGTCTTACAGGCATATAGTTAAAATTTAAATAAAATTAAACAAAATAAAATGCACGACTGGATCGCACGAACTTGCTCTTGCAGCTAACAACCTTAATGTAGCTAACCATTGAGGTTTAGTTAGTTAGGTGTAGTTATCCTATGCATGTATATATAAATCTAAGATATGGATTTTAATTATGTAAGTTAGGAGAGTAAAATGTATCTACATATGCATTTTGATGGAACCTAAGTATGTAAATTTGTACATATAGTAACGCAATGAAGGATGTAGGTGGGTAGGTAGCTATATGCATATAACTTTGTAATTTAGGTGCGACATATTTACATAAGATTCATGTGATTTTTGAAGATACATATGTATATATATGTAAATGTATGAGGTCATACATTGTATTCAGTGACGTAAGTAAAAACACCTAAAAAGGGAATGATAATAATAAGGTAGGAATAAATGTATAATACAGATAATTTAATGTTTTGATATTGCATAGTCGTTATAGTTTGAGGGAAAATAAAGATGCCATTTGAATTCCTGGATAAATAAGAATATATAAAAAAAACAAAAATCGTTGGAGCTGTTTTTTAATAAATTATTTTTTTATGTATAAAATTTTGAAAACATTCTTAGAAAAAAAATTTGAAACTCCATTTTTTTGAAAAATTTTAGTATACAATTGTATTTGTATTAAAATTCTCTAGGAGCTTCTGACTAAGAAATTTAAAAAAAATCAAATTGACCGTTTCCGAGAAAATCGAAAAAATCCAAAATTGGTTCTACTAGAGGTATGTACCAAAAATAACAATTTTTTTCCCAAAAAAAAATTACCAAAAGGTACCCTTTCCCTTCGTTAATGTACTGGTTTTTATTTGCGATAAAGATTTTTATTAAAATTAATCTGTGTACTAATTTGAGTATGGTCTACATTTTGGCCGAACATTTTTTTAAAATATTTTGTTATCAACGGTACCTGCCATACAACCATTTCATTGATGTTCGACTTTCTCATTAAGTACAGGATCTTCTTCAAATTCTTAATAATACTCCATATCAAAATTTTTGAAAAATAATTCTTCTTGGATTTTTTTTGAAAATTCAATATTTCGAAAACGGGTGGGCGATTTTTTCTGAAATTTTGTTTTTAAGTTTATATTATTAAATATTTAAAATGTTCGTACCATTTTTTTTTTAGAAAAAAATTAAACATTTTTATATATAAAAAATTAAGTGAAAAACGACTTTAAAAATACTTTTAGCTGTTTCCATTAAGAATCTTAACAAACATAGGAGCAAGTAAGTGCAATCCAGTCGTGCATTTTATTTTTATAAAAATCGTTGGAGCCGTTTTTGAGAAAAATAAGATTTTCGTTTTTGGCCAAAAAAAATGTATGGGAGCTACTGTTATTGGTCGTCTTAAAAAAAATGAAAAAACAATATGTACCAAGTTCGAATCAAATCCACTGAACCGTTTAAGCTGCACACTCGAGGACAGACAGACAGGCGGAATTGGGGGACCCACTTTTTGGTGTTCTCTATGATCGTAATGTCATGATTGATTGTTAGAAAAAAAACTTTTTTTTTTACGAATACATAACTTGCCTTATAGTACCTATAATCGCAAGTAAAAGAAAAAACAAAACAAACTTGATAATTTATCATTCTCTAGTTTTCTTCTTCTTGTCAACAATAATAATCATATTAGCCATAAGTCCATAAGTGCCAGATCGGTAGGTACGTACGCCCCTACTGATGATGGTTTTCGAAACAGCAAGCTTTCGAATTGGTCTAATTTTAGAAGGTAATATGGTGCTGGTGGCAGTAAAAATGTATAAGTAATACCGATAAAATGATGGTAGCTCGTTGCTGGATTTCAGGTATTTGAAGAGCTCAATGCTGTTAAGTATGAAACGTTTCGAACACCTTTGGAAAAGCGACTATTCCGTACGTTTTTTATTTACAAGGGATCCATTGGAAAACATGTCGTTGAAATTTTTATTTTCCGGTTAAAATATACATACCTAACCTATCAATTTGAATCTGTAAAAAAACTGTTCACGGTGGCGTATACTAGTTTTTTTTAAATATTATTTTCGTTGATTTTTTTTTTGTTTGTTTTGCATGTTTTTTTTATTAATATAATGTACATTAGGTACTGTATTCTGAATAGTGGTTATATTCCATTTATCTTAACTCCGCGTATTAATGCTTTTACTTCATCGTCTTGGCAGCTCATTACTAAGATTCGTATCCTTCGAGTCGATTAAATTATATGTGCCTATAAATACCATCGCCATAACTAAACTATATTGCTTTGATGATAGGTTTATCTATTTGTCTGATATTTTATGGTCAAAACGACAAAGTTCGATTGTGTCCCTCCAACGTAACAAAATGATCTAAATGAAGGTATGTTCATACATACGGCAGCTGCTTTCATATGTCAGAATATTGACTTTGATTCGGGAGGACTAATTTTATGATCTACTAATTATTTGTTCTGTGTGAGTAATGTGGTTAACACATTGTCGTATTTTAAAATCAGTGTTGAAGTAAAACTTTGTGTGCGCCGCCGTTAGGGGTAAACATTTCCTATGAAGCTGTCAGTGACATATAAACTGATAAAATTTTTTGCGACAGATTTTGCTTCAGCTCTCTTAAAAAAAGTCTACCTACCAATAAATATTAAAAAAAAAAATATTTTTATACGAAAAAAGAACGCTTTTTGCAAACGAACCACGCAACTTAACCGGTACAATAAAGCACACTATTTTCATTAAGAAAACCACATACTCGTAAATCCAACGAAGAACAATCACCGGAACCAAAAACTACGAATAACAAAAATTTTCGATAACATCATATAAGCAAGGTTCTAAGTAGAAACAGATAATTTTTAAAGTCGTTTTTTACTTCATTTTTTTTAAATATATTTGTATGGAAACTTTAAGTCTTTAAGAACAAACAAATACTCTTGGTGCCCTGAAGATTGCGTAAGACTCGATTAGCAGCTAAAAATTGAAAACCGTTCTTGGAATATTGTAAGAATCGTTTAACGAAAACTCATCGTACGCTTTCGAAATAAAGTGTTATCCGTTTTTCGGTTTCAAAAATAAAGGGCCGGAATTCGACATCTGTCAAACTAAATTGTTAAGCCAATTTTGTTTTTTTCAGTTGAAAGTCTGACATTTACGAAAATGGATCGCTTAACTATAGTGCAACGCATAAAAATTGTTAAAACCTACTACAAAAATGATGATTCTGCCACAGGCACATATCGGGCTTTAAGAGGAGATTATGGTTTACATGATCGTCCAACTACGCGAGCAATTGGCAAAATTGTGAAGAAATTTAAAGAGACTGGATTGGTTACAGATATTGTAAGGCCTGTGCATCATCGTTTCGCTCGTACCCCACTGAAAATATCACTGCTGTAAATTCCAGCTCACATAACAACTGAAGCCAGCTGACCATTCACAACGTAGTAGATATGTCGAATGGGTGATTGAATAACAGGCGGTGGACGGTGATTTTTCGAACAATATTTTCTTCAGCGACGAAGCACATTTCTCACTCGGTGGGTATGTTAATAAACAAAATTGTCGTACTTGGGGTTCTGAGAACCCTGAAGTTATTGAAGAGAGGCCATAACATCCACAAAAAGTCACTGTTTGGGGCGCTCTTTGGTCCGGAGATGTGATTGGACCTTACTTCTTCGAAAACGACGATGGAACGATTGTCACCGTCAATTCGGAGCGTTATGGTCATATGATAACCGACTTCTTGTTGCCTGCTATTGAAGAATACGACTTGGAGAATATGTGGTTTCAACAAGACGGTGCCACATGCCACACATCTCGAGCGAATATGGCTTTATTGCAAGAGACATTTCCTGGCCGCGTAATTTCTCGTCGTGGCAATATCAACTGGCCACCAAGATCATGTGATATGACACCGCTGAATTTTTTTGGGGCTACGCGAAAGACCGTGTTTAGGCAGATAAACCTTTAACTCTTCAGCACTTGAAAACCAACATTCGTCAAGTTATGGCTGAGATACCGCCCAATATGTGTCAAGAAGTGGTCGAAAATTACCTCAAAAGATTCGATTCTTGCAACAATACGCGTGGTGGTCATTTAAATGATGTAGTGTTTCACACATTATTTTATATGTGTTTTATTTACGTTTACTTTTAAAACCGCAAAATGGATAACCCATTATTGCATTTTTTTTGTAAATATATTTTTGCAAAATTTTGGTATGCAGTATAATTTAGAATTCATGGCGACTCTTATATAAAAATTTGCAACGAAATCCGTCGAACCACTTATGAAAAAGTCAAAAATGAAAAAAAAAATGGTTATATGGCAGGTACCATTAGTAACAAAATTATGTAAAAAAAAAGAAATATTAGACCAAATATGAAAAATATGACTATAGTACACAGATTTTTTTAATATCAAAATCCCGTCTTCGAGATAATTAAGCTAGTTTTGGGAAGAAAAAAATAATTCAAAAATCTATTTGAGACAATCACATAAGACGCTTAAATACCCCTTCTCACTTTTTTTTTAGAAAAAGTAAATTTTTGTACAATAAAAAAACACACAAAATAAACAAAACAGTCTTGTTGGCAAACGTCGACCAGAATTATGCCATACTAAGTCGGCCATCCTAAGTCGGCTAGCAAATCCAAAATAGAATTTGCCATGTATTTGGTAGAATTCTTTCTTTTTAAACAAATCGGATGCGATAGGAAAATGGGACGTGAGTGTGACAAAAGCTCGTCGTTCTTGTGAAATTAGTATCAAACTTTAACTAGGACACAATAGTAAAGTATTTCGTATCGTTTCCTCGCGTTAAATTTATAGATAAAGTAATTGCTTCAATAATATTGTCCTAAATCTCGTTGTGAAAAGTTTCGTCCCGTTGAATTGGGGAATAGTTTTATAATTACAAAATGCTTACAGCGAAGCAAATCACGCTCATTTTCTATCGTATTGTGAGTCATTTTTTTCTTAAATCTCGTTCCGATTTCGGAGAATTGACTGAGGTATATTTTTGAGTTGAAATTGCTGAACAACGGATGATATTTGAAACCAACGCTGAACCTCTTTTAACTCGCCGAAATCAGAGAAGTAAAATTGCTGAATTACGAATCAAAGGTTGACAGGACGGTGATGTTTTAACAGTTGGAAGATGGAGCCGTTATTCTTCATGGAATGTTACATGAGTTACAGATAGATTTCTTGCAATTTCATGATGAATTATAGAGGCATGACATATTTCTTTGATGTCAGGCAATCAATCTGTAAATGTCAAATCAAAATGATACTTTTGCTGCCATTTTGACAAAAATGATGGCATATTCACAATATGATATTACTTTACTTAAGTCATAATACATGAATTTTGAATGGGTCACTTGGTGGTTGAGCTTTGTATCTTATTTAGATAATCAGAACTTTAAAGCTTTCCTTATTACCCTGAAGCTTGTATTATATTAATCAGAGACAAAATAAATGTTCGATCAAATAATATGCAAAATAAAAATAAAATGCACGACTGGCTTGCACGTACTTGCTCCTATGTTCGATCACATTATATGCAAAAGATTCTTAAAGTCGTTTTTCACTTAATTTTTTATACATAAAAATCCTTAAATTTTTTCTAAAAAAAAATTGGTATGAACATTTTAAATGTTTAACAATTTAAATTCAAAAACAAAATTTCACAAAAAATTGTCCACCCGTTTTCGAAATATTGAATTTTCAAAAAAAAAAATATTTTTTTTTTCAAAAATCCAAAAAAAAACTATTTTTTGAAAATCTCGAGATGCAATACTATTTAGAATTTGAGGGACCTACTGTACAAAATTTTTTATCGAAATACGTTGAGCCGTTTATGAGAAAGTCGGAAATCAATAAAATGGTTGTATGGCAGGTACCGTTAATTACAAAATATTTAAAAAAATATTAGCCAAAATGTAGACCATACCCAAAGTAGTACACACGCCAATTTTAATCAAAATCGTTGGAGCCGTTTTCGAGATTATTAAGATGGTAGAAAAATTTTTATGGCAAGTACCGTTATTTTTGGGGCTAAAACAACGATTGAAAAATCTGTTTTGGCCAATCACTTAAAACGCCTAAGCACCAAGTTTGAACCAAATCGGTTCAGCCGCTTAGGATGTAGATCGTTCTGCAGACAGACAGACGGAATTGCGGCACCCACATTTTTGGTGTTCTCTGTGATCGTAATATCATGTTTGATTGTTAGAACAAAACATTTTTTTTACTAATTCATAACTTGCCTTATAGTACCAATATACGCAAGTAAAAATCATAACCTAAGAAATCCTTTTTTTAAATGCTTTAAATTAAAATCTCTTATTGAAAGATCATATCACACCTCAATATGTATCTTCTGAATTATTTCGTTATTAGTACCAAAAACAGTGCACCAATGCACCATTATGGAGTTGGACCCAGTTTACACTATCAACTCAGAACTCAGACTGTTGATGTTCTATTTCTTATTCTCATTGTGCATACTCGTTATTCGGTTCCTAGAATCAGTAAGTTTATGGTTCCATACAAATTCGATGTTATTAGGAAATTTAGATTCAAAAAATCTATGAGGCCTAATTAATCAATATGATCCTTATAATTTTCTTCGAATTATCTTATCACTAATTTTTCAAAATAATAAAAAAAAACATTTTGAGTTCAAGCCTAAATACTTCCAATTTGAGTCCGATTCCCAAATTGACCATCAATCTTTCCTTGTTTTTTTTTGGTCTGTGTGAAAAATTGATCGGACAAGACGTCTAAAGGAAGAATCCTTTTATTTTTTTTGTTTTGTTTGTGTGCTTGTGAAATCGCATGGGAATTACAATAGCTCCCCTTAGCAGGAACTTTCATACACAGTCTAGTCTACACATCGGATTCATGTTCATTAATCTTCTTAAGATATTCACTTAGTAGAAACGTGCAATGCGATTTGCACGCGGAAAATGTGTTCTGATTCCCATCTATATATACCAATAGAGAGAGAGACGGAGATAGGAGAAAGTATCAGTATCCCAGCCAAAATGCCAGAAATGATAGAAAGAACAACGAAGAAATACCAACGATGCACGCAAGGATTCCGCATTGCTTTGTGTCGTAAATCCTTTTACATGCCCCTGTGAACTCTGTTTATGCACACATAACATGCTCGCCAAGAAATGTAAGCGGCTTAAATTTATTTTATTCAATAGTTTTCGACTGCCTTGAATGAGTCAAAGAGTATGAGGGAAAAAATGTAAGAAAGAGAAGGAAAGAGATATGGTGATTTAGTATAAGAAACAAAAGAAGCAATTAATTAATTACTTATCTTGGAAATTCAACGATTAGACGAAGAAGTGAATGGGACTAGAGGTGTGAAATAGTCCTTAATTTGGATTTTACGTTCCTTTCCCATTCGAGTTGATTTCCGAACAGGGAAAAGGAAAACGGTGATAGAGCGTGCGAGAATTAAACGCACTTGCCCGGATGTAGTTTAACATTTTAATGGCGTATAATTTGTCATTGTTGTTGTTGATTGTTTTTTGTTTTTTAAGGACAAACTGATTAGCTCGTAATCCAAATAGGGAGCAATAATTAATTTGTTTTTTTCAGGAAATACTACATGGGAATGCAAACTGACATGAGAGTTTATTTTGGGTAATGAATCGAGGTCCGGATGTGGGATTACTGAACCAACGAAAACAAGGGGAAAAGTGGAAACATTTTATTAGATCATTCTAAGGCTTGGATTGATTTTTGTTTATATGTTTTTTGTTTGCTTAATGCTTTTTACTAGACGGTTGTTTAAGTTACGAGTTATTATAAGTTAGAAAAGGATATGACCTGCATCACTCGGGGTCTTTAAAACAACAGGACAAATACTTGATAGTGAAGTGAAATGTTATAGTCCCTACAATGGTTTTAGATCTGTTGGATAAGCGGATTACCATTTCATCAATGAAATCCATTTTTGTATGAAAGATAATGTAAAAGGAAAAAAGTTTTGAGTTGAGACTATTTCGATCTACACTAGATCCACAACGGTAAATTTTACCACAAGTTATTCTTTTCACTCAATCAGCTTTTAGATTAACTTTCTATTGCGGCTCAAAAAACCTGGAGGAGTTCAGTAATTACCTGATACACATCGACCAAAGTCATGTTCTTAAAGTATTTTGGAAAAGCAATTAAAAGAGATCTTGTATAAAGATTTTATGTATGTTCAACTATGTGGAAATTATATATCTACCGTAAAGTGGCTAAATTATTAAAGAAAAATACAGTTTAGAGGAGGTTCTTACCTCTAAAATTTCTGCTGTCTATTGTTGTAACGTAAAGTTGAAATACTTAGCTGACATACCAAGTCGTATATTCTTCGGCATTAAAGTTGAAGGGATATTACGTGCAATTTAGTGTAATTTTTTCAACATATTTTAATAGTGGCATGGACGGTTAAAGGCTGAATTCGTTCATTGAGGTCATGGTGATCACAGCACCAATTTAGAAGATCGCGTGCACATCTCGTTCAATGGAATAGATGCTGCAGAAGGGCTGAGGGAGAACACATATACATCACAATATGGTGGCTAGGGGGAAATGGTTGCGCCATTGTTCTGCTAATTTAGTAAAAGTTTCAGATTAAACAAGAAGTTACAAATAAGAAATAGAAAAGACTTGCAAACAATACTTTTTTGAAAAAATAAAAAATTCAAATGTGGTGTATTTTCAAAAATTTGAGGCGACAATTTTTGTCAGAGGAAAACATTCAAGATTCAAACATTCTACCCAGGAGGTGTTCAAAATGACTAGATCCATTAAATATAATTAATTTCTTGGTAGGTTTTTTTGGTATAATTTCGCTAAAGATAATATCCTTGATTTTATCTGATTATCTGCTTATTTTGATATTGGACTCGCGATCGTTTCTCTCTGTTTTAGATTGATTTGTATTTTCGAAAAAGCTCAGTTGTGTCATATTTCATTTTTGTTAGATTGACACGAAAATTGATTTTTTTTTCCATCGCGTTGTTTAACTTTATAACTTCTAGAATTAACCCTCTGCCAATGCTGAAAAATTGTATATAAAATGATTCTGGTATTTAATTAAGGTTTCGGCCACGGTTTTCCAAACACCTCCATCTGAACAAAAAAAGACTAAATTCTTTTACTTAATTAAATATGTCTTGTAATTTTACAATTTATGTAGGGAACAATTTTCAGTTATGGGTTTTCTTAACTAAGACAAAATATGTCTGGCACCTATGTCCTTCAATTCCGCCTGTCTATCTGTCCTCGAGTGTAAAGCCTAAACCGTTGGATGGATTTGGTTCAAATTTGGTACTTATCGTTTCTTGTGAAACTTCTTTACCGGGGGTAAACATTTTCCATGTAACGCCACGGCAACGGCAAACGTAAATATTTAAAAAAAAAAACACAAAAACAATCTAATTCTTTATAATTGGAACTTTCTAAATTAAACTTTTTCATTATTAACTACTATTAAATTGAAAAAAAAAACAAATTAAATCTAATAAAAATACAAAACAGAAAAAAAACAAATAGATTAAACTGTCATGTTGACATACGTAGACCAGTATTGCCTTATACAAAAAATCCTAAGTCCGGTGTCAAATGAGAAACAGCATTGCCATGCATTTGGAAGAATTATTTATTCTTTAAACACAATGGATGTGATACGAAAACGATACGTGGGTTAAGGAGTTCTTATTTAAATTAGTGTCTAACCATGAATCACAGAAAACAAGATTACGACACTTCTTTTTGTCCTATTTTCTTGACGTCTTATGTGAAAAAAAATCTAGAAATTG
Organism: Philhelius pedissequus; assembly: GCA_910595825.1. Taxonomy (NCBI): domain Eukaryota; kingdom Metazoa; phylum Arthropoda; class Insecta; order Diptera; family Syrphidae; genus Philhelius; species Philhelius pedissequus. The sequence continues at coordinate 31,662,174 of OU343160.1, forward strand.
TCTATGCTGTCACGTTATGTTTAATTAATAGATAAAGTAATTGAAAATCAGTTAGCATCAATATTATTTTCTTAAATCTCGTTGTGAAAAGATTCATCCCATTGAATTGTGAAATGGTTACAGTTATTTTCTGGGGCATTAAAATAAAAAATAAATAAAATTTTCGGTCCATTGTCACTTGTGTAACGAGTATACAACTACTTAAGTTGTAACTATATGGCAGGTCCACTTACAAACGTGGTTCAAATATTTGATGAGTGGCTCAGTAAATTTAACTGCCGATTTCGGTGGATGAACTGCGGTTCACCGATGGGTTAAAATGTGTGAGACTTCTTTTACAATTGATCTGCCAAAATCATGAGTTAAAATTCCAGAATCACTGTTCAAATATTTAAACCGCATGTGTACAACTGGCCATGAGTAAACTTATGAATTAGACATGGAATAAGCATTTATTATTTACTAATAGGGCTACTAAGGTAAATCGGTGAGATTAAGTCGTTTGGTTAAAATTCCTGAGCTTAAGTTAATAACCCACGGATCACAATTTTTACCAACATTGAACGTCACTTAACTTGTCGAAATCAGTGAATAAAATTGCTGAACCGCAAATCAAAGTTCCACTGACGGTAACGTTTGTGCAAATGGCCTTTATAGGGTTCCTTCTACAAACGTAATTCAATTTTTGATCAGTGGCTCAGCTAATTTAAATCAACGAATTTAGTGGATTAATTGAGGTTCAAAAATGGTTCCAGGCTTAATTGATTTGAAATAGCTAATTTCATGCTTGAACCGTCAGTGAAGCTCAGTTAACTTGCAGAACCATTAAAAGTGATGTTTGACAGCATAAACTACTAAGATAAAGACCCGAAAAACTCTGCTGTCATTCGTATTTGCTTACACAAGTAACTTTTCCGTTCATTTTCAAACAGACACATTGATAAAAACGCACACATAATCTTTTCTGTTCATCTTCCTATAGACACATGATAATACACCATTATGCCGGATTTACACGACTGACAAATTGCAATGAATTCATGCCATTAAACTGGCAAAATAATGGTAAGATCAAATCAATAATGATAAGCATTTACACGGGACACACAAAAAGTTTTTTACCTAGGTATGGTAAAGTTTAAAATGGACTTGTTCACATTGAACGGCCCGCATCGGTAAAGAGATTTCATTGTGAATTCAACTAAATCTTGGATTTCGAAATCCCAAAACTATAATGGTGAAATCCCTAGATTTGGACTGAAATCTACGTAATTCGAGATTTCGCTTCGGTGGGAACATAGTATTATGTTAGCTACCGTCTAGCTTCATTACAGATGCATATGTGTCTCCGATTCACTTTGGTTTGATGCTTCATATATACGACAGTAAAATACCTCATACACAAAACAAACCACACTTACATGTGAAAAAAAGAACTACGACAACAAGCTATAGGAGAAACCGAGCCACAGCCGGTTAAATTACTACTAAATCGACTATCAACTTTAAATGGCTTAGTGTATTGTGTTTGGCACAAACCAACACAAAAGGGGGGTAGTTTTGAATATGTTCATGTCGGTTTGCTTTTGCATTCATTCAATTACACGCTTTTCTTGTTCTGTTCTTTTATCGTTCGCCAACCCGGTTTGCAAAAATATAACCCGAGTTAACTCGGTTTATTAAACTGGGTTGACAATTCACACCAATCCTCCATTAATAATTTGTACCGAACTTAAAAATTCTTCCCGTCATCAAGAGCGCCATCTAGAGCAATGCGCAAACCATTTTTTCAACAATATTTGTTTTGAAGTTTCTCAATAATTTTTATTTGTATTTATTTTTACAGAATTAGTAAACTAAAAATATTGTTAAAAACTTTTTGGAAACAAATATTAAAAAAGTGCAAGTGGATTTAGGAATTTCCCCGCGGCGGTATCAGCAAATAAAAACGAAATGCTGATCTATTAACGAATTGAAGATTTGTTTTTCTTTTTAGAACTGCCAAGCAATACACACAGTTACAAAACGAGTATTGGACATTTTTTCATATTTTTCGAGGTAACTCGGAACGTTCGCCGGTCGGTTGGAACCCTAATTAAATTGTCTATAGTCGATTCGTGACGAGAAATGCGAGAAAAGAAGACAAACGAATAGCACTAAAGCAAAATATTAAAATTTCAATTTCATTTTTCGCATACTACTCGTATTTTCCATTTTTTTTATTGGAATCGTGTAAACCTTTATAGAATGCTACAAGTATCTTCAATCAGTGCACATCAATCATTTTTAATTCCAACTGAAAAAAACTACTCGTGACGAGTCAAAACGAGCTTCATTTTCAGCATTTAAAAAAAATATTAAAAATGTGAAAATCGGAACCTATTTTCCTTTTTTTTAATTGTTATTATAAATATATGCATCAATAAATAGAAAATAAAATACAGTTTGAAGTAAAACTTCTTTTGCAGCGTTGGGAGTAAAAATGTCTATGGAGCTGTCAAACCGATAACACGACACGCTCTCTAAAAAAATGTGCGACTGGTTTCCGTAAAATTGAAATATGTTTTATTTTTTCTTTAATTTAAAAATGCATTTTTTTTTTGAAGACTCAACATTTCGAAACGACTCCATCGATTTTTTTAAAACTTTGTATTTGGTAGTTTTTTGACATTATCTTGAACATTTAAAAAAATCTATTTTCCTAAAATAAAAAAAACGGTACCTCCCAAACAAATGTTTAAACAAAACCGTTAAGAAAAAATTTATTTCTCAAAAACGGCTCCAAGTATTTTGATAAAAAAATGCTTGCGTTCTTAAATTATCGCAGTCCACATTTAAGTAAAATAATATTATATTTTGCGTAGTTATTAACGGTACTTCCCATATAATTACAACGTATATTTTCGACTTTACCACTATTTAATGAACCAATTAAATTTTTTTTCTCCACAACGCTCTCGAAAAGTTTCAATAAAACTGCGTACTCAAATTTAAAAAAAAGAAATTTTTCAAATAAAAAAAAAATCGATTTTGCAAAAACCAGTCACTGATTATTTTGAAATTTGAATTTTATATGTAAGTATATTGATAAAAGCTTCAAAATGGCGTTTCACATTTTGTTCCTAAAAATGTTTTTAAGATTTTATAAACAAAAAACTTAAAAAAAGCAGTTCCAACGATGTTTGTAGGTATACTACTTTGTTTGTTTATAATTTTGGATTAAATGAAAGAGAATGGATCTTAAATTGATAAATGTTTTATTTAATTTCGGTAATTATGTATGGAATACAATATCAGGTAGTTAAATGTCCGCCTCTGTTAGTCTCACAACTACGAGCTCTTTTGAGCACATTTTTCATTACATTCTCACACATTTCACTCGGTATTTCATTAATTTCATTACGAATAGTTTGTTTGAATTGCTCAAGCGTTTCTGGTTTGCTTGGATAAGCCTTGATTTTCAGATATCCCCACAAAAAGAATTCCGGAGCAGTCAAATCAGGCGACCATTTAGGCTAATTAACATCACCATTTCTTGAAATAACTTGTTGTGGAAAGAGGTCTCGCAGTAATTCCATTGAAATTCTGACTGTAGCCGATGTGGCACCGTGTTTTTGAAACCAGATGTTAACGTTAATCAAGTCCAAAGTGATGCAGTTGTGGCGTTAAATAGTTTTTAATCATATCACTATATCGCCCCCCATTCACAGTAACCGTTACACTGTTTTCATTTCCAAAGAAGTAAGGTCCAATGATTCCTCCTGGCCGAATTACACACCCAAACTGTAACTTTTAATGAATGTAAAGCTGACTGATGAATAATGTGAGGGTTTTCCATTGCCCAGAACCGACTATTCTGTTTATTCCCATATATGCATTCAAATGAAAATGTGCCTCGTCACTCATTATGATTTTTTCATGAAAGTGTTTCATGTTGTCATGGGCTAGCTGTAACATCCTATTGCAATATGTACGGCGTCGTAAATGGTTTTGTGGAAGAAGCTCTTGAGTCAACTGAATCTTAAATATAAACAAATGCAAATCCTTGTGCAAAATTGTGGCCAAGGTTGTTCAACAATTCAAATTTTTTTTTTTGTTTAAATTTAAATATATGCCTGTACCACCTAAGGTCTTTTAAGTGCAACCTGAATTGCACTGCACTAGTTTGGCACAGTAGGTTTGAGAACCAGGTATTGACTGTCTCATTTTAACCCATGGGCGGCATCTAATTAAAATTGGATGTATAGAAAAGAATGCGCCTAGCGTGGGGATCGAACCCACACGTCCATTTAGCAATCAAGCACTTTATCCACTGCACCATTGCCACCCACAATTTCGTCTCTTTTCCCTAAAACTTAAACAACTAAGCAATCTAGAAAGATATTATGTGTATTATCAATTTTAGGCCCGCATACATTTATATAATGTATCTATTAAAATCACATGAATTATGTATATTACACCTAAATAATAAATGTATATGCATATGGCATAATGTAGGTAATCTTATATGCATAACATAATTAGTCTACCTACCTTCTAACACCGTCAATGTCTTGCTACATTGATGGTCTTAGCTAACGCGTTATCCATTTTGCGGTTTCAAAAGTATAGGCCTAGAATTCGACATCTGTCAAACTAAGTTAATAAACCAATTTTGTATTTTCAGTTGAAAGTCTGACATTTAGGAAAATTGAACGCTTAACTATCGCACAACGCATAAAAATTGTTAAAACTTGCTACAAAAATGATGATTCAGCCACAGGCACATATCGTGCTTTAAGACGAGATTATGGATTACATAATCGTCCAACTACACAAGCAATTGGAAAGATCCGAATGTGTCAATTCCTCGTCGTTCTCAGGAATTAGGACTGTCTTACGGCACATTATGGCGTATTTTGAATTCGGATCTACACCTACATCCATATAGAGTCCAGCTCACAGAACAACTGAAGCCAGGTGACCATTGACAACGTCGTAGATACGTCGAATCGGTGCTTGAACAACAGGCGGTGGACGGCGACTTTTCGCACAAAATTTTCTTCAACGACGAAGCACATTTCTCACTCTGTGGGTATGTTAATAAGCAAAATTGTGGTATTTTGGGTTCTGAGAATCTTCAAGTAATTGACGAGAGGCCATTACATCCACAAAAAGTCACTGTTTGGGTCGCTCTTTGGTCCGGAGGTGTGATTGGACCTTACTTCTTCGAAAACGACGATGGAACGACTGTCACCGCCAATTCGGAGCGTTATGGTCATATGATATCCGACTTTTTTTCCCTGCTATTGAAGAATACGACTTGGAGAATATGTGGTTTCAACAAGACGGTGCCACATGCAACACAACTCGAGCGAATATGGCTTTATTGCCAGAGACATTTCCTGGCCGCGTAATTTCTCGTCGTGGCGATATCAACTGGCCACCAAGACCATGCGATTTGAAATAGCTGGACTTTTTTTGTGGGGCTACGTGAAAGACCGTGTTTATGCAGATAACCCTTTAACTCTTAAGCACTTGAAAACTAACATTCGTCAAGTTATGGCTGAGATACCGCACAATATGTGTCAAAAAGTGGTCGAAAAATACCTCAAAAGAATCGATGCTTGCAATTCGTGTGGTGGTCATTTAAATGATGTAGTGTTTCACACATAATGTCAACGTTCAAAATTTATAATAAAAAAGAAATATCATGAAAAAAAATATTCGATATGTGTCTTATTTACGTTTACTTTTGAAGACAAGAGCAAGTTCGTACGTAATTTTAGCTGCATCATTAAATTAAATTATTTCTTTTTTAATTCAGAATTTATTCTATGGAAAATTACTGTTAATTAAAATTAAAATTACAAAGAAAATATTTTTTAAGTTGCATATCATTAAAATCGCAGATTAAATTCGTATTCATTAAAAATTTATTAAATTATGCTTAAAATGTATAACTTTATTTAATCATTAAAACTGCCAATCTTGCGGATGACAGCTTTTTCCATTGCTGTATAATATTTCTTGCAGTTGTAATTGGGAGAAAATTTAATGATAAAAAAATAACATTCATTACTTTATATAACATTTCAAAAAAAAGACCCTGTATTACTTATTGCACTTGCTGGGTTGTAGCACTCTTCTGTGTGTTAAAATTTGGTTCACAATGCAATTTGATATCGAAACATGACAGTGTCGTACAATGCAATGGTTTTTAATTATATTCATTGTAATTGATATGTAGGATTCGAGAATCCTTTGAGTTTGCAGATTGATCTTTTGCCATTGGAGATTGAGCAACGATGCAACTGTGCGCTACTGTTTGTTTTCTCCCGAATTCTGCCAATGATGTCGACGACGTTAAATTTAGTGTTATCGGTAACATCGCTCAAATTCAACTTCATTCAGATTTAAATATAATATTAATTCTCGAATGCATTGCACCCATGGAAATCACAGCGACAAGCCGGGTTCAGTGTGCTTAGGTTTACTGAAAAATAGTTACACCGTTAACGAAATAGGTGTAAAATGAGCATAGAGCTTTCGATATTTCTTTACAAAGTATGCATATTTTCGACAATCACTTAGAACGTCCTTTAAGCCGTTTAGGCTGTACATTCTATCTACAGACAAACACACAGACAAACGGAATTCTGGACCGTGTTTTTTTCAAATGCAAAACTTTGCTCCAGAGTACATCTATCACCAGTGACAATACCTTACGGATCCATATTTTTTTTAAATTAAATTTTGATTAATAACTACATACATACCTATTTCGCCAAAGGATTTGTTCTGTTTTTTGTCTTATTTAAGCTTTGTAGGGAGCGGGTCAAAGTTCTGGTTTAAAATACTGCTTTTCAAAATTCTGCTTTTCAAAATTCGTCTTTTTTTCACTTTTTCGGCCTTTCAAAATTCTGCTTCTCAAAATTCTGCCTTCAACAAAAATGAGAAAAATTCTGCTTATTTTTTTTTAAATTTAATTCACTTTTTAATTGCGATATAGGTACTATTATGGGGCGCAAGTTTTGTATTTGGAAAAAAAATCGAACTCGAGATCTTAATCAAACTTGACATTAAGATGATAGAGAATACCAAATAAGTCGGTCCCACAATTCCGTCTGTCTATCTGTCTGTAGAACGATTTACAACCTAAACGGATGTAAGTTGGTAATTAGACGTTTTAGATGATTGTCTTAAATATATTTTTGGATAGTTGTTTAAGCACCAATAAATAACGGTATATTTGCCATGCAAATATTTTTACCATCTTTATTATTTCGAAAACGGCTCTAACGATTTTGATACAAAAAGTATGTGTACTACTTTAGGTATGGTCTACATTTTGGGTTTTGTTGTTAACGCCCTGCCATACAAGCATTTTTTTTGATATTCGACTTTCTCATAAACGGCTTAACGGTTTTTGATCAATTTTTTTATTCTGGAGGTTTTCGAATTATAAATAATACTGCATTTCAAAATTTTCAAAAACTGTTTTTTTAAATTTTTGAAAAAAAATATTTTTTTTTTTTGAAAATACAATACGATTTTTTCTAAAATTTTGTTTTTAAGTTATATCATTAAATATTTAAAATTCTCATACCAATTATTTTTTTGAAAAAATTTAAGAAGTTTCTTATATAGAAAATTAAGTAAAAAACAACTTAACTTAAGTATGAAAAAAAAAATTACGGGAAAAAACTCTTAGAGCCGATTTTTCAATATCCAGATAAATATGCCAGAGGAATAAACTAACTTGTCTTTTAAACAACTGTGTAACAACATCGAATTTTTCAATCAAGAAAAAACAATCTACAGAATAATTTAATTTGAACGTCAAACTTTTCATAGAAATTAATTTTTCGAAGCAATCATTTTTCAAAATGTGTTTGACATCGAAAATAGCTATTTATTTTATTACTCAGAATAACTCTTTCCATAGATAATAAAAATATCCCTAGATTAAGTTGTATCTGACTGTTAAAAAACTGGAGAACTTTACTACTTTACTGTGTATTGAAAAATTCGCCTTAAGAAAATAAGAGTAGGTATATATTCTGCCTATCAACACTCTGCAAATAATAAAGAAAACAAAGGTTTGGAAAATGTTTGAAGCGTGCGTTTTTTAACATTTTCCAAACCTTTGTTTTCTTTATTATTTGCAGAGTTTTAAAAGCAGAATTTTTAAAGCCGAATTTTAAAAGCAGAATTTTGTTAAAAGAAGTTGGCCCCAACTTTGCTTTGTAACCATCATCGGAGTCCATAAATTGCGTTTGACGTTCACGCAGTATCTATTTGGTCTCTTTAGTTCAGTTTTAAACCGAAATAATATATCAAAATCGATTTACAATATTGGTCATTAATCAAATCAATTAAACAAAAAACTTAAGTTTAAAGGGGTACATGAACATTAATTGGAGTTAAGTTGAACGGAATTAATTACAAAAAAAGAACCACCACAAGTAAAACAGTTGCGATAAAAAAATCCTCCATTTTTTCCAGGAGACAAACTATTATGAAAATATTCCCACAACCACATAGATACAACTTCCGCCCATAGATATATATCTATACCTTGTACCTGCATACATACCTATATTTAAAACTTCCTTTTCCTTGTGAGTTGATTAAAATAAAATTACCCTCTAGGGAGCTTTATTCGATAAATTAATTAATTCAACTAACTTCGTCATTAAACAAAACTCTTAACTCATTCGTTATTTCAACCACCACTAACCTACCGTGTCCCTTTGGTAATAATATGTATATCTTTTCAAATATTTCCATTGTTTCAAACAGGGCTGTCGCTTCTAAAAAAAATTATATTTTGAAGATATTTATATGAAAATCTTGTAAGACGGATTCTAAATTTAGAGACTTTTCGAAAGTGAACATAATCCATTTTTGTAATTATTGTTTTTTGATAATGATAATGCGATCTTACGATCTGTTCTGATCTGATCTTGCGTATAGCACTTCATTTCTTTTTGTTTGGTAATTGGGACAGTTATTTATGACAGCTGTCAAATTTCAGAGCTGCCACTTTCACAAAAAAGACTCAAAATAACAAAGACAGTGCTATTTTATTGAGACCATCACAGAGATTCTGCTATTTCGGCGAGTGAAGTCAGATAACTCGCCTTACTCGCCGACTCATCTCACTTTCCGCCAAGAAGTGATTCAGCTATTTAAGTGAAATGAGTATGGTCGAATTTAGTTTCGAACACCTAAATGTCTTGAAGCAACAACAAAATGTAGGTAGCTACAATGCTACATACATACATAAGCAAAGAAAATGTAAACAAACATATCAAAACAAGAAAATGTTCAATAAATCCAATCCAAAAGAAGTAGGTATATATATAAAGTGTGTTCAATGAGGCTGCTCGGAACAGATAAGAACACTTTAAGACAAATTTTCTAAGCTGTTCTGGTTTGGTGTTCAATGATTCTGCTTGGAAAGGTTTGGAACACTTTAGAACAGGATTTTCTGCACTTGCTTTTTAGGGAGAACAGGTTAGAACAGATTTGTGAGAACTGTCAAAACCAATTATTGTTGTTAAAAAAAACATTACGGTGTTAGATTTAATTTATACATCATTTTCCGTGTCGGAATCATCTCAATTTCATGAAAAATATTTGTTTAAATGAATTCAACTCCATTTCAGATTATTTTTAAGAATGTTTCTATTCAATTTTTGTATGCTCACATACTTGCTTTTTAAAGCACTTTTTATATTTTTGAGTTTGAATGACCAACAACAACTTGAGTGTGCTACCACCAAGTTTTTCTCATATTATTTTTGGCTGGAATTATAGCTATTTCACGACTTGCCAAGGTTGCATGTAAAATTAAACAAACTTGAATTTTAGGTAAACAGCAATAATTTTTTATATGTACTAAGTTGTTCTATCTTGTTCAGAAGTTTCTCACGAATCTGCTCTGGTCTGTCCTGTTCTGTTCTATTCTGTTCTAGCTTTTTCGTCACTGAACAATCTTTATATTAAATACAAATCCCGCCGTATGCTGAAGCCTAAAGGGATACGTTCTGATTTCATCGAAAGTATAATCTCAGATATTCTAAAACAAGCTTTTGAAATTGAGGATTCTCGATTTCAGTATTCAGAATTTTGGATATCTATTACATTGATTTAGAACCCAGATCGACTAAAATTAATCCAAAGCAAATTGTAGACTTTTGGCCTTTGAAATTTTGAGTTACAGTTTGAAGACTATACATATTTACATCAAGCAAAAATTACGAATTCGTAGTGAACAATTTAGTAGTAGATCAATACTTTCCATGTGTAGTAAATCGACAGCCATGTTTGTTTGAGTTTGAGGTTTTTTTTTGGGAAAAGAACAATTCACATCTCGTTTTGTGACAAAAACCCTTCATGGAGTATTTTGAACGAAAACTTTTTAAGTATTGTTTTAGTGCTGTTTTTCGGTTTTCCTATATATTATTCAATTCAGAATTCCCTCTTCCCATGACATTCCATTCCCTTCAGCTTACTACTATGTTTACTGTTTATCCATAGGTATGTATGTACTTATATAATGTTTACGGATCCGCTTATTGCAAAAATCTCCCCATTAGCGGTTAAGCTTAATGACATTTGAAAAGTTTTTGACGTACACAATTGTAATTAACGATGAACAATGTGTGTGTTTGAATGAATTTACAAGCAGAAATATCATTTTCCCCTTTATGAACATTTTTAGTATGAAATGGCATAGCATGAAAACAATTATTTTTGTCAGACTAGGTTCTGTATGATTATCCTGCTGCACCATGAAAGTCGGAAATCCTTAATCTTGTATACAAGTGCGGACTATGTGAGTGTGTGTTTTATTTGTATTGGGACTTCCTGGATGGTGTATTCTATACGGAGCCGTTATGGGTCAAAACAAAATTGCACGTTTTATAGTTGTGCCCACGGGGTGCGATATGCAAAATGGATTATTCACACCGAACAAATTATGCACACATTATATAACGTTTCGCTTAAGTGGGAACCGAGAGTGGAATATTAAAACATATAACCCTGCCTTAACCCACATTCATTCCAGACACATAATTTTCAATGGCCTGAAACTAGCATTAATGACTTGCAAATTGCATAGAGTAGCGCCGCGCCGGATAGAACACGGATACTGTACTGGAGTGAAAGAATTTTAGAGGTAGAGACTCTCTCAATTTAGGGTAAATAGGATACAAGTTTGAAAAGTTTAAATGGAAGGTTATGCTTGAGTCACTTGCTTATATATTAAGTTAAATGACAAATTTTAGATATTTAAAACCTAAGTAGGCGCATATGTTGCAATAGTTGACATAAAATGGTCTGAAAATTGCAATGGGGTGACTTAGATTTAGATTTGAGCGAAAGGGGTAATCTTCGCAAATGGGTTAACGGAAGCAATCACACTCAAGTTCTTTGAAACATGCACACGTGTGATGAAATAAATATTTATGCGAACCCACAAAGGACATTATAATATGAATGAAGATCTTGGGGATTCGAAAGCCACTATGTATAGAAATAAGAATCCCGGAGTCAGGAGGAGGTAGAGAGAATTGGGAAATTCATTCAGGCCCGACTTTTATTTGGGGGCCCTCAAAATAAAAACAAGCAAATCTTTTCTAACTTATCTCAAGTCTTTAGAAATGTTTCAACATATGTAACTGCAGAGCACCACACTGGGATATTCTTTAATAAATAATACCGGGATTCCTGCAGAAGATTGCAGACACAAAATGATCGGCTAGAGTTGAGGCCGTAATAACTTCTTACGAAAGTCACTAGAAGTGTTAAGTGATTTCACTTTAACCACTGAAACTCATGAAGAACTTCTGAACTAAATGAAAAAAATTGGGTGTATCCGTTTTAATGTCTTTCATATGGTGAGGGATTCTTGGAGGACCAGATGTCACTATTGCTCAGGAGCTGTCGGATTTAATACTGATTTGCAACCAATTAAATTGCATTGTATATTCACATGCAAAATTGTTGCAAATGGGAAGAGATGAAATCTCACTATCGCTTTCATCAAGCCTTTAAACTGGATTGTATATTTTGGGAGAAATCAAACAGTGAATCTAATGAAGAAGATGAAGGAGCAAAAAGTGCCGAAATGTTCGTGATTAAAAAACGCAACTTTTTTCTGTTTTGAGAAAATTTCAAGCACTATAAACGAAACTGAAAATTAAAGTGGTGATTTTAGAAAACATTTTTTTCTTAAAATAGTCGTGTTCTCGTGACTAGCAGGTACAGCAAAGTAAGAGTTTTACAAGGAAACAACAATAAGAACATACTTGCAATTGCTTTTCCTCTTCATCCGAAGTATAATATTGAGTACAATGAAGTGATTTTTTACTTGGGAGTATATGATCTATAAGGCAAGTTATGCATTTGTAAAAAAAAATTGTTCTAACAATCAAACATGACATTGCGATCATAGAGAATGCCAAAAAAGTAGGTCCCCCAATTCCGTCTGTCTGTCTGGCCTCGAGGCTGCAACCTATACGATTGAATAGCTTTGCTTCAAACTTGGTAGATATTGTATTTTCCGTAATATGCCCACACGTTTTTTTCATATTTTTTAAGATGAAAAAAACATTTTTTTGGGCCAAAAACGAAAATCTAATTTTTCTCAAAAACGGCTCCTACGATTTTATAAAAAATATAAAAAAAAATCAGATCTTAAACGAAGGGAGAAAGTACGCTTGGGTAATTTTTTTTTTTGGAACAAAATAGTTATTTTATGTACCAGTAGAACCATTTTTTCGTTTTCGATTTTCTGCTAAACAGTTAATTTGATTTTTTTAAATACTTTGCAAAGAATCTCGTAGAAAGTTAACAATATTGTAAGCCGAATTTTTTTAGAAATTGAAGTAAAAAAATGTATTTATTTGAAAACTCAAAATTTCGAAAAACGACTTAACGGATTTGTGCGAAACTTAATATTTGTTAGTTTTTTGACATTATCTTGAACAGTTAAAAAAACGATTATTTAATATCTACAAAATGGGGCTTCCAGTTTTTTTTTCTAAAAATATTTTTAAAATTTTATACATACAAAATTGATTTTTCGAAAAACGGTTACAAGGATTTTTTAATTTTTTTATATATTCTTTTCTATCCAGGAATTCAAATGGCATCCTTGTTTTCTCGCAAACTATAAGGACTAAGCAATATAAAAGCATTTAATTAAGTCTATTATCCATTTATTTCCACCTTATTATTATTCCCTTTTTACGTACTTTTGCGTACGTCACTGAATACTAAATATAATGCAGTCTATATAAATCTCTATCTCTACTAATATATAAAAGTGTAATTTTGTTTCGAAGTGAGTTGGTCTGTATATGACAGATAAATTGACGACTTACCATTTGACACGCAATAAAAATGATTGTATCTTCTTCTGTTGTCCTTTGGGCAAATTATAGGCTATTAAATTTAATATATAAGTTATGTTTTATATGTTTAATACACAAATATTTGCACTTACCTCTTAAATTTATACTGATTTTAAAATATAATTTCCAAATTTATATTTCGTTTTGTTTACGTTTTGCTGTTTCCATGGATTTTATATCCAATTTGGTTTTTGTTTCGTTTACATCTGCAGTTGTTATGGATTTTATTTCCAAACTAGCAGAAAGTCCCCGGTGTTGCCCGGGTACCCGAGGCAAAAGTATTTTAATGCAATATCTTCCAAATGAATTAAAAAATTAAGAAACTAAATTTGTAAGAAAAAGGATTTCTCATTTAATTTGTCGTTTATTTAGCCAGGATTAGCTTTCTTATTAAATTTAACAAAGAAGATTTATTATTTGTATTTTTGTTTACATACGCACTATTCTTCATTTTGAGGCTCTTTTCTTTCGTTTTTTTACATGCGATTATAGTTAGTACGTCAAGTTATGCATTCTTTGAAAAAAAAAATTTGAGATAATAATCAAACATGACATTTTGATGATAGCGAAGAAGACAATGGCTGCTATTCAAGTGCGGCTTGAAAAAAATTATGCATAGTGTCGGAGAGTGTCGCATAAGTGCGGTCTTACTTTAAACCTTTAAGGACCCGAATTTTGAATTTCACGCTAATTTCGATGAAAGAAATTCGATATTAGACGATTTCCTTTTGTTGTTGTTGTTCCTGTTATTTGTGCGGGGCTTATACACATACATGAATTGACCGTCGCCAGTACTATTTTCATGAAAGCAAATGGTTGCTAAGGTTTCGCACTAAACTATCATTTTTTTTCAAGTTTGCAAGGAAAATTTATTTTCGTGTGTAAACACATACAATAGCGAAATCTTGTATTTTCACAGTTACAGGCGCCGCTGAATTCATTCAATATTCCTTGTATTTCAGCGTAAGGTCGGGTGTGCTTGGCACCATGTAAGAAATTAATAGTTTGTTGAGAATATTAAAATTAGCCTATTAATCGGGCTTACATCTGCAAGGATTCCCCAGCGCCAGTGGTTACTTTTGCGAACGTAAAAACTAGGATAAAAAGATAGGATTTTACACTTAACTGCCATCTTTTTCATTGGCACATGTTAACTTTACAAAGAAAATCAAGTTTGATGTGTAAACTTTCAGAGTCCCGAAATTTTTACTTTCACAAGTAGGTAGGTACTGTTTTGTGGGCTTAGCACACTTCACCCTACAAACAGCTAAGTTTTGCAAAAAAATATTTAACCTCAAGCCACTTGCAAACCACATTTCGAAAGCAAAAGAATTTTGTAAATTGTAGGTGTGGTTTCCAAGTTTAGCCTTAGCAAACAAACTGATAAAGATGCATTTCACTTTATGAGAATAAAATTATTAAAATCAAATCTGTGGAGCGGTTTCTAGGAATAAAGCATATTGTGTATACTTATAATTTGAAACAAAAATAATGAGCTGTTTTGAAAATATTAAATTATTAAAAAATGAGGTATAAAATATGCTTTTAAAAATACGACCAAATATCTATTAGGTAATTAAAAATATTGGTATGCAAAACAAGTTGATGTACCTAAACCTATATAATATATATAAAAGTTGGATAGAACGAAAGAATCAATTTGTTTTCCAACCATATAATAGTTCATACGGAAAAAATACTCTGATTTTCTTAAATCAAAATCGTTAGAACCATTTTCGAGAAAAATGAGCTTTAACATAATGGCAGTTTCACCAAAAAAAAAACTCTATACCAAGTTTGAAGGAATTCGGCCCACCCATTTGGATTGTAAGTGGCTATACTAACATACAGACGAACAGAATTTCACTATCATCGTAACGTTATGTTTGATTGCTATGGCAAATTTTTTTTTCGACGAATGCAAGACTTGCCTTAAATTGTATTTACAAGTAGAAAGCGAAGAGCCACAAAATGAAGAATAGTTCATTTGTTTAAAAAATAAGAAAACTAATCCTGTAGACATCTTCTATAACTCAGGTGATAACTTTTCCTCACTTACAGCCTGTGGAAAAAAAATGGGTTTATGTTATTATGTTATGTTATTATTTCCAAGGGAAGGAAATAAATTGAAGTGTCATTTTGACATCTTACAACAAAAACAAATTTTTTTTTTGTTTCTCGACTATTATTATCGATTCGAGAGTTACAGAACATGGATATTGAACGACAAAGTAAATAATAAATCTTTTTTTTTTACAAATTTGTTTTCTTTATTTTTCATTTCATTTGGAAGATATTGCCTCGGGTCCGGGCAACGCCGGGGACTTTCTGCTAATATATATATATATATAGCCAGCTAGTTTTAACATAAAATTATACATCGAAGTATGTGCGTGTGAATGCACCAACGAACTTCTTCGTCGACATGATAGATCGATGCCGCGTGTGAAAGCGGTAATTGGCAGTAAAGAATAGGCATGTTCATTCCTTACTGGAAATTGTCATTATTTGAAAATTGGTGTCAGTACTGAATTTACACGATGTCAGTATAATGCCACAATTTAACGAAAATTCTGGTTGGCAGTTTTTTTTTAACAAAAAAAAAAATAATGCCTATATATTGATCAGAAACTGATCGTATTATTTTCAAATCTGCCAATGACAACCGAACACAGGTTTTTTTTCATTCAATAGTATTAATTTTGTTAGAAATTTTTGGGATAATATTAGCGAGAAAAGTTCTTGAAAGTTTTTTTTTAGAAAACAGTAGAATTTCACAGTGTTAATAAAGCACGGCAACACACCTAGACTGTTAAGTATCTAAGGTCCGGCCATTAAGTCTACAATTATACAAACACCATATAAAATAGGTACATATGTAACTAAATAATAAATATCATGCAAAATTTACCGTGTCCAATACAATATCCATTAGAAGCAAACATCTGCAAAAAAAAAAGATATCCTTGCAAGTATGAACCAAAAACCATGAAATCAAGAAATCTGTCACCTAGGAACATTAAACTTTTGATTTTTCTATGCTCCCCCTATTGTGTGGCAAGAAGGCGGCACGGCGCGACGGACGGGTGGAAGTAGAGGATAATATGACTCCCTATCCACATTTTTTTGTGTTTATTACACACAGGATAAGTACAACAGAGGATAAGTGCATGTGTGTGCTGATGACGTGAAAACTTTTATTTTATAAAAGAGAAAAACCAATTTTTTGTATAGATCTCTTAAGCCATCATTCAAGGGTAAAGCGCGCAGTAACTTTATATGTGTGTATGTACGTATTTAAAAAAAAACAAATGATACATTTTTTTCTTGTTGTTCTTTGCTTCCTTTACAGATGAATGCCTGAGTCATAAATCTCTTTTGTCTCCCAGTTTTTGGGCACATTGTATACACATGCACTACATAAAAGGCAATCGTCAAGGACATGTATGCTGCTAGAAGGATTGTGTTTTTTTTTTGTTGGGGTGTATTGCGGCAACAACCAATCGCTCTTCTTATTTCCACTTCAGAAAGGTAAGGGCAAATTGCGCCGTTCGTAGAAAAAATCGAACTGTCATGAAGAAAAAAAAGGTGAAAGCTGAAAGCTGAAAAGCATTTGGGTAATTCTTGCTGTCAACAGTACCTACTTTTTCAATAAGTATTTGCATCAAACAGGGTTGACAGTTCAATACTGCGATAACCCTAGATTTTTTTTATAAATAAACGAAAGGTATTGTTTTAGAAATTTAAACTAATAAATAAATAAACTGCCGCCCGCATATTTTGTCTCGTCTTGAAAATGTCATGAAAACATGTCTCTACAAGTTTTGAATACAATATGTTCAAAATGGCGGCATTCAGCATCATTGCACTGATTCGTACTGAGTTTTAATCCTTTGGTAATTTTCGCCTTAACCCTTCTCCCAGTATAGGAGGGTATACTTAATACTTTTATACTCTCCTTAGCTCAACAGGAAAAAAAATCACGGGTGCTTAATGTTAAACCTTAGAGTTACGACTCGAACGGCCAACTTTTGCCGCAATTTAGTCATAAAATAAAAAAAGCTATAATAACTTTGCTGCACTTAGCCAAATTATGGCTAATATTCTAGTACATTTATCATTGTCACCAGTTTACAATTTATGCCGGATTTACATGAATGTTAAAATAATGGAAGAATGCGCGAGTTCAATATATGGCAGATTTCAATGTTGGCATTATTTTGCCAACATTTATTGGCAAGGATAGACTGCCATAAATGAACCAAAATAACGGGATGTTTCAAAATTGTTAAGAAAAAAACCTTAACACACAAGACTAGAAATAAAAATGAAATCCAGAACTAGGTAAGGGGAATTCATGATCTTAGAAGATCAGGAGGAAGAAGAACACAAGCGTTCCCTAGTTATGTCACGGAAACCTAGAACGCATTATGTCCAACCCGGTACTGTTTTTGGAAGGAGGAATTTTTTTCAAAACTCTGCGGGTACAGCTCCAACACAACGAACCGAAGTTGTTCAAAAAATGTGTGTGGATGTCAGCCGATGATTTCGATTTCTGACCGAAAAAAATCCCCAATTGTCAAGAAACAAAACAAAAATATACGAGAAGCCACATCAGTGGCAGATTGTCTCATATTCACAAGAACAGATATCCCGTAAGTTTTGCTCGGCCTCCACTCTATACCATTTTAACCAACAGCCTGTGATCTTCGTTTGTACACTTTTTTTCAGTTAATCGCTTCCGAACGAACATTCTTTTCTCTATTTTCTTTTGGATCCATTTTCAATGTCCTAAATTTGCCAATAAAGAATGTGCAAGTTAATTTTTGTTTGGCTCCAGTAGATAGAGTGCTTAGTCCGGTATTACACAGGGCGCGTTTACCCCTGCCTGAATGAAGTGCGAAAGAGAAAGAAAGAGCGAATTGATGAAACAGAAATAAATCAATCTGAATACGCGCGGGTAGGATTTTCCTTGCGTGTTTTTGACGTTTCTTTTTCTACTCTTTCTTTCTTTTTCGGATTTGCTTAATTTAATTTTCGCTGTATATGAATGAACACCGATCCAAATGGCTGACAAATTTAAATGTAGCAAAGAAAAAACTTCTAAGCTTATTTTATATTACCAAATGAACACTATTCTCTGCAATCCTTTTCTTTGTCATCCGGAATACCTATTATAAATAACTTTTCCTCCATTTTTCTTTTTAAAATTATTTTTTGTTCAATATCTGCACTGGGCAAAGAAGATAAAATGAAAGATTGCTGTCAAATAAACGCGCAGTACTGAAAATGAGAAAAAGGATTCGTATAATAACAGGCGCCTTACCGAATAGAAGTTTAAAAGAAAACATGAATCAAAGAAAACAAGATTACGACACTTCTTTGTTTTTCATATTTTATTGACGTCATATGTGAAACAAAATCTGCAAATTGTTGTTGTTTGTGGATTAATGCATTTTGTTTCAAATATGACGTTAATAAAATAACTAAAACAAAGAAGTGTCATAATCTTGTTTTTTGATTCATGTTTTCTTTTAAACTTCTATTCGGTAACGCGCTTGTTATTATACGAATCCTTTTTCTCATTTTAAGTACTGGGCGTTTATTTGACAGCTATCTTTCATTTTATCTTCTTTGCCCACTGCAGATATTTATTGTTGTCAATCGGTCGGTCATTTGAAATGTCACTAATGGGTCAATGTGTTGAGATGTAGAGAATTCTTGAAAATAAAAGAAATAAGAAACTGCTTTTTTAGAAGAGTGACGTTGTAGTTCACATGTCAAAATAAGCACAAGGACAGTTTATGGAAATGTACAATATATTATGGATATATTGGAAATTTTCTTATAATAAATGGCGAAGGTCTGTCAAAAAGTATGTTTGTATGTGTTAAGAAATTATTATAGTAAAACGCTGAATTCCTATTGTTATCACATACATAGGGATTCGACTTCTGGCTTCCGTCAAGAACAGACGGGGTTTTACTCCCTCGTCTCATTAGCAAAAAAGTAACTGTGTTTTATAATTTAATTCTTGCTATAGCAGTAAAAAGTAACAAAAATTGTTTAAACTATCATAAGTAACAAAATAAGAGTGAACTGAAGAAGAGTGCTGAAATCATTAAACAAATATAAGGGGTCCATTACGTCCTGATAAAAGCCGAAGCAGAAGTCAATCCGTAACTGTCATGTTTCACACAATCATCACTCCTTGACCACACATCATCCACGTATGGATAATGCTGTACGATAACGGAAGCATCCTCAGGATGCACATCGACTGCACATATCAGTCCCTAATTTGGCCAGTCAGAGGATTGGCATAAGCGAGCACATTTTCACACATTTTACACTAATGGAGGATGCTGTACAGTAACAAAGAATCCCTAGGATCTGCGCATTAGCCGCCCATAACCGACAAACGGAATTACCCGTTAATCAACTACTGTTCATAACAGTTACCTAGAAGCACATGGAAGCAAGCGTCAGAGGAGCAAACAGTTTCAACATTCCACATATTAAGCAGAAAGGACTCCTCCTCATCAACTTACTCTACAATTCTATTATGTTTTTGTGTCATTCAATAGTGTAAAAAAAAAAGATCGTGCTAAGTTAAAAATAAATTTCATATAAAATCATAACCTTTTAAAAGTTAATTTCTTAACTAGTTTTCCCATATAAGTACAAAATCACATGTCTTATATAAAGTATATAGTGCGTTTACAATCTCGCTCATTTATACGTTAAGTGTATATATGTTCATGTATTAACGATGTAGAGTTCTCGCTCTATCTTAATGAAATGTTAAGCATAAGTGTTTGTATATATATATACATTTATTTTAGGTTAGTTTTAGGTGGCACGACGCCACAAGTTACCGATGCACTGTCTCTGTGAAAGAGCAGTTCCACTACTTACTTATAAACATTAGATGACAACACGTCACAAGTTTCTGATACACTGCTCGTGAGCAAAGCAGTTCAACTATACAAAATTACAACGACCAAGAGGTGAGCAACTAAATTTTAGACAAAGCAGGCAATATTTAATAGCCGCAGTATAATATCCTAAAGCAATCGAGAAACACACACCTTTGTAAAACTATTTTATAAAAGACTCAATAAAGAAAATCAAATCAAATCACATACGTATATATATACATAAATTAACAAATGTTTTGGTCCTAACTTGGTGCTATTCAACGCTTATTAATGAGGAGGTTATGAAATATAAGAAAAAAATCAAATATAAAAATTATCTTAATTAAAGTAGTAGCAAGCAAGCATTTGCGACCCAGCTGATCATTTAATTTTGCTTTCTACTTTTGAAAAAAAAAGAAGTAAAGAAAGAAAACAAGTAGAAAATATCGTTGAACGTTGAAGCTCGTTGTTTCGGAACTGTAAGTGGTAGAGCAGCATTGTAGTTATGATTAATTGTTCTTTCTTTGTTGTTTTCGCTGCTTACATTTTTTTTCAATGTTTATTTTATAGTCTTTTCTTAACAAAAAAAAGAACAGGAAAACCGAGAGGAAAGAGTTAAATATTTATTTGTGTTTGTTGTTGGTTTTGTATTTTGTTTGTTTTCTTAAAGCTTTTGATATTAAAAAACTTTTTCAATGTTTTGATTTTATGTTCACTTTTTTGTTTGTTTTTTTTTTGTTTTAAATTGAAGTGAATGAGTGTGGAAAAGGCCGTGGGTTTTCAAATGAACATGTTTTTAACATTTGGAAATAATACCATTGCAATAAATGTTAACACATATTTCTCAGAAAAATTAAATGAAAAAAAAAGTGCTAAAGAAAAAAAAAATATCATGTCATTTATTTCGCCTTAAGTTTAAAACAATAATGCCTTTTGTTGGTAAAAATAGCAGTTACGAAAGGAAATAGAAAGTACGAACATAGTACCTATACGAATTTTTTCTAGGAAGTTCAAACTTGCAATAATTTCGAGTTGATATAATTAGTTTTCAGTGGTGCAGGGTGTTTTGTTTTTATTTGCAGTTAGTACTGAAAATTGATTGTCTTCGATTAAATGTGATCCGAGAGAGAGTCTTTTTCAAGTACTTCTGGCCTTATTTCCAAGATTATAGGTATGAATAATCTTAGATTTCAATGCTTCGATTTCTTTTATTTTGGGGCGGTAAGCTTCCGCCCTTACGTATTCCTAAAGAAAGTAATCAAGATGTGTCAAACTCAAAGGTATGGAGAGCAGTTCATAAGTCTATTACTCAAAATTAAGCCAATGTTTTCTGCGAAAAGTTGATTGTTTCGTCTGCTGTACCTGTAAAGTCGCCCAACATTTATAACATTTAATCATCAAGGAAAGAAGAAGTCATTAATCATGGATCTTTAGCGAAAATAGTTAACAGCAACTATAACACCATGATTAGTCTGGTATCTGATATTTCACGGAGAATTCTTTTCAAGGCTAAAATCAATGGAAAATAAATAGAGTTGACTGGTGATGCGTATCGGTTGGATTTTGACATTTCATTTGCTACTTCTTGTTTTCAAAATTGATTTATTAAGTCTTGTAGATATGTGAATGAATAAACACCAACTTGAATTCGATGACAAGTATAAGATAATATGAATAAAAGTAGTGAAACTACGGGCTTCATGTAATAATGGAAATATCACAGAATGGCTGTTTAAATTAAAATAAGTAAAATACTAATCTTAATCTCATGTAATACTAATCTTAATCTCATTTTCAAAAAAAAAAAATAGTTTAATAACTCCATCTGTCAACAGGCTACACGAAACTCCGAGAATGCGGACGTTTCGAAAATCACATAAAGGTTATACGATCCGTGTGAATAAATAAACACTATTCACCCGTTGACCCACATTCTATTTAGCATACAAATATAAAGGGTTATCCATTTTGCGGCTTCAAAAGTATAGGGCTGGACATCTTCGACACCTGTCAAACTAAGTTGTTAAACCAATTTTTTTTCAGTTGAAAGTCTGACATTTACGAAAATAGATCGCTTAACTATAGCACAATGCATAAAAATTGTTAAAACCTACTACAAAAATGGTGATTCTGCCACAGCCACATATCGTGCTTTAAGAGGAGATTATGGTTTACAAATTCGTCCAATTACACAAGCAATTGCCAAAATTGTGAAGAAATTTAGAGAGACTGGATTGGGTACAGATATTGTAAGGCCTGTGCATCATCGTTTCGCTCGTACCAATGAAAATATCGCTGCTGTAAATGAAAGTGTTGCCAAAGACCCGAATGTGTCGATTCCTCGTCGTTCTAAGGAATTAGGAGTGTCTTACGACACATTATGGCGTATTTTGCATTTGGATCTACCCCTAGATCCACATAAAGTCCAGCTCACACAACAACTGAAGCCAGCTGACCATTCACAGCGTCGTAGATTCGTCGAATGGGTACTTGAACAACAGGCAGTTTCGGCGATTTTTCGACGAAGCACATTTCTCACTCGGTGCGTTAATAAACCAAATTGTCGTATTTGGGGTTCTGAGAGACCTCAAGTAATTGAAGAGAGGCCACTACATCCACAAAAATTCACTGTTTGGGGCGCTCTTTGGTCCGGAGGTGTGATTGGACCTTACTTCTTCGAAAACGACGATGGAACGACTGTCACCGTCAAAGGAGCGTTATGGTCATATGATAACCGACATTTTTTTTGCCTGCTATTGAAGAATACGACTTGGAGAATATGTGGTTTCAACAAGATGGTGCCACATGCAACACAACTCGAGCGAATATGGCTTTATTGCAAGAGACATTTCCTGGCCGTGTAATTTCTCGTCGTTAGATATCAACTGGCCACCAAGATCATGCGATTTGACACCGCTGGAATTTGCACGGTCTCGCGTAAGACCGTGTTTATACAGATAAACCTTTAACTCTTGAGCACTTGAAAACCAACATTCGTCAAGTTATGGCTAAGATACCGCCCAATATGTGTCAAAAATTGGTCGAAAATTACCTCAAAAGAATCGATGCTAGCAACAATTCGCGTGGTGGTCATTTAAATGGTGTAATGATCCACACATAATGTCAACGTTCAAACTCTATAATAAAGAAGAAATATCATGAAAAAAAAATATTTTATATGTGTGTTATTTACGTTTACTTTTGAAACCGCAAAATGGATAACCCATTACAACTTACTCGAGTGACAACGTATTTCATTCAACTATTCACTGTTTAAACCCTGGGCACCACTTTGCAAAATTGAAGTAAATCTGACAATGTAGTTTAGTTGATTTTTTTAGTGGTACAGCATTTTTAAGTCACTGATTTTGCAGCTAACCTGAGTTTCAACGATAGGTCAAGTTTATATTTTACTTCTATCATAAACGTCAATCTTGATGCACCCTAGAACCTAACATTGGCGTCTGGCTCCCGTCGCAGACGGACGTGTTTTTCCGTCTGGAAAAGTAATTAAAAAAAAAAAAACAAAAAAAAAAAAAAGATTAATAGTTTAATTTACTAAATATTAAAAGTGTGTTATAGTAACATAAATAAATTGCAATTGTGCAATAGTTACTGAATTTGAATGCTGTACAAGTCGACAACACCAGGGAAATTGAAATTTGGAGAGGGAGTCAAACGAACGACATCCACGTGTATAGAAGCCATCCGAATTCCACCTACTCCCAGTTTTCTTGGTAATGCACATGGACAAAGCATAAGTACAGGGACGCCGTATCGTCCCAGAAACTAGAAGCATCGCAAGGATCGCTTATGTCGCAGCCCGCAATGGACAGAAGCTGCATAATTCCGTTATACGCCGTAACGGAATCGATAATGGGAGACAACAGTTCTGGTCACCTCATCACCCAATAATCAGTACTCAGCTCTCGCTCTAACAAACGAAAGATAAGACGTGCATACGTTTATGTATCCCAAACCGCAATTGCCCACATTCGTGTTTCAAAAAAGAGACGAGATGACTGTTTTCTCAGTATCGTACCTAGTTTTAAGTTAGTATAAGTTAGAATAAGATAGAATAAGTGTATGTAGAGACTCTCCGTCTCGTACTACTCAAATAATGCTTCAGAGCAAAAGCAGTCCAACAATAATATTCATTGTATAAATAGTCAGCCACGAGGCTTAGCTCTTACTCCATTAGAGTCAGAAAACTGTAAAGAAGGCAATACATTATAGCCACTTTTATAACAAATTAAATACTGTCAGTATTAACCACCAATGTAATATTTTATAAAAGTCTCAATAAAGTTTGAATTGAATTGAAATTGAACCTAACAACTATTAATCCCCCAAAATCGGTGAGTTAAAATTGCATAACCACTGATAAGATATTTAAATCAAATTTGTACAAGCTCTTACAAGATTTCGCTTATTATGAATTGCAAACATATTATGTCAATTTGCTGAGATGTAGAATTTTTTTGAATGAGATAAATTGTGGGATGTAGAAAAATGAACTGCTTTTTACGAAATGCGAGAGATGGTGTTGTTCAATTGTGAAAAAGATGTCAAACATAGTTTATGTTAATACCGAATTGTTTAATCAATACCTACAAATAGTGAAAATTCATTCATTAAATGCAAGATCACACCAAAAACATAATTGTTACAAAAGTAGCCATGTGATCACATTAATAAACATAGAACTTGGCGTACTTTTAGATTTCACTACTTTTCACGTCTGACTTGTTACGCAAAGGTCTTTGTATGGAGGAGAACTTGGCTACTTTTTTAAGATTTATGCTTTTGGTGTGATTTCACAACTTTTGACAAAGAATCTTTTTATCAGGAAAAGTGTTCCCAATGAAAGGAAACGTAAGTTTTTAATTTATGAATTTTGTATGTATACTACAAGTCCAACCCCTCTACCAATTTTCATAAGTTCATAAGCTCCATTGAAATGATAACAAATAATAAGAAGTGGGTGGATGAAACCCATCTGCATAACAAATGATATGATTTCAACTTTTTCTTTGTATACACCTCAAAGGTGACCGCGTCTACTAAATTTCATAATCATGCACCAATCGGAAGTGCTCTCAATATATTTAATAATAATTCTGTGAATTTTGGTGTTTGCCACGCCCACTAAATTTTAAATCTCAGTTTTAATTTTCCCCTTGTTTGAATGTCAAATCCCATGCCTGCACTTTTACATCTACCGCTGTACCAAATTTCATCATCCCACGACACGGTCAGATGTGCTCCAAATAATTTATACTAATTATATCAAAATGGGCGTGTACCACGCCTCCGGAATGGAAAATCTTAAATTTTAGAAGATTCTACGATGTCAGGAAGTGCTCCATAGTTTTGATGATCTGTCAGTGAGTGAGTCAATCAGTCAGTCAGTTAAGGGTTTTTTGCGATTTTAGCAGTCTTATATCTCGGGAACCACTAATTCTAAAGAATTGAAATTTAGTGAGTTGCCGTCTAAGCCTGGTGAGCTTTGCAAATGCTGCGAGTTTGAAATTTCTGCATTTATTGGTACTGAAGTTAGAGTTGGGGGGGGGGGGGTCTAAAGTAGCCTGAGTTTGATCCTGTAAAAAGGTTGTAGTGCCATAACTAAGTGCACATAATACTTCACTTTAAAGTTTTTGGATAGAAACTTAGGAAAATCATTTAAAAGCAATCAGAATAAATATGTATTTCTTTTTTGTCTGATAATTTCATAAATTCGGTGCCAAGAACCTTTAGACTTTTAAATTTAAAAAAAAAACACAAAAACTCGTCTACGGCTAAGAAATTATACTGATACTAATTATTAACAATTTTTGACCCTTATCTAACCCTTATTTATATAGTATATCTAAATTTTTTTTTGAATATCCCACAAATACAAAGGCCGCCACGCTGCGGAACCTATATATGTAGATATACTGGGGTATAAAACAAATGATTCGCAATAAATGAGATACAATAACTTCTCGCATTTTCATTTGTTTCCTTTCTGTTTATTTTTTTTATTATAAAAATTTCATTTCAATTGAAAACGTATAATGAGAATATTTTAATCTAAATAAAAGCATCAACACAGAATAATAAAGTATAAAAATAAAATATTTAGAGGGAAGCCGGCGGAAAAATGAATTTCTGTAAGGAAAACCGCACAAATCCATTTCATCGCAATTCGCATAAAAATTCAATCGAAATAGAATTTGCATTTCTATAATTGAAACTTTGCCCTTCCTATATTATTCTTGTCTATTCATACATAGGAATATACTATATACATCCTCTTATATAGCCGTGTCTCATGGTCGTCGTCGTCGTAGTCACACGATTCGTTGACTACGCCTGTGATACCGTATATAATTTCCGAAAAACGCTTTGATGGTTAAATTTCCACTTAAATCTTGAAATTGGATTTTACCAAAACATTTGTTGTTTTACAAAAAAAAAAAAGTCAGAAAGCAACTTTTACGATGGTGGTAGTAGAAAAATACGAAAGCAAAACGAAAACCGCAACATAAAAAATGAATTTCCAATTGAAATTTTATTATTTTCTTCTCTCATAATTTTAAATATCATCTTCCAATCTGCAAAGAGAGCTGCACATAATACACGGGTTATACAACAAGGATAATAAATAATAGAAAAATAAATATTCAAAAGTACACTGCAAGTCAATCGACTGAAGGGTTATCCTTGCACAAAAAAAAATTGTAATAAATTTCAATATGTAATCCGATGATTTTCACCCGCATTACCTTCTGTTCAGAAAACTTCATTTCGAATCCAGATCGAATACCCCATTCGGGCAGATGCTTCGCTTCGGTGTTCTGTTTCTCTTGAGACACCTAATATTCATGGAAAAATTGCATTTTGATTGAAAAAAAAAACGAATTGAGTAACGTTCTGTGGAACAGTGTTCATTTTCACGTTTGACGTAAAAAAAAGATAAAATATTAGTTGTAGGTTCTTAGGAAACATGAATTATGTCGGATTTGTAATTTAATGGTGGAAGCTTCTCGATGCTCGTAAAGTGTCAGTTGTGGATGAAATTCATGTGACAAATTTCGATTTCTCTGCACACAATTCATGGAGGAAGTAAAAATTTGATTTTTTTCATGTTTCACTTTGTCCTAGAATTGGAACTGGACAATAAAATGACAATGGATTTTGATATCGGAAAAGTATCTTACCACCATCAAGGATATAATGGAATCAGCGCTTAAGTTACGACCTCGGGTATAACCCCATCTATCTAAAGGATTCAAATCAGTTTTGGGAGCTCCTGACCAAATAACGGGCGTTTTTTTTAGACGTGTGTTCTTCAAGAAGAAATAAAACTCACATTATTTAATGTTATTGCCAAGAATTTAGTTTTTTTTTTTTTTAATAAGGATAAGGGTTTGACATTATGATTTAAGAATGATTTCGGACAAGTGGCAGCCGCAGCTATGGCTCGAATACAGCAATTGGGGCCGTATGTCAGCAATAACGCCCCGAATATTCTCTGTTCGCGCCCAAGCGTCAATCGTCTCGGGCTTATCTGCGTAGAAAAGCGACGTCACATAAAATAGTCCAGCGTTGTTAAATCGCACGATCTTGGAGGCCACGCCACAGTCCCACGACGCGAGATACCAAAAGTTTCCTTCAATAAATTGATTATTTCGTTAGCTGTATGGTATGTAGCGCAGTCTTGCTGGAACCAAAGGTCGTCCACATCAACATCCTCCAATTCGGCACGAAAAAGTCATTATTCATGCCTCTATAGTGTTCCCCATTGACTGTAACATTATGGCCTGCTTCTTTTTTGAAGAATTATGGACACAATGATTCTCATACAGCATACCAAACAGTGACTTGTTGAGGATGCAACGGCGAGCGTCTCAACAATTGCTTGTCGATTATGATCATTCCAAATACGATATTTTCTTCGATCTTTTTTCAATAAAAAGAAAACAAACAGATTATTAATCGCAGAAGAAGAGTCCTATTGATTTCTAAAATATATTGCAAACCAACTTTAACCCTAGAAAGCTATCGCTCATCAAAATGGCAGGCGTCGATCAAATATTTCCCACTCCCTTGCTTACTGTTTGACTTTAATAGGTCTTCGTCGATCTCTTCAAATTGGTCACATTTTTTTGATCCGGGTATGTCCTGAAATATTTTAATTATATTTATTTATCATTATTTAATATAAAATTGTTCTTAACAATAAAATATTGTTTAAAGATGTAAACAAAAAAACATCAGCATTACTCACATGCTTGCTTGTATACTTTTGTGCAACAGAAAATTGAAAGATACGAGTTTGCGATACTTTAACTGTAGTATTGCTGTTTAACTACATTAATGAACACAAGTAGTGATACCAAATTTCTACAGAAATATAACTGGTGTTATATTCATTAATGAACGCCATACTGGTAGTGTTGCTGTATCTTTATAATTATGAACTCAGCCATGCTCAAAAGTTTCGCAATGAGTTTATTGGTATCGGGAATAAACTTTCCCATGGGATTTTGTTGTCATTTCATATGATTTTTTTTTCAAGGGAAGCGAAATTCCTATAGGCGGTTCTTGATAGACTCAGTCCTACCAAATAAAATCCCAGTGAGCATGCAATGTCAGATTCACAGCCTGGGGTTCAATTCCGCAAGCGTGAGTTCTATCTGTGTACATAGAAAGTCATATACACATGCATATTTGCGATACCGCAAGGGTGCGATCCAGTTTTTTTTTTGACAGATAGACAAATTTATTCACCCATATTTTGATCGTGAATACTTTTTTCACAAAAATTCATTCATGCATTCGGAATTCGGCCCCTGGATCCCTTAATGGGACTAGATTTCTGGCTGAATTGTAAAAAACAAAACAGATTTTATAATTATAATTACATTATAAATTTATTTAAAATAATTTCTGGAAATAAAATTACAGCTTTGCTTAAATATTTATTTTTTTAGAGCATGAAACTTATTCAATTGAATCAAAAAGAAGAACAATTTTTTTCGTATAGATCTAGATATAAGAATAATGAATCATGTTCATGAGCAAAAAAAAATACGGCTAAGCTTTCTGTAGCAGATCAGGAACACCGAATAATACGAGTATTAGAAATATTTAAAAAATTGTAAATCTAAAATTCTAAGACATCATCTTATTTATTTCTGACACAAACCTATAGCACAGAGCTCAGGTTGCACCTTCGGTCGGTATGCCGAAGCTTGGGAGTTCAAGTAAGTTGCTCTTCAATTTTTTACTTGCGATTATAGGTAATATAAGGAAAGTTATGTATTCGTAAAAAAAATTTTGTTTTTCTAACAATCAAACATGACATTACTATCATAGAGAACACCAAGAAAGTGGGTCCCCCAATTCCGTCTGTCTGTCTGTCTGTCTGTAGAACGATCTACAGCCTAAACGGCTGAAACGATTTGGTTCAAACTTGGTACTTAGGCGTTTTAGGTGATTTTCCAAAATAGGTTTTTAAATCGTTGTTTTAGGCCTAAATATAACGGTACTTGCCATACAAATTTTTCTACCATCTTAATTATTTCAAAAACGACTGTAACGATTTTGATAAAAATTGGTGTGTGTACTAACTTGAGTATGGTCTACATTTGGACCGAAAAAAAAATTTAAATATTTTGTTTTTGACGGTACGTGCCATGCAACCATTTATAGTCGAAAATCGACTTTTTCATAAGCGGCTCAACGTATTTCGATCAAAATTTGTATACAGGATCTCCTTCAAATTCTAAATAATACTGCAAATATTTTTTTTTTGAAAATTCAATATTTTGAAAACGGGTGTGCGATTTTTTCTGAAATTTTGTTTTAAATTTATATTATTAAATGTATAAAATGTTCATACCAATTTTTTTTAGAAAAAATATAAGAATTTTTATATATAAAAAATTATGTGAAAAACGACTTTAAAAATACTTTTAGTCGTTTCTATTAAGAATCTTTTGCATATAATGTGATCGAACATAGGAGCATGCTACTACCACGGCTAGGTTCAGCAAGGGTGTGGGTTCAGCGAAAATTATATTTTTCTTATGATGATCAAAAAGGAATAATGCTACATACCTATATAAAATTATGAAATTATAAATTGATGTTTTTATACAATACCACAGGGGCGTAGCATCAGAAAATAAAAGGAGCCAGAATTTTTTTTTGTTTTGAAGAAATTATAAACCTTCTGAAGCGAAGCTAACGGTGAAAACATTTTTTTTAAATAAAAAAACAGAATTACCAAATTGGATGATAATACTGATTTTATTTTTTGGGAAACCTTTTCAAACAGGATGAAAGCACAAAGTCTTTTCAATTATATTGAACAAAGGATTGATAAAATGTACAAAAAAACAACGCTATTCCTTTGTCCCGAATGAACAAAAAACGAAAACTAACGGGGTCGCGAGTCATACAATTTCAGGATAATTTAATCGAAATAAAAGCAGACGAATTTTCTTTAAATTAAAAAAAAAGACAACCACTAATAAACTCAAAAGATACCTAGAGGAATAAATCACACTTGTCTTTTTTTGTTTCCAGATTTGCCAATTTCCTTTCTTTCAAAGCCTCCTGCTTTTCCTTCCTAGGATTAAATCTTCCTTAAACTTTCTACACCAGAACAACCACTTTTCAAAATTTCTTTTATTTCTTTATCCGTAAAAAAATTAAACTAAAATTAAACTTTCGAACTTTCTCTATTTCTATTTCTTTGTTCTCTGCCTTCCAATTCCTTTCTCAAAATAACTACTCTCGCTACTTAATTCGCTCGAAAAGAAGTGTCCGTCCGGATTGTTTAATGTGCCTTCGAACATCTTCTTTTCTACCAACCCCTTGCTTTCGGCCAATGGGGATCCGCGGAAATCGATCTCGTTATTCGAGATATATATTTAGCTATGTGGCTGAAGAGTGTCAACGTAGACGAAATCCGATGACCCTACTTACTCGCACGCATTAACCCGGCTATGCTTTGCTTTCATGAATTCGCCGACCGCTGATTTCACTGCAAGGAGCGGCGAATACGATGAACGCATCCAGCCATTTGCCACTATTTTTTACAATCTTATTTAGAGAAAATTAAAAGAAAACAGAAAGTGCCAGAAATCAAAAATTTAACTTCGAAAGAACTCATCATTTGTCCCCTCCAAATAACTAATAAAACCCCAGAAAACAAAGGAACATCGACAAGAGCAAATAGAATTAAGCAACATTTTTCGAAAGTAAAGTTGTCAGTTATTTTCCTACTGGTGATTTCATGCAAACCAAATTCGTGAGCTTTAGTCAGAATAAATTGGCGATAAGAATTTAGCGTTCCATTTTGAACGCTTCCATCTTGAAAGCCACCTGTCTATAAAAAACACTTGGTATATGACAGTTGTACTCAAGCTTTGGACTAATGTATTCCTTATAGGTTACATTTAGTTCAGAAGGGGAGACGAATTTCTTGCAGCGTTTTTGGCGACATCGAATATGGTGATCATTCCACAAAAGGTATGGTCGGTGAAGCACATACCGATAACTGAAAGTTGCCCAATTACCTCGATGTAAATTCCGCTTATAGACAACAGCGTTGATGAAGAGACTCGCCTTAGCGACAGAGGATAGCATTTAATGCATTAAATTCTACGCGGTATTTTATTACCCATTGCATTAATCTGTTTAGATCATAATTTAATGAGCTTATCATACGCAACCTTTGCAGGTCAACATCCGAAGAACAAGGAGGTGAATCTGAAAACGAATATAAAACGCTGAGCGTACTATAATCAGCAAAACAATTAATTGGATTAGAAGTTTCAAATAATATATCAATAATGAAAATTAGAAAAAGAATTGGAGACAGAACGGACCCCTGGGGCGCACCAGCAATAATTTTTTGTTTAATTTCAGACTTAAAACCATCCAAACCGACTTGACTTTTTCTTGAGACGATGCATATTTAAATTTAATTTTTCACATGAGTTGACAAGGGTATAAAAGGAGTTAGAAAGTTTGAGCACAATTTAGAAATCGATAAGCCTTTCATTTTGTTTTTCCTTTATTTCCCAAAAAAAGGGACTCCATTTCCTTTGTATTGTGTTTTTTTTCGGAAATAAGAATGTGACGATTTATCGAATGTGTATAAATGCAGCAAATTCTTGGTTTTCAATTTTAACGAAAAATAGTTAACTTAAATCGAATTTTAGTCACATACATACATAGTACATATGTTACAATCATTCTGCGAAAAATCCTTGAACTATATCGTCTAAAGCTTTTCTTTTGCAAGATTTTTCATACACGTGAAAAAGTAATTTTTATTTTTTTTTGTTCAAAATTCTTCAATACCTAACTTCAACACAAAGCCTCTTAGAAAAATGCTATCAAATACTGCACATGTACATTTATCACAAATCTAAAAATACAGCATTTGACATGAACTTAAAAGCCATATAGAGGTAAAGTTTCAAATCCAAAAGGAATTGCATGAAGCCTCTCCAAGGACATTTCGTGATCATTTAAGTTATACTTACAATTGCAGCGTCGTCGTCCGTGTCAACTCTCAACAAACTGTCACTAGTTCTAGTGCCCCATCTGTGCGTTTCGTCCTGTTTTGTTGTCAAACACATACGTACAATAATTCCCATGTTCGTGTTGATGCGAGAAAGCAATATGCTACTATGCAACATAAACACACATAAGTGTTTCAGTGTTATACAGTTTTAGTTCAGGTCAAATTCACACTTAAGTGAAAAGGACATCCTGCTCTTTGTTATTGTTGTTGATGTTATGTCTATTTTCTGCATTTGTAATTCCAAAGAAAAATGCACAACAAAGTGGCTATATCTAAGAAATTCTGTTGTTTTACCTACACTTGCATGTATGTTATGTATGTAGGTACACGGTGCATTCTTGAATCATTTATTGTATTTATCCATTTCATCATCATCATCAGGATGATGTTCATAGCCTCCGTGTCCTTATCATCGTCCTTTGCTGTCATGGCATCATTATGATTGAACATTGTCCTCCGTCTGTTCTTGAGAACATGCTAAGCTCATATAGGATGACCTACATTGCACATACAATTACTGACTATAGGTATTCTGTTTTTAAAAGAAAAAACACATAAAAACGTAGTCAGAAAGGATCAAACGAAACTCCTTATTTAATCCGTATTTCTCTAAAATAAAAAAGTTTTGTGCAGTTGAAATTTTTCATAGCATTTAGCTGCAATCTTGAGGAAAGTTTACAGAGTTTTTTGTTTTGTTGGTGAATTTTATTTATATTTGTTTTGCTTTCATATTTTTTTTATTTTCTTAAAGGGGAGTAATTTTGCCTTTGTAAAGAAAAGTTTTTTAAGTATTTGTTTGAGAGATTTTCTTGTGTATTGTGAAGCAGAATGCCTTACAGCTGATTAAGTATTTCCTTAAAGGGAACTTTAACTTTGTTTAAGTGTTTTTCGTTAAATATATTTAATATGAAAGGAGTATAAAAGAAGAAAACGTAAAAAATCACTCTTCCACCTTTATGATCTTATCAAAGTAAACGTATTTATTCTTTTAAATAATAGCGCACAATAAACGCACCTAAAATAAATGGGTTGTTTAAGGAACATAATTTATTAGTGATATTCCTGAGGGAAGTGTACTTAGGCCAGTTTTATTAAGCTGTTTAACCGTCCTTTGACGAAATATTTAGGAGGGTCCATGATTATGAATTACTGAAATTAAAAGCAAAATAAACATGACGAGTTTTAAAATGAGTTTAAAATTAATATCTAAATATTTCCAAAATCTTGAAAGGACATTTCAGACTTACCGAGAAATAGAATAGAAGAAGTCGTAACACAGCTGAAGAAGTTCAAAGAGTGTCGCGAACAAACAACTAACTGAACGGGTTCTAAAGGACATCAACCCAAACAAGAGAATAAAAATGTCCATAAACTGATTATGTGACTGCGAGTTATGAAGCTCAGAAGATCTTTTATTCTACTCGAGTTAGGACATACTATTTGTGGAGATTGTGAATCAAACGACACAACATGCAGTGAATAGTGCAGGGACAATACAAGACTTATACATCTAAATCTACCTTATACATTAACGTCATTTTAAATCAAAATAGGTTGATACTCGTAATACTGATTTGAGTGTAAATAAATAATAAAATGATCGACTGGATCGGAAGTATACTTTTGTTCGATCACATCGTAAAGACAAATTTTTTTTCTAAGAAAAACAAAGCGGGTTGCACTCCGGGAGTGCCGCCAAAAGTGAAAACTTGAGCATTGGTTAGGGAATAATTTCGCACGAATTGCTTTAACCAGTACATATAAAGAACTATCTTTTATGTGGTAAAATACAATATTTATTTAATGCGCTATCGTCTACAAACATGACAATTTATATTACATTAAAAATTTTACACTTCAGAACTATTAAAATTATTTTATATTCAAAATTTTCTCTCTCAGAAAAATCAACTTCCATATCCATAATTCCAAAAACTTTTTCACCATCATCATTAGCAGAACCATCATCGCCCATCTCTAAAACTGATATAATAGGCTTGTGGTAGCTGAAGTAAGAAACGAACAATTTTGACACAAATCTATTTAAATGTCTAATAAGACCGTATCAATAGTAGTTTTATATTTCGTTGTGCTAAGGTTGCGATCATTGGACATCGTTAAACCAAATTAAATTTAAGTTTTCATTAATTAATAAATCAATAATATTTAGTTTTACTATTTTCCGTAGATATACCTGTTTTTACTTGCGATTATAGGAAAATCACCGTTTAGGATTTTTTAAGAGATTGGTTTTTGAAAATTCAAAAAAACACAGAAACTTGTAAAAAGTGAATGAAATTTTTATTTGAATCGATAAATCGATTTCTGCCATTTACTTTTTAAAAATAATTTCACTTAAAAGTTGCCCGCGGCTACGCTTCAGGTGGTCCATTCTGAAGGTCCAATTTTGGCAAACTTTTTCACACATTTCGGCCGGAATCTCACCAATGACTGTCAATGTTGGCTTCCAAGGCAGCAATCGTGTTTGGCTTGTCCCCATAGACAATAGACTTAACATAGCCCCACAAAAAATAGTCTAACGGGGTCAAATCACATGATCTTGATGGCCAATTGACTGCGCCAAAACGTGAGATCAACTGCTCACCAAATTCGCCTCTCAATTGATGAATGGTTTCGCGTGCAGTGTGGCATGTGGCACCGTCCTGTTGGAACCACATGTCGACCGAGTTCAATTCTTGCATTTTCGGCAAAAAAAAATCTGTTATCATCGAACGGTACCTTTCTCCATTGACCGTAACCCTGCGGCCTTCATCGTCCTTGAAGAAGTGCGGCCCAATGATGCTGCCTGCCCATAAACCGCACCAAACAGTGCATTTTTCGGGATGCATTGGTAGCTGCTGAATTGCCTCTGGCTGCTCTTCACTCCAAATACGGCAATTCTGCTTATTCACGTATCCATTTAGCCAAAAATGAGCCTCGTCGCTGAAACGGACGTAGCTTGCGAAACACATTTTTCACAGAGCACGAATTTTGATAATAAATTTCAATAATTTGCAAACGTTGTTCAGGCATAAGTCTATTCATGATGAAATGGCAAACAATACTGAATCGAAATGTCAAATGTTCGTGGAATTTGTCATGTGTGATCTGTCAAAAATATAAACGTCAAAAACCAAGTAGCAAAAAAATCACCCGTTATAAGGCAATTTTTATATTCGTAAAAAAGATCAAAATTTTCTAACAATCAAACATGACACTACGATAATAGAGAACACCAAAAAAGTGGGTACCCCAATTCCGTCTGTCAGTCTGTCTGTCCTCGAGTCTGCAGCCTAAACGGTTGGGTGGATTTGCTTCAAACTTGGTACATATTGTTTTTTCAGTAATATGCCAACACGTTTGTTCATTTAAGACGACAAATAACATTAGCTCCCATAATTTTTCTTTTGGCCAAAATATATAATTTTTCTCAAAAACAATTTTTATAAAAAAAATCAGTTCATTAATGAAGGAAAAGGGTACCTTTTGATAATTTTTTTTTTGGAAAAAAATAGTTATTTTTGGTACCTCTAGTAGAACCATTTTTTTGGTTTTCGATTTTCTCGGAAACGGTTAATCTGATTTATTTGAAATTTTTTACGCAGACGCTCCTGGAATGTTTGAACACTATTGTATACCAAAATTTTTGAAAAAAAAAATTTTTGTAAATTAATTTTTTTTTTAAATTCCAAATTTCGAAAACGACTCAATTGATTTTTTCAAAACTTCGTACTTGTTGGTTTTTTGAAATTATCTTGAATAGTTAAAAATTACTATTTTTCTAAAATAAAAACCAACGAGAACCCGCATATAAATGTAAGAAAAAACCGTTAAGAAAAAAATGTTTTTCTCAGAAACGGTTCTAAGAATTCTTATAAAACTCACTTTTAAGTATGTAAATATTTCTTTTTGCGTACTTCTTAAAGCTACTTCCCATAGAACCACTTTTCATATTTTCGACTTTCTCAATATTGGATAAACCGATTAAAATTAAAATTTTTATGCAAATGCTCCCTAAAATTATTAATAAACTTCATACTCAAATTTTCAAAAGAGAGGTTTTCGATGTTTAAAAAATAAATAATTTTTTTTTTTGAAAATACGATTTTTGAATTTTATATGTATATTAATAAATAGCGTTTCAATTTTTTTTTTCTAAAAATGTTTTCAAAATTTTATACATACAAAATTAATTTATTAAAAAACCGCTCCAACGATTTGTGAATTTTTTTTTTGATATATTCTTATTTATCAATGAATTCAAACTGCATCTTTGTCTTCCCTCAAACCATAACGACTAAGCAATATATAACGACTAAGTAATATAAAAAAATATAAAGTATGTGTATTATCCATTTATTTCTACATTAGTATTATTCCCTGTTTACGAATTTTTGCGTACGTCACTGAATACTAAGTACAATATAGGCCCTCATACATTTATATAAGCATATGTGTCTTTAAAAATCACATGAATCTTAATTGCACCTAAATTATGAATTTATATGTATATAGCTACATACCCACCTACATTCTTCATTTTCATTATTATATGTATGTACATGTTTACATACTTAGGTTCTATCAATATGTATATATATGTAGATACTCTCCTAACTTACATAATTAAAATCCATAGCTTAGATTTAAACATACATTTGAAGGAAGCTACCTATGTAACTGTTCCTTGAATCATCCATTCGACAATTCATTATACCAAGAATCAAGTTAATCTTACCTACATAGGCTTTAAACCTGCATAGGATAACTACACCTAACTAACTTAACATCAATGGTTACCTACATTAAAGTTGTTAGCTCCAAGAGCAAGTTCGCACGATCCAGTCGTGCATTTTATTTTTTATCATAATACCATCACTTTCAAACAGCTGATTGATGCCATCTTTTTCTTTTCTATTCCGGATAGTATTTTTGTTTCTTTATTCATTCCATTCTGGATATTCTGGGGTGGATTCGGCTGAGGTGATTTGTGATTTTTCACATTTACGACAATCACATGTGATCAAACTATATTTTACGTCTGTGTAATGTGATCAGCAAAAATTATCCAAAACTGGGCACCACTTTGAGAGACAAGTACTAAGAGTTGACATAAATCCATAATATATGTATATGTTTGATTGTGTTTGTCTGCAAACAGTTTTATTTGTTTTTGCTTGCAGTGTTGAGTGCCCAAACGTTATAAGCGTTAAATTAAAAAAAAATTATAATTATCTCGTAATCCAAGAAAAGTTAAAATAAAAAGTAAAATCTAGTGATAAGTTCGCGAGATTAAATTATGATATTTCCATTTTTTTTCTACAAACTGCAATAATACAAATGCTTCTTAAAAGTCGTTTAATTGGAATTATTAATTTATTCTAAATGCCAATTAAGAATAAAATAAATTAAAAGTTCACATAAGTATGTGTGAGAAAAACAATGGTTTTCCCTAATTTACTTCGGTTACAAAATTAGAAACCAAATCAATTTTATATGATAATGACAACAAAATGGATGTCACAAGAAAAAGTCACAAAAATGTGAATATCATATGTGACAATCACCTTACGCAGACCAAATTTATGTTTTGTGACTGTCAACTATCACAATTCACCTTAGCCGATTCCAACCCTGGATAAAGTTTCCTGATGGGAGTTTAATATTTTTTACCCATCCCAAAAAAGTGCACAACGCCGCTAAAGAAGCTTTCACTGCAAAAATGTTGGTATGAGATTTTTAGGTTAATAATAAAATAATATAAATTTAAAAACAAAACTCAAACAAAAATTTACTACCTACCTATACCAGGTACCGCAAATAACAAAATATGTAAATAAAAATAAATGTAATGTAAAATAAAATATTGTATATTGATGGTAAGAAGGCTGGCTCAAGATCCTAATTTAAAATCTTCTTCAAAACTCTTCTGAATTGATGTAATATTCCGTTCAGTATACTAACTTTTTGTTAACATCCCTATGTTACTGTATTTTGCAAGCAAAATATTGTTCAAAAACGGTCAAAATTACAGCAAATAGCTGTTGTGTGCAAGTGTCTAATAATATAGACATAGAGCATATAATATTAATTTCGGAATTAAACTTCTGAATGTATACTAATGAACAAAAATGACAGTGACAGTTTGAAATTTGACATTCAGTTTTACAGGTACACCTGTCTGACGTATGTATTTACTCGGCTAAAAAAACGACCTATAGTTCATGTATTTATGTTTTCTAAGCTCAAATAAATAGGAACATAAAATGCATAAAAATAGTGTTACCATCGTGCGAATTATTACTCTGTCTATTGTTTGTATGGAAACGTCAAAAGCAATATATTTTTAAACAGGCAAACCATTTTACATAAAAAAAGGTTAAAGGTCTTTTTCAAATAATGACGATGACTTTCCACTTTTTCACAATCCTGAAAAATAAAATGCAAACTTCTGTTATTCTGCAGCACCCTAATGTAAGATTAATTAATGTAAGTCTTTCCATAGGTATGTACCTACTGATTGGATATATAAAAACTCTTAATTCCTTAGGCAATATGTCCTTTAGTGAGTGAGAACGGGATCCCCAAAATTACGCCAGAGGAAATTGCGCCAGAATTTTTTTTTTTTTGGAAAAAATCCAGAATTTTTTTCTGGCTCAAAATTGGAATAAACAGAATTTTATTTGGAAAATAATCCAGAAATATTAGAAATTATGCCAGATAGGTGTGGAAAAAGAGCTTGAAATCCAAATGGAAGCTAAGCCAGAAAATGTGTATATTTTGGCCTAATTTCATAATAACGTTTTGGAAAAAAAGTCCTAAAATGTTTTTCCGGTCGGGGCGGTTTCACATAACATATTGTGAAATCTTTATTTAAAACATGAAATAGATTTCAAATGTAAACAATACATTTTAAAAAGCTAAACAAAAAGTTCGCGCTTGTGTGAAGTGTTTTTTGCAATTAGATCCACGACGTACAAAAAGCTCGACGTGTAAGGGCGTCCACGCTGCCCCCTGCTTTTCCCAATATAGAATTTGTTGTGGGTAAAAGTTTGGTCGTATGTAATTTTTTTTTGAACTTTTTTAAAACAAATCTTCAAATCCAAAAAATTGAATATACCAAAACTTTCCTAAAAGTTTTGAAAAAACTCCAGAATTTTTTTTTGGAAAAAAAGCCAGAAATGTGGGAAAGATTTTTTTTTTTTTTTTTATATAACTTTGCACGCGCTCAAGGGATTATGAATACCCTTTATATGTTTTTCTTAACACAGTGAAGGCATCCGGTGGAAGAAGAGAAAGAAGAATAGGAAAGATATGTGGCGCGATGTTCTGAAACTAGAGCTGGTTGTTGTCTCAGATTTATCTTAAGGGATGGCGGCTGAACTAATGCGGAGAGAATTACCGTGTCTAATTTATTTATGTCCCTTATAATTCGCATTATTTTATTTAGTTCCTTGTCATATTTTATGGGTATACTAGTTTACTCAATCACATGTTGTTAGTGTTATGCCTAAACAGCATGTAATGAGCAAAGCAGCCACTTATTTTATGACAATGTTGAGAATTGGTTTTTAATGGAATATAAGAAGACATAGACAACGGCAACAATCGAACCTACAAACACTAGGTTGACAGGCGAGCACACAACTATCGCGCCACGGCCACCCCGTGGCTTATTATCAGAAAACTTTTTTAAAGATTTTTTTGGCGATTTTTTTTCAAAAAAATGTTGGCCTAATTTCCTCTGGCGTAATTTCCGGGCGCCATTAAAACGCTATACTAACTATATAATAACAAAATGCACGACTGGATCGCACGTACTTACTAAATACCTAAGCAAACATTTTTTTAGTAGAAACAGCTCAATATATTTTGTCTTTTTTACTTAATTTTTTATAACCACTCAATCGGAGCGTCTCTAGACCTATTTCGACCCATTGAGGAAAGAAATTACGTTTTTTACTTTTGAATCAGTCAGTTCTTTTAGATCAGAAAAGAAAACCCTTTCCAAAAGATTGCATTCTTAGCTTGGCCAACGCAGGCAACTTTCAAAGGAAGTGAAGCACTGTATCTTTTTCCATCTGGTTCTTAGTTCTGATGCATGCTCACCCAAGGGGCAAGGCCCAGTATAAGTAGCGACTATCCTGGCTACTTCCCGCCTAGGTCTACGAAATAGATCTTTTGTGCGGAATTTATTGTAGGTAGGCCATATCATTCTAGATATCGTAAGTTAGTCGGTTAGATTGTTTCATCTTTTGTTGAATTCCGTGAGGAAGAGACATTCTCTGCAAGCGAGCTATGAAGGATCGATCCCTTCCGGGCCACCTCTTCTGACCGTTCATTACCCTAGATGCTACTGTGTCCTGTAACCCAGACTTAAGTGGTTCTATGGGTAATGTCCAGGTCCAGCTTGTGCTTGATTATTTCGGCATAGTTGGAACAGTTTGGATAATATTTTGATAGCCGCTTGTCTATCTGTGATTATTGCCGAAATTAGATTTTGAGTTAGATTTAATTTAAGAATGCTTCTATTATAGCTAGTACTTCAGCTTGAAAGACTCTTGCAAGGTCGGGAATTCGAAAAGATCTAGAGACATTGAGCGACTCTCAGAAAATTCCTTCTCCTACACCGCACTCCATTTTAGATCCGTCGGTAACCATTTTTACATCGAAAATTTATTGTTTACATTTGAATCTTTCAGATGGAAAGATAATTTTAAAACTTTTGCTGAAGCTCAGTGTATAGGTGCAGTTTTTGAATTTTCAAAAAAAATATATTTTTGGTCAAAAATCCAAAACAATAGTTTTTGAAAATTTTTGTATGCAGTATTAGTTAGAATTCGAAGGGTCTTCTATATAAGAATCTTAATCGGAATCCGTGAAAACGTTTATGAGAAAGTCCAAAACCAATAAAATGGTTGTGAAATTTCGAGTTCGTTTTTTTCCAAATGCAAAACTTACTATATCTATATCGCAAGTAAAAAGACAGCTGGTCACACCGTTTACCAGCATCGGGTAAGTACAAGACACCCCATTATGTATTTTATTTGTAAAGTTTGGATACTTTGTCCCATTTAATTGGTAGGTATAATATTTTCGAGTCTTATTTTTAAATTAACAAACTTTTGACACTAAGATGGCCCCTGTCAGTAACTGTACAAGGAACAGGATAAGCGAAGGTACCTAGTACTCGTGTATACCATCCAGGAAACCCAGAGGACATAACAATAGAGAATTTATTTCAAAATGGGTAAGAGTTCAGGACAAGGGGTGAACCGAAAGCACATTGTGGAAGAGCACACATCTGCAATGCGAAACTTTTTCGCTTTTAGGATGATTAATATCGTTCACTGGGTTGTGTATAAAAAAAAATCAAACAAGGAAAACAGTACCTACTATTTTTTATGTTTTTTTTTTATTCCTTAACAAGGTGTTAATGTTAATGAATTAATATCATACCTTATAGTCGACCAGGTAGATTGCAGACAGAATCAAGATACATATACAGATGGAGACACCGAATACCGACATCTGGTAAACATGAGCGAGCTGCATCCGGGGGCGTTCGCTTTTTTTTTTAAGTTTGAGAGTGCATAACAGATCTATGTATTTAAGTGAGTGGTGTGCGTTTTTTGTGAATGTATGGCCGTGTTGTCTGCCTGTGTGTGCACATTTCAACCAGGATAACATAACAAATAAATTATGCGAGTGCTGTTTGCTCCTGATGGTGGTACTGATGCTGATGCTGGTCCTGATGCTGGTAAACGTATAAGTGGTATGTTCTGGGTGTTCTATGGTATATCGCCCCTTGAACATGTTTTTCCAGTGAAGTTTTCTATAGAGTGTCAGCAAAATGCCCAAAGCAGTCTGTGAAGTGTGCATAGCAAAAAAAAAAAAACAACAAAACAAAACTAAAAATAAGTTCGAAGCACATCAAAAAACAGGTGCAAGGATTCTGGTTGAAGTATAATGAAGAGCTGTTTTGTAGTTTCGGTTGTGAACAATTTTGCTCACATAGAGTGCTTCTTTTTCCATAGTTGATGTTGCAGCCGGAGGCCATTTGTTGATACACAATAATTACATTTTCAAAATGTGATTATACCACGGTAGTTTTTTTTTTGTATTATTTTCGTGTTTGTGAAAGTTGGTGGGAGCTCATTGAACTAAATCCAATTTTATTCTTTCTGATGCTTATGAAATGCTTTGAGCTTTTCAAAATATAGTTTCATATAGTCGTGTGTGTATGAAATAATTAAACAAGCTTAATCGTTGCAACACATTATGTCCTTAGAATTCCTGGAAACTTGTAATTTCCATCGTGTTAATTGCGGTTAACATTTGCTGTTGATATATTCCATCTTTCCTCTGTAAAGTATTTTCGAATAATTTATGATAGACCGAATTTTCCGTGGATTGCTTTCATTCAATAATTATAAGCTGCAGGATAATAACTAAGAAGACATTAGTATATTTTTTTTTCAAAACTATAATGAATTATTATGCCCGGCACAAATTGATTGATGCCTACAGACAATCCTAAATCCCGACAAGTTAATAAAAGAAATCAGTACTGTGTTCCGTTTCTTCCCACGGTTATATGTAGGTACTAAAGGACACGTTTTGCATTTGGAAACAAAATTGAAATCGATATATTTTCCAAACTTGACATTACTTTGATACAGAACACCAATGAAGTGGGTTCCGCAATTCTGTTTGTCCTTACAAATCATAGGCCTACTATCAGAATCGATTTTCTTCAAACTTGAGAATTAAGTGTTTTAGTTGATTGTCTGATACACAGTCTTAAATACAATTGCAGGTACAATTATTTTTGGTACTTTTGATTTAAACAAAATTTTGTTTACATATTTTGTTATTAACGATTACTATAATACAACCATTTTTACTTCCGATTATAGGTACTATACATAAACAAGTTATGCATTCTTAAAAAAAAATTCTAACAATCAAACATGAGATTATTATTAGAATTGTACCGATTAGTGATTTTGGGCGGATACCGGATACCGGATACCGGATATTCGGCCGGAAGGTAGGCCGGATAGCCGAATATTCGGTTGCCGGATATCTGCCCAAATGAAAAGTTTAATAGTTTGGTGGTCTGGTACTCAAATCAAATCGGTACAAGTAAGACCAACTTAAACATGTTTTTTTTCCTTCTCCTCCACTTGCACAAGTTATTCTTATTTTTTACACTGCAGATATATAGAGCATTTGTTGTCCTCAATGTTCTGTGACTTCATATACTGGATGAAGATTGAGTTTTGTAGTTGAGAAGAGAAGTTTATTACTTTCTAGATTTTTAACAAATATTGCTTCTAAGTATGTACTAGTTTTAATCACAAATAA
This sequence comes from Philhelius pedissequus, assembly GCA_910595825.1. Taxonomy (NCBI): domain Eukaryota; kingdom Metazoa; phylum Arthropoda; class Insecta; order Diptera; family Syrphidae; genus Philhelius; species Philhelius pedissequus. The sequence continues at coordinate 31,706,468 of OU343160.1, forward strand.
CGTGGTATACGAAAACAAACATTTATCGTTTATTATTTATATTTAAAAAGATATTGGAGTTATTTTTGACTCCAAACTAAACTTTATTTACCAAATCGAGTTTCTCGATAATAAAGGAAATTCCATTTTAGGTTTCATATATCGAAGGGCTTTTGTTTTAAATGAAATCCTTATACATTAACATCCCTTTACGTTTCTTATGTTAGGTCGATTCTTGAATATTGCTGCGTAGTTTGATATCCCTATTACAATATCTATCTATACTATTAGAATAGAGAGTATTCAAAAAAAAATGCATTAGATTAGTAATAATAATAGACGAAACGAGAGGGAACATCGAAATGTGTTCTTATAAAGTAAGATGCCAGATTATTGGCATCCAGACATTGGAAAATAATCGCATGATGTCCGCTTTTCCATTTCTTCATGACATTTTATCGTATCATATAGATTGTTCTGATCTGTTAACTCTAATCGATACAAACGCCCCTTATTTTGATTTTTTTTTTTTAAACGTTTGCGCGCACTAAAGGGGTTTTGACTACCCTTAATATGAACAAGCACAGTGCGAGCGTTAGGAGATTAGGGAAGGATGCAAGAGGAGATACTGATGCACATTGGTTTTGAATTTCTGAATATCAAAATGGGAGGGGAAAATAGAACCGGGTAAAGTATTCCACATTCTCGTTGTACGGCTAAAGAAAGAATCTCTGTACTTGACAGTACGTCCGAAGTTGGGCTCAAGGGTAAACTGATGAGCATTCCTAGAAGCGCGAGTATTACGGTTGAAAAATTTAAGGGGAGGAATGCAACTGGCTATTTCGCTGGAACAGTGTTTATAAAAATAGCGATAAAATAATGACAGACATGTAACATTTCGACGGTGTTCTAGAGATGTAAATGTCTCTACTATATTTCTGTCGCCTATCATTCTTAGAGCTCTATTCTGAATTCTATCTAAAAGAATCAAATGTGTTTTGGGAGCTCCTGCCCAAATGTGCGAGTTATACTCCAGCTTTGGATGAATGAAGGCCTTATAGATTACAGCCAGATCAGATGGGGAGAAGAATTTCTTGCACCTTCGAAGAAAGCCCAGACACTTTGCAGCATTTTTGGCGACATCGAATATGTGGTCATTCCACAAGAGGTGTTCTGTGATGCACATACCAAGAACTGAAAGCTGATCGGTTTCTTCAATGCAAGTGCCGCTCATGGATAGCGGCATGGGGGGTGGGTTCTGCTTTAACGACAGAAGACAGCACTGAGTTTTTGAAGCATTAAATTCTACACGGTTCTTAATTCCCCATTGGACAATGCTGTCAAGATCAGAATTTAATGAGCTTATCATACGCTGCCGTTCCAGTTGCACATCCGAAAAACAAGGAGGTGCATCTAAAAACGAATATGAAAAGCTGAGAGTACTATCGTCAGCAAAACAATTAAGTGGATTAGAAGTTCCAGATAAGAGATCATTAATAAAAATGAGAAAGAGGGTCGGAGACAATACGGAGCCCTGGGGCACACCAGCATTTATTTTGTGAATATCAGACTTGAAACCGTCCAATACAACTTGTATTGAACGGTCCGAAAGGTAATTTCTAATCCAACGAAGATGACATTCATCGATACCAAATGCACGCATTTTCGATAGGAGAGCTTGATGCCAAACTCTATCAAATGCTTTTGAAATATCAAGCGCAATAATCTTACTTTCTCCAAAACGATGTAAAGATTTGTGCCAGTGTTCGGTGAGATATACCATCAGATCACCAGTGGACCTATTGCTACGAAAGCCATACTGCCGGTCATTGAGGAGCTTTCGTTCTTCAAGATATTTCTTAAGCTGATTATTAATCAGCGTTTCCATGACCTTGGAAAGAAGGGAGGTAAGTGCAATTGGACGGTAATTAGCGGGTGAAGAAGATTCGCCTTTTTTAGGGACAGGCTGGACAAATGCTGTTTTCCATCCACTCGGAAAGAGACCAGTAGAGTAGGACAGATGGAAAAGCTTACGCAGTGGTTTAGCCAGCGTTGAACAACACCTCTTCAGAACGATGGGAGGGATACTATCCGGGCCAGCGGATTTGTGAATATCAGGGTCTTTGAGGACTCTAGCAACTGCACGATTGCGAAAGAAGATTCGTCCCATAAAATCATTTACGCTCTCAATTACAGGAGGAGTCATTACAAATTCTGGCTGCGTCGAATTTACAGCGAACTGCGCTGCAAGCAAATTGGCTTTTTCACGAGAGCTGACAAAAGGGGTGTCATTAAAGACGAGCGTTGGAACCGAAGACGACGATGAATTCCGAATGTTTTTTTAAAAAAACAAAAATTTTTACTACCTTTGGGACATTGTAGTATTTTTTGCCTTAATTTTTGGTCATACAAAAATTTGGTTCTCCGAATGTGAACGTTGCAAGTCTTTCTAGCTTGTTGAAACTTTTTCGAGTTATCCTCAGTGGGGTTGGCTTTATATTTCCGGAAACTTACTTCTCTATCCCTAATAACCTTTTTACAGCTCAAATCAAACCATGCATTTTCTTTCGGTTTGATAGGTTTCACCCTATTCGGGATGAAAATTCTCATTCCGTGAAGAATTAAATTTGTTATCATATCTACGCTGGAGTCTACGTCACTACCGAGGAAGCATAGTGACCAGTTAAAGATCCTGAAAAAGTTATTGAGACCGTCCCAGTTGGCTTTCTCATATTGCCAAACGGTTCTCTTAGGTGGTTTTTCTTTAACTGAGAGGTGTTGGCATGAGAAATTTGCAGATATGACACAATGGTCTGATGTGCCTAAAGGCGATAATACATTTAACGTGTATTTATCGGGGTCAGAGGTAAGAAACAAGTCTAGAGTGTTGGCGGTTTGTCCTACAACGTCAGGGATTCGAGTTGGCTCGACAACAAGCTGAGTCAGTTGGTTTAACTCAGCAAAGACCTCAACATACCTTCCTTCGGGTGTTGTCTGGCTCGAAAAGCGGAGCCAGCTAGAATTGTGTACATTGAAATCGCCCGCAATGACGATTTCAGTGTGAGGGTAATGGGAAACAATTCTTTGAATGGAGTCGGACAGAGCATCAAATTCGTTAAAAGTTGAATTTCTGTCCAGATTTGGGCTCCGATAAATAAAACATGTGTGTATGATGCGCTTGTTTACCGAGAATTTTAACCACATGAAATTAAAATTTGTGTTTGAGCACAAACCATATTGTGGTTGAAGTTGGTACGCAACATCATTTCTTATGTATACGGCGAGACCATGGTGGAAAAAGAATAATGGTACTAAGTTATACCCAAACAGATGAAATTCTGACTGATCAGAATTTTCACCTATTTGGGTTTCGCTCAGTGCCAAGACAGCTGGCCTGTTTTTGACAGTGTGGACATACACGGCACAAAAATTTTTTCTAAGCCCGCGAATATTGGAATAGTCGACCCTAAAAACACCAACCATTTTAATCTTAGAACTCGAACCTTGTTTCATGAGGTTGCTCATTGATAACAGTTATGCCTCCAATCTCCAATGAGTCTATAACTCGTAGTGTGGGGGAAATTAATAACGCCTCGAGTTACATAGATTTTAACTTTCATTTTAATAGAAGTGCGTTTAAAAATATGCTAGGCTTGTAGACTATTTAACAAACTATTAGTTATGAATGTATGTTAATTATTATTTATTGTATATTACGTTTTTTTATTTTCTGTTTTAAATGTATTATTAATAAGTCTAATCTGAGTTCTTATATAAACTCTAATTGATGAAAGTACATAAAATAAAAAAAATGAAAGTCCAAATCAATGTAGAAAAACTAATTTTCTTTGTCCATAATTTGGCTGTAGTCAACGTACAATATTAAATTGCTGATAGCCCATCTTTATTATATAAAATAAAATCCATCAGATCATAAAACTTAATATTTTGTTATTTATTTTACTGAAAAAACGACTATCCGGTATTCGGTTGGATATAAAAAGATTATTCGGCTCCGGCCGGATATAATAAAAGGAGCCGGATAGGCCGGATACCGAAAACCTACCGGATATCCATCACATCTCTTATTATTATCATTTAGAACACCAAAAAATTGGTTCCCTCAATTCCGTCTGTCTGTCCTCGAATCTGCAGCCTAAACAGTTCGGTGGATTTACTTCAAATTTGGTACTTGTTTTTTGGCCAAAAATAAAATCTTATTTTTCTCAAAACCCCTCCAACGAATTTTATAAAGAAAAAACAGTTCATTTATAAAGGGAAAGGGTACCTTTTGATAAGTTTTTTTTTGGAAAAAAATGTTATTTTTGGTACTTCTCTTTGGAACCATTTTCCGCAAAAGCTCCTAGAGTCTACACTATTGTAAACCAAAATTTTTCAAAAATATTTTTTTTTTGAAAATTCAAAATTTCGAAAACGACTCAATAGATTTTTTCGAAACTTCGTATTTGGTGGTTTTTTTTTAACATTATCTTCAATAGTTAAAAAACTTTTTTTCTAAAATAAAAAACAACGGTTCCTCCCATACAATTGTTAAAAAACCGTTAAGAAAAAATGTATTTATCAATAACGGCTCCAAATTTTTTTTTAAAAATGTGTGCAAAATATTTAATTTTGCGTATTTATTAACGGTGCTTCCTATAGAACCACTTTTAATACTTTCGACTTTCTCACTATTGAAAATGCTCCATAAGAGTGTTAATAAAACTGTATACTCAAATTTTCTAAAAAAAAGTCTATCTATTTTTTTTAAATAAATAAATTTTCTTTTTGAAAAATCGATTTTCCCAAAACAAGTCAAATTTTATTTGTATATTAATACTCGAATCTGCAAAATTGCCTTTTAATTTTTTTTTCTAAAAATGTTTTTTAAAATTGTATACATGCTAAGCACTGAATACTACATACAATGTAGGTAGGCTGTCATGAAAATATATATATGTACTTATGTATCTTTATACATCAAATGAATCTTATGTATGCATATTGCACCTAAATCATAAAGTTATATGCATATAGCTAGCTACACATTTACAACATTATAATATGTGTTAGCGCCCGCCGCAAGCTACTTCTTTCGACAAATGAAAACACTGACTGACTTAATTTTTACTAAAAGTATTTTAATGGCTATAATAATATAACGCTGGAACAACCGTGGTGGTGTATAGTTTCTGCAAGACTACTGTACATGAGAAAAAAAATGTATGTAAATGTATGTGGCGTGAACTATATGTATATATTTATTTAGAAACCAAGGTACCTACATATTACTCTCCTAACTTACATAATTAAAATCCATAACCTATATTTAAATATACATTTGGAGGTCCGTATGTAACTATTCCTTGTATCATCCATTCGACAATTCATTATACTAAGAATCAAGGTTATCTTTATTACATCGGCTTTAAGCCTGCATAGGATAACTAGTCTATACCTATACCTACTAAACGGAGTCAATCGTTAGCTACATTAGAGTTGTTAGCTTCTAGAGCAAGTTCGTACGATCCAGTCGTACATTTTATTTTTATTTGCAACTTATTTTCAAAATTTTTACATAGGATGTCCTTCGAATTATTAATACATAATATTATATTTTCGAATATAATTTTGGCTTTTTGGAAAAAAAACTATTTTGTTATAGAAAACTATGTCGATATTTCTAAAACGAGTGGACGATTTTTTTTATTTTCTTGATATAATGTGGTTAAAATTATAATTAAATACCTACAATTGACTTACACGTTAAAAAAAAAATGATAAATACATATATAAATATAATTGCAAATGTATTTAAATTTTCCAACAAATATATTTAGGATTTTTTAAAAACAAATATTTTTTTTGTTTGAAAAATAGATTTTCCAAAAATGAGTCACTGCATTTTTTGGAAATTAAAATTTTATAAATTTATTAGTAATTACTTTAAATTGGTGTTTCAATTTTTTTCATATTGAAGAAATTGCAAACAATATTTTAATTTTAATTTTCTTATGTGGACTGTGAGGATTAAAGTCAAATTGAATATTTTTATGACCTGTAGTCCAAAATGCGTTTCGTCCAGGTACTACAGTTGGATTCATTAGTTAGATGCTGTATTACCATTTTAAGACGCAATATTTTTTGGTAAATGTTTACCGACTTTAATAAAATCTACAGCGATTACTCAGTACTTACTGACATACAATAATCCATTTCAAATGCATTTTGTATTATTGAAAACTTAAGGTAAGAAATGTTCGAAAATGATATTCATTCAATCTAACCGTGGGTAACATTATGCACGAAAACTATTTGGAAAATGAATTCTCTCTTTTGATTTCATTTTATATCAAGCTTTGAAAAACACACTGCATAAAACATTTATATAAAAAAGAGTTTGTGTACATGTGCCAAAAGTAAAACTTCCATAATTTGAAACAATTTTTTCTTTCTTAATCCTAACGATTCGATAAGTTATGTATGCATGTGGTTGGTATAGAAAGAGCTTATTTTTCAGATTTTGTTTTCCCTCCAGAAAAAGGTGACTTTAAGACTTTTAAGTGACGCTTGAAAAAAAATATTATCAAAACCTCAAAAAAATATAGTTTCTTGCTTACCTGCCAAGCCATGAACTGTCAAAATCCATTGAAGATTGGCTCCGATTTAAAATGATTAAAAACCCTCTACAAAATTCAAGTTTTATCTTGGAAATAAGATAAGACATTTGATAAAGTCGTGTTAAAAAAATATTTATTTTTATTGTTGACTATATTTGATGTTATTTCTAACATTATACTTAAAATTTGTATGTTTATATACTTTTACAAACAAATTTCTATATACGTTGAGAAAATTATATTTATTTTATATGAGCAAATTTCAATTGTTCGGTAACACAAAAGACACAAAATAAATTTAAACATTGCGAAAATTATCATCACCCTATGAATAATTTAACTGCTGTTTTATCTTTGCATACGTACCATACACACATGTTATATGAACAAGACAATTTGTATGAGTCGGAGTCCCTACCCTAACTTGTCATTTTACACGTAGTAGCTCTTAGCTATTTTTCAAAGCACTCTGAACCAAAAAGGGTAACTTTTGTTCTTAATATCTTTTTTGTTTATAGGAAAATTGAAGTGTTGGAACCCCGATTATTCGAATTAATAGCTCTCGTTTAATGAAACAATTAATATTGATATGAAATTTGGGAAAACGTTATATGGATAAGTTAAAATATAAAATAATTGCCCTATCCAACACATCAAAAGTTGTTGTTATGCCGCGCGATGGCGCTGGCCTAGGCAATTGATTACCTTACCGCAATGAGTTCAATGTTAGGCAATCTCCTTGCTCCAATTTGACAAACTACCCGGCATACCTACAAACTACGCCAGCTACAACCTCTGATCTATCTGTGTATATGTATGATAAGTATACACACATGCAAAACACACAACCAACATTATGGTTGTTGAGTAGAAAGTTTTAAATTGAGCTATAAATTAAGTGAGAGATAAAATGACAGTTTCATTGAAGGAAGCCGGTCGGTGTTTTGAAAAAGGACTCCTGATAAAACTTTCATCAATCAAATTGTTAAGACTTATGGACGAAGCATTAATTTTGATTCGCGGGTGTTCTATTATTCTGGTGCTCGAAGCTAAGAGAGATCGCATCAACTGAACATTGAGCAGGTTTGAGTGGAGCTTGGAGCAACACTGTGGTGATTGAATGCCAATCTAACGGAGTGTTAATTTAAAGTGCCCACCATGCCGTGCGCCACTGTTTTTTTGGAGAATGTCAAGATGACTTAATGAAGGAAGTTTTTGGAATTTATTTCCGACCGACACGAGTTGATTAATAAATCTAATACAAACATTTTAATTCAACTTTTAGTGTACAACAATTTAACAGTTATATAGTGGATAAGTAATTTAAAGGTTTGGTATAAGGATTCATTAAAATTTTCAAGCTATTATCGGGTATAATTTCCACATATGTTTGTGAAGACATAAAGGGTTATCCATTTAGCGGTTTCAAAAGTAAACGTAAATAAAACACATATAAAATATTTTTTTTTCATAATATTTCTTTTTTATTATAAAGTTTGAACGTTGACATTATTTGTGAAACACTACGTCATTTAAATGACCACGCGAATTGTTGCAAGCATCGATTCTTTTGAGGTAATTTTCGACCACTTTTTGACACATATTGGGCGGTATCTCAGCCATAACTTGACGAATGTTGGTTTTCAAGTGCTCAATAGTTAAAGGTTTATCTGCATAAACACGGTCTTTCGCGTAGCCCCACAAAAAAAAGTCCAGCGGTGTCAATTCGCATGATCTTGGTGGCCAGTTGATATTGTGTCGATATGTCTCTTGCAATAAAACCATATTCGCTCGAGTTGTGTGGCATGTGGCACCGACTTGTTGAAAGCAAATATTTTCCAAGTCATATTCTTCAATAGCAGGCAAAAAAAAGACGGTTATCATGTAACCATAACGCTTCAAATTGACAGTGACATTCGTTCCATCGTCGTTTTCGAAGAAGTAAGGTCCATTCACACCTCCGGACAAAAGAGCGCTCCAAACAGTTATTTTTTGTGGATGTAATGGCCTCTCTTCAACTACTTGAGGACCCTCAGAACCCCAAATACGACAATTTTGTTTATTAACATACCCACCGAGTGAGAAATGTGCTTCGTCGCTAAAGAAAATTTTGTTCGAAAAATCGCCGTCCACCGCCTGTTGTTCAAGGACCCATTCCACGCATCTACGACGTTGTGAATGGTCAGCTGGCTTCAGTTGTTGTGTGAGCTGGACCTTATATGGATACAGGTGCAGATCCAAATGCAAAATACGCCATAATGTGCCTTAAGACAGTCCGAATTCCTGAGAACGACGAGGAATCGACACATTCGGGTCCTCGGCAACACTTTCACTTTCACAGGCCTTACAATATCTGTAACCAATCCAGTCTTAAAATTTCTTCACAATTTTGCCAATTTCTTGCGTAGTTGGACGATTATGTAAACCATAATCTCATCTTAAAGCACGATATGTGGCTGTGGTAGAATCACCATTTTTGTAGTAGGTTTTAACAATTTGTATGCGTTGTGCGATAGTTAAGCGATCTATTTTCGTAAATGTGAGACTTTTAACTGAAACAAAAATGGTTTAACAACTTAGTTTGACAGATGACGAATATACTATACTTATACTTTTGAAACCGCAAAATTGATAAACCTTTATTATGTTTAGAGTTGCTTTTGGGAACACTTGGATTTTTTTTTTATTTCTCAACAAATTAATTTTTTTAATTGAATAAGTTACTTTAATTGGATTGTTATGTTGTCTTTTGAAAAGAGTATGGTGTAATCTTACACGGTGTCTCCACGTTGTATATTTTGTTTAATCCGTCATTTTGATAGAAAGAAAGAAAAATAGAATGCTAGCAAATTTAAATGTTGCTTTGACAATATATTTTGATGAAGTGAAGAAAATATAAAAACTATAGTGACAATTTGTTTAAACTTTTCTTTTTTGCGCACGAATCGTGCTACAAAAATAAAACGTAATAACTTTTTTTCAGTGTGAGTAATCGGCTTATTTTTTTTTTATTTTAAGGGCTACTATTTAGATTTACCAAAATGAATGCTTGGGATACTGGAAAAAGGATTTGGATAGTGTTCCGTCCAAAGGAAATTTAGGCTGGAGTTTGCCGGTGATCATTGAATGATCATTGAAAACGCTTTCGTTCATTGAAAAATCAAAAGTGAATTTAGAAGCAAGCGGTACAGCAAATAAAATATTTTTTGACAAAAAATATTATATATCTTATTACCTTCATTTTGGTGCCAAAGAGACATGAGTTTTTTTTTTGTTTAAGTGCCTCAGAATCGATAGTCAAAGTTTTCAATGATGAGTTTCAATGAAAACTAAAACTAGCGCCTTAGGTGGATTGAAAACAGAATTTGTATATCCTATTCCTAAAACAAAGGCTAATCTTCTTCACCCTACAACTAGAGTCCAATTAGAATTACATCCCTTTTTTTCAAGGTCATCGAAACGCTGATATTTCAAAACCATTTGATGTAGTTTGGCACTAAGCTCTCTTACCGAAAATGCGGGCATTAAGATCAATGAATCTATTATTCGTTGGAATAGAAATTACCTTTCGGACCGTGCGTGTCGTCTTAGATGGTTTTAGCTCTGATATTCATATAATAAATGCTCATGTGGTATAGGGCTTCATTATATCTCCGACTATCTTTCTATATTCATCAATGGTCTCTTATCTGAAACTTTGTTGAAAAATGTCTCCAAAATTGACTTGTCAGAATCGAGTCCTGGAAGAAATCCTTGAAAGACATTTGAACGATATCTTATTCATAATCCCAAGAATCCTAAATGGTTTGTTATTTAAATTTACTTTCCTAACCTCAAAAATAACGACGCTTTAAATGCAAATTCTTGCAAAGTTAATTAATTGCTATTTATATTTGGTCACAATCAAAAACTAAAAAATTTGCCTAAATAAAATACCATCCACAATAACTAGAGATACGGACAGTAATCCAAAAATGGCTTCTTCCTTTGTTTACCCGGCGGGCGGAGAGGCAATACATCTAGTTGTCAAACCCAAGACCCCAGTTTTAATTGAATTTATTTAAAAATATTTTCTCACTTAAAAACGTAAAATAAAAAATCATCTCACCTTGACGCCAAACAACCATCACGAATCGAATACGATAAGAGAAACTTTGACCTTCCAAAAGCAATCTTCTTATTAAATAACTTCTCGTACTTAATGAAGTTTTCTCGTTTCAAACTTCTTCATGGCATCCTTATGGAATTGTACATAAACATTGTTATTCTGGTCGCAAGAAAAACTTGTTATGTCATTATTTGGATAGTCTGCCCAAAAGTAAATTTAAATTCTTAATAAATTTTCTCTTTAGGGATCCACGACATGGCCTATGTTCAACGTTCGTGGTTAAATTAAAAAGCAGCCCAAAATTTCAATGGATATAACTTTTTTTTTGCGTCGGTAAGAGTTGTTCAACAACTTAAAATAAATACAAAACACCACAAGTTAAAAAAAAGATATATAGGTTGGTTCCATCCTCGAAAGGATCGAAAATTGGTCCCATCTGTTTATAATATCCCATAGAAAGTAACGGAAAACAGGAACAACAAAATGTAAGTTAGCTTCTTCAATGATGCACAAAACCAACCAGACCACTTGATTATTCAACAACTTTATTGATTTTTCTTTTTTTTTATAAAACATGAAAAGTCCTTCAGGAAAAACAAATAAAAATTCAAAATATCTATCAGATCGAAAAACGCTACATAATTCCATAAGCCATGCCACAACATATTTGCATGACAACCCCACACCCTATTCCACCCCATCAGTTGCCATTCATCCTCAACGATCTATTTCCAAAAAGAAAATAGCGTTTTTGAGAAAAGAAATACTTAAACTTTGCCCTTCATCCTCGAGGATATTTTCCAGAATCAAAAGAAACAACAAGAAAAAAATTTAGAAGTTTGCAATGCTATTTTTTTTAGGAAACAGTCGCACCGGCAGCAGCAGTGCCACCCAAGATATTCACAACATTCCTAGCATACTAATGCAGCTGCTGACGAAAAAAACGTCAAGTTAAAAAATAAAACCAAATCAACCCCTCGAATAATTTTATTTGAAGTTTATATTTTTTATGTTATTTTTTTTTTGTTAGTCTAAACCCGCAAATATTCTAAAAGTTTTCAAAAACTTTTATGGCATCTTTTTATTTTATCATTTTGTCGTTATGATAATAAGATATCCCTTTGAAGGAGATATATGCGAAGGATACCTACATAAATGAAAATATTACCCGAGGGATATGAAGTACTGCATGGCACGTTATGGGTTGGTTTGTTGCAGTTTTTCTTTTTTAATATATTCAAAATTTGATACCCTTAATATTTACATAGAAGAACCGATAGTTTGGATAAAAAAGTTAACGTGCTTGGAGCGTGAATTGGATTTAAAATACTGAACTTTAGGTTGTGGAAACGTTGTGCAAGAATTTCAATTTAAAAACAATAGAAACAAAATTTAAACCAATTAAAAGTTTTGCAGCTTAAGCTTATAGATACTTTGAAGTTAAGGATATGAAATATGACCCTTTCATTAAATTTAAAAAAAATATCTTATAAGTATGCCTTAAATCCAAAATATATATAAAAGGTCAAAAATGGGCAACATAACCATCTTTCGGGTAAATTTGATTTATTTAATATTTTAAACAGAACCAACATTATTGTTTCATTTTGAATTCATATTTTATGCATTCGCAGTTTTTGGGGAAAAAAATAATGTAATGTACTGCACAAGAAAAATCCAAAAGTGAGCTTTCAAAGGAAAACAAACAGACAGAAATGTATACGGAGTGAACGTAAATTTTTTAAAAATAATATGCACGGCTGGATCGCACGTATGTATATACAGATGTATGTAGGTGAGTAATTATGTATATTCGATCTTGGAGAAACAGCAAAGTATATGTATTTTTTTTTTAATTTAACTATATGCCTGTAACACCTAAGGTCTTTTAAATGCAACCTGAATTGCACGGCACTAGTTTGGCACAGTGGATTTGAGAACTAGGTATTGACTGTCTCATTTTTAACCCATGGGCGGCATCCAATTAAAATCGGAGGTATAGAAAAGAATGCGCCTAGCGTGGTTAAAGTTGATTTTTATTTAATTTTTTTTATAAAACATTTCTTTTATTTTTTTCTAAAAAAAATATTAGGGAGCCACCTGAAATCCCCAAAAACAAAATCTCATTCAGACGAAATACCTCAAAAAGAATTTGTCCAACAAGACAAAATCCACATGTGGAAAGAAGCCCTATATGGACGAAATCCGCAATATACCTTCATTTTTCCCAAAATTTCCATAATACCAAATAATCCTCAATGTATATATTTTGGCTTAGGGCGATTAAGTTAATAAATTAGTTATTATTTGAAATATTTAAATTCAGTAAGTAAAATACATTTTTTGAAGTGTATATCATTCACCCTATCTTTATCGTCTATTCCCTGATTAGTGTCAACAAAATGTTGTTTTTTTTTCTAGAATTGACGGTTCTTACATTTTGCTTTATCTTATGATAAACTGTTTTTACTTGCGACTATAGGTACTACAAGGCAAGTTAAGTATTCGTCGAAAAAAAAGTTTTGAGATAACAATCAAACATGACATTACGATGAAAGCGTAGACGAAAAAATACCTTCTGCCGGTCTGTCAGCCTGTCAGTCTGCCAGTCTGTCAGTCTGTAAGTCTGTCAGTCTGTCAGTCTGTCAGTCTGTCAGTCTGTCAGTCTGTCAGTCTGTCAGTCTGTCAGTCTGTCAGTCTGTCAGTCTGTCAGTCTGTCAGTCTGTCAGTCTGTCAGTCTGTCAGTCTGTCAGTCTGTCAGTCTGTCAGTCTGTCAGTCTGTCAGTCTGTCAGTCTGTCAGTCTGTCAGTCTGTCAGTCTGTCAGTCTGTCAGTCTGTCAGTCTGTCAGTCTGTCAGTCTGTCAGTCTGTCAGTCTGTCAGTCTGTCAGTCTGTCAGTCTGTCAGTCTGTCAGTCTGTCAGTCTGTCAGTCTGTCAGTCTGTCAGTCTGTCAGTCTGTCAGTCTGTCAGTCTGTCAGTCTGTCAGTCTGTCAGTCTGTCAGTCTGTCAGTCTGTCAGTCTGTCAGTCTGTCAGTCTGTCAGTCTGTCAGTCTGTCAGTCTGTCAGTCTGTCAGTCTGTCAGTCTGTCAGTCTGTCAGTCTGTCAGTCTGTCAGTCTGTCAGTCTGTCAGTCTGTCAGTCTGTCAGTCTGTCAGTCTGTCAGTCTGTCAGTCTGTCAGTCTGTCAGTCTGTCAGTCTGTCAGTCTGTCAGTCTGTCAGTCTGTCAGTCTGTCAGTCTTTCAGTCTTTCAGTCTGTCAGTCTATCAGTCTGTCAGTCTGTCAGTCTGTCAGTCTGTCAGTCTGTCAGTCTGTCAGTCTGTCAGTCTGTCAGTCTGTCAGTCTGTCAGTCTGTCAGTCTGTCAGTCTGTCAGTCTGTCAGTCTGTCAGTCTGTCAGTCTGTCAGTCTGTCAGTCTGTCAGTCTGTCAGTCTGTCAGTCTGTCAGTCTGTCAGTCTGTCAGTCTGTCAGTCTGTCAGTCTGTCAGTCTGTCAGTCTGTCAGTCTGTCAGTCTGTCAGTCTGTCAGTCTGTCAGTCTGTCAGTCTGTCAGTCTGTCAGTCTGTCAGTCTGTCAGTCTGTCAGTCTGTCAGTCTGTCAGTCTGTCAGTCTGTCAGTCTGTCAGTCTGTCAGTCTGTCAGTCTGTCAGTCTGTCAGTCTGTCAGTCTGTCAGTCTGTCAGTCTGTCAGTCTGTCAGTCTGTCAGTCTGTCAGTCTGTCAGTCTGTCAGTCTGTCAGTCTGTCAGTCTGTCAGTCTGTCAGTCTGTCAGTCTGTCAGTCTGTCAGTCTGTCAGTCTGTCAGTCTGTCAGTCTGTCAGTCTGTCAGTCTGTCAGTCTGTCAGTCTGTCAGTCTGTCAGTCTGTCAGTCTGTCAGTCTGTCAGTCTGTCAGTCTGTCAGTCTGTCAGTCTGTCAGTCTGTCAGTCTGTCAGTCTGTCAGTCTGTCAGTCTGTCAGTCTGTCAGTCTGTCAGTCTGTCAGTCTGTCAGTCTGTCAGTCTGTCAGTCTGTCAGTCTGTCAGTCTGTCAGTCTGTCAGTCTGTCAGTCTGTCAGTCTGTCAGTCTGTCAGTCTGTCAGTCTGTCAGTCTGTCAGTCTGTCAGTCTGTCAGTCTGTCAGTCTGTCAGTCTGTCAGTCTGTCAGTCTGTCAGTCTGTCAGTCTGTCAGTCTGTCAGTCTGTCAGTCTGTCAGTCTGTCAGTCTGTCAGTCTGTCAGTCTGTCAGTCTGTCAGTCTGTCAGTCTGTCAGTCTGTCAGTCTGTCAGTCTGTCAGTCTGTCAGTCTGTCAGTCTGTCAGTCTGTCAGTCTGTCAGTCTGTCAGTCTGTCAGTCTGTCAGTCTGTCAGTCTGTCAGTCTGTCAGTCTGTCAGTCTGTCAGTCTGTCAGTCTGTCAGTCTGTCAGTCTGTCAGTCTGTCAGTCTGTCAGTCTGTCAGTCTGTCAGTCTGTCAGTCTGTCAGTCTGTCAGTCTGTCAGTCTGTCAGTCTGTCAGTCTGTCAGTCTGTCAGTCTGTCAGTCTGTCAGTCTGTCAGTCTGTCAGTCTGTCAGTCTGTCAGTCTGTCAGTCTGTCAGTCTGTCAGTCTGTCAGTCTGTCAGTCTGTCAGTCTGTCAGTCTGTCAGTCTGTCAGTCTGTCAGTCTGTCAGTCTGTCAGTCTGTCAGTCTGTCAGTCTGTCAGTCTGTCAGTCTGTCAGTCTGTCAGTCTGTCAGTCTGTCAGTCTGTCAGTCTGTCAGTCTGTCAGTCTGTCAGTCTGTCAGTCTGTCAGTCTGTCAGTCTGTCAGTCTGTCAGTCTGTCAGTCTGTCAGTCTGTCAGTCTGTCAGTCTGTCAGTCTGTCAGTCTGTCAGTCTGTCAGTCTGTCAGTCTGTCAGTCTGTCAGTCTGTCAGTCTGTCAGTCTGTCAGTCTGTCAGTCTGTCAGTCTGTCAGTCTGTCAGTCTGTCAGTCTGTCAGTCTGTCAGTCTGTCAGTCTGTCAGTCTGTCAGTCTGTCAGTCTGTCAGTCTGTCAGTCTGTCAGTCTGTCAGTCTGTCAGTCTGTCAGTCTGTCAGTCTGTCAGTCTGTCAGTCTGTCAGTCTGTCAGTCTGTCAGTCTGTCAGTCTGTCAGTCTGTCAGTCTGTCAGTCTGTCAGTCTGTCAGTCTGTCAGTCTGTCAGTCTGTCAGTCTGTCAGTCTGTCAGTCTGTCAGTCTGTCAGTCTGTCAGTCTGTCAGTCTGTCAGTCTGTCAGTCTGTCAGTCAGTCTGTCAGTCTGTCAGTCTGTCAGTCTGTCAGTCTGTCAGTCTGTCAGTCTGTCAGTCTGTCAGTCTGTCAGTCTGTCAGTCTGTCAGTCTGTCAGTCTGTCAGTCTGTCAGTCTGTCAGTCTGTCAGTCTGTCAGTCTGTCAGTCTGTCAGTCTGTCAGTCTGTCAGTCTGTCAGTCTGTCAGTCTGTCAGTCTGTCAGTCTGTCAGTCTGTCAGTCTGTCAGTCTGTCAGTCTGTCAGTCTGTCAGTCTGTCAGTCTGTCAGTCTGTCAGTCTGTCAGTCTGTCAGTCTGTCAGTCTGTCAGTCTGTCAGTCTGTCAGTCTGTCAGTCTGTCAGTCTGTCAGTCTGTCAGTCTGTCAGTCTGTCAGTCTGTCAGTCTGTCAGTCTGTCAGTCTGTCAGTCTGTCAGTCTGTCAGTCTGTCAGTCTGTCAGTCTGTCAGTCTGTCAGTCTGTCAGTCTGTCAGTCTGTCAGTCTGTCAGTCTGTCAGTCTGTCAGTCTGTCAGTCTGTCAGTCTGTCAGTCTGTCAGTCTGTCAGTCTGTCAGTCTGTCAGTCTGTCAGTCTGTCAGTCTGTCAGTCTGTCAGTCTGTCAGTCTGTCAGTCTGTCAGTCTGTCAGTCTGTCAGTCTGTCAGTCTGTCAGTCTGTCAGTCTGTCAGTCTGTCAGTCTGTCAGTCTGTCAGTCTGTCAGTCTGTCAGTCTGTCAGTCTGTCAGTCTGTCAGTCTGTCAGTCTGTCAGTCTGTCAGTCTGTCAGTCTGTCAGTCTGTCAGTCTGTCAGTCTGTCAGTCTGTCAGTCTGTCAGTCTGTCAGTCTGTCAGTCTGTCAGTCTGTCAGTCTGTCAGTCTGTCAGTCTGTCAGTCTGTCAGTCTGTCAGTCTGTCAGTCTGTCAGTCTGTCAGTCTGTCAGTCTGTCAGTCTGTCAGTCTGTCAGTCTGTCAGTCTGTCAGTCTGTCAGTCTGTCAGTCTGTCAGTCTGTCAGTCTGTCAGTCTGTCAGTCTGTCAGTCTGTCAGTCTGTCAGTCTGTCAGTCTGTCAGTCTGTCAGTCTGTCAGTCTGTCAGTCTGTCAGTCTGTCAGTCTGTCAGTCTGTCAGTCTGTCAGTCTGTCAGTCTGTCAGTCTGTCAGTCTGTCAGTCTGTCAGTCTGTCAGTCTGTCAGTCTGTCAGTCTGTCAGTCTGTCAGTCTGTCAGTCTGTCAGTCTGTCAGTCTGTCAGTCTGTCAGTCTGTCAGTCTGTCAGTCTGTCAGTCTGTCAGTCTGTCAGTCTGTCAGTCTGTCAGTCTGTCAGTCTGTCAGTCTGTCAGTCTGTCAGTCTGTCAGTCTGTCAGTCTGTCAGTCTGTCAGTCTGTCAGTCTGTCAGTCTGTCAGTCTGTCAGTCTGTCAGTCTGTCAGTCTGTCAGTCTGTCAGTCTGTCAGTCTGTCAGTCTGTCAGTCTGTCAGTCTGTCAGTCTGTCAGTCTGTCAGTCTGTCAGTCTGTCAGTCTGTCAGTCTGTCAGTCTGTCAGTCTGTCAGTCTGTCAGTCTGTCAGTCTGTCAGTCTGTCAGTCTGTCAGTCTGTCAGTCTGTCAGTCTGTCAGTCTGTCAGTCTGTCAGTCTGTCAGTCTGTCAGTCTGTCAGTCTGTCAGTCTGTCAGTCTGTCAGTCTGTCAGTCTGTCAGTCTGTCAGTCTGTCAGTCTGTCAGTCTGTCAGTCTGTCAGTCTGTCAGTCTGTCAGTCTGTCAGTCTGTCAGTCTGTCAGTCTGTCAGTCTGTCAGTCTGTCAGTCTGTCAGTCTGTCAGTCTGTCAGTCTGTCAGTCTGTCAGTCTGTCAGTCTGTCAGTCTGTCAGTCTGTCAGTCTGTCAGTCTGTCAGTCTGTCAGTCTGTCAGTCTGTCAGTCTGTCAGTCTGTCAGTCTGTCAGTCTGTCAGTCTGTCAGTCTGTCAGTCTGTCAGTCTGTCAGTCTGTCAGTCTGTCAGTCTGTCAGTCTGTCAGTCTGTCAGTCTGTCAGTCTGTCAGTCTGTCAGTCTGTCAGTCTGTCAGTCTGTCAGTCTGTCAGTCTGTCAGTCTGTCAGTCTGTCAGTCTGTCAGTCTGTCAGTCTGTCAGTCTGTCAGTCTGTCAGTCTGTCAGTCTGTCAGTCTGTCAGTCTGTCAGTCTGTCAGTCTGTCGTCAGTCTGTCAGTCTGTCAGTCTGTCAGTCTGCCAGTATGTATGTATAGACACCTACAGCCCAAAAGCGCGGGCCGAATTGCTTCAACCTTGGCATATATGTAGAGTTTTTTAAGTTGTACAGAGGGCAAATTGAATTTTTTTTTTTAGCTCAAAAAATAACGGTACCTGCCATATAACCGTTATAGGCTCATTTTTCTCGGAAACCGCGTTACCGGTCACATGGTTGCAAAAAAAAATTGTTTAAATATCTAAAAACTGTACTTTCCATAGGAGTTTCGACTATCTCGTAAATGGCTTAAACGATTCTTTCGAAATTTTACACATACATATATAGGTTTAGGTTGCCCAATTTATACTGCGTACCAATATTTTTAATTAATGTTTTTTTGCATTTTTAAAAGCATTTTAAAATAAAAAAAAAATTATATTTTGAAAACTGCTTAATAATTCTTTTTTTTACTATAGCTATATGTATTTTCTCAATACCTATGAATTGGCGTTTTTGAATATTTTTTGAAAAATGTTTTAAAAAGTATTTTAAAACCAAACTTTTTTTCTCAAAAACCGCTTCACACATTTTTAAATTTTTTTTCTCAAAAAATTAAATTTATCCAACAAATAAAATGGCGTACTTTTTTTGAGCCCACATTAGTTTAAGTATTTATTTCAGAATTTTGAATTATTTTTTCTTAAATTAAGATGCCATTATGACTTTCAGATACCCATTTTTTCATAGGCGTTAATTGAGGAAAAGTTATCGCCTGATTTACAGGACATGGGCCCAGGTTCTTTGTTTGCTTAGTAAAACTACAAAGGATTAAAAAGCACTGTGTTTTTATTTTATCAAAAAACAAGGATGAAGACAATTATCATCCGCTGGGAAGGTATACTACTTTGTTTGTTTATAATTTTTGACTAATGTCGGCATTTATGTATGGAATCCAATATCAGGTAATTGTCCGCCTCCGTTAGTCTCACGCGGTATTTCATTAATTTCATCACGAATATTTTGTTTGAGTTGCTCAAGCGTTTCTGGTTTGTTTGCATAAACCTTGATTTTCAGATATCCCCACAAAAAGAAGTCCGGAGCAGTCAAATTCGGCGACCGTGTAGGCCAATCAACATCACCATTTGTCAATTACTAACTATAACAGCGTACGGCGCGCGGCGTAAATGGACTTGTGGAAGAGCTCTTGTGTCAACTGAATCTTAAATGGAAACAATTGTGGCCAAAGTTGTTCTTTGAAGACCAAGCTCCTGAGCACGGCGTCGAATTGAGGTTGATGGATTGTTTTGAACACTTCCCTGAGCAGCAGTAATGTTTTCAGCCGATCTTGCAGTACTTTGTGGTCCATGCTTGGGCCTATCACCTACAGACTCTCTTTCTTCGATATCAATCACTACACGATAAATAGTTAAATAAATAGTTTGTTGGCATGTTGTTTCTCCCAAAAATTTCACGTAACTTTCTCATCGTCACAGTAATCGATGATTGATTTTGATAAAATCTTTTAACGATTAAAACAAGGTGGTTTATCGAATATTTTTCCATAATAAATTTGCCACATTCCTACTTCACGACTGCCAAATATGAACTGCCAAGCCTAATTTTTACCAAAATGGCGGCAAAACAAAGTAGTATATCTCCGCGGTGGACACCCTGTATAATTATTACATAATAAGGAATAAATTTTGTAAACTTGACCACAAATAAGCAGTGCAAGTAGAGAATCAAACGATAAAATCGAGCGATTTTATTGCTTAATTCACTATTTGCACTACTTATTAACAAGATAACAAGATACATGTTTTAATTCTTATATACTATGTATTTATATATACTACATATTATTGAATAATTTTTAAAATCATTAGCTAATAAGTATGGCAAAAAATTTTGAAAAACAAAAGGGGTTCCATATTCCCATCTTCCCCCTATTATAGGGCAAGTTTTGCATTTGGAAAAAAAATCGAACTCGATCAAATTTAACACTACTGTCTTACAATTTTTTTAAATATCTTAAATAACTCAACGATTTCAATAAATAATTAAAAAAAAATTAATAATTTTTGAAAAATAAAAGTTTTATATTATTTTTTTTCAAAATTGAATACATATTTTCAAAACAGGTTATGTTACAAATGGGGTGGTGAAACGCCAAGATGTCTCATCTCACTCAGATCTCATCCACCCAAAAACTGGTGAACGATTTTTTTTAAAGTTTGGTATTAAGTTTATCAGTACTTAAAATTTCCAAACGAATTTTTTTGGAAGAAAAAAAAATTACAGAAACTTTGTATATATACAAAATTAAATACAAAATTTACTTTTTTTTAAATTTTTAAGCCAATTTTTTTTTAAAATAGAAGATAAAAAAGTATTTCTGGCCTAACAAAAAGTTAAAGCATATAACATTGTTAATAAAAATTATATTTTTTTTAAGTAATTTTTTTTTATTTTTAGAAAATTGACCCTCTCGGCTAAACAGATTTTTCATATCTCACCATAATTGAATAGCATTGTAGATATATCAAAAGTTAACATCACTTTTTAAATATTAATAAAACTTTACATTAAATACAAATTGAGTAACAAAAACTTAAAACTACTCCTAATATGACTTTCTCACACAGTTTATAGTCATAATGTCAACAATAGTAATAAACCTTATGATAATTGTTTGTGTCATCTTTGGTTTTATCTGCCATTGAACAATAATTTTATATTTCCAACATTTTCATTAACGGCTCTACCGATTTTGATTTAAATAAAAAAACATAATTTCAAGCAAATGCTGAAAAAACAGAATTTAAAAAAATTGATTTTTTTTTCGAAAATCGAAAAAAAAATAAATCAATTATTTTGAAAATTCAATATATCGAAAACAGATGGACGGATTTGTTTGAAATTATATTATTAAGTTGATATTATTAAATATTTGAAATTTTCATACGAATTTTAGTTTAAGTAAAAAACGACTTTGAAAATAGTATTTAGCTAAGAATTTATTATGCTTCATAACTTGCAGTATTTGTGTGAATTTTCGAATGTCTGTACTCAAAGATTTCTTAAAAATCCAAATTTTACGATAAACTTCCAGTAACTTACACACAATATTTATTAATTAAAAAAAAAAAAGATTGTGTGTACTTACATGTACACGCGCCAGAAGTAAAGCTTACCTAATTTGAAACAATTTTTTCTTTCGTAATTCTAAGTCCGCTACAACAAGTATAATGTATTTCAATTTTATGGAAACCGGTCAAAGAACAACGAAGTTGACATTTTTGGTCACCAGTCCACCGACTCTATATTCCAATTGAACAAACGTCACCGTCGCTTCGTTCGAACTTTGATTCATGGCTTAGCAATCTTACATTATATATATTATACTACTCTGTATATAAATCTACGAAGTAGATACACTGAAGTACTGGCAACGAGACCATCGACTTAAGCAATACACACATTAATACAACACAACATGCACTATAATGTATGAGCATCAACAAAACGAACGAACAAAAAAAATTCCTCGTCGAATACTCACACTGCCTATGGGAATCCAATTTGGACCTACAAAAAAAATTTTATAAAAAAAAAACAAACATAATTACAATCCCTTGAGCTCGTGTAGCTTATTAAAAAAAAAGCAACACAAAAAAAGAATTGCTGGCTTACACACAATTTATGTAGGTACCTACCAACGAAAAAAATCCTCAGCGAATCCTCACGATACATTTATTTCTGCACTCATCTATGAATAACCACAAAACGAACAAAAAACCAAAATGCCGGTTTGACAGCTCCATAGGAATTTGTTTACCCCCAACGCAACGTCGCAAAAGAAGTTTTACTTCAAAAATGCTTATTCCACATCTAATCTATGAGTTTACTGAGGGCCAGTTGTGCAAACATGGTTTAAATATTTGAACCGTGATTACCAGATTAACTGGAGTTCAACGATAATTCAAGTTACAAGTACCTATATAATAGTAGTGACATATGTACATGCTAAACCCATCTTTGAACCTCAGTTAATCTGCCGAAATCGGCAGTTAAATTCACTGAACCAAAGATCAAATATTTAAACCACGTTTGTAACTGGTACTGCCACAACAATTTAGTAGTTATATATAAATGTTACACAATTGACAAGAGTGTGACAAGATTCACTGTAAGCATTTTGTAATTATAAACGGTGATTTTTTAAGAGCTTGGTTTTTGAAAATTCAAAAAAACACAGAAACTTGTAAAAAGTGAATGAAATTTTTATTTAGGTCGATAAATCAATTTCTGCCATTTACTTTTTAAAAATTATTTCACTTAAATGTTGCCCGCGGCTACGCTTCAGGTGGTCCATTCTGAAGGTCCAATTTTGGCAAACTTTTTCACACATTTCCGCCGGAATCTCACAAATGACGCGTTCAATGTTGGCTTCCAAGGCAGCAATCGTGTTTGGCTTGTCCCCATAGACAATAGACTTAACATAGCCCCACAAAAAATAGTCTAACGGGGTCAAATCACATGATCTTGGTGGCCAATTGACTGCGCCAAAACGTGAGATCAACTGCTCACCAAATTCGCCTCTCAATTCATGCATGGTTTCGCGTGCAGTGTGGCATGTGGCACCGTCCTGTTGGAACCACATGTCGACCGAGTTCAATTCTTGCATTTTCGGCAAAAAAAAATCTGTTATCATCGAACGGTACCTTTCTCCATTGACCGTAACCCTGCGGACTTCATCGTCCTTGAAGAAGTACGGCCCAATGATGCCGCCTGCCCATAAACCGCACCAAACAGTGCATTTTTCGGAATGCATTGGTAGCTGCTGAATTGCCTCTGGCTGCTCTTCACTCCAAATACGGCAATTTTGCTTATTTGTATATATATCGTGTCATTCTCAGTATATATTTTTTTCACTCCAATATATAAGATCACTCTTATTCTGATTTATTGTAAACTATATTTTGAATGTTTAAGCTTTCATATCATGGAAATGTGATTATTTTTGCTTTTCGGCATTTACTCAAACTCACCCTCTTTTAACTTACTTAAATAATGGTAACACCTATCTAGTTAAACCTGGAAAATTTATATTTTATTAGAGTACAAAATTTCATCTAAATCGTATGAGCCGTTTCCGAGGTATCATTATAAAAAACGTAGGAATACTAACATAGAATAACTCCACTTAAAGTAATACCAATCAAAAGATCTTACAGACAACATATATCGTGATAGATAACTATAAAGTATCTAACCATCTAACTATCTCTACGACTAACGAACCGACACCACTCTAAAAACAATTTTTTCAAGTGTTGATTTTCTATTTCATAGAAACAAAAAAAAAAGAAGCGCCCCCGGGTGGGCTCGAACCACCAACCTTTCGGTTAACAGCCGAACGCGCTAGCCAATTGCGCCACGGAGGCCTTGAAAGAGGCTTAACAAGTTATTATTTTCGCCATTGTTGTGTATTTTTTTAATCTTGTTTATCTATTATGTAGTTATTGAAAAACATAAAGCTCAAATGAGTCTCAAAGAAATGAATTCCATTTTTCTTTAACTGAAAATGTTACGCTACATAAAAAGTCACATAATGAGGTTCTACTCTTGGTTCAAATAAAAAAAACTAAATCTCTTAAGTTCATTGAAAAATTAAGACCATCTTTCATACATAAAACCAAAACCACCCAAGTCTCAAAATATATATGTTTACCTACTATGTAGGTATATGTATCTAGATTACATTTCTACTCAAGTCAAATATCGTACTTTGTACAAAAAAAAGTGACCATGGAAGGATAATACCTTTTCTTTCGCAAATAGCTTTTTCACTTTTAACGAGTGGACTTAATATTACTGCCAATATTATACTTAAAACAGATAGACAGAGGACCTATATAATATAAACGCCTTTTCAACGTACACGCACACCGAACCCCCAAGGTTATCCGCATGAATTCAAAATATACACACACCATTGGGACGAGCTATAAAACAAGAGAGCAATCCATTTGTACATCCAATAAGAACTCATAGTCAGATTTTGACAGTTGAAGTTTCTAAGGCCCAATATTAGGTAATCTTAAGCCAAAATTCATTGAAAGATAGGTGTATTTTTTTTGGTTGTTGTTGAAAAAAAGTAACTATCATGGCCACATATTTAAATTAGCATTTCAGAAAACGATATTCATGTTTTATTACTTATACATATAAAGTAAGTATCTATAACAAGACCTTCAAATTATGCGTCTTTAGACAAACTCAGTTTTACCATTTTGACGATCCAACACTGACGAAGACGATGGATGAGCATGACACTGATGGTAGGTAACTCATCTAGTCAACTGCGTGTTTTATTTAACACAATTTTATTTTCATGACTAACGTGAGACTTTTAGGTGCGTATCCTCATGAAAATATTATTAACAGTGGTGTGAAAAAAAAATGCATTAAAATAGTTTATTTTCGATAGGCCTTGATAGAGGATTTTATTTTAGTGATCATTAACGAAATAGATTAAATTTTCTTAAATATTTGAATTAATCTGACAAAGAAGCGTCAGATAATTAAGTGAAATTTTGCAGAAATTAAGCAAGGTCAATTGTCGGGAGCTGTAATAGTTAGTAAGTTTTTAAGATTTTAGTTGACATATTAGCCGTGCTGAGATAGAATTTACGTCTCACGACTAAATTAAGCTTATAGATAAATTTGAGTGGCCTGTGTGGCAGCAATTATAGCAGCAATTGCTTCCGTGGTCACACCTGTAAGGTTTCCTTGTTTATCTTTGTTTTTGAACTTTCAGGGCGGCTTTTGATACTTCCAGCTATAGCTAAATTTTTTTCAGCTTGCTACCTTGGGACTACGGTCCCATAGTCGGTTTTTGCAGAGCAATGTTGGCAAAAAGTAGTAATGACCCGTAATTTCTCAACCATATCTTATGGTTTGACGAATCAACATTAAAAACAGACGGTTATTTGCATTGAATTCGTGAAGACCGCTTTAATTGTCAATTTAAAATAAATATGTGGACCGTAATTTTGAACCATTTGAGAACCAGCAAATTTAGATGGCGACAACTAACTGCATTTTTTTACAAAATGACCTGCGGACTTTATTAGAAGATGTACCCCTCAACATATATTGATACATGTGGTTTCAACAAAATGGTTGCCCAGCGCATTATGCTCGCTGTGGGATTACTTGAAACGGTGTATCCCAATAAGTAGATTGGACGCCTTAGATCAATTTTGTGGCCTCCTTGTTCTCCGCACCTAAGCCCTCTCGATCTCGATTTCTTTTGCTGGGGCTGTATAAAAGACAAAAAGTATTTAAAACCACAAATACGCCACAAGATTTGGGCGACTGTTGATTAGATCTTTTCTGCGGTGGTGCAGAGCCTGTATTCGTACTGAGGGTAAACAATTTAAGCATTTGCTTTAATTTTATGAATAAAATAAATGTATTAAAATATTTGCTTTTGTTTCATTAATACATAATTTGGGTAAATTTCCAATTTTTAGACACAATTTTAAATGTTCCAAAACGGTTTTAATGTTTATAATATTTTTTACGAATGAGAAAGTAGCAAGTATTGTACCATTTTGAAATCTTTATGAAATGCTCCAATTTTATATACAATTTGCCGGCTGTATAGTGGTACATTTCCTTTAAAATATGAAGTATCAAAGTTAGTTTAAAAAGTTTTTTTGAACCTGGACTTAGCAAAACTTTATTTTTCTTATGAAACTGACCTTTTTTTGTGGATTTATGGTTATTTAGGCTTAAGTAAAAAATAAAAACACTCCAAAATTTGGAAATTTGTGACAACAGTACTTAGAAATCTGGCCTAAGGTATTGATTTTCATTACCTTTCTAAATATTGCAATTATTACATAACCAAGCAAGATGAATTTTTTTTTTTACTTTTCCCAACACACGTACAAGCTACCAACCTGTACGCGCTTGACGTTGACTTACGGGACAACCTGTATATATTTACATACACGGACTATATCGGAAGTTTTACATTTGGAAAAAAAAATAGAACTCGAGATTTTGATCAATCTTGACATTACGTAACGACTTGTAGCAAAAAAATGTAGATCTTGATTATCTAAAAATAACTCCAACGATTTTGATAAGAAAAATTCGGTGCACTATTGATGTATAGTCTACAAAAAATTAACATAAATTATTATTAACGGTACCTGTCATATAGAATTAATTTTCGGCTTTCTCATTAAGGGCTAAACAGTTTTTGACTTAAAATTGTAAGTGATATACGACTGCAAATAAATAAGAACCTAATAACAAAGTTGGTTCTTTTAGACTTCTCGAAGGCGTTTGACACTGTTTCTCATAGAATACTCTTAAAGAAGTTACAAAATGTTTTCTGTTTTGAAACCTCAGCCTTATCTCTTATTTGCGATTATCTAACTGACAGAACTCAGGCAGTTTCAGCCCTCTTCTTTTCACGCTGTTCAATAATGATGTACCTTTGGTTCTTAGTATTCCGAATTACACATATCAGCTGATGACGTTCAGATTTGTTTAAGCTACAGTATCGGAATGGTTAAAGATGCAACTGCCCGAACCAGCGAAGATCTGTTCTGTATAGTACGAATCAAATCTTCTGAAGCTCGATTCGAAGAAATGCCAGGCCATTTTTATAAGTAACACTGTTCTTGGCACAACAAGATTACAATTCGTTGAAATATATGATTCAATGTTGAATTATGAAAAAACAGTGCAAAACTTAGGCGTAACTTTTAATCAAACTCTGACTTGGGATAGTCATCTCGCGTGTGCACTCGGAAAAATGTATGCTACCCACGGATATTACACCTAACTGGTGGTTGTCTTCCAACTGGAACTAAAATGACGATTGCCAAAATCCTTGTCTTTTCCGACCTGGTTTAGATAGCCTGATCTTCTGTTGCTTGGATTATATGAGTAGAAGGAAGCTTCAAGTTGCATTCAACAACATCGTCCGATTTATATATGGCCTGCCATGTTTTGACCATGTCTCCATTTATTCAATAAATGTGTTTGGTATGACCCTGAACAAACATCTAGATTTTTTAGTACTCACTTTTCTCTTTAAACTCATGTGCACTAAAAATTTTTAATAACTTATTTTTCCTGTGTCTCAAAGAAATAAAGTTATAATTGTGCCTCCTTTTAAATACAGAAATTCTAAACAACAGTTCTTTGTATATGAGGCTAGTCTTTGGAACTCTCTACCAGCCGATCTGAGACAATACTTTTGAAATTTCTTTGAAAAACCATTTTAGATGCTAACATTTTCTAAACGTTCTTTTTTTCTTTAAAATCAAATTTATTTTAGATTTTCACATTATGTATTTTCTGAAATTAGATGTTTTCTTTTTTATCCTTTTATAATAATTAGTTGTTCTAATTCATTTTGTTAACTTAATGTACTAAGTGTATGTTTACTGGTTTATTCCAATAAATACAAATACAAATAAAAAATATTAGTACATGTTCGAATTTCAAAAACTTTTCAGAAAATATTTTTGTTTATAAAATTCAATATTTTCAAAACGGGTGGAGTTTTTTTAAATTATGTTTTTAAGTTTATATAATTAATTAACTAAAATTAGAAAATGTTTGTAATTAGATAAAAAAAAATGTAAAAACGACTTTAAAAATATATTGAGTTGTTTCTACTAAAAATATAGTACTCTAACGATGTGATCCAACATAAGAATGCAATTCAGTCGTGCATTTCATTTAAGAAAAGTACTTTAAGCCTACAAAGTTTTATAGAAGGTTTTGTGGGTTTTCTTCAAGTATAACAAATCTTTTCGTCTTGTCTTTGGTACTATATAATCATAATCCAAAAATTAAATTCAAAATCTGCGGATAAATGTAACGCGGGCAACCTTGCTACGCAATAATGTAACGAAGATCCCATACAAAAAAAAGTTTGGTTTCGTCAAAAATACTGCAATTGTACTAAACCAGTATTGAAGTTCGAGATTCAATTGCGATTTCGGCATTTGGCATT
Organism: Philhelius pedissequus; assembly: GCA_910595825.1. NCBI lineage: Eukaryota > Metazoa > Arthropoda > Insecta > Diptera > Syrphidae > Philhelius > Philhelius pedissequus. The sequence continues at coordinate 31,734,565 of OU343160.1, forward strand.
TTGTCCGCCGGATTTTTGGCAATTGGAATTTTCAATTTTTTTAGGAAAATATTTCATGTTCAAATAAAAATGTATGAATTTATTTTTGCACAGTAATGTTATGTGCCATGAAAACCCTCTTCTTAAAATTATGAAAAATGTTATTAGACAAAAATACATTACTTCATGGTTAACTACCTGCTCTTTGGCACTAAGGGGCATAATAAATACTTTTGCCGTCGAAATAAGAACAAAACAGGGCGGGTTTATTTATTACCGCCCCACATTGGTTAATGGGATTTCCATGTTACAACTTTTGGGTATTTAAAAAAATTTCTTCATTTTGAACTCTCAAATATACATAATGTATTCAAATAATTAATATTTCTCCCATCGCTCATTTTATTTAAATAAAAATGATGGTAAAGTGCAAAATTAAATATGTAATGTTTAAGGGAAAGTACCGTTGTTATCATTTTATTTATGTAAATTGGTACCTTCTCGTATAAGGAATCCATTTTCATTTTTTTTTTTTTGAATAAAGAAGCCGTAGAAGATACGAGTACTCCTTATCAATTCCGCTAGGATTCCAACCAGCTATGTAAATATATATCTAAAACTGAGTTTCCTTTAAGATTTTTGCTCAAAATGATGTCATGCGGAACGAAGAACTGTTTAAGGAAGCTCAATTTACCTAGATGAGTCACATAAAAATAATTTAAAAATGGTTCCAGATTTCAGTGGATTTAGAAAATATAAAAATTAAGAAGGGGTCTTTTTGAGAGACAGAATCAACCATACAGCTTTAAGGCGCGAAGATAAAATTCTATAAATGAAAGGCGTTGCAAAAATAAAGGCTGTAAAATTAAGAATTTAGAGGAAAACTGAACACTGTTTTCAGGGAAAATTTATTTGTAAGTGAGAATTTAGTGTACCTCCGTGCAACTTTCGACAAAAAAAAAACTCGATTAACCTCTATCTATCAATGGCCAATATTGGTGGAATCTGTCTGACGTCATTTTGTCAGTAGGAGCTCGTGAGCAATATTATTGGGATTTTCCGTTCCGTTCATTCATTTTCTAGGTACCTAGATGCAGCAGCAAAAGCAATGTTGAAAAATTATTTTTTTAATTGAAAATCGGCCACACTTATTTAATAATTTTAATGTGAATCTGAAGTGATTTCAAACCCAACTGATATTCTCTGTAATCCAGTCCGAACATACAAATTAACAATGACTTCACCTCAGAATTTTGGTTCTAAAAAAAATAAAGGTACTAAGGCGGGTTATGTACTTAAGGGAGAGGCACTTATCTGGGTATTACTGTATATGCGTATTAAGAAAGTGACTTTTTTTGTAATAAGAGAAATAAATTATAAAATGTTTAAAATCTAATTTATTTGTTGCAATGTACTAACAACATTATGTAGTTATTTTTTTTATTGCTCAATTTCATCAAAATAATTTTTAAAAAATTGAAATTATAGATAATATTTAACTTTTTCTTAATATATATTTTATTTTTAAACGAATTGCAATTTTCGTTACATATTATTTTAAAGTCTGCGGTTCGGTTCTATGCGATTTTTTTTGCTTAAATTGCGATATTAGCTGTAATCTTCACCAAACAAAGCGAAAAAAAACAGTTTGGTTTTTTTATAATCAGTTTTCTTATTATGTTTGGCGTGAAGTCAGTCTAAAACAACATTCTGCAAATTTCTCAAAACATCGCAAACAATAATTTCGATGTTCCGAATCCGAACTAATTCTCTATCATGACGCCATTTAAAAAAAATGCCAAATTCTGCTTAGGTATGCTTACTATATAATGGCGTCTGTAATTCCCGCTGTCGTTATTTCCTCTTAATCTCGGCATGCTTACAATAATACAATAGATAATCCATTTATGGCTTAACTTTAGTTTTATCGATAATTTGTATGGAAATGTCTTTTTTCTGTAATAAAATGGCGTCTCTAATTCCCGTCTTTTCCATGATGTGTGACTTAAAGAGAATCATTCTTTTTGTGATTGATAATTCGTTTGAAAATGTTAATTTTGTCACTATAATATGGTCGATAATTCCAGAAGTCAGTATTTTCGTCCATTTCCCCTTGCAATTACATATGCGAATAATAGCATGACATAACTTTTACATGTAACATTTCCATGATGTTGTGACTAGAAGCGAATTACCTTTTTGTTATCGATAATTTGGATGGAAATAGCAGATTTTTTCTGTAATGGTGTGCCTTATACCAGATGTCATTGTTTGTTCGTCCAATTCTTGTAGTGTTTACAAAAGCACAATAATTCTATTCTTAAATAACTTTTGCCCCAAGCCCGTTACATTTCCATGATGTTGTGACTGGACGTGAATTTCCTATTTGCTATCGATTTTTAATTCTAATTCCTAATGTTTTATTTTTTCTTTCTGTTCTCGTCTTATTATTTCTTACAAAAATTGAAAAAAAAACCTTACCACGGAATAATTGAAAACACAAGTGCAGACTCGCATGTGTACAATTACCATGAGATGAGCATACATCTAGAAGCTTCACTTCAATAAAACTCAAACATTGATAATATCAATTTTGATTTCTTTGTTCAAGTAAGCTTTTTCCATCATGTTTTCTTCTTTCCCTTTATATAATTTCCAGTGAATGACTGAAGTAAATTTCAACAAAAACAACCTGTTTTTTTTTAAAGATTTTGATCCTTAACAAGTTTTCACAAAGGAAAGAAATCCCTTTAAAAACTTAATGTGAAATATTTGTCATCATGAAGCCCTTTTTTCCAATGAAAGACCATTAATATTGTATCGTCTGTAAAATAACCTTATAGTACATCTCTAACATCCTAAGGCAAGTGAGCCTGGGTAGATCTGGGTTTGGATTCTTCGTTATTTTGGTAAAAAGGTTAATGTTTGTTCCATTTCAGAAGTAGCACTTCAAAGTGAGACAAATAAATATAAAAGGAATATGCCACCAAGCTCACCATGGAAATCTCACTCAATAGATATAATATACAGAAACAGAGAAGCGCAAAAAAAGGATCGTGGAGGCATAATATACTTGCTGGTGCTGGAGCTCTTTAGCTACATACCTTTAGCTGAAAGAAAAAAATGCTCCTGGCACATGACAGTACATATACTATATTTATTATTTTCCATGGAAATGGGATAACAGGTGTATATTCCCTTCGTGTTCTTTCATATAAACCCTTTATTTTTTTTCCATGGAATTCTTTCTGGTTTCTTTTTTTTTGCATAATTTTCTTTTTATTTCAATTTCTATGCACACTACATTAAATCCATTTGTCACAAATTCTATGGATAGGTATATGGAATACTGTATATCTACCTGTTTTGTGGATAGTGTGCTTAGGGTGCGAGGGGGTGTGAGGTTTCGGTGTTGTTTGTGTTTGAAGAAAATGTTTTCACATTATTCACTTTAAAGATCAACCCCTCAATACCGAAGATATGGATTTTAAGTTTAGTGCTTGGTAAATAATATGTGAGACCAAAAGTCATTTTTTTTGTCATTCAAGTTCAAGTGGTGACGGAAAGTACTTAAAAAACACCTTGTCATTGAAAGTTCTCGTTTTTTTTTTGTTGTTTTCCTTTTCGGCTTTGTCATCTGAGGAAATGGAAGTTTTCTGGGGTATAATGACGTTATAATCGATATTTTATTTTCCTATTCACTTGAATTGCTAAAATGAAAAGCATTTTAGAAAAAGAATATATGGCTTAAGTGAACTTTATAAACAGGCGTTAATCTAGGTTTTTGGGTAAGGAAGAGGGGTTCCAAGAATGTTCCTTTATTAAATTGTGTACTTTGTATAAAAGTTAAAATTTCTTACCATAGAACTATACTTATAAATAATGTGAATCTCAATAAGAGTGTACTATTTCATTTCAAATAAAATGCAAGACTGGATCGCACGAACTTGCTCTTATGTTCGATCACATCGAATGCAAAAGATTTCTGTTAAAAATCTAAATATATATTTAAAGCAGTTTTTTACTTCATGTTTTATATATATAAAATATCTTTAATTTTTTTCTAAAAAAAATGGTATGACAGTCTTAAATATTATAATATAAACTTAAAAACAAAATATTAAATCGGCTTAATCAAAGAAAAAATAATTCAAAATTCTGAAATAAATACTTAAACTAACGTAAGCTCAAAAAAAACATGAAAACATTTTTCAAAAAAATATATAAAAACGATAATTCATAGGTATTCAATAAATACATATAAATATAATTTTTGAAAAAAAATTTAATGAGCAGTTTTCGAAATATAAAAAATACAACAAAATACTAATTAAAAATATTAATACGCGTTATAATTTGGGCAACCTAAACCTATATATAGCCATTCAGCCATTTTGTTTATGCACCAATCCAGTTAGATCGAAATGTATTTCATCGGAGCAGATGACATTTTTTTGAAAATGAACGTAACTTTCCCCATTTTTGTAATGTCAACTCTTTTTTGTCTGGCCAAGCTGCGTGTGGAATAACATCGATTAGTTGCGCCCTCTATTGATGGGGATGTCTGATGCAACCGTTCGAAAATCAACTCGATTATGTGTTCTAATCTTTGTTTTAGCCCCAAAAATAACGGTATCTGTCATACAATTTTTTGTCCAAAAATGGTAAATCTTAAGTATCTCGAAAACCGCTCCAACAATTTTGATTAAAAAAAAATCAGTGAACGGTTATAGGTGTATTAAATATTTTGGTTATATTATTTATTTTTTTTATTTACAACTTTCTCATTAAGGGCACAATGGATTTCTATAAAAAATATTATACAGGAAGTCCTTAAGATTCAAATTAATACTGCATACCAAAAATGTTTGAAAAATATTTTTTTGGACAATTCAATATTTCGAATTTTTTTGATATTTTGTTGTTAAACTTAAACATAATATTAAATATCTACTTAAAATAAACATGAAACAAAATTTAAAATATATTGTCAATATAAAAACTTAAAACGATTTTAAAAATATACATATTTAGCCGTATCTACTAAGATTCTGTCGTGCTGCAGACCCAGATTATTCCTTTTTTTGTATCTGTAGTTTGTATTTATTTTTACTTCTGCTATATTTTTCTTCTTTTCAAAATATAGAATACTAGCAGACCCGGCCGCGCGCTTCTGTGACTTAATTGTATTGCGCTCATGATTATTAGATATTAAAATTGGTATTGTTAAGGAAGTGATTGGTAAAGGTTATAATTAGTGTCAATCAGTGCTTTTCATTAATTATAAGAACTAAAGGATGCGCAATATTACTCGTTAATCTGTCTTTCATTAAAACAAATAAGTTTGATTGCGTTCAAACACGTGAGCATGCAACATGTAATAGGACGATTTCTTAAGCTTTCCACTCAATAACGTTGCTTCAAGTACGTTTCCGGTAGTTCTTCTGATGAATAGTCGTACACCGTTGAAAAGAATGAGCGGTGAACAAATTTTCAGACAGAGCTTGTGTGGCGGCATTCCTGGCATATCTAGAGAATTTAAAAATTCAGTCGGAAAATTGACAATCTCATTTTCATCAATAATAGTGTCAACTGACTTAAAAGTCATTAAATCACCTGGATATGAGGATGATGCTGGTAAGAACACACAACCAATCATATGTATATTAATTAGCAAATATTTTTCATTGATTTAAGGTTGTCCCAAGCAAAAGTCTCAGTATTAATGACGAAGCGGAGGGAGCATCTTTAATCTTCAGCGAAGAATTAAAGGAATTTGAAGGTACCGGGCATTTAACAGAAACAACGACATCAATAACTACAACCGCGGAGTATATCCGTAGAATAATTATTGAATAAAATAAAATTAAAGTTTAAGTTTTTGTGTCATTTTTTCAGACACCCTGTAAAGAAAATATGACACACTAAATGAAGTGTGAGCACTGATTGGCTCACAACAACGACGCAGAGAATCGTACATATCTTTCGCGTTGACGTTTCTCTTTTTTTGTAAATGAAATATGTATAAAATAAAATGCACGACTGGATCGCACGTACTTACTCATATGTTCGATCGCATCGTATCCGTATGCAAAATATTTCTATTAATAATCTAAATATAATTTTAAAGTCGGTTAAGTAATAATTATTTTTATTAAATTCCTTTAATTTTTGTTTAAACAAAAACAATTGCAACAATTTTAAACATTTATTAACATAAACTTAAAAACAAAATTTCAAAAAAATCATTGACACTTTTTCGAAATATTGAATTTAAAAAAATATATTTTTTATTAAAAACTAAAATAAAAATAGGTATGCGGTATTATTTATAAATTGAAGGACCTCTTATATAAAAATTTTGATCTAAATCCGTCTATATTCTGTCCCAGAAAAATAGGCAGTACACGTCTTATGGGAAAGCCTTTTCAAAATTATTAGGGTGTCATATTTTTGCGCCATACTAAATTGAAAGAACTTCTCCAAATATATAATATAAACGATGATTTTTTAAGAGCTTGGTTTTTGAAAATTCAAAAAAACACAGAAACTTGTAAAAAGTGAATGAAATTTTTATTTGGATCAATAAATCAATTTCTGCCATTTACTTTTTAAAAATAATTTCACTTAAATGTTGCCCGCGGCTAAGCTGCAGGTGGTCCATTCTGAAGGTCCAATTTTGGCAAACTTTTTCACACATTTCGCCGGAATCTCACCAATGACGCGTTCAATGTTGGCTTCCAAGGCAGCAATCGTGTTTGGCTTGTCCCCATAGACAATAGACTTAACATAGCCCCACAAAAAATAGTCTAACGGGGTCAAATCACATGATCTTGGTGGCCAATTGACTCCGCCAAAACGTGAGATCAACTGCTCACCAAATTCGCCTCTCAATTGATGCATGGTTTCGCGTGCAGTGTGGCATGTGGCACCGTCTTGTTGGAACCACATGTCGACCGAGTTCAATTCTTGCATTTTCGGCAAAAAAAAACCTGTTATCATCGAACGATACCTTTCTCCATTGACCGTAACCCTGCGGCCTTCATCGTCCTTGAAGAAGTACGTCCCAATGATGCCGCCTGCCCATAAACCGCACCAAACAGTGCATTTTTCGGGATGCATTGGTAGCTGCTGAATTGCCTCTGGCTGCTCTTCACTCCAAATATGGCAATTCTGCTTATTCACGTATCCAATTAGCCAAAAATGGTGGGTCGATTATGACGGCCATAAAACGGACGTAGCTTGCGAAACACATTTTTCACAGAGCACGAATTTTGATAATAAATTTCAATAATTTGCAAACGTTGTTCAGGCGTAAGTCTATTCATGATGAAATGGCAAACAATACTGAATCGAAATGTCAAATGTTCGTGGAATTTGTCATGTGTGATCTGTCAAAAATATAAACGTCAAAAACCAAGTAGCAAAAAAATCACCCTATATAAATATATACTCAGCACATCTGAGTGTGGTGTGGACTGAATTGCGTTTGCTGTGGCTGCTGCTGCTATTCAACCCCCATTAAATATTGTTGTGTTTTCAGAGTTACCCGTGTGGATTTGTTAACTCGTTCGTTTTTTTTTTTCTTAGGTTTCTGTTGAGGTCCTTTTGATTTGAGAGCTTTAAAAAAAGTTTTGAATGATGAGTGTTATCGTGGAGTATTTTCATTTTTATTTTTACACTTCTTTTAATGTGTAGAAAATACGTTAAAATGCAGTTACAAAATTTTAAGCAGTTGTCTTTGAAGAAGAATATTATTTGCGTAGATTTTCGCAGGCCGCAGTTAATTAATGTGAAGTGATTTAAAATTGGCATCGGTGTCCGACACGTCGAGCAAGTGGTTGAGCCTAAAATGTGGCAAATGTACAGTTTTTCGGAACGTTCTGTAGAAAATCTTGATATAAACCTAGGTGAAGATAGCAGCAGCACCAACTCCTTTTTTGAATAAAATATTTTGTAAATATAGTTATTTAAAAGATGAATTTATATTAATTTTTGTTATTTAATTTATAATAAATCCTAATAAATAAATGTTTTATTCTTACTTGTTTTTTATTTAAAAGGGATTTGGCCTACCGGCACCTTTTATCTTACCTCATGGTGGTGTGAAAAAGATAAAGTTTTTATAAGCAAAACGATTAAATAAAAATTCCTATCTAAAAAAGGGCGGTAACCCTACATAAAATTCTTTCATAACTGAGTCATTTAAAATGCACACTACCAAAACACAGAGAGCTTCTTGGGTGACAGATTTATGCATTTCATTGTAGCGAGAATGACAGGCCAACGTCCTATCTTGCCTGTGCTGCCTATTTTTCTGGGACAGAGTAAATCCGTTTGTGATAAAGTCCAAAATCCAAAAATTGTTGTATGGAAGGTACCGTTAAGGACAACATTTATGCAAAACAAATGTTTGACCATAATGTATATTATACCTAATATAGTGATCACACTTTTTTTTATCAAAATCGTTAAGGCCGATTCTGAAATAATCAAGATGGCAGAAAAAATTGCAATGCAAGTACCATTATTTTTAATTATCAAGTATTACAGACTATCATATCTTAGGCTCGCCAGCAAAATGAACATTTCAACAAACAAAAAAAAACATGAAAATCGGTTAGATAGTTTCGGAGTTCATCGAACACATCAACGTGACATGAGAATTATATATAATAGATGTTATAGCCGGCAGACATTATTTTAAAAACATCCAAGTAACGCCAGCACGGGTCCGCTAGTTATTAAACATCCAATATTTTGAAATTAAAATTATTAGCATTTTTTTACCGAAAGGCAATACATATTAAGCATTTATTTGCATTACAAAATATTCCACTCCAAATATAAACTCCCCGCGCTCTACACAGTCGCTTTTTGTATTATTGAATCACTGACTTCCCTTTTAATCACTCATAACCTAGACTAATATTCTGAATCAACACAACAATACCCTGTTGACGATGCAAGTACTTAAATATATGCTTTATGCACCTCTTAAGCTTTGTATACGTTATTGTTTATTATCATCAAACCTGGCAGCTGGGGTGTGAAAAAGAATCAACAAATTGAGTTACGTTATAATACTTTTCCACCAAATCCAACAGTAAATGTAGATGAGCTTGTAAAACCTTCGTTAAAAAGTCACTGTCAATGTTAACTACAGCGCTTTTGAGAGTCTAATTAAATTGCCTTCATTCCGCGGAAAGCTTTTACTAGAGTGGCTGCTTTTATAATTGCATTTTGACGCCTTAACTTAGATAGAGATGGATTTAGTTATTGGCGTTTGGGTTATGTGGAATTCTTTTGGCTTTGGATTAGTCTAGGAAATTGTGTTGGAAGTTATTAAGGTAATTTTTCCACTAAGGTAATTATGGGTTTATTTTATTAGGTATGGAAGTAACGGTATAATTTATCCACTTCAAGTTTGTCTGAATTTAAACTTCATTTTTTTCAATAGAATATCATAGATAAGATTAGATTGCTCAATTTTCAAAATAATATTGATGTTATTCCTAAAGTCTGTAAATTATCAGCTGAAGGGAATTATATATTTCTAACAGATGAATATTAGTTGTTAAAAGTAGGTCAAATCATGGTCGAGAGCTGTTCACTTGTATGCATCCAGACAGCTTCTTATGGATATCATACAAAAACACAATGAATAATAGCGGTCTAAGCATTTAACCCTGAGGAAGTTCTAAGAGATTAAGAAATAAAATATTACCATTCGATATTGCTGCTTGATTGTGGGTGTAGATTTCTCAAGAATCCGCAACTTTATATCAACATTTCTGCAACTGTATTTGCTACTTCTGCAAAACGCTGGATAAGTACTCTTGTTGCCTTTGCACTCGACAGCATTTTCCCATCGCATCGCAGAAATGCGATGCTCGCCACTGTTGTGGTAAATTTTACAGTAGCAAGGTACTGACTAGCTCATTAAATTCTGATCTTGACAGCATTGTCCAATGGGGAATAAAAAACCGCGTAGAATTTAATGCTTCAAAAACTCAGTGCTGTCTTCTGTCGTTAAAGCAGAACCCACCCCCCATACCGCTATCCATGAGCGGAACTTGCATTGAGGAAACCGATCAGCTTTCAGTCGTCGGCATGTGCATCACAGACCACCTCTTGTGGAATGAACACATATTTGATGTCGCCAAAAACGCTGCAAAGTGTTTGGGCTTTCTTCGAAGATGTAAGAAATTCTTTTTCCCGTCTGATCTGACTGTAATCTATAAAGCCTTCATTCGTCCAAAGTTGGAGTATAACTCGCACATTTGGGCAGGAGCTCCCAAAACTCATTTGAGTCTCTTAGATATAATTCCAAATAGAGCTCTAAGAATGATTGGCCATAGAACTATAGTGGAAACATTTACATCCCTCGAACATCGTCGTAATGTTTCATGTATTTCGCTATTTTATCGCTATTTTTATAAACAGTGTTCAAGTGAATTTGCCAGTTGCATTCCTCCCCTTAAACAATTCAACCGTAATAAACGTGCTTCTAGGAATGCTCATTAGTTTATCCTTGAGCCCAATTTCGGACGTACTGTCAAGTACAGAGATTCTTTTTTAGACGTACAACACGTATGTGGAATGCTTAACCAGGCTCTACTTTTTCCCCTCATTTTGATTTTATGAACTTCAAAACCAATGTACATCGGTGTCTCCTTTTTAATCCTTCCATATTTTCCTAAAGCTCGCACTGTGCTTGTCATATTAAGGGTGGCCAACACCCCTTTAGTGCGTGTTTATTATAAAAAAAACAATAGATTTTTTTTTTGGAAAATTGTTTTTAAATGTATATTTTAGATTAAAACACATCACTCAATTCATTCACTCACTAGTTTTTTTAATTTCTGATTTTGAAAACAGGCTGCCTATACGTGATGCGCTTGTAATCTTGTATTAGCGTCAATGCAACATTATGTCTCTAACTATAAAGAGTTTGGAATCACCCTATGAGATACTGGGATTAAAAAGTACAACTACATTATAATGTAAATATAATAGAAACAGTTTTGAGTTAAAGCTAAAAGCTTTGTCTGATGCCTAATAGCCTGCCATGTTAACATCGAAATATTTTATGCATTCTAATGATGATGATGATGAAGCGTCCCGACATACCGAATGAGAACTACTAACATAATCTAAATGGCAAATTGCTAAGCTATTACGAGTTCTAATTGCAACGTTTTTGAGTAGGTTATGATAGGAGCATCGAGATTGGGAGTAGCTTAGGCACATGACTAATTTTTAGACATGAAATCACATTGTGAGGCAGAAAGTTTGAAATTTTATTAATTGCTGTTGAAATCGTGTTGTATACCTTTGTTGTTAATTTACTGTTAATTTTTGTGTGATTGCAATGAGGAAGCTTACAAATGCAAAATCAACCCATTTACATTTATTGAACGATTTTACACGATTTATTTCTATGACATGGTATTGCAAAATATGTGCTACAGTCAGGTCATCATATTTTAATTGTCACATTTTGTGTAATGCTAAATGAAAATAAAAATTTTACAATTATGTTAGCATTTCGATTATAACAGACATTAGAACTTCAAAATTAAGTGTTGGGATTTACGCTGTTTTTTTTTTTGGTTTTGTTTCCAAATAAAGTTAGGAATGTATTGAAAGTACACCGTAAATTAGTATAAAGAGCCAAAAATGAAAATGGAAATCACTCCAAACAATATAATAAAGGGTTATCCATTTTGCGTTTTCAAAAGTAAACTTAAATAAAGCACACATAACATTTTTTTTCCTCATGATATTTCTTTTTTATTATAAAGCTTGAACGTTAATATTATGTGTGAAACACTACATCATTTAAATGACAACCACGCGAATTGTTGCAAGCATCGATTCTTTTGAGGTAATTTTCGACCACTTTTTGACACATATTGGGCGGTATCTCAGCCATAACTTGACGAATGTTGGTTTTCAAGTGCTCAAGAGTTAAAGGTTTATCTGCATAAACACGGTCTTTCACGTAGCCCTACAAAATAAAGTCCAGCGGTGTCAAATAGCATGATCTTGGTGGCCAGTTGATATTGCCACGACGAGAAATTACGCGGCCAGGAAATGTGTCTTGCAATAAAGCCATATTCGCTCGAGTTGTGTGGCATGTGGCACCGTCTTGTTGGAACCACATATTCTCCAAGTCGTATTCTTCAATAGCAGGCAAAAAAAAGTCGGTTATCATATGACCATAACGCTCCGAATTGACGGTGACAGTCGTTCCATCGTCGTTTTCGAAGAAGGTCCAATCACACCTCCGGACCAAAGAGCGCCCCAAACAGTGACTTCTTGTAGATGTAATGGCCTCTCGTCAATTACTTGAGGATTCTCATATCCCCAAATACGACAATTTTTTTTATTAACATACCCACCTAGTGAGAAATGTGCTTCGTCGCTGAAGAAAATTTTGTTCGAAAAATCGCAGTCCACCGCCTGTTGTTCAAGCACCCATTCGACGTATCTACGACGTTGTGAATGGTCAGCTGGCTTCAGTTGTTGTATGAGCTGGACTTTATATGGCTGTAGGTGTAGATCCAAATGCAAAATAAGCCATAATGTGCCGTAAGACAGTCCTAATGCCTGAGTCGACGAGAAATCAACACATTCGGGTCTTCGGCAACACTTTCACTTACAGCAGTGATATTTTCAGTGGTACGAGCGAGACGATGATGCACAGGCCTTACAATATCTGTAACCAATTCAGTCTCTTAAAAATTCTTCACAATTTTGTCAATTACTTGCGTAGTTGCACGATTATGTAAACCATAATCTCCTCTTAAATCACGATATGTGGCTGTAGCAGAATCACCATTTTTATAGTAGTAGGTTTTAACAATTTTTATGCGTTGTGCGATAGTTAAGCGATCCGTTTTCGTAAATGTCAGACTTTCAACTGAAAAAAAAATTGGTTTAAGAACTTAGTTTTTTACATATTCCAGCCAATACTTTTGAAACCGCAGAATGGATAACCCTTTATAAACATATTGTTCAGCGTAATTTCCATTTTCATTTTTTGGCTCTATTTTCTTAAGTACAGTGTAATTTCCATACATTTTTGGCGAATTTTCCTTAAAAATGTTGGTCGTTTTTTCCAAAATTATTACTCCCAAATTGTTTTTTATTTTTTTTTTTCAAAATAACTTTGGGCGTAATTTCAGGGAACCTTTTTTAGCAGTCGCAATTACATGCGTAACCTGACTTAAGTAATTAACTTTCCCGGTAAATTGGTGAGAGTAGAAGTTATCCGGTGAGTATTGTAATTCTCCATCTCTCTACAAAACAAATGCCAAAGCACAATAGCATTTAACGCCATTTCATTAGGCAAGTTCTTAAAGATCTCAGCAATCTATTTTGCTATAAAATACTGAGAAAAAATTAAATTTGTCTCTTCAATTTTTGACGAAGGCTGCTTGAAGTGTAATTGACATTTTCTTTCAAATGCTTGCAAATGTTCGTAAAAGGGATGTGTTTCATTACTTGCGATATAATATACATAGGTACTATAGGGCAATTTTTGCCTTTGGGAAAAAAATCTAACTCGAAATTTTGATCAGACTAGACATTACGAAAAAAGGGGGTTCTACAATTCTGTCTATCGGCCTGCTACAGTCTGAGCCAGTGGTGTCCGGCTCGTCACTGGTTCTTAATCAAGTGTGATTAGCTTCTTTCCTGGTTCGGGCTAGGCTCGGGCATTCACAAAGGCAGCGATAGGAGAACTCTTCCGCCTCTTTCTCCACACAACCTCTATATAAGTCAGATGTGCTTATCCCCATTCTGGTCATGTGGGTTCCGATTAAGTTGTGACCCGTTAGGATAACCATCACGAGGGACAGCTAAAATCTGTTAAGCCCTACGAAGTATGCTGTTTTTGTTCTTAGGGATATTTGCTCAAAAATTTCTCGAAAACCGAAAACTGTCGATGCCTGTCGTTTGCGGTTTTGAGGAAATTTGTTGGATTTTAAAATTTTTTATTGTAGCTTTTTTCTATTTTCAGTGCAGTTTACTATCTATAACTAGACCCATATATTTAGATATACCAGTAATGTGGTAGTGACGCCCATTTATGATGTGGGGCTTTATATTTGAAATATTATGTTTTCTCATGAACAAAACTAGTTCGGTGTTTAATAGGCTTACATTCCAATTACTGAGCTTGTCAAGGCCGTTTTGAAGAATTTCACACAGGTGTGAACGAGTTTCCCTGATGCCCCTTACACGATTCCATCAGCATATTCCAAGACTTTGACACCCGTTAGACTTAGCATTACTAAGATCTGGTTTAGGACCAGAAATCACGGAAGTGGAGATGGCACATCCGCATGTTCTAATCTCAAGTTTTCAGCCAATTCTCTGTTCACGATCCTGGAATGAAGCATAGAGTCGATCCAATTTGGCAGTAGCTGGTCAATGCCAATTGAGTCCAGCGGGCTTATAAAATTGCTTTATTTTTAACATTGTTAAATGTCCCTTAGCCATATCAAGAAATGCACCCAGCGTAAAGTCTTTGAATTGGATAGATTTATCAATTGTGCCTACCACTTCATGAAGTGCTGACTTAACAGATTTGCCCTTAGTGTATGCATGCTGAGCCTGTGAGAGAATACCATCATTTAGCTTCAGGTGAATTTGTACATCTATGAGTCTTTCCAGGGTATTCAATAGGAAGAAAGATAGGCTTATATAGGTCTGAAATCTTTTAGTTTAATGTGGGTAAGCCTTCCAGCTTTCTAAATGAAAAGTATATATCATAATCTCATAATAAATAAAAAGTGGCATAAGGGAATAATGTATCTAGTTTCCTTTAATCTCACTCAATAATTTTTTACTCGATAGTACCCGCGTAGCTCTTTTATATTTAAAAAAAAAAGCTCTTGGAGCAATACCAGTTAGACACCACTGGTCTAAGCCGCTGAAGCAATTTTCTTCAAATTTGGTTTCATAGGCTATTCGCTCGATTCTATATCTAATTTTTTTTTAGCCTCAAAAATAACGGCACATGCCATACAATTTTTTGTAAATTTTGGTAAATTTTGAATATCTCGAAAACGAATCTAACGATTTTGATAAAAATAAAATGCACGACTTGATCGCACGAACTTGCTCTTGTA
Source organism: Philhelius pedissequus (assembly GCA_910595825.1). Lineage (NCBI taxonomy): Eukaryota > Metazoa > Arthropoda > Insecta > Diptera > Syrphidae > Philhelius > Philhelius pedissequus. Next base: position 31,749,687 of record OU343160.1, read on the forward strand.
GCTAACAACTTTAATGTAGCTAACCATTGAGGTTTAGTTAGTTAGGTGTAGTTATCCTATGCAGTTTTAAGGCCTATGTAGGTAAGATTAACTTGATTCTTAGTATAATGAATTGTGGAATGGATGATTCAAGTAATAGGTAAATAGGTACCTGCATACAAATGTATATTCAAATCTAAGTTATGGATTTTAATTATGTAAGTTAGGAGAGTAAAATGTATCTACATATATATACATATTGATGAAACCTAAGTATGTACACATGTACATATAATAATGAAAATGAAGGATGTTGGTGGGTAGGTATAGCTATATGCATATAACTTTATAAACTAGAGGTACCAAAAATAACAATTTTTTCACAAAAGAAAATTATCAAAAGGTACCCTTTCCTTTCGTTAATGAACGGTTTTTTTTATGAAAATCGTTGGAGCCGTTTTTGAAAAAAAAAATATTTTTGTTTTTAGCCAACAAAAATGTATGGGAGCTACTGTTATTTGTCGCCTTATGAGTACCTCTAATCGCAAGTAAAAATAGGTGCAAAATTATAGGTAAGCCTATACATCTACACATACATGCATTTTACAAAAAATGTTGTGAACGGTACCTGGCATAGAACCGTTTTATTTTTTATTTTTCTCGTTAATATCTCGACGGATTTCGGTCAAAATTTTTATACATGAGATTCTTTGAATTCAACATAATTTCGCATACCTAAATTTTTGAAAAAAAATATTTTTTGGATATTTAAAAAAAAATAATAATTCTGTTGTTAAATTTATATTATTGAAAATTTACAATTGACACACAATTTTTTTTAGAAAAAAAATTAATAAAACTGAAGCAAAGCACGTGAACCATTGTCATTTTCATATTAGAATACGGCGAAAATACGTTATGCAAAATGGATAATTCAAACATAATTTTGTTCATGTAAACCCGGATTTTTATTTAAGCGGATTACATTTCAACGGAGAAAGATATTTATAAGTTTATTTTATCGGATCAGGATAATATATTTGTACATGAGAACAAATTTGATTTATTATCTGCACTACAATCATTTCGGTTGCAATCATTTTATTAAATTAAATTATTTAATATTTTATTTGCAACTTGTCTCATTTCAGTAAAAAAAAAAACAAACATAAATAAATCAAATATCATCCCTGAATCTGCTCCCGAAACATCCTTTGAGAGCAAAAATTTAAATAAATAATAAAGCTGAAATGCAATTGAAAATAAATTTCATATTAACATATGTATTACGGTTGGCGGATTCCTACTCTCATGTCAAGGGCCAATGATAAAAACGTCAAATTATTATAATCACAAGCACATATCAGAGAAAAAAGGAAACTTTGTGAGCGTATCGTAAACACTTCCGTCACAAAAATTATGTCCTCATCATAAAATGGCAAAAACGTTTTACCCAAAAAAAAAAAAAAAAATAGGGAAAGAGTCTGGAAAGTCGGCGAGAGTATAAAAAAAAATAAAATACATATAAATAACAAAAAAAAGAAAAAAAAAAGAAATCCCGAGACGCGACAAGGACAACGTCAATGGCGTCAAATGCAAATGAAAAACAATTTTCCAATTTATATGCAAACAATTTCATTCCTGGGTGAAACTTAAATTGCCGTCACACTGTGCTGCAGCTTTTCACTACATACACCATCGAAACCACGACACATACCACCCACATAGACACATCCTTGACAGAGGCGATTATCAGGATGATGATGGCGATGATGGTTAAGTAAATAGCTTACTAGATGCCTCGAACAGTTTTACGAGAAGAAAATTTCAAAGGCAACCAACCAACGATAACAGGATAACATGGCAGGACCCATATGTAAGACATATTTTTTTTTTTTTTTTTTTTTTTTTTTTTGAGGGGGAAATGAACTCGGATGGATTCATCGCACCGAGCTGAGTTGAGGTGATGAGATATTCCTCAATTCAAAGAGTGGACCTTATTGAAATATGATATTTATTCAGGACCTCTGCTGACTTCACAGTACACACCAGCCGCGCTTTGGCTTGGTCCCGTGGGGCTTTTAGTAATAAGCCATCCTCTCCCAACTCAATCTCTCATTCATATGTCACTTTTTTGAGAAGTTGGTTTATCTCAACGCCAGAAGGACGATAAGGCGTCTATATCTACATGGGCAGACAGACTACATCACGACCCGACGATGATGCCGATGCTGAAGATAACGATGATGGCAACAACTACTATATATACTGCCAAAAGCGGTAATGGTTTTATGCGTCCTTTTCTGTGTATACCTACAAATTCTCTTTTCAGTTTAAACTTTTTTCCTAAGTCCTAGGTCCTGGTTTGGCTGGTTTGAATGGGGCGGTACCCATCATACTCTATGCATATAACCAGAAGTGTAGATTCGTTCATATCCTGAAGCCACTAGACGGCTTTTTCCTGTTAAATGAGATCTTCTTTTTGGGATCATCAGCTTTTTTCTTATTTTACTGCCAGAACTGGCTACATAGGTACTTTCCAACAGCTCCGTTTGGAAACTAAATTGAAAATGAAAAGTACTATGCAGAGTCTGGATGTGAAGTGAGTATATGTACCTGTGCAATTTTAAGTGATTTCCAGGAAATATAAAACAAAATGCTGCAGAGAAAATCTGCAATAAAACCTTTAGACAATTCACAGGAAATTGGAGAAAATCATTACAGAAATCTGGGTAATGGTACAAAGTGCATTACTCTATTACCTTTTCATAAATAAAAAATAACTTTTGACGAATTCTCATTTCATTTACCCAAAAAATTTAATATAGAATATCTAGAGTATGCTTTGAACTTTTTGCTAACAGAGCGAGCTCTGAACACTCTTATTTGTTTTTTAAACACACTTGAACTACAGAAAATAAAATAAATTTCAAATAAAGTAGAAACAACCCTTATTTTGTGCACAGATATACATCTGTCACAGAAATCAACAAGCTACAAGCTTCTTCCGCCATTTCAATTGTATCTGATTATTTTTTTTTCAATTTTTTCTTCTTGACACACATAACATTTCTTGGGCTAAGCTATTATGCCCGAGCACATCGAGCGCACTCTAAATATGCTCAGAACGAAAAAAGAAACACACATCGGAGCTCTGAACGCTTTGAGTAAAATAGAAACACAAGCAATTTTGTTGACATCGCAGACTCGGCTCTGAACTAAAAAACAAGAAAAGAATATTATGAATTTAATAGAAAGTTTTATTCAAGGATATGCTCTCAAAATTGAGATTTGATATTTTCAATGAAATTTGTTTCCAGGTGAAATTGTAATAGTGGTGAGTGACTGACATACACAATATTGTGGAAGACAAAAACTCTACTAAATTTATAAAATCTAAATTATTAACTTCTTCATCCATTATTTGTTTATTTTTTTTTTTTTTATTTTTTAGCACGGACTGACACAACAATTTAATAACAATAATTTCTATTTGACGTTTGACAGAAAAGTCTTTTTACATATTTATGTGTGCATTCAGATCAAATCTGCCAACCCATCAAATCCTTCGAGTTGAGATTCGATCTAGATTTACTCTATTTGTTGCCATGAAACTCTGAAAATTCAAAAGATCAAATCCTTTGACAGAAAAAGCTAATTTTTTCTTGAATGGAACTCGCTAAAATTTTTATCGGGATGAAAATTCAAATTTAAATTCAAATTAACGTCCAAAGAATTAAAGATCGATCTGGCAGTTAGTTGCCATTCTCACTATACAAAATTAAATAAAGTTCTAAAAGCTTCTAATATCAATCGGGAAAGCTCTTTTCTTATTCTCTTTAAAAGCTAATCAATTTACTTAAGTTAATCAAACCACCGTTAAATTGTACACCTATGTACTTTTTTTTTGGTGGGAAGGGGGTCTAAAAAAAAACAGTACGCACCTTTACCCAATTTAAATAAACAGAGCTTTTGGCCAATGTCTCTCTATCTCTCACTTATCTTCCTCTCTCGTAGCTCATAGATTTTTTTTTGCTTTGGGTCCGTGTGTCGTGTCTCGTGTGTTGTCTGCAGCGCTGTTTTGTTGTGTTTTCTCAACATGCGATCGGTCGTCGGTACATTCAACCAAGCAAAAGCACCCTTAATGGGTGAAAACATCGTTGTTCTCGTATTAACTGCAGCGTATAAATATCGAAAATAAACAAATAATAGAAATAATACTAAAAAAAAGTTCGTCAAGACCACCGATCTTGTGCGAAAAAAAAGTTAAAAGCCATAGATAGACAGAAATATTTTTGTTTACATAGCGCGCGCCGGTTAAAAGATATTAAACTTCATCAAGATTACTCGTATCTTTTTGTGAAAGATAAGACTTCTACTATTCTCAAATATTGTGCAGAAGTGAATAGAATCGCTAAGTAAACCAGAGGGGATTGTTTGCCATAAAACAAACCAAATGCAGATACATTTTTGTGCTTGGAATTCACAAGCGCATTCAGTTGTGAAGTTCATAGTTGTTGAAGGTACGTTGTAAATAAATAGACAGTTCTACTTCGCCCGCAAGTGCAACGACTTTTTCGGTCAAAACTTTATTCTCTTCCACATTGTGTTGTTTGGAGTTTGAAATTTTCAAACTAAGTGACCAACCGGGCCAATTGCTTGCATCTGAGTCTCCTCCTTTGAGGCTTATAAAGGAGAAATGCATTTTGGCGCGTCGTCGTGCACATACTTCTAGAGAGTTATTTTGTATCTTTTTTTTTTGGTTTCTTCTGGTAAAGCGTGTAATTCGTTTTCTCCCGTTCTATTTTTTTTGTGTAATATAAATGTTGGTCAATTTATTTATTTCCAACGAGTTTTTGATTAAGTGGCGCACATAAGGAAGTAGAGAAGTGTACTTATAGATATAGTGAACTTAATTTAAACAGCGAGAGAGAGAGAGAGTGGTAAAGTATCTCCACCTCGAGCCCAGAGCACCATCATCATCATCATCATCAACAACTGGTTAATGGAAATTAATTTATAAATTTAAAAAAAAATACACACAAAAAACAAATAACCCTACTCATTTCATTGATTGGATTGCATTCTCTGTGACTGTGCTGAGCTGAACATAATATCGATTTAATTCCTCCTGGGTGAGTTACTAATTAATGCTTAATTTCAACTTGATTGCTAGTGCGACTACCTATTTAATTGCATTTTTAATTCAATCATCAGCTGGTAGTGATAGTATGGCACATAGTATTATAGATACATATAGATGCATATATATAAAGAAGTTGTTGAAAGTCTTAAAGATAGATACCTATTTCTTTAATTTTTTTTTGCTCATTGTGTACCTAGATACTTTTTTCTTCAGGGGAAAATATTTTGCTTACTAAGATTATTGTTTTTAGTTAATTTAGCAAAAATATATTATTTATGAGTTATGACTATCAGACAGCATTTTTATTGTTTTAATGTCAACTAAAATCAAGGTTAACTTTTAGTCAGATCTTAGAGAGAAATGAATAATATGAACTTTAAAAAGGAAATCCAGAAATTCATTTCACGATCTTGCTTTTGTTTTTAACTTGAAAAATGTAGATTAATGTAATAATTTTTATATATGTACTTATCTAATCATAACAGTTTATTTTTTTTTTTTTGTTTTTGAAGTGAAACTTCTTTGGGATTGTGAAAATTAGGTATACCTATGAGTTTTGGGAAACGTAACGTCACGTGGGAAATGTTGAATTAAATTAAATTTTTGTATTGATAGGTTAAAATTGTGGAATCAGTTTAAATTATTTGATAATATTCATTTTATTATTACAGATAAGAGGAAGAATTTCCTCTTTTTTTGATACCAATTTCCTTTTGCAAAATACAAAAAATAATAGGATTCCTTTATATGTATTAGGTATACTTATTTTTAAACAACTCCCATTCTTGGAAAACTCTATTAAGATAAAATGCACGACTGGATCGCATGAATTTGCTCTTGTAGCTAACAACCTAAATATTGATGCTGTTAGTAGGTAGTCTATACCTAGTTATCATTAGGTAGACTTAAGAATACACAAAATAAGATAATTTCAGATTGATTAGTTGCTATAGTTTGACGAAAAAAAAAGATGTCATTTGAATTCTTGGAAAAAATATGAATATTTATACAAAAAATAAATTTCAAAAATCGTTGGAGTTTTCTACAAAAAAAAATTGTTTGAATGTATAGAATTTTGAAGAAAATTGCAAAGCCAATTTATAGTAACTATTAATATATTTATGTAGGTACGTGTAAAAATTTAATTTCAAAAAAATTAAATGACTTTTTTGAAAAATAGGGGTTAAAAAAAATTATTTAATTTTTAAAAATCGAAAAACAAAACATTTTATTGAAAATTTGAATATACAATTATTATGTATATTTTTATGGAGCATTTTCAAGAACAAAAAAATGTGTATCGGTTCATCCAAGTAAAAAACGAAAATATGAAAATTGGTTCTAGGGGAAGTACCTTTAATGGGTAGGTACGCAAAATAAAATACTTTTTTTACAAAAGTCAATTGCGCTTATTTAGGAATATGCACACATTTTTTTGTCAAAATTCTTGGACCCAATTTTGAGAAAAAAATGTTATTACCGGTTTCTTAACATAATTTAAATTGGAGTTACCGTTTTTTTTTTCGTTTTATTAGAATAGTTTTTTTTTCAAGTAATCAAGACAAAGTCAAAAAAGTATAAAAGACAAATTTTCGTAGAGATCGATTTAGTCCTTTGCAAAATACATATTGAGTTTTCAAAAAAAAATTCAGTTTGTTTTAATTTCAAGAAAACATTTTTTTCGAATAATTCTGGTTAAAAAAATATAAAATAATAAAAAAAATCAATTGAACCGTTTGCCAGAATATCGAAAACCAAAATAAAAGTTCTAATAAAAGTACCAAAAATAACAATTTTTTTCTCAAAAAAAAATACCAAAAATTGATTTTTCCTTTCATTTATTCAACTGATTTTTTTGTTTTAGAAAAATCGTTGGAGTTGTTTTTAAGAAATATAAGATTTACCTGTTTGGCCAACAAAGTATATGGTAGGTGCCGTTATTTTTGGTCTTAAAAAAATAAAATTAATGACTGGATCTCACGTACTTGCTCTTATGTTCGATCACATTGTTTGCATAAAATTATTAGTAAGATCAATATATATATTCAAGTCGTTTCTTACTTAATAATTTATATACAAAATTGATTTAATTTTTTCTTTAAAAAAAATTAATACCTATGGCAACTAATATAGAACCTTAAAAATATAATTTCGAAAAAAAAATCATTATCCGTTTTCGAAATATTGAATTTTCAAAAAAAAAAAAATCAAAAAAAAATATTTTCCAACATTTTGGTATGCAGTATTATATATCCGTCGAACCGTTAGTGAGAATGTTCACAATAAAAGACATTGTTGTATGGCAGGTTAAGTAAATAACAAAAGATGTATGCATATAAAAAATTAAACCTCTCGGCTCTAACGATTTTGATCAGAAAAAAATCAGTGCGCTATAATAGGTAAAAAGGTATTCTACATTTTGGTCACTACAAATTTTTAATCAAAATGTTATTAACGGTACGTGCCATATAATGTTTTATCTACTTTCGCTTATCTCATTAACGAACTTATCCCTTTCCTAACACAAAAAAACAACGGTGTCTTCCCTACAAATGCTAAAGGCCGTTTGGAAACATTTTTTTCTCAAAAGCGGTACAAGTATTTTGATAAAAAAAATGTGGGTGCTTATAGTGCGTTCCTGATTAACATTATTTTTTTCCTTACTATTACTAGCGGACCAGGCGAACTTCGTCTCGCCCCAATTTAACGCCTTCAAATGAACTGCAGAGCTATAATAAAACGCAAATAGTTCAAATTTATCAATCTGATTTATTTGAATGGAATACAAATCAGTAGAGAGTAGTGATATGATAAACAATGTTTTTCAATTTGTTTTCCAGCGCAAAAACAAACAACAAAAACCGTTTACCAAGCTATCAACGACGTTCATTTTCTTCGGTGCTAGTATTGCCCCGTTCACAAATCTAATTGAGATTTAAAAAATTTTGTACAATGCCGGTTAACACTACTTTGGTGATGAGTTTCTCCTTCGAAGTTGTTAACTCACAAAAACTTGCCGGGAATGATATCAATCCAGCCGAGACATCATCAGAAATTTGTCCATTGCTTAGCACCACAGGAATGCGACTCTCATTGACCACAAGGTCAACTTCAACTTCTTGACAATCCGGCACAAAGACGGCAATTTCAAGCATGCAATAAAATCATTGTCAGCAGTAGATTTCGGGATGACGGAAAGCCTTGGACGAAAATCTCCACTGAGCAAAATCATATCTCCGCCAAATCATCTCGAACCACCTTGTACTCGTAAATCCTTCATTATTCGGTCAACTGCCTCCAAAGCTCATTTATGAAATCCATCAAGTTAACAGAGCAAGTTGAGCAGAACACATTTTTTGTGATGCCATATTTAGATGCTAATAAAGTGCTAATTAAGTACCCAAAAATAATATTATTATTAATGTTCTGCTATCTTGATTTCAATTACCTTAAATGATTAAAACGTTGAATTGGTAAATTTGGTTTGATATAATCCGAAGATCTGAGTCAAAAAAAAAATGATTCCATTTTGCATGTCTATATGCCGTTGTATCCTGTTCTGCTAATTTAATTTCGATTTTTCTCAGAAACTATGAGTTTTTTTTTTATACAAATCTTTTTTATTAATTAAGTGCCCACCTAGTTCGAATTAAGTGCCCCATTTTCAGAAGTATTTTCGAAGATCTGAGTCAAAAAAAAATTATTCCATTTTTCATGCCTATATGCCGTACTATATGTGGTACTTAATTCGAACTAGGTGAGCACTTAATTAATAAAAAAGTTTGTATCAAAAAAACTCATATTTTTTGGGAAAAATCGAAAAAAAATGGGAGTATTTTATACATAATTTTTTTTTTTTACATTTTTTTTTTGATTCGTAGAGCACTTAAATAGCACCTAAAGATTATACCAAACCAAATTTACCAATTCAACGTTTTAATCATTTAAGGTAATTGAAATCAAGATAGCAGAACATTAATTTTCTCCAAAAGTACTGGAGCACTTAATATTATTTTTGGGTACTTAATTAGCACTTAATTAGCATCTCAGTATGGCATCACAAAAAATGTGTTCTGCTAAACTTGCCCTGCTAACTTGATGGACCTTCATTTATGCGCCATCGTGCATTCATCCCAAATTATGATTTTGCATTCTCATAGATGCCATATGATGAAACATGCAACGAAATTTGAGATCTTGGCCGAATTGTTGCTAGAATCAATTAAATGACGAATGTCTTGCATGTCCCACCGGGAGCATCGAGAATGTAAATGCGATTGCCGAATCGTATTCAAAAGCAGCGCGATTGAAGTCTACATTTACCAATTTTCTTCTTCTAATTACTTTTTGTCGAATTTGTGGTGGTGATTGTGCAGTTCGAAGCTGTGAAATATGGGCAGGTCTCCATTTATATCTTCTGCACGCACCTCTTGCATTTGATTATTACGTTTATGTTTATGTTTATTGTTTAAGCATTTTAAAATGTTAATAGCTCACAAAACAGCCAAAAATCGAAGACCAATACACATAAGCACATAGTACATAGCTTAAAATATTCTTCTCGACCATATTTTGTTTATTTATTGAATACAATGAATACCTACACATTAAGAGTATACTTCTTATAAATGAGTGTAAGGTTAAATTTTTTAACGATTTGAATTAAAGCTACTTTGATTTCTACTTTTACTTTCAGAACATTTGATTTTAAAAGTTTTATAAGTATCCATTTTAAAGAGAAAAAGAAAGAAAAGGAAATGAAAAAGAAAAATAAATAAATATAGCAAACAAAGTATAACAATTAAACAAAATATAACATATATCTTTCATAAAAAAAAGTATATTGAAAATGGTCGAATGCCAACTGAGATCATTAGCGTCATACGTTTTTGACAACATTTTTGTATATATAAAGATTATATAATCAAATCAAATACCTATTCAAAAATTATGTTTTTATTAAAAAATAAAATGCACGACTGGATCCCACGAACTTGCTCTTATGTTCGATCACATCGAATGCAAAAGATTTCTGTTAAAAATCTAAATATATATTTAAAGCAGTTTTTTAATTCATTTTTTAAATATACAAAATATATTTAATTTTTTTCTAAAACAAATTTGGTATGACAATCTTAAATATTTAATAAAATAAACTTAAAAACAAAATATTAAATCGGCTTAATCAAGGAAAAATAATTCTGAAATAAATACTTAAACTAATTTAAGCTCAAAAAAATGTACGCCAATTTATTTGTTAGATACATTTGAATTTATGGGAAAAAAATTTTAAAAATCTGTGGAGCGGTTTTTGAGAAAAAAAGTTTTTCTTAAAAACGTTTTGAAAACATTTTTCAAAAAAAAATTCAAAAACGCCAATTCACAGGTATTCAATAAATACATATAAATATAATTTTTGAAAAAAAATTTAATGAGCAGTTTTCGAAATATAAATTAAAAAATTTTTTTTTAATGATTTTAAAAATAAAAAAAATACTAATTAAAAATATTGGTACGCGGTATAATTTGAGAAACCTAAAACTATATATGTGTGGAATTTCGAAAGAATCGGTTGAGCTGTCGTAGCTAAAAAGCCGCACTGATTTTTTTTATCGTTATAGCCGTTTCCGAATAGGTTTGAACGTAACGGTTATATGGCAGGTACCGTTATTTTTTGAGCTAAAAAAAATCAATTTGCCCTCTGTACAATACCTAAAAAACTCTATATACCAAGTTTTAAGCAATTCGGGCCACGCATTTGAGTTTAGACCATCTTTTTCGACTTCGCTATCGTCGTATGTCATGTTTGATTGTTATCTCAAAACTTTTTTTTTTCGACGAATGCATAACTTGCTTTATATAGTACCTATAATCGCAAGCAAAATGATTTTATTTTAAATTGGATTTTTTAATATGGTTAGGTATTGATATTTTTTTAAATTTAAGTTTTATACGAATATTAATTTGGCGATCAAACAGTATAAAAAAATTATTTTGTTTAAAAACCGCTCCAAAGATTTATTAATTTTTTCCAATAAATTTATATTCAAACAACCAAGTCGTACATTTTATTTTTTAAGGAAAGTATCAAACCCTCGAATATTATCGCTTCTATTGCAAAAGTTCTTCTTTTTTTAATCGTTCGAAATTTTCAAAATGATTTCATAGGTTCCCTTGATACCTGTAACCTGTCTAATATTAACAAAGACAGTGGAAAGAGGTTGAAAGTTGTTGTAAGCGACGCCCAATTTATATTATTTGTTGTAAGTTGTAACCAGCTGTATAGTATACCGAATGCAATGCATTACTCAATAATAAATATGTTTCAACTATGAATAATTAAAATTTGAATAAATTTCACAGCAGGTTTATTCATTTCGCGTAAATTGAAGTTAAGCCGGGATTTTTTTTTTGTAAATCGTTGCTTTGTTTTCATTGAAAACTCCCAATCATTGGTACTTTTATTCCATGACTCAACTCAAATATTGATTTGAAGTTAATAAAAAAAATAATAATTATTATTAATATGTAGATACATTATGTACAATTTGATTTAATATTAAATTATTTATTATTTAATATTCATATATATTTAAAAATAATTTGAGGGATGCTTTCGATACGATTCAAACAAATGAGTGCAAACATTTCGTTTTGTCTCATTTTTACTTGCGATTATAGATAGGTACTAACCGGTGATTTTTTAAGAGCTTGGTTTTTGAAAATTCAAAAAAAGACAGAAACTTGTAAAAAGTGAATGAAATTTTTATTTGGATCGATAAATCAATTTCTGCCATTTACTTTTTAAAAATAATTTCACTTAAATGTTGCCCGCGGCTACGCTTCAAGTGGTCCATTCTGAAGGTCCAATTTTGGCAAACTTTTTCACGCATTTCGGCCCAATGATGCCGCCTGCCCATAAACCGCACCAAACAGTGCATTTTTCGGGATGCGTTGGTAGCTGCTGAATTGCCTCTGGCTGCTCTTCACTCCAAATACGGCAATTCTGCTTATTCACGTATCCATTTAGCCAAAAATGAGCGGAAAAAAAACGGACGTAGCTTGCGAAACACATTTTTCACAGAGCACGAATTTTGATAATAAATTTCAATAATTTGCAAAAGTTGTTCAGGCGTAAGTCTATTCATGATGAAATGGCAAACAATACTGAATCGAAATGTCAAATGTTCGTAGAATTTGTCATGTGTGATCTGTCAAAAATATAAACGTCAAAAACCAAGTAGCAAAAAAATCACCCGTTATAAGGTAAGTTATGTATTCGTAAAAAAATATTTTTTCTAAAAATCAAACATGTAATTACGATCATAGAGAACGCCAAAAAAGTGGGTCCCGAAATTCCGTCTGTCTGTCTGTCTTTGTGTAGAACGATCTACAGCCTAAACGGCTCAACCGATTTTGTCCAAACTTGGTGCTTAGACGTTTTAGGTGATTGTCCAAAATAGATTTTTGAATCATAGTTTTAGCCCCAAAAATTACGGCACTTGCCATACAAATTTTTCTAACATCTTAATTATCTCAAAACCCGCTGTAATGATTTTGATAAAAATTGGTACTCGTATGTGTATGAGTATGGTCTACATTTTGGTTGAAAAAAAATCATATAATAATAATGTTGATTGAACTGATATATATACAATTGGCTCTTAATTCTATTTTACATTACTTATATTACATTGATATTTTAATTTGTTTTAGCACTTAAGGGGCTAATATTATACATTGTTTTGATTTTTTTTGTTAAAATTATTTAAAAAAAATTTCCTTGAATTTCTTGTACTACTTACTAAAACCTGTGTGGATAATCTCGGGTTGTTCAAACCCGGTAGTTTTCTGTTGATGTGGGGGTTAATTTCGCATTTAGCCACGGTGGTAGTTTGACGCTGCATCCACGTAGAATTGGATTGATACGTCGTCGTTGATATAAATAAGTCCTTCGTCCAGTAGCGCTGTCACATCCAGATATCTTGGCTCGGGGTATCTCTCTTCGCTGGTCATGCTATTCACTAGGTGTGTTTGGGTGGTTGATTAGGTTACTCGTCAGTCTTTTGGCAGCACTAATCATGTACTTGTCGAGGGGTGTTATTCGGGACGTCTCGAAAAGTCGTTTGTGGCTGAAGTGCTTTTGTCGTCGCTGGTCAAAGTGGAGTCCCGTGCAAATCCAGAGGATTTTCCTCTCAAAAATTCCTAGCTTTCTCATGCTGGTTTTGGATACAGTAAACCATGCAGGAAAACAATATGTGATAATGAGCCTGAGAAGTTGCTTATAGATAAGCAGTTTCGTCTTTTGGCTGAGTCCATTCCTTTTCCGCATTAGGGGGTGGATTCGGTGAAAAGCGAAATTTGCCTTTTTTAGGGTAGCTGTCACGTGCGGGTTGAAACGAAACCTCTCTTCGAAATTGATACACAGATATTTCACAGTTGGTTTGGATCTTAGTTGTGACCCGTCGGGCAGATTTATAATAATTCTTCGGCAACTTGTGGCTGACGGCGTGTTCCGATACCCCGCTGGTCTTCTGAAGCAAACCAGCTCGGATTTGGCTTAGTTAACTTTGATGCCCCATTTTGTGTAGAATTCCCACAGGCGTCTCACATGTTCTTCTACCCTTCGGGCTGCAATAACTGCATACATAGATTTGGCATATGTTAGCGAGTCGTCTGCATAGAGCAAATTCATAGAATTGTTTGGTTGGGGCTGATCCGATGTGAAAAAGTTGTAGAGGTATGGACCTAGCTTCGATCCTTGGGCAACTCCTGCTCTGATGCTTTTGGTTGTTGACTTGCGAAAGAACGATCTGGAATTAAGAAAGCTAAAAATTATTTTAATTAGTGTACTTGGAAAATTAAAAATGGTTAGTTTGTGTAAAAGCCCCTGTATCCAGATACTGTCGAATGCTTTCTCAATATCCAAGAAGTAGCCAACCGCAACCTGGTAGTTGTTGAAGGTTGAAAATCATCATTGCGCGTGGTTTGTACTTCGATGGGGGACCGTCGGAAACCAACCACGTGCTGTTGACATGTGTTTCTTCTGTTGTGTGTTCTTTCTTTCTCTGCCTCTCTCTGTTGTATTAATTTTCAGTTGCAGTTTCCTAACAATTGTATATCTAACTACTATGGCAGTGGCATCAGAAAACGCGAATGGGATACTGAAACATTTCGTTCGTAAGAAGTATGAACACAATCGGCCCTAGTTTCGATTCTTGTGGTACTCCAAAAAATAAAACGCTGTTTGAGCCGTGAATTCTAATTCCGATAATCTTGCAGCTTGATGGACAAATTTCCACGAATTGCTATTTTGTCCAGCGTTCCTAATAAAAAAGATTAAGATACTTTTTATCGTACAATTGATAAATTTGGAGAAAAATAGTCAAAAACATTGGGGTGTAGTATATTTAAAAAAAAAATTAATAAATTTATGTTGTTGAGTGGGAAATGTGTTGTTTTTAGTTATAGAAAACATTTTCTATTAAAAAAAAAAACAAAACAAGTTTTAAGTGTGGAACCGGAAGGGTCTATAAATTGTTCTTAGAAAATTTTGAGAAAAATAAAGGGTGGCAACGGCGCAGTGGATAAAGTGCTTGATTGCTAACTTAGACGTGTGGGTTCGATCCCCACGCTAGGCGCATTCTTTTCTATACCTCCAATTTTAATTGGATGCCGCCCATGGGGTAAACTGAGACAGTCAATACCTTGTTCTCAAATCCACTGCGCAAAACTAGTGCCGCGCAGTTCAGGTTGCATTTAAAAGACCGTATTTCTTACGGGCATATAGTTAAAATTAAAAAAAAAATAAAGATTTTGGGAACTAAATATAATAAATTATTATTTTTAAGACGGCAGCATTTCCTTTCCGGTTCTACACTTAAGACTGTTTTTTTTAATAGAGCATGTTTTTTCCAAACCAAACTAAAAGCAAAAAAATTCCCCACTCAAAAACATAAATTTATCACATTTTTTTTTTGAAAAAATGTACTACACCCCAATGTTTTTCGCCAAATCTATCAATTGCGATAAAAACTGTCTTAATCTTTTGTATGTAGAAATACATGATCTACAATGTGTACCAACAACTTTAAAAAAAAAAACTATTGTTTTCGAGTAACTAGGAAAAACTAAACTATTATGAGCCCATGATTTCGAATTTTCGTTTTCCGTATAAATGTCAAAAATCTGCAGTACTCAAGAAACGAAACAACCAATTTTACTGAATGCAATCAATAGGAATTTCGAGAACCTGGACCTGTTAATTAGCCTAAAAAATCTTTCAATAATTTTATTTGAGGATACGATGAATCCCTCTAGTCTACACTAACAATAAAAAAAAAACTGAATTTAATTATCAGACTTAACTCATTGTTATTTCAATATTGAAATTCTTCACCCAAAATCTGTGGACAAGCATAGAGTCATTTGCACATTGGAACTAAAAACTATTTAAAAAAAAATTAAACATTTGACTAATTCGCAAACTTATCAAAAAAAAATAATTTATACCTAATTCTAGCTTTAAATTGCACACACCCTATTATGAATAATGGAAGTTATAAAGCAAAAAAAAAAACAAATCCAATATACACATGATATCTCTCAAATGAACATTCTCAATCATAACATTTAACTAGATATACATTAAGTTTTTATTAACATGACAGTTAATGATTAATTTTCACATTTGAAGGTGATCTAACAAAGTAAACAAATTAACTACCTTATCTATATTGTATGAAAAAAATCTACAATTCCTAATGAAGGGCTTTGTGCATCAACTTGACAGGTTTTATTTTTTTCTTTTGAATTAACATTAACAATACGAGTATATAACATAAGCTAAATTTCTCATTCATGGTATCTATATTTAATATTCGGAGAAAGCAAAAAAAAGATAATAGATTCATTCTGTTTTCGCAACCATAACAAATAGAACCAAAATATGTACTTGATTTTAATCTTAAAATGATACATGAATGAAAGGAAAAAGATTTTCCTGAATGCCTGACGTCTTAATTTGGGTAGAATATCTTTTATCACGCAACAACACACGCCAAAAATATATCATACGAGTATAATGTTAACTACGAGTATTTGAATAGGGCAAGAATAAAGGGTCGGTTTTTACTTAGTACACAAAACATCTTGACATGAACTTGTGTATCTTTTTACTTATTGTTTGTAAATACAAATAAAATGGATGACTGGATCGTATGAACTTGCTCTTGTAGCTAACAACTTTAATGTAGATAAACATTAATGCTGTTAGTAGGTAGGTAGTCTTGATCTTCTGTGCTTGTTAAAGCCGTATACATAGATACCATATATTGTTATGGTACATATGTTGCCATTTACTGACGTAGATACCAAAAATATATGTATGGATGTTAGTTATGGCAAAAATAGCGTAAAAATAAAAAATAAATAGTTAGAAATAATGATATATATAATAAAATATTTGTAGATTGCGGGGAATAAGATGCCATTTGAATTCTTAGATAAATATAAATATACATACATATATAAATAAAAATCAAAAATCATTAGAATGTTATTTTTTATGTATCGAATTTTGAAAACATTAAAAAAAATGTTAACGCCAATTTATAGAATTTATTAATATACGTACACAGTTTTAATTTCAAAAGAATTCAGTGACTAGTTTTTAGAAAAATCGATTCTTCAAAAAAATGATTTTTTTTTTTTAATCAAAAAAAAACTTTTTATGGAGCATTTTCATAAAAAAATAAAATGCAAGACTGGATCGCACGTACTTTTTCTATATTCGATCATATTATATGCAAGAGATTCTTAATGGAAACGCCTAAAAGTATTTTTAAAGTCGTTTTTCACTTAATTTTTTATATATAAATTTCTAAAATTTTTTCTTATCCAATTTTTTTTTAAATCCAAAAAAAAAATATTTTTTCGAAAATTTTGAAATTCAGTATTATTTAGAATTTAAAGGGGATCCTGTATACAAATTTTGATTGAAATTCGTTTAGACGTTTATGAGAAAGTCGAAAATCAATAAAATGGTTGTATGGTAGGTACCGTTAATTACAAAATATTTTAAAATTTTGTCAGCCAAAATGTAGACCATACTCAACTCAGTACACATACCAATTTTTATCAAAATCGTTGGAGCTGTTTTCGAGATATTTACGATGGTAGAAAAATTTGTATGGCAAGTACCGTTATTTCTCGGGCTAAAACAACGATTCAAAAACCTATTTTGGACAATCCCCTAAATCGGTTCAGCTGTTTAGGCTGTAGGTCGTTCTACAGACAGACGGATTTACTGGACCCACTTTTTTGGTGTTCTCTATCATCGTAATGTCAACTTTTATAAAAATCTCGAGTTCGATTTTTTTTCCAAATGCAAAACTTGCTTTATAAAACTTTTTAGTACCTAATCGCAAGTAAAAATATTGGTTTTTTTCATTCAAAAATGAGAAAGTTTTAAATGTCAAAAGTGGTTCTATGGGAAGTATCCTTAATTAGACGCAACATACAATATTTTATTACTTAAAAGTGGACTGCACTAATTTAAAAACACATACATTTTTTTTATCATTAATTCTTAATGCCATTTTTTAAGAAAACAAAATTTCAAACTGTTTTTTTTTTGTAATTTTTATATAGAATATACATGCATTTATTTTAAGAAAGTAGTACTTTTTTTAAGTATTCAATATAAGTCAAAAAACTAATAAATAATACATACTCGTAATTGCGAAAAACCCAGTTGACTCGTTTCCAAAAAATGTTGATTATAATTAAATTTTTTTTTAATTGGTTTTTAATACCGTTTAAATATTTAAAGAGCTTCTCCGTAAAAAAAATTAAAAACATCAATAAACCGTTTTCCAGAAAATCGGCAACCAAAAACGTGGTTCTACTAGAGGTGCCTTTTCCAAAAAAAAATTAAATTGCAAGAAGGACCTTTTCCCTTCATAAATGAACTGACTTTTTTGTATAAAAATCGTTGAAGCCGTTTTTGAGAAAAATAAGTTCTACATTTTTGGCCAAAAAATGTTTTTGGTCTTAAAAAAAATAAAAAACCGAAAAAACATTATTCGCCAATTTTGAAGAAAATCCAACCAACCGTTTAAGCAGTACACTTGCGGACAGACAGACAGACAGACTGATAGACTGACCACTGACCAGTGGTGAAATCAGGCGTTTAGGGTTGAAACCCCCCCTCCCCTGGAATATTTTTTTAGAGTAAATAAATTTCGTATGTCAATGGGGAAATTAGTGTTGGGTCACAAATAACGGGTCCTGCGACTGAAATATACAAAAATTCACTTCCCTATTTACAAATACATTTACTAAACGGTGATCCTGAAGAATATTTTCTTCGGTCTATCTATGTTCCTTTCGTGGACCATTAAGTTCATGCAATTAAAAACCGTCGTGAATTGCTTTACAAAATTCAAAATATTTTGGCCGAAAAATATGGCAAACTTGAAGAAATAGAAATAATAAGGTCTGCTGAGGTATTTGCCCAAGAGTTACCAAATGATGTAAAAGTATGCTTAGATGATTTCCTGGTCGAATTGAAAATGTGGCGCAGGTACAAATGTATTTATTTTATTTTCTAGATATAATTATGTTATTGTTAAATTAACTATGGTTGCAAGTATTTTCTGAGTACGCCCAAACAAAAACTTTATAGACTCGCTTAATGTTTGCGATTCGTCCTTATATAAAAAAGTTCACTGATTTATGCATATCGGTGCAATACTTCCGGTATCAGTACCGTCAAGCGAGCGTTCTTTTCTTGCTTGCGCCGATTTACAACCTATATGCGAGGCAAAACCGGCGAGGAGCGATTGAACGGTTTGATATTGCTGAGCATCTATAGGAATATTGAGGTTGACTATGAGGACTTTATAAATATAATGGCAAAAGTTCAAAGGCGCATGAATTTTAATCTAACAAAAATTCAAAAGTCGATCTTTTTTTTTTAAAAATGTTTTTTTTTATATATACCTACCTACAAACTTTTGAAAACATTGCAAAATATGTTCAAACGCCATTTTGAAGTAATTATTAATGTAAATGTAAAATTTTAATTTCAAAAAATTCAGAGACTTGATTTCGAAAACCCGATTTTTCGAAAAAATACATATTTATTTTTTTTAAGTCGAAAAACCAATTTTTTGAAAATTTTAGTATGCAGTTTTGTTAACAATTTTACAGAGTATTTGCATATAAAAATAATTTTAATGGGTTCATCCAATGGTGAGAAAGTCAAAAATATAAAAAGCGGTTCTATGGGAAGTACAGTTAATAACTACGCAAAATGAAATATTTTTCTAAGACTGCACTAATTTAAGGATACACACATTTATTAAAATTCTTGGAGCCGTTTTTTGAGAAATACATTTTTTTCTTGACATTTTTTTTTAAACATTTGTATGATAGTTTTTTTTTAACTATTCAAGATAATTTAAAAAAACTACCAAATACGAAGTTATAAACAATCGAATGAGTCACTTTCGAAATTTCGCGTTTTCAAAAAAAAAATTTAAAAAAAATTGTTTTGGGAAAATTTTGGCTTACATTAGTATTTAAACTTTCTAGTGGCTTCTGAAAAAAAATTGAAAAGAAATTAAATAAACCCTTTTCCAGAAAATCGAAAAGCAAAACAAAAAACTTAAAAACTTAAAAAGTACCTTTTCCCTTCCCTAATGAACTGATTTTTTTAATAAAAATCGCCTGAGTCGTTTTTCTGTTTGGCCAAACAAAAAATGAATCACAAGTACAGTTATTTTCCGTCATAAGAAAATGAAAAGAACGTGTGGACATATTACCGAAAAAACAATATGTTCCGTTCCAAGTTTGAAGCAAATACATCTGTAGACTCGAGTACAAACACACGAAATTGCGGGACCCACTTTTTTCGTCTTCGCTATCATAGTAATGTCAAGTTTGATCAACAGAATAGTGAGACCAACTTTTGGCGCCCTCGCTATCATCGTAATATAAAGTTTGATGAAAATCTCGAGTTAGATTTTTTCTTGAATCCAAAACTAGCCATATAGTACCTTCATATATACTTATATGGCAAGCAAAAAACATCTTGATGATGATGATGAAAAAACTAAGATAATTAATATATCACTATCACTCTTGACATAAGAAAAGGTATAATTAGTAAAAGGTAGTAAAGTAATAAGTTTGAATATGTTTTTGATTAAGTAAACAATACTCTTATCTGCGTTCTTCTTTCAAACTATGCGGCTCTGTGCTTTCTTTGTTTCCTTACTCTCAATTATGTTTGCTAATACGAGTATGTACTGTCTTTAACATATTGTAAAAGTTTTTTTTTTTCCATTTCTAAAAAACACTAGAAAGTATTTCAAAATTACCGCTATTTGGGTTCT
Source organism: Philhelius pedissequus (assembly GCA_910595825.1). NCBI lineage: Eukaryota > Metazoa > Arthropoda > Insecta > Diptera > Syrphidae > Philhelius > Philhelius pedissequus. Next base: position 31,770,213 of record OU343160.1, read on the forward strand.
TCCGAAATATGGTCTTAATCAATGCTAACATTATGGTGTGTGACGTTAAAGTCTCAACAATAAGTTTTCTTCAATTGTTGGTATGTGGTAATGTGTACTTTCAAATGGAACCGAAACTTATGAATGGAGTTTTTTTTTCAAATTAATTGCCAAACTGTCTTTTATGCAATTACCTCTATTACGTCACCAGCTTAAACTAAAATTGGTATGATCCAGCATATTTACAGAATACTTTTTGAAAATTTGAATATGCAATAATATTTAAAATATTTATGAAGCATCTGCATAAAAAATATAATTTTAATCGGTTCATCCAATAATGAGAAATTAGAGGATATGAAAAATGGTTCCATGGAAAGTACTATTAATATGGTCCCAAACCAAAGTATTTGTACTATAGATAGGTCCAAAAAAAAAACAAATTTCTTGTTAAGTTCAACATATTTTGTGCACCAGTGTTTCCTCTTGGAGATTACAGATTCTGCACGACTCACGTTCCATAGACCGAGGATGCTCATATGCCTTCCAAGCTTGCTTGCAGTTACCAGTCAAGTGGTGGTTCTTAAGGCCTTTCCTATTCAATTTGATATAGGTCTCAAATCGTTTTTGGCTATAGTCCCCAAGTAAGAGTTTGGTACAGTAGAATCTCGGAAACATGAACGGTTCTATAAGATGAACAGTTCGGAAAGATGAACGTTTTTTTTTCCACCAAAGATGAACGGGATAACATTTGGGTACTCGAAAAGATGGAATCTTTATTTCCAATTTTGTTTTATTTTCTATTTCCTTGGCTTCAGTTGGCCATGTTTAATTCATGTAACGGTACCTATTTAGCTTTGATAATGATGGTTTGAAGTATTTTAACTTTTTTATTTTTGGCTATATGTTCTTCTGTAACTAAATTTTGATGCTTAGAAGTATGAACAATTCGAAAAGATGAACGGGCCTGTTTTATATCTTTCATCTTTCTGAGATCTTACTGTATGTGTCAAATTTGGGAGTTCTTTCTAAATTGTGATATTTTGGTCTCCTTCTCTATTTTTGATTTTGTGTTTAATCACAATTAATTTATCCTATTCTATCAAATGGTTCCGCGCCGTTAGGTCAGTCATTGCCACTATTGAATTCCTATAAGACCTGGTATCAAATGGAATGTTACATTATTTTTCTTGCCATGTTCATAGCATGTACCCAATGTTTTAATTGCGGTAATTTCTATCAAGGCTTATCTTTGCGCATTTTCTATGGCATTTACTTCCGCCTGGAAGATGCTGCCTGATTATCACCTCGGTAAGGAAGTTTTGGTGCTAGACCCAAAGATTATTACTCTAGTCCTTTCAGATGTTTTCGACCAGTCAGTGTTCCACTTCTTAGCACTTGCCGTGAGTTTACAGTTCGTTAATTCAACTATCCACTATTTCTTGCGGCTTAACTTTATTTGAAAGTTTTGTTGAACTTATATTTCTTGGAATGTCAAAGACAAAGGTGTCTTGACAAAGGTCTTTGACACAGGTAATACCTATTTTCCTGGTCCAGTCCATTATTTGGCAAATCGCAAAATTGTTCCCTTGACTGCATTTTCTATGACTTGATGTAATGAAATCAGGTGTGGAATCTATTGATGCTGTGGTTCATGTTCATGTCATATTATCTCGCGATTCCCTAGTAACATTTGAGAAAAATAATATTTATTCTATCTAAACAAAATGTATAGTACCTACCGTTATTCACGATCAAAAAAAAAATCAAAAAAACTTGCGGGAATATTTCCAAAAAACATTAAATATATAGGTACCAAATTTGAAGAAAATCTATCCAGTCGTTTAAGCTGTAGAAGCTTGGGTAGACAGAATTTTGAAACCCACTTTTTTCGTCTTCAGAATCTTAAATTTTGAAATCTTTAAATCATTTAGCTTACAATGGTTGTATGGTATGTACCGTTAATAACAAAATATTTAAAAAAAAATTTTGGCCAAAATGTAGACTGTTTTCGAGATAATAAGGATGGTAGAAAAATTTGTATGGCAAGTACCGTTATTTTTGGTCCTAAAACAACGATGCAAAAATCTATTTTGGACAATCACCTAGAACGCCTAAGTACCAAGTTTGTACAAAATAGGTGCAGCGGCTTAAGCTGTAGATCGTTCTACAGACAGACAGACAGACCGACGGAATTGCGGGACCCACTTTTTTGGTGTTCTCTATCATCGTAATGTCAACTTTGATTAAAATCTGGAGTTCGATTTTTTTCCAAACGCAAATCTTGCCCTAAAGTACCTACAATCGTAAGTAATAAGACATACGAAACGTATTCACTAAAAAAATATTTCTTCTTATTACGTATACGCCACAGTGCCCGTCTCGTTCCGGTTTTAGTTATAGCAAAAACGCTATAATCTTTCCTAAGAGCGCTCTTAAAACTAAATGAAGTTGTAAATTCCTTTTTTTTAGCATCTCAGCTTACAAACTCAATTACCTATTAATATTGCAACAGTTCTCTGAAAATATATCTTCCATTTACATTTATATTGATTTACGATTCCAAAAATAACACAAACTACTCTACAACAAACAATGAAAACCAAATAAAAATTATTTTCACTTATTGTCACACTCATCAAATAATTATTAAAGGCGTAATGGCCATAATGTTGTCATTATCATAAATTTGTTTACTTTGTTTGATATTATCACCTTAATTTAGATAATTATTTCTTATTTTTTGTATAGAGAATATCAATTGTAGTGTTAAATTGTTAATTTAATAATTGACAAATTTACACAAAAGTACATATCATGGTTTTTATGAGAAACTATTATTAATGTATTTTATAACATAATGAATTTGATTAAGTAAGCCGCTTAATTATGATTGCTTCGATTTGCCCTTCTATTTTATACAAATAATAGAGAATATATATTACAGAATGGTTATATTAAAATTATTTAAGGAATTTTTTTTTAAAAATCGAAAAACTATTTTTTTTTTAAATTTGAGTATGCAGTCTTATTAACACTTCTAGTCAGTATTTGCATAAACAAATAATTTGAATCGGCATATCCAATAGTGAGAAAGTCGAAGATATAAAAAAATGGTTCTATGGGAAATATCGTTAATAAGTACGCAAAGTAAAATATTTTTTGACTTGAGAGCCGATTGCACTAATTTAAGAGCAAGCACATTTTTACTTGCGATTATAGGTACCATAAGGCAAGTTATGCATTCGTCGAAATAAAAAGTTTTGAGATAACAATCAAACATGACATTACGATGATAGCGAAGACCAAAAAAGATGGTCTAAAAATTCTGTCCGTCTGTATGTCTATCTGCCCGGCTGTCTGTATGTATGTATAGACACCTACAGCCCAGACGGATGGGCTGTCTTGCTTAAAAACTTGGTATATAGAGTTTTTTAGGTATTGTACCTGCCATATAACCGTTACGTTAAAGCCTATTTTTCTCGGAAACGGCTCTAACGACTTTTATTTTAAGAAATCAGTGCAGCTTTTTAGGTACGAAAAATGTCTAAAAACGGTACTTTCCATAGGACCGTTTTTTTTATTCCGACTATTTCATAAATGGCTTAACTGATTCTTTCGAAATTTCACACATATATAGGCTTAGGTTGCCCAATTTATACTTCGTACCAATATTTTTAATTAATATTTTTTTTTTGTATTTTTAAAAGCACTTAAAAAAATAAAAAATTTATATTTTGAAAACAGCTCAATCATTTTTTTTTTCAAATTATAGTTATATGTATTTGCTGAATACCTATGAATTGGCGTTTTTGAATTTTTTTTAATTTTTTTTCAAAAAGTTTAAAAAAAAACATTTTTCTCAAAAACCACTTCACAGATTTTTTCTCAAAATTCAAATTTATACAAGTAATGAAATTGCGTAAATTTTTTTAGCTCAAATTAGTTTAAGTATTAATTTCAAAATTTTGAATTATTTTTTCTTTGATTAAGTCGATTTAATCTTTTGTTTTTAAGCTTATGTCAAATTAAAAAAATAAAATTAGAGAATTTTTGTATATGAATATAAAATATTAGAAAAAAAACGACTTTAAAAATATATTTAGATTTTTAATACAAATCTTTTGCATACGCTGTGATCGAACATAAGAGCAAGTTCGTCCAGTCGTGCATTTTATTTTATAAAAATTCTTCGAGCCGTTTTTGAGAAATCAATTTTTTCCTAACGGTGTTTTTTACATTTGTATAAGAGGAACCGTTGTTTTTATTTTAGGAATATGTAAAGATTTTATAACTATTCAAGATAATATCAAAAAAACTACCAACGTGTTTAAAAAAATGTTTTGTTTCTAGGAGCTTGTGCTAAAGAATTTCAAAAAATGAAATGAACCATTTTCCAGAAAAGGTATTAAGCTTAAAGAAAATCCATCCACCCGTTTAGGCTGCAGAATCACTAGACAGACACGTTGACAGATAAATATAATATGAAAAGGATAAACGATTTTTACGGCATATTCAAATTGTGTACTCAAGTCGGCTTCTATATTTATTCCCATACATCGTAACTGGCGGCGCGAAGCTTGTCAAAACGTTGGTGACATATTATTATTATCTATGATTTTTGCGGTTTGAGTCTTAAATGTTTCCTCAATTTAAAATTTCAGGAAATTACACGCTATTTGGTTAACCACAAATTCAATTAGCCTTAGATAGCTTACAGCCATGCAACCATTTAAATTAATATCTTGTGGAAATACTAACCAACAAAAAAATAACTATTGTTTATTTTTTTATGCAAATTTCCAGTAATTGCATATCGAATTTACGTGTTTACTTAAATGTTCAATTGGGTTAAATGTTTTCTTTTTGTTTATAGAATATAATTTACGCCTCTGGCTTACATTTAAATGGAAACAAATTTGTATCCTTTGGAAAATTGATTTGGCTTTTCAAAGAATATTTGTACGTACATTATCCACCTACAAGCTTCGGGCAAGATGTATATTACGTTCAAAATAAATCACAATTTACTATTCATTACAACTGATTCCTTAGGTGGACAGATCAGAATTTAATGAGCTTGTTGAAGTTGTGCTTGTGCATCCGAAGGACAGCGGTGTGAATTGTGAAACTAGAAACAAAAAAGAAAATCTGAAAGTCAATGGTAAAATAGATTGGGAGATAAAATGGAACCCTGTACAACAGCGTTTATTTTTCTGAATATGAGATTTGGAATGATCCAATACCTCAGGCTTTGATTTGGTGGTTGTGAGCGTAATTTCGAAAGCAGTTAAAATAAAACCTGTTTACTTTGAAAAATGTCTATGAGAAACAACACAAACCAATGATATTTTAAAGCATTCTCCTTTTCCTGGGTTTGGTTTTCGCTTTTTTTAAGAGCAGGGCACCGATTTCTTTCTTATTTTTTTAAGGAGAAGCTCCTAACAAATTAAAACAGTATTAGCTATAAGCCAAAATTTTATAAAAAAAACTTTTTTTTACATAAAAAAATATTTTCTAGAATACTCCAACAATCATTTTCAGAAAACTAAACGCAACGGTACGTACCATACAAATTTTTAGAAATGATTTCTTTTCTCACAAATTAAAAAAAAAAATTTTAATTAATTTGATAGTGGAGATTTTAACGAGATTTTTATTATAAATTAAAAATTTTATTTTATTTGTGCTTAAAGTTAATGAAATAAAAGCTTTAATTTATAATAAAAATAAAATGGACGACTGGATCGCACTAATTTGCTCTTATGTTCGTTTTGTACTTTATTTTTTATATAAAAAGTTTCTTTAATTTTTTTTATAAAAAAATTTATTATGACAATCTTAAATATTTAATAATATAAACTTAAAAACAAAAACAAAATATTAAATCAAAGAAAAAAATAATTTTAAGAATAAATGTAAAAACAATACAAACGCATGTGTAGGTATTGCTTTTGTTCTTTTTTTATGGACTCTACTTTTAATTTTAATTTTGTTTTTTTTTGTGACCTTTAGTCCAAATTATGCGTACTGCTGTAGTAGTACGGGTATCGATCAAAACTCGGGCCTTTGAATTCTAAATAATGTTCTTTAATTTAATATTTCGAAAACGGATGTACGATATTTTTTGAAATCATGTTTTATATTACAGTATTCTATATTTAAAATTGACATGGCAAATTTCTTTTTTTTTTTGGAAAAAATGTTGCTTATAAAAAATTAAGTACAACTCAACCTTAAAAATATATTTAATATTTTCTACTAAGAATATTTTACTTACGATTTAAAAGAAGAAGTACTTTCGACCTAATCGTGTATTTTATTTCATTTTTACACAAAATAAATAATTCACTTAAAAGTCAAGTAAACATTACGACAAAGTGGAAATAAATCTTGGAAAACTAAAATTTCATCTAAACGGCGTCATTCTGTTATTTCCAATGGGAAAATAAACATGAATTTAATTGAAATCAAATAAGGTGACGGCCGGCCTAAGTAGACATATTTGGTGCGCATATATTATTAAATTTTCAAATGTTGTCCAAGTGTTTTTCCCTCCACGTGGTGTACACTCGTTACCCAATTCAATAATTGAGCAATGAGCAGGTTTCAATGGTAAAATCATTGATATTATTTATTGTTTTTGAAATGATACGTGTAAATTTCTTCTATGACCTACATAATTAACTGTTTAAATTTGTTTAGGGTTTGATTGAAAACATTTGTTTTAATATTTTGTTTAAATAACAAAATATCGATGATATTTAGTTTGTACAGATACCCATATTCCAGATGTAAGTGATTTGTTTTTATTTAATTCAAATTTTCATAGTAGTTAGTACATTGTTATTTGAAACTTCTGAACTTTGTTATCTGTAAAAGAAATTATTCTAAAAGTCTGTAAAAGATTGATTAGACACGAAATTTAGTGGAGCCATAGAAATTTCGTAGACAGATAAGTGTGAAAACATGTCAAATTTCAAATGGTTTAATTTTGTTTAAATAATTTTCTTTAAATGATTTTTCACAATCGGAAAGATCAGAGCATAATAATACAAAATGTCAGAAAAAGTTCTGTGACTTTCTTTCTTGCTGAGTGTGCGAATATTTAATTTTATTACCAATAATAAAAATTATTAAAATAAAAGCGGAATCGATTACCTTAAAAATTACAAATCAAACAAGAAAACAGATTTTGACAGTTCTCACGACTCGGATCTAGTTTAATATAAACTAATTGAAAAACGATAACAAAAATCTGTTCTAAAGAAGTTTACTGAACACATTTTAAAACAATTAATTCCGAAACACTGTTGTTATTTTATGTTCTGACTGGGTGATTCAATTTCTGGTTCGGATTTAACATCCCTGTTTCAAACCGAACTATCATTTGAGGCTTTATAATGTTCAGTTTAAGATTTGTCAATTTACAATATGGAACATTCAGAAAATCGTTGAAGCACACGATCACATCATTTGGACTTGTCTTACTTGGTATCATTTGAAAATGAGGAAAATATAGCCGTTTTTAGCAATTCTGGTAGCCTAATCATGTGTGAGATACAACTCGACCAGATTATTGCAAGCAAATTTTCTTGGAAGAGTTATTTCATGTGTTTTGGTCATGTGAACTTGTATCACCTTAGCGTGTGATTTCTTGCTCTAAACTGAAAAAGCTTTGAAATTTGAAATAGAAATATCCGTCAAGTTAGTTATAATCGAATTATTACCTGATACGTGTCAAATATTCCTCGAAAATGAACTTTTTAGAATACTGTCCTGCAAGAAATTCATTGAAAAGATAGAAGATTATATTGAAATAAAAATGTCGGTCAGAATTTGAATCATGAACTAATGCAAAATTATACTTTTAGTATTTCTGATGTTTATTTTTCAATACAAAAAAAAAACAACAATAAAGTATTGCAAATAAAGATTTTGCCAAAAAAAAAGTAAAACAAAAATTGTTTCCTATTGATTTTCTTTCTATTTTTCATCTGAACAAATAATGGGAAATCCAAAAGTCTGAGAGGCACAAATTTTATTGTTTAAATAATTAAAATTAAAAAAAATAAAACAAAAAGAACAGTATGAAGCAGTCTTCATTTTCGGGTAAAAAATTATATACATATAATATGTATATTAAGCTTACTTAAACTTGACTACAAATCAATATTTCCCCAATATTGTTGTATGATTAAATTTATCATAACTCAAGTTACTCGTTTTTTTTCCGAAACCGCAGAAAATACTCCTGCCATATTTAAGATTCTATCTGTGAAGTTGATGACTTGGTTTATTTTGTGGATGAGTTAGACTGTATACCTATTGGCATTGAATTAAACATATTGATATAGCGTGAAAAAGCTTATGCAACAAAATAGTATCCACATTTGTTCTGAATTGTTTCCGGTAAAGAAATCTGCCATCTCAAGTGACAAAGGCGACACCATGGCACGGGCCAATTCAACCAATCTCAAATTAATTCAATCAATTAGGAGTAAGTTACTTTTCAGTGGACTGCAAGTTTGTTTTGACAACAATCTTGTTTAAAAGTTGAAAAAAAAGTCTTAAACAAAAAAACCCCAGTTTAAAAAAAGCAATCAATAAATTGACACATTATTTTGCTTAGCTTTTATATTTTTTTTTATTTCACTCTACAATGCATGATGTCTCCTTCTCCAGTCACGTTTATTAAAAAAAATCTAAACTTAGATTTGTGTTTTGAACGACGAAGCGACAATTGTGGTTTTTGTCCAACCAGCTGAGCAAATGCTGTCGATTTTTTAAGCTTTATTTATGATTATCATTTATGTAAACTATTTTCATAAGAATACAATTTATTGCAGGGCTTTCCAATCTTAAGTCGTCGTCAATATTGTAGTTTACATAGAACAAATTCACAGTTAAGATTAAGATTTTCTTGTAGTTAAAGTTACTCATCGGTTTTTGCTTTTGAGTTTTGCATTCGGAAAGAAATCGAACTCGAGATTCTTATCAAAATTAACATTAGGATTACAGAGCACACGAAACAGGGTCCAGTACGTCGGTCTTTCGGTCTGAAGCCGATTAACTTAAATGCATTGCTATATTCTTTTATCAAATATTTTATTAGTCCCGACAATAACGGTATCTGCCATAAAATTTTTAGAGCAAAAAAAGTAAATTTTGAATATCGAAAACGGACAATATTTTTTTTATAAAAAAAAAGTAGATAGATTTTGTATAAGTATAACCAATAGAGTAAATATACTGATCTCTATAATACACTGGATAGTGCATTCTTTATAATATAACAGTTTTTTTTTTGAAGCAATTTTAAGATGATATAAATTGCACTGGTACCATCCCTGACGTATATTCGAATAAAAATAAAGTAAATTGACATTGTGCTGTTTACAAACAAAGTAAGAAATATGTTGGTATTTTATTATTTTATACAAATAAATAATAATAAAATAATTTTAGTAATTAAAATCGTAAACGTTAAAAATAGACAAATGGATAAAATTTTGTAGGCTAAGTAATGGTATTTTTAAATTAAACTTGAAATATTAAATACATTTGTTAATTTATATTGTTTCTAAAAAATGATACAGTTATATAATATTTTTTGATATTTGTCCTTCAACCAAAGATTAATATATTTTGAACATAAAAGATTTCATCAAAATCGTTAAAGATGTTTTTGAGCAAAAAAACCAACTTAGGTACTTTTTGTCTTTAAAAATATCTCCTTTCTAACCCTCTCTCCATTTCCTAATGCTCACACTTCGTCTTGGCATAATAAGGGTAGTAAAAATCCCTTGAGTGTACGCTCATTTTAAAAACAAAACAAAAATATTATTTTAATAATGTCCAAAAACTGTCCTTTTCGAAATATGTAGATAGGTAATGAGTTGAGCAATTGATGCAAACAAAGATAATGCCACATTTAATGCTATCTATTCTTTCTGGGCGAAGAAAACGAAAGAGAAGAATTTTTTTTTTTAATTTAAACTTACTGGAATTCGATTTTTTCAAACCCATTTACTCTAACTATTAAATTAATGATTCAAATTGAACATCAAAATTCAAAGAAAAGATTGATTTATAATTTTTTTTTTTTTTAATTAGAACCTAGATTTTCAATACATTCATAAAATTTCCCAAACAAAAAAGGTTGGCCATCCCAGATTTCTTCGAATTTGAATATCAAAACAGAAGCCCCAAGCTCGCATATGTACATATATGCCCAATCGCACCTTGTAGGTATAGTTTCTTGCCGCAGCTCCAGCTACTTGTTGTGTGGCACTTGCAATATTGTCATATTGTCGTTCGCTTTCTGTGCTCTGCTGTGTGCGAATTAATTTCTCTCTCTGGCCTGACTTGAATAACCGACTTGCCTGATCTCGAACTGAAAACAAAACCCGCACACATCGATAGCGTAACAATTTGAGACTTCGAGACAGTAGCTTACGGCTCAGCGATTTGCTTAAGCTTTGTGTATAGTTTTTTTTCTCTCCCATCGTCATCATACAATTAAAGTGTGTGTAGACTTCGACAAGGTTCAATTAAGCGCCAGCAAGAGTGAGGCATTTAGTAAACTATATCCAGCTGGAAAGGCAGTCAACTTAAATTAAGCCTGTTAGCCAGCTGTGGCATTACATCGAAAGTTCAGACAAAAAAAAACCCAAATAAGCCAAACAACACCGTCTGACATAATGTAGTGAGCAAAAGTGAAAATTTCCGACAACAACAAAAAAAAAACAATAGACTATACCTTTAAGATTTTTTTTGTCGACATACCTACCTACCTAACTAAATGAAGTTTAAAATCCGTGGGTTAATTTAATGGCGCATGCGCGTGATAACATTCGAATTGAATAATCAAGAAAAAAAGTAAAAAAACTTTACTTCTCGATTATAATGTCAGCGAAAAGTGATCTTCCAAGTAAACAATTAACAACGCACCAGTTGTGTTTCTGTTTCTGGCAGAGATATCGGTACGAAGGTACACGAAAAGGAACGCGCGAAAAAGCTTTAGCTTAAGCCTACACACACAGATACTGTTTTGTACTTAACCCATACCTTCCAATAAATTATTATTATATTCACAACTTGTTGGCCCCGCGATCAACGCTTTTACATCTACATACATATTTTGTTGAATAACAGTAAGCAAAACAAACTAAACCTGATCTTGAAAAAGGAGAACAAAAAAAAACACGATATATATACAAACCAAAGAAAACTCAGAAAAGTCGGTTACAGTTGGCGACCTCTAGACGAAGCCGGGGGACGAGCTTTTTTTGGAGACCTTTGCTATTGAGATTTGTTTTGATTTGTGTGGTGATAAGAAGTAACCCTAAGAAGTGGTGGTGTCAATTCAATTTGAACGGAAACAAAGAAACAGAAATGAGTATGGAACGATCGCGAAGCTATCACGACGTGATAAGTGATTCCCGCGATGGCAGTACCCCCAATAATTCCGGCTGTACTCCCCTCACAATCGACATCATGGAAAGCACCCACTGTGCAAGTGATCACAACATCAGCTGCTGCAGCTTGCCAAGCTTTATGCCCATCAGTCCAATAGTGAAATGTGGCCCCACCGTTAGGGATATACCAAGTCCGCGAACTCGTCGCAAAGGCTTCCTCATCCGTGACAGTTCGGTCCATTCGGACTCGAGTCATTACTCTAGTGTCGACAGTTTGCTGGAGTCAAGAAAGCCCGATCCCGAGGCGATCCTTATCAATTTGGGCTTTGGGCCAGTGGACTCGGAAGACATTCTGTCGCGAATACCAAAGAGGTTTCTCAAGCCGTCACAAGTACGGGGCGTGGATACAGAGGCGTTTGTTAAACGCCTGCAACTCGCCAGCCACTTGCATGAAAACAGCGTTCTGGGATATCGAGGACTGACCGGCAACCCTGATATTCCGCCATCGAGTATTGTTGCCAAGATAATGCAGCGATTTGAGGTGAACGAGCGCAAGAAGTCACTCAGTTCCATAGATCCTCAATTCTAAAATCTTTATACATATATGTAGTTCGTCTGATATTACCTACTTAAATAATTGTCTTAATTTTATAATTTATAACAATCAAGACGACAACATGTCTTAATCGTATTATTAATGAAAGTGTGTACTTAGGGATGTATTGTTTTATTTTCTTTGTTTTAATTGTAATTTGATTGTTTTTATCAGCTAAGTGACTTATTAAAATATTTTCTATAGTACTTAAAGAGATAGTGAGTGTTTTTTTTTTCTTGTCCTCTTTTTGTTTATTAAAGATAGAGTTGTTAGAGCTTTACTTGGTATTATTTTTTTTTTGTTTTTTTTTATGAGACGTGCCTTCTTCGGAGGTTGATGTGCGCGGTATGTCAACTTAACGTTAAGATAATTTATTTTGTTTACGTTTTAGATTGAAGCGGATTTTATTATATCTACATATAAACATACATTTTTGAGGAGGAGGAGGTAAGTACTTTTAATTGGCTTTAATAGGTAAATATTGAATTCAGCTGTGGAAATATCTATGGAAAATTTTAACGGAACAATGCAGTTGACGTAAACACAAAGTTCGTTTAATGATGAGACAATAATGTAGGTACATATTTGTACAGTAATCAAGAGTGATGGACACATAAATATTCTATTCATGAAATACTTGATTACAAAACGACTTTTATCCTAATTCAGCACTAAGACAGTGATTGCCATTTAAGTGAATGAATATATTCTGGCATGAGAATGACAAGCCTCATTCAAAAGAATGTATTCACCTTGAACTCACTCTTCAGACTTGTTTTGACATTTCGGTATCTTATTTCAGTCCCGCTTGCTTTTTTGACTACTGTCTCTTGTGTTTTCTTTTTTTTTACACTAATCGATGGCAAATAATTCAGAGAATTGTCTTGGCAAAAAATATTTGCAATATAATAATAATTTTTTGTAAAAAAATTGTATTTATATTTCCTGATGAAAATTAATTTTTCGTTCCAGCTCATTGCAATTTGACACAAAATGAAACAAATCATTCCAATCATTTGAGTTCCAATTTCTCTCGTTCCACTGACAGAATTATGTACGAAAAACTTTAGTGTGTTTTTCAATTAGGAAAACTTAATGGCAGATGATAGCTTGTCAACTGACATAATTTTCCTGTCCATCAGGAAAAAATATTCACTTTCATTCTGTTTCAACGTTTTCTGATGCATTTTCCTCATAGCTATAACCATTGACATACTATATATGGGACTGCTAGGAGCCAACTTTACGTTGGATCTCTCCTCAGCTAGGAGCAAATGAGTGCCACCCAGCACCCAGCGGAAATCACGAATATTATCGAATCATACCATGTTAAAGGGATATTTTTTTTTTCAGGGAAATCCTTACACGAATCCAAAAAATTCCCTTTCACTTTATGTACACACAAAAAATAGGCAACTATATTATAGTTCTTCGCGGATGAGCGGAGTACGATTTAAACCTAGAACAAGTATCATTATATTTTTTTTTTTACTTTTTGACGAGACAAGTTTATATTACATTTAAGTTTTTGCTTTAACTTTTCAACGAAATGAATAAAATCTATAAAATTTAACACAAGATACTGCGTAATAGTTATAAGTTAAAGTGGTAAATAAGCTGTCAAAATTTGTATGGAAAAACTTTACTAAAAAAAAGCTTACCATCTCAATTTGGTAAATGTGGAAAACTTTTGACGTATAATTTTGACATTTTATGAGTTACAATCTTGGTATAACCATCTCTATTTCTCGTATTATTTTTGGCAGACATTTTAAATGAGAGTAATGAAACACCATTGTTAGTTAAGTTAAAATACGTACAAGTAACAAAAGAGAAACCATTTTTTAAGTAAATTTATTTAAAATAACGAATTTGTTTAATTAGAAAACTAAAATTAGAGGTTTATTTGTTTTATTTCGAATGCAACTCTAAAAGCAATCTCTTTCATAAAATGAAACAAAAAGGAATTTTTCTTAGAATCCCCCAGCACTACAGCAATTGTTGACCTTCTATAAACAATAGATTTCAACACTTATCTTCTACAAAAGACCAATAAATTGCCCTAGTTTCTTTGCCTGTTGACTAAATATGGTGGACAAGAGTGGCAAAAGATGGCTTTTGAAAGTAAAATTTTTGTTTGATACTTTGCTCCGAGTGGCGTGAAGATCGTTCACCCCGTTTTCAATTGAGCTTTTGTATGGAAATGACAATTGACTAGCAGTCCATATCTATTATGACAATGGCTATAACTGACCCCTAACGCCTATGTTCTGCATTCCACTTTTTGCGAATACATATAGGGGAAAGTTGCGAACAGTGAGACACTTATCTTTTAAATGTGTATACCTCTAAAAGTTTTCAAGCAATCTTATGGCCTTTTCGATTGGTCGTCCGGAAGGCTTCCGATGTCTTCCGAATGCTTCTGAAACTGTTCGATTGGTATGAAATGACAGTTCTTCTCCTGGATAGAAGAGAAATTTCCTTCTGGATTTGAAGTCAGAATCAAAACAAGAAGCACGCACACACTCAAATACTAAATGTCAAACGCGAATTTAATGTCAAAAACAATGTTGTGTAGGGATGAGCGATATTGAAAAACATGGCTGCTAACATCGAAAATACAATATAGATATCAGAATATCGATGTTTTTTAACATCGACGTTTTTTAAAGTTTTTTTTTGAAAAATAATATCACGTTCAAAAATCAATTAAAAATTCAATATATATAAATTCAAAATACCTTCAGTGTTTTGAAAATTGTAGCAATGTTTTTTATCGCAATTTTCTTTCCGTTTTTGTGCGTATGAGCTACATTAAATTCCACTAAGCGCCAATTGAACTTCATACAATTTCAACTTAATAGTTGTGAAGCGTAGTTCCGATGAAGTGCAGTTTCGTCGAGTGCGGTCTAACCTTTATAAGCATGAGTTATTTGACAAAAGATTTCAGCTTTTTTTAAGTCGATCTTTTGAATCTTAACATCGATGCTGCGACGTTTCACATGCTCCAACATCGATGTTGAAACATCGATATTTTTTTTGAATAACATTGATATTTGGCCAACATCAATAAACATCGTCCATCCCTACATTTCATGTCATTGTTTTTTTTTTTTTTTTGCACTTTACACATACCCTCACATTCAGTTTCAAAATCCAGAATGGAGTGTTAACTTGTTCTATTGGAATCCCGGATCGGAGAGTTCTTCCGAATTACCAATCGAAAAGGCCATTAACCAAATTTGGAGTATATTTTAAGGCATATTTTGCATTATTTGTCCAAAAGTAAATTTTAGTTTTTTTGGAAATGTCTCACTGTTCGACTTTTGTCATTTTATATAAAAACAAAAATATTACAAAAATTACAAATAATTCTAAGATTTTGTTTTTTATTATTACAGACCACATATAAATGTTATATGTAAATATAACGTTTAGGGGAGAATAAACGTTTTTACCAATACTGGCATGTCTGTACATGCTTTCACAACAGAGAAAAATGAATTGTCTCACTGTTTGCACTGTCTCACTGTTAGCACTTTTCCCCTACGTCGAAAGTGAATTGCGGTACCCAATTCTTTCAAAATGGTTCTTGTGAATTGAAACTTCGAAAATGACATTGCATTTTTTGTATTTCGGTTTAATCGATTTTCTGTTTTTGAAATTGGTGCAATTACAGTTATGTAGCTGAGTTTTTCTTGGTATAAAATGTCGTTTTTGGGTAGGTATAATCATTTTATTTTTCCAGGAAAAGACGTACACCAAAGACAGAGAGGCTAAAGGTATCCTTGCGCATTTAGAGCAATATTCCTATTTTCCATCAATTTTAAGAACATTTTTTTTTTTATCTAATTGCTGCACAATTTCAATTGCAAACCATTTCTAAATTTCGTTCATGATTTTTTAAACTATGCCTAAAGCATTGCCAATTGATCTTTGATGATATCTTTCTTCAGTTATGAATCGGAGTCTTGCTGAAAGTTTTTAAATTGAAGGTAGCTATCTTATCTTAGAAAAGATACTATTTTCCTCAAAACATAAAAAATCGCACTCTTGTTCAGTCAAAAAACTATGAATTTAATTTTAGAATTCAGCAATTTATATTCACATTCAAACATAGTGCCTGGTTACACCAGCCTAAAAAGTAATTAACTTAAGAAAGAGAGCGCATAATTTTTCGATTGAAAAAAGGCTAAGTTTCATCATTTTCCTCATTTTCAAATATGAGTTCGCGTTAAAAATCAAATTTCATTTTAAAACGTTCACCTTTTGACAGATATTTTCATTTTTATTTTACGTTCCTAATTTACTTTCCAGTTCCCTTGCATGCCCACTCAATTTGTTTTGTGTGTGTATCCACAAAACTGATTCCTTTTTATTCTCGTGTAACCAGGCCCATACTCACATTCTCAGACAAATCTAATCCACAGTTTTGATAGTTCGAAGCCATTTCGGAGTTTTCGAAATCTATCGAAATGTAGATACAAGGATTTTCATTTCACGTGAAATTAAAAAGTGATTTGAATTCGATTTCGATCGAAATGCAGAACTTGGGTTTGAATTTCCAAATTCATCAATAACCGCTTAACAGATTTTAATTAAGTTTTGTTTTCAAAGTCATGTATAACCAAAATGTGCAAAAAAAACATGTTTGATTTCTAAAATAATGTCAACAATTTTCAACTTAATATTTTGAAAACGACTCTAAATTATATTCGGATTTTTTAGACGCTAAACACCTTAGGTACTTTAGAATAGGTATAATCTGTTTTGCTTTTAAAAAAATGTTGGAATATAACATGAAAAGCAGGTAAAGCAAGCCAGATATATAGGAATCATTCTCAGGCAGGCTGCTATTCAATCTTTAGATTCTGTCTCTTTAAATTATCACAGCTCTTAATACTGGGTGCTTTTTTTTTGCTGCGTGATAAGTTTCTATGGTTATTGTCTTTGGTTTGACAGTTGATAATGTCAAACTCTATTAACATTTCTGTTCATAAATTATGGAAATTTACTTTGAAAAAAAAAATCTGTTCATAGAGCATTTTCATCGAAGGATTGTATTTAGTGATGAAGCTCATTTCTGGTCAAATGGCTTGGTCAATAAGCAAAATTTGCAATATATGGCGCCAAGACCATCCTCAAGCCATTAACGCCTCACCATTACATACATTACAATTGACTGTTTGGTGCGTTTTACACGCTGGAATGGCGGCATCATCGGTCATTATTTCATTCGAAATGAGGAACAGTTATGGTGAAGGGCGATTTTTTGTTTCTAAAAATTAAATATCCACGATATTTGGTTCTAACAAGTTGGCGCAACTTGCCATACAGTGCGCTTATAACCATATATTTATTGCAAGATCAATTCGGTGCCAGGTTTATTTAAAGAAGTGGTTCTTTTAACTGGCCCCCTCGTTCGCGCAACCTAACGCCTGTAGACTACTTTTTATGGGGATAGGTTAAGTCATTGATTTATGCCGACAAACCAGCAACTCTTGAAGCATTGGAAGCTAATATTCAAGCCATCATTGCCGCCATATGACCAGATTTATTATTATCTACCAGATTATAATAATAATAAGGAAATCATTTCTACAATTTTCTGTCTTGTAGATTAGATTAGATTAGATTTAGAATAGACTTTATTACCATAAAAGTTCAGTTTATAATTTTGATTACAAGTCTTTTATGAACTGGTTTAAAAACCGTCAGTCAGATTGACAATAAATTCATTTTAAACAAAAACAAAACTAAGTGAATTTAAATTTAATACATTTGAAATTAAACATTTATCTGGGAAACAGAATAAATAGCAACATTTTAAACAAAGGCTGTTACATTTTAAAAGCATTCAGTAAGAATTCTATTTCTGTAAGACATTGCAGTTTGAATAAATTTGTAGAGCTTTTGCAATCCTTTTGCCCCGGTCAAAATTTGAATTACTTTCTCTGCATCAAATAGGTTCTTCCCAAAAATGTCTCGACGAATTTCTTGCAGAATTGGGCAAGTTACTAGAAAGTGCGCTATATATTCTCTTTTATGAGTATTGCAGATTTCACAGTTGATGGGTAATTCAGGTCTGTGAGGTATGAAGATCAAGGGAAGTATCTCCCCTCTAGCTTGTAGAATTGAAGATATCATGTTGGCTGAATGGCCTGGTTGACATACGTCTGTCTATATTTTTCATCCAATTTGGAGACCATGGCGTAAAGACTTCTTTTAAATTCGGTTGGATTGTCAATCCAAAATTCTATAGATCCATCAAGCGAATTAGAAATTCTGCTCCAAGATTGAACACAATTAAGCTGGTTTGTAATAAGAAATTTTAACACTCTGTTGATCAGTCTAGAGGAGTCCATTTGAAGAATTTTAATCATGTAGTCGAAATATATCTTAAGTGTGTCGATGAACATCGGAGGTACTTCTGTCTCGATGTGAAGCAAATAATTCGGTGTTGTGGAAGGGAGAGTGAACGAGTGGTGTATTGTTTTATTTGAATTGCAGTTTTTCCAAGAAACACAAAGTGCAGCCTTGGCTTCCTGCAGCTTAGCTTTAATGTGTTTTTTCATGCACAGGTTACTTGTTATGGTCACACCCAGATACTTAAATTATTTAACCAATTTTACTTCCTGTCTCCGGACCTTCCATTTTTCATAACTGGCGTATCTTCTGTGTCCTTTCCTAAAGATCATTATGTTTGATTTATTAAGGTTTACAGATAAATTCCAGGTCTCGCAGTATTTTTCCAACTTTCCAATCATGACTAGAAGATGTTCGTGAGTTTCCGATAAAAGGACAATATCATCTGCATACAATAAGCCTGGAATATTTTCTCCAGCAATGGACTGTCTTGTATTATTACTTAAAGTTCTCAAGCTCTTAAAAAAACATCCTGTATACATATATCTCACCGAATAGTGGAACAAATCTTTACACCGTTTTGGAGAAAGTAAGATTGCGCTTGACATTTCAACAGCATTATTTGGCATCAAGCTCTCGTATCGAAAATGCGTGTATTTGTCATCGATGAATCTCTTCTTCGTTGAATTAGAAACTACCTTTCGGGCTGCGATAAAAATATTACACATATACTTTCAGATATAAGATTCAATAAGAAGCCTACACCATACCATACAGTCGATAATCCTCCACGGATAGCTTAACTTGCAAGTCCTTGTGGTTTTAACTGTCTCTTATTGTAGTTATAAAAATATGGCTATTTTGAAATATCTACTAATTCAATTATTCCTTATTGCCACTCCATTGTTTTAATTAGTTTTTTATTTCATAAAAGTCTTTTATGTAACTAAAATAAAATCATAAATAAATTCAATTGTGCAATTACGTACATACATACAACTTTATACATTATTGCCTCAAGTGAAGTGATTCATATTTTGAATTGTTGGTTTTGGTATTCCAAACCACGGTGTCTAATCGAAATTCAATTTTGGGTTTTTCTTTTATTGTAATCATCTAACAACCAACCACGAGTAAAGTGGTGGGTAAAATCTGGCACGCTCCTTCAGACTTTTCATTCCAATGAACTACCTACCGGCTTAGTCTTTAGTTGTTTATTTTCCTACGTGACTTGACTCACAAAATATTAACAAACCCCCGCATTATCTGATCATATCGTCGTCATTATTTATATCAGACAGAATGTAAGAAAGGTATTCCTAATATTCCTATCTAGATAATTAATTTAGGTACATATATTCATATCTAAATTGTACATTTTGTAGAATGGAATTATATTATAGGTAATTAATTATTGATCTAAATATATAATTACTAGCGAAAGCAGGATATTCAATGATTTGAGACTTAAGTTATAAGCATCAGTAAATATTATATATGCACTTACTATGTACGATTGCACATTATTGCACAAATTGGATGTTAACATTGGAATTATTGATTAAAATCGCGCTAAGGCAAAAATTAGTTTCCAAACGCCGAGGAAAGCTTTTTGGTTTGAAATAAAAAAAATTCAAAATTCAAATTAATAATTTTCATCATAATAACGAAAAAATAATAATGGAGTTGGGATAGACAAAGCATTTTTAAAAAAAAGTTTTTTTTTCCATTTTCAAATGTATCACTTATAAGGCAAGTTTTGCATTTTGAATAAAAAGTGAACTCGGTATTTTAATCAAACATGACATTACGATGATAGAGAACACCAAAAAAGTGATTCCCGCAATTCCGTATTCCTATCTGTAGAACGATCTACAGCCTAAACGGCTGAAGCCATTTTCTTCAAACTTGGAATTTAATCGTTTTAGGTGATTGTCTCAAATAGATTCTTGAATCGGTTTTTAGCCCCAAAAATAACGGTACTTGCCATGAAATTTTTTCTACCATCTTAATTATCTCGAAAACGGATCTAACGATTATGATCAAAATAAAATGCACGACTGGTTCATACGAACTTTAATGCAGCTAAACATTGACGCTGTTAAGTAGGTAGGTAAGGTAGTCTAGTTGTCCTATGCAGGTTTACATCTTCATTCGTACTATAATGAATTGTCGAATAGATTCAAGGAATAGGTACATAGGCTAGGCTACAAATGTATATTTAAATATAGGTTATGGATTTTAATTATGTAAGTTTGGAGAAAAATATGTACCTACATACATGGATGGAATTAATCCGTATGTATATATTTACATTTTACTAATATTATAAATGTGTAAGTTTGGATGGATGGATGTATGGATGTTTGTTGCTTAATAAGTCCGGAACGGCTGAACGGATCTGGATGAAATTTGATACAGATATAGATTATTGTCTGGAATAGGCCACATGCTACTTTTTATCCCGGAAAAGTGTATGGTTCCTATGGGATAGGTGTGTTATAATTTTTCATAGAGCTCATTCTACAAATAGCGAACATAGCTTCTATTCACAAGGCGCATAGAAGGACACGGATTTGCATGAAATTTGATTGGCAGATGGATGAGGTACTGGATACTCACATAGGTCATTTTAATCCCGAAAAAAAAATTAACGGTTCCTATGGGAGAGGCTTAAATACGAAAAAATATATACATATACTTGGGTGTTTGTTCCGCTTTCACGCCTCAACGACTGAACGGTTTTCAATTGTAGGTGTATAGATGTCATTAGATTCCCGTGGCATAGATATACCGTATACCATCGCACGGGTATCTGCTATTCAAAATGGTGTGAAAAAATGTATTGTAATTCATCAACTGAGAACGAATGGGGCGATTTGGCTCGAACTCTTTTTTAGTTGTTCGTAAAATCCAGTAGAAGGTTTTTGCGAAAGAAAATTTTGGGTAAACCCTCCAGAAAAGTCGGGAAATATTAAAAATCAAAAATTGATTTTTTGTATTTTATTGTGTATGCAAATGTTCCGGAATGGCTTCTCGAATGAAAAAATAGAAAATTCTTAGTGGAAAACTCGAAAAATTCTAGAAAAACACGAACATTTTTTTCTCGATGATATATAGATAAATTTAAGGCATGATTTGATGATTTTGGACAATGTAAAGGTGGAAAATTCGTTGTGAAGCTTGGAAAATTTCAGATAATCCTACTGATATTATAAATGTAAAAGTTTGAATGAATGGCTGGGATGGATGGATGTTTTTTGCTCAATAACGCCAGAACGTCTGGATAAAATCCGGCACATGGACACACACATACTCGATTATCACATAGGTCATTTTTATACGGAAAAATGGAACCGAACAGTTCCTATGCCTATATGGGAGAGGCTTATATATGAACAAAATATATACTTGGTTGTTTGTTCCGAATTCATGCCTCAACCATTGAATGGGTTTTAATGAAATTTGGTAAGCAGCTGGAAGATTAGCCATGATTTATTTTTCCCAACTTTATTTTTGTAGTTCTTACTTTTTGAACCCAATATTAAATCTTCGCTTTGTTCGCGAACATGACCATACACGACGAACATCGAAGCCAACGAACACGAGAAAATCTAAATTTTTGGCCAAAAGCAAGCGGCTCGCAAACCAGCCCACATACAATAAGAGCATAGCGAGCGCGAACAGGCTAGGCGGGTATGTTCGTCGTTTGTGCCTACATTCACTGAAGGGTTTTGAATGAAATTTTGTAGGTGGATAGACGATTTCATTAGATTCCCGTGGGTCCGTAGCATCGCACGGGTATCTGCTAGTATGTACAATATAATGGAAGTGTATAGCATGTAGGTCGGTAGGTAGTTATATGTATATAACTTTATAATTTTGGTGCAATATGCATACATAAGAATTATGTGATTTTTAAAGGCACATACATATGTGTATATATATGTATGAGGGCCTTCATTGTATGTAGTATTAAGTGACATACGCAAACAATCTTAAAAAGGGTATAATAATAAAGTATAAGTAAATGGATAATACACTATAATAATAATATGTATAAAATTTTAAAAACATTTTTCGACAAAAATTGGAAACGCCATTTTAAAGATATTATTAATATACACATAAGATTCAAATTTCAAAAAAAAAATCAGTGAGTAGTTTTTGAAAAATCGATTTTTCAAAAAAAAAATGTATGTATTGAAAATTTGAGTATGCAGTTTTATTAACACTCTTAGTCAGCATAAGAAAACTAATTTTTAATCGGTACATTTAATAGTGATAAAGTCGAAAATATCAAAAGTGGTTCTATGGGAAGTACCGTTAATAACAAAGCAAAATAAAATATTATTATATGGGTTTTCCAATAAGAGGTGTTATTTTGATATTCAAAGAAAAATGGCATTTTTGGAGATAAATGATCGGATGTTTATTTCATTATAAAGAGGAAGGTATGCCGTTAATAATGGAACACAACATCAGCCAAATGGCCGCCAAGACCACGCTTACAGGACCATAACCTTTTCATGAAATTTTCCATAACCAAATCGCAAAGTGGCTGCCCTATGTCCTCGATAGCCTCACGAATTTCATCTTTGAGGTCTTGAATCGACGCTGGGCTGTTGGCGTAGACCTTATCTTTCACGTGGCCCCAAAGGAAGAAGTCGCAAGGTGTTAAATCACAAGATCTCGGTGGCCAATTGTGATCACCTCTTCGAGAGATAACACGGTCCGGAAACTTTTCCCGTAAAAGATCGATGGTTTCATTGCTTGTGTGGCACGTAGCGCCGCGCCGTCTTGTTGAAAGTAAACGTTGTCCAGATCAATACCATCCAATTCAGGCCATAAAAAATCATTAATCATCTCTCGATAGCGCAATCCATTGACCGTAACTGTTGATCCAGCCTCATTTTCGAAAAAGTAAGGTCCAATGACCCCGCGGGACCATAAACCGCACCAAACAGTCACGCGTTGAGGATGGAGAGGCTTTTCAACAATAACTCTTGGGTTTTCCCAGCCCCAGATGCGACAGTTTTGCTTGTTGACGTAGCCTCCGAGGTGGAAATGGGCCTCATCAGTCAAGATGATTTTTCGATGAAATTCCGGTTCATTTTCATTCATTTCAAGGACCCAATCAGCAAAGACACGACGTTGTTGATGATCAGCCGGCTTGAGTTCTTATGTTAACTGAACTTTATAAGCCTTAAGACCCAAGTCTTTATGCAAAATACGGTGTAATGACGTTTGTGGAATTCCTAATTCCAAAGAACGACGAGGAATGGACAAACCTGGGTTTTCTTCAACACTTTGGGCTACAACAGCAATATTCTCAGTTGTTCTTGAGCGACGTGCACGGGTTTTATTCTTCACATCACTAACTTTTCCCAACAGCTCGAATTTGTCCACCAATTTCTGTATTGCGGTCCGACAAGGTGCTTCACGACGACCCAAAAATGTTTTAGTTTTACGAACCGTCTCTGCCAAATTTTCACCATTTTTATAGTGAATTTTAATAATTTCAATGCGTTGTTGAAGCTTGTATCGTTCCATTTTTATTAATAGCGTAGTTTCTACTTGTCAAATGTCAGAAAACGAAAGCTTCAAAAGTGACAGCTACCGAAATAGCGGGCTATTCAAAATAACACCTCTTTATTGGAAAACCCGTTATTTAAAAGTGGACTCTACTAATTTAAGAAAACACACATTTTTATAAAAATTCTTGGAACCGTTTTTGAAAAATAAATTTTTTTCTCAACGGTTTTTTAACATTTATATGCGGGTTATCGTTGTTTTTTGTTTTAGGAAAATAGTTATTTTAACTATTCGAGATAATGTCAAAAAACTACCAAATACTAAGTTTTAAAAAAAGCCATATTTTATTTTTTTTGTAAATGTTGGCTTACAGTAGTGTTTAAACTTTCTAGGAGCTTCTGCGTAAAAAAATTTTAAAAAAATCAAATTGACTGTTTCCCAGGAAATCGAAAGCCAAAAAAAATGGTTCTGATAGTGGTACAAAAAATAACCATTTAAAAAAAATACCACCAGGAACCTTTTCCCTTCATTAATGAACTGACTTTTTTTTATAAAAATATTTGGAGCCCATATTATGGGAACAACTGTTATTGATCGTCTTAAAAAAATGAAAAAAAAAACGTTTGGGCATACCGAAAAAGCAATATGTACCAAGTTTGGAGTAAATCCATCAAACCGTTTAGGCTGCAGACTTAAGGACAGACAGACAGACGGAGTATTAAGGGACCCACTTTTTTGGTGTTCTCTATGATCGTAATGTCATGTTTGAGTGTTAGATTTTTTTTTATGAATGCATAACTTTGCCTTATAGTAACTATAATCGCAATTAAAAAGTGAGTGCACTACCTTAGATATAATCTGCATTTTAGTGAAACATTTTTTGTACACATTTAGCTTTTAACGGTACCTGCCACACAACCATTTTTTTTTATTTTTGGCTTTCTAATAAACGTCTTGACGGATTTCAATATTTCAATAAAAAATTTTATACTGCATAACATATACCAACATTTTCGAAAAATATTTTTTGGATTTTTGAAAGAAAAAAACATATTTTTTTTTGTTTTTGAAAATTTAATTTTAGGAAAACGTTTGGATATTTTTTTTTTTGAAATATTGTTTTTAAGTTTATGTTATTAAATTTTAAAATTGTCACACCATTTTTTTTAGAAAAAAAAAATAAAGAAATTTTATATATATAAAATAAGAAAATAAGATTCTTAATAGAAATACTTTTCATACGATTTGATCGAACATAAGAGCAAGTTCGTGCGATCCAGTCTTTGCATTTTATTTGTAAATATATCTATGTACATTATGATGCTAGACAACCGTGTAAAAAGTTATAATCAATAATTAAATTTTGTAGTTTATTTTATTCTAAAGAAAGAATCAGCAATGTTCAAATCTTTATAGAAATCGTATGCAATATCAAAAAATACTCGTACATGTGACGTACATATATATGTATGTACATTAGATATACAAAAATGTCTATTCTTAATAAAAAACCTGACAATCTTCAACGGAAAATTTATAATTTATAATGATTAGATTTTTACGTGCATTACCTAATAATTATATCTCTCATAATTTTAGTCAATATTTAATTATCGAAGAAAATTTATATTCATGTAGTTTCTTCGGTGTTAACTTACTCTATAATTAATACCTTATTGACAGTTTTTGGCTTTTAATCAATCAAAATGTAAATATTATGTATTTGTATTTTTTTACAAGCTCTAATCCCAAAAATTCTTTTTCTAATACCTTAAATTAAAAAAGGTGGACGTGTAAGTCGCATGTTATTGGTTTCATATTCATATATTAATTGGTGATGTGTTTTCGTGCATGTGATCGTTCCGGTTGGCAGGCACGTACAGATAAATATTGAGATTTTCGCTCCTATAAAGCGGGATTTTCAATACTTTTTGTAAAATACTTTTTGGCACTTTTGAAAAGAAATATATATTTTTAAAGTATTAGAAAAATATTAGTTTTTGAAAGTTTTGGAAAAAAAATTTTTTACCAACTTTTTTTCGATTTCTTTTGAATAATTATATCTCTTTGAAGAAAATTTTAAGTTCTAAAAGGAACTTTTTATAAAAATGTTTCGTAGGTCAAAAAAAAATCAGCCAATAGATCTGCTTAAGTACTTTTATTAGACGACGAATTTTTTTACAGAACGAATGAAACACCTCGTCGAATAAAAAAGTATTTAAGCAAAAGTAATTCCGCCTTTTGAATTATCAATAATTGTCGTTGATTATTGTTGGGCTACGAAAAAATATTTTTCCTAAAGTTATGGAAAAAAATACTTTTCACCGACTTTACTTTTACGTATCCCAATCCGTCCTTTTCAGGACGACCAATCAAAATCAAAATGATTTCGGATAGTTCTAACTATCTAGGATGCTTAGTTAGTCGCAAATCGAGCTTAAAGAAAAAAATATGTCGATTTTGAAAACTAATCGGTGAACCCTTAAGCAGTTTCTTTAAGTCCAAAAAAATGTTCAGTTCCAAAGAGATTTGCATACACCCAAACTGAACCCCACCCCAAATCTTATAATAGGCCCAGTCAGGGGGGTTGCAGGGGGGCAGCATGTCCCCTTACGCGTTGTGTTTTCTGCACAAAAAGTTTTATTTCGAGCTTAAGGAGAAAAAAGTGTAAATTATCAAGCCTCTAGGACGCTTAGTTTGGCTGCAATCGAGTTTAAAGATATACATATTTCTTTGAAATAAATTTAAAGCTTTAAAAAGAACTTTTTAAGAAAAGTTGCACTAGACCTCAATCTAGGGCAAACAATTCGGCTAATTGACCTGCTTAAGTACTTTAATTAGACGACGAATTTTTTTTACGGAAACAATGAAATTCCCGTCCAATAAAAAATTTTAAGCAAAAGTAACTTTGGAGCAGTGCACGTTATCCGTCCACTCACCATACCTACCACCCACTAGGCACACCTACCACCCACCCAGCACACCTACCACCCACCCGTCAACCATCAATTAACCACCCATTTAAAATTTATTTTTTATCTCTTATTGAGGTCTTGCCTCTACCGAGTTCTAGAAAGAACTGAAGAATTTTTTTTAACGATTTTATTGAACAATTATATACAATTTGTTAACTTACAACTATAAATACATTGAAAAAAATATAATCTTAAGGCACATAGGGGGCCTATATTATACATTGGCTTAGATTAAGGAAATAAAATATATATTAAACATGTCAAATTAAAATTAAAAAATTGGATTTGTTTGCTGCTCTCGGGGTGTTCGGTCCCGGTTGTCCTGTGGTGGTTTGGGCGTAGAAGTAGGGGTTTGATTTGTGTTTTAGCCACGGTGGTAGGCTGACCCTGCGTAGAATGAAACTGCTGCTTCGTCGTTCTAACTGAAGAATTTTCGGAATCAAATCAGCAGGATTTCGTTGCGCGGGATTTCGTTGCGCGGGATTTAGTTACACGGGTTATATGGCGAGGGATTAAAAAGCCAACCCACATGACGCTATCTGGAGGCCTAATTTCGGTCTGTTTCTTGTTTCGCTAAACGTCAAATCACTAAATTTGTCAAAAGTCAAATCACATTAACGAAGTGGTGAGAACAATTTATATAGTTGCTATCTTATATAGAAATCCTACTGTTAGCACCACACATTAAATCATTACGTTGATCCGGCTACGTATCATAAATTGTCAAAAAAAAACTAACCTCAGCAAATCCTAGAATTGTCAAATCGGCTGTCAAAGAAAATAGAGATAGATTTTTTTTATGAATGCAAGACTTGGCATGTATAGTACCACTTTATACCGCATGTAAAAATGTAAATAATATTTAAATATTTAATGGGCAAATATGTCAAAGAATGACAGCCTGTCAGCGCAGT
Organism: Philhelius pedissequus; assembly: GCA_910595825.1. Taxonomy (NCBI): domain Eukaryota; kingdom Metazoa; phylum Arthropoda; class Insecta; order Diptera; family Syrphidae; genus Philhelius; species Philhelius pedissequus. Next base: position 31,797,997 of record OU343160.1, read on the forward strand.
ATTTGCATATAAACCGAGATTTTTCCGTCGTCCGTCGTCGCCATAAACTGTAATTTATTTATAACAATGCGTTAGGTAATCAAATTTAAACAATAATAAAGCTGCTTTAATGGGAGAATATAAATATTAATAAAATGTTAAATATTTGAGAAGATCAAAGTAGGAATTTTTCTAGTAAATTGCTTTTACTCTATTAGATTTCATTTTGATGAGTCATAATAATTCACAAAGCGCAAGCCAATTAAATTTGAAATTTGATAGCAAAAATATCCGTTGGATTCTTTTATGGACATTTTGTGTGATGAGATGAAATTTTATTTCATAATGTTGCATTATACGTTTATTAATGGCGCCGCGCCGTGCAGCACAATAACGACAATGCATTCAAATTAATTTCAATTGAATTCGAGTGCTTTACTTTATTAAATGGCATGGGTGTAGGGTGGGCTGGCCGGGAGCCTGTCGCGTCGCTGACCGGGTGCATGGGAGGGTGGTTGTCGGTAGTCTCAGTCCACTGTCATTTTTCAATGGCTCCAACTTTGTTAAACATAGCCGAAGTCAATTGCTCGTAAAAGCTAAAGCATTTATAGTTGAAGATGTGATGCAGAGTATGAGGGTTTGGAATACGATGTGCAATATTATATGTAATTATATACGGACATGAAGCTTGATTTAATGATGGCTTATTGAGAAGAAACTAAGCTCTCAATACAAGTACATGAAAGGGACAACAATAGATAATAATAGTAAGGAAATAATCAGCCCTATTCTGATATTCATCGGGGGGATTTTTCTTGAATTTTCACTCATCACTATTCAGCTATTCATTCAAAGTGAATCTTGTATACATTGGTAAAGTCGATAATATTGTGCGGTATTCTGCTATTCACGTGAATCCAATCACTCCATACAATTCAAACCCGCATATCAATTGTTGCGTATTTGGTATTTGGTTATGTCTGGTTAAGTGTTAAAAGGTTAGCGGGCCTTGAAATGTAATAAATTTGCTAGAAAACTTTGATGTAGTTGTTTATAAATACTCGTACATCTTATGTTCAAATAACAAATTTTCTATTTAAACATTAAAAACAAACATCATATCACGTTTCATTAAGTTTTTCTTTATGTCATTCCTCCGTAGTTATAAATTTGGAAATTACCTTATTTATGTTTGTGAAAGTGAAAAAAAGTTCGATACATGAATGCATACACATTTTTATCCAAACTTCAGACGATTTTCGCATGAGCATCTGTTATAAACGGTAATATGACCTTGGGATAGTGCAGTTCACCCGATGGATAGCAGAATACAAAGGCAGTGTGAAAGGGAATCGAATGTCTGGGTCGAATATACGATTCACGTGAATAGCAGAATAGGGCTTAATAAGAGTTAGTTCATAAAATGTTTGTTGTGTTTCTGATGAACAAACTAGTATGTTATTCTAACAAAATAAATATTGTTATATGATAACATTGATAACAATATTCAAAAGTCAAAACAAGTGAATTAGTGAGTGATCACAGACTAATTCTCCGATCGTTTATTTGTACTCGGATTAATAAGAATCATCATGTTATCAAGTTTATTTGTTTAGACTTTGATTTCTTTCGTGGCGGATAATTTTTTTGGCGGGAGCGTATGTACATAAATAGGTATATTTACTTATTTGCAAAAACTTTTGAAATTACTTTTCTATTAAATTAATAGCTTAAGGTGTCACTCCATTCTCTGATTTTTGCTTATATTTTATAATTAATTTTTTAATTCTATTTATGTATATATTTATTTTTCATCAAACAGACTACTCGTATATACAAATGCAATGTTAATAATACATAGACATTTTAAGTACATATTTAGTAATATAAATTTAAAAACATATTATGAAAACAAAATTGAATTTTCAAAAAAAATTGATTTTTTTTAAACCGAAAAATAATTCTTCAAAAATCTTAATATGCAGTATTATTTAGAATCCGGACTATTTCCCATATAAACATTTTGACGGAAATCCGTTGAGAATGAGGAAGCCGAAAAACAAAAAAAAAAAACGGTTCTATGGCAGGTACCGTTAATAATATTTTATGTAAATAAAAATGTTTAACGAAAATGTAGACAGCAGTTTGTTCGAGGCGTTTTCGAGATAATTAAAATTAACGAATTTTTGGTACAAAAAATTGTATGAGAGGTACCGCTATTTTTGGGGTTAAGAAAAAGTTTAGAAAAGCGTGTTGAGCCAATCAGCTAACTACCAAGTTTGAATAAGATCGCTTCACTTTCTTAACACGCCCTTGGAATATAAATTTTAAACTTTCAGAAGTTGGATCATCTATGTAAGCCCAAAACAGTTTTAACACCTGTGTACCTATAACCCCTAATTCTATATTAAAAACATTTTCTTTTGAGAAAATCAAGAAAATGCATTCTGTTGTTTGAGGTTACTTATCCTTAACATTATTATATTGTCGTGCAGTTGCAATAATAAAGTAGATATAGCTTTAAAGCACGATTTATTCCACAATTAAATTTTAATAGCAACTTTTTGTCGTTTCGGTATTCTGCCAAATGACAGGGAAGTATGTTAACCATGCTATGGGCTACAAACACGTACACTCATATTACAGGTTTACAAAAATAAAGTCATATAACTACTCGTTGCGTAAAACAAAGCGAATTAATACTTTACCTACTATGTAATTTCTAAATCATAACAATGTGGCAGTGGCACTCCAGCAATAGTTTCCGTTTCCCTATATAAAGCGCACACCCCAATGTCAGAAGGTCATCAGCACCAGTTTCAATTATTTTTTTTTTTTATTTTAAATCAGATACAGCTTTGGTTAATTATTATAAATGCTTCAAGGTATGACTCACGGTTGCCGCTGTTAGACTTTAACTGCATTATTTGACACTATTTAATATTTGATTTGTAAAATCGTCCTTCAAAAAGTTTGCAGGATTAAATTTTTGACTTAAGACATGCACGAAGTGAAAAAAACTCGGTAAGCAAAACGCTTTTAAGGGGAGTCAAATCCAATTTAGTGTGCGCTTCATTATACGTTTTTATAAAAAAAAAAAAAACAATTTAAGAAACACAGGGCGATGTAAGCATTTAATTAGCCCCACTTAACCGATTTATTTAGACTTTTAAGAGCCTTAATTCTGTCTCTATTTCTAGATAGAGAAGACATGATTTATTTTTTAAGACTTACTGAATTTTTTTTTCGACATTTGATATTCTGGCACATATAAGGTTTTTTCGTTAAGTCCTGTCATCACCTTAGCGTCGCCCTTAAAAACGTTTTTTTTAAACCTGAACTCACTCTGATGATCTCGTTTTTTTTTGAGACAATGAACTGGCCTTGAAATATATCTAAATGTTTTTTTTTTCTATAGCGATTTGAATTAACGAAGACATAACCTGTCAAAGTCACATTTGCTTGACGTTTTGCGTTTTGTATGCAATTTTTAATTTTTAGAATGAGAATTAAATGAATTCTCAAATTTGTTTTTTATGCATGAAATGACAAATCTCTTAAGGACTACATACATATTCACATGGGAGCGACTAACGACCGACGAATAATGAATAGAATCGAGTTAAAACAGTTTTCCAACCTAAATTCTTCACAAATTTTAAACAGACAACATTTTAGTTCTTAATTGCGAAAACAAGATAAATTTGAGAAAACAATATTGGTCGTCGCGAATTGCATTTGATTTACGATTACGAACAGACAAATTCTATTCGCGTTTCACATACTATCCACACTTCAACGAATAATTTGTTCGCACGCGACTAATTTCAAAATCAGATTATTCACTTACATTCGTGACGAATAAAAAAATAAGCCTTGAGAACAAAATGGCAAAAAAGACGAATATTCCTTAATACGTTGATCGTTGGTCGCTCCCATGTGCATAGTATTAACTTTAGGGTTGCTCAACGAATGAAGCTGATACAAATAGTTTCCATCATAGACTTTGACATATACATATACATAGTTGCCCAATTCATAAATATAGTTTGGGTTCTTTAGACAAAGTGAAGCCGTGTCGGCTTCTTGGAAAATTTAGGAAAGCAGAATGCAAATATATGGAGATCTTTGTGTAGTTTGTGTAGTTTTTTTTTTAATATTTTAATACTCGTATTTTACTGCACCTTTCTGGCCGATTGTTTATTTGATTTTATTCTGCTAGAGAAAATGTTTCTTGATGTAAATAAAATTTAAAAAAATAGCTATATATTATTGTAATACAATAGAAAATTATAAAAGCAAAATAAACAAAGTAGAAAATACGCGAATATACTCGTATTACCGATATTTTAGTTGTGACAACTTCATACAAATAATCAGCTCGATTACAGAAAACGATGAATAATCTGTCAGATCAATTTTAGTATTTCTATAATAGTACAAATGTCAAAATATAGTCCGTTTCCATCCGCGCCCTGGGCAGTTGCTGTATTCTGTAATCGGTGTGCATATTTTGACTCATCGGAGAATTCCTTTGGAGCTTAAGTGAAGTTTTATATTTCCATCTTTTCAAATTGATTTACGGGTAAGTGGTAACTCTAGTGCCAACTTATTTCTTCTATTAGAAAAATAAAATGCACGACTGGATCGCATGAACTTGCTCTTATGTTCGATCACATCATATGCACAAGATCTTTACTTAATTTTTTATATAATAAAAATTGATATGTCAATCTTAAATATTTAATAATATAATATAATCAAATAAAAAATAATTCAAAATTCGGAAATAAAGAATTAAACTAGTTTGAGCTCAAAAAAAATCTGTGGAGCGGTTTTTGAGAAAAAAAGATTTTTTTTTAACTTTTTGAAAACATTTTTCAAAAAAAAATCAAAAACGCCAATTCATAGGTACGAGTATTCAGCAAAGACATATAACTATAATTTTTGAAAAAATTAATGAGCAGTTTTCAAAATATAAATTAATTTTTTTAAAATGCTTTAAAAAATATTAATTAAAAATATTGGTTTGCAGTATAAATTGGGCTACCTACACCTACATATATATGTGTGAAATTTTGAAAGAATCGGTTAAGCCATTTATTAGATACATAGTGGACAGCAAAAAAACGGTCCTATGGAAAGTACCGTTTTTAGTTATTTTAATTTTTTTTTAACCATATGATCAGTCGTACCTAAAAAGCACTGTTTTTTTAAAAATCAAAATCGTTAGAGCAGTTTTCGAGAAAAATAGGCTTTAACGTAACGATTATATTGCAGGTACCATTAGTTTTTGAATTTTTTTAATTTCCCCTCTGTACAATACCTAAAAAACTCTATTTTTTCTTTGAAGCAATTCGGCCCACTCGTTTGGTCTCTGGTGTATATACATACATACATACAGACGGAAAGAATTTTTAGACCAACTTCATTCGTCTTCGCTATTATCTTAATGTCATGTTTGATTGTTATCTAAAAACTTTTTTTTTTTTCGACGAATGCATAACTTGCCTTATAGTACCTATAATTTCAAGTGAAAATTGCACAATTTGTATCTAGCACTTTGGCAATTTACACTAATTGTCATTTTCATAATAAACAAATGGGGAAAAAATGAAAAATAAATAAATTACAATACACGATGAGCTTTGTTGTCATAACATTACCTAGACGCACCCGACAATTAGATTCCAATTCCTAGTAAAGCCACTCGTACAAATAAAAATATGATTAACTGCATAACAACTACAAATTAATTTCTCCAGTTGAAGTAGGTAGTTATAGAAAAATCATCATTACATAGAAATTGAAAAATTGCATTATTACCGGGTAGGTACGTACATGAAAAAAAATAACAATAATTTACCTTCATTTCTCAAATTATTAGTTAAAATATGAATAGACCATGTTTCGTCAGTATTTTTTTAGACAATTTACCTAATGCATCCGACAATAGATAGCCGAGTTGATTATTTACTATTAGTACCTATTACTTTAAGTACCTAATATTTGGTTTTTGAGAGTGGTAGGAGTTAATAAAAGAATTCATTCAGAATTTGCAGTATTTTCCAAGGAAAATACTATTGTAAGTTCTTGTTTTCTACCATCAACATGTACATGCAAAAACAACACACCTGACAACTGATATTTTATGTATTGTGTTTTGTTTTCCTTTATTTGAAAGTCATCATAATGTTGTTAATTTATAAGAAAAGTAATTTCATATCACGAAAAAATATTAGTGTTACTTTTTTGCAAGATCAACTTAAGGGAAATTTTTGAAATAAAGTTACAAATTTAACACGGATAACGCGTGAAAAAAAAACAGTTTTTCCATGTCAAATTTGCGTTGTGTTTACCAAATAAAATAACCACAAATATGCGTTTGATATTTCGCCCTTTTCACACTTAACACTGCAGAATCTAGAATATAGTATTTACTTGTTCGATTGAAGTCCCGAATCGAAGAGTTTTTTTGGGATTACCAATCGAAACGACATAAGCAAGATCTGCTATTGCATTCTATTTTGACATTTGGAATGGAACAGGGTACGATATTGATCGCATGTGAGAGTTCTTTTTAAAATCTTTGCATTATATAATTCATTTTAGCTTTAAGACCACGTTCGTGTGACTCAGTCATGCACTTTATTTCTAAGGCATACCTTACCTTATCAAGTCAAAATTTCTACCGAAGCCTTTTTAGTCCATAACTCAAGATGAAAACAACAATAAATTATTTATTGATCAACAGGCTATACATATATGTACATGTGTAGGTATGTATTATAGGTATGAAGAAGTATATATACTATGTAAGCTTTTAAGGTTTTCAATACAATGACGGAAGATAAATATAATAAAATACGTAATATCTTATGAAAATCTTTAAGCGAATGTAAATTGTACATGCCATTGACTTGCCGTAACTTGTGGTTTGACTACACTTTCTCAACTACCAACTTACTTACTTCAAGACCACTTGCAGGGCCGTCTTTTACCTATTGGAGGATCTAGGCATATTAGTATAATGGGGCCCCTATGATTTTGACAAAACACTATCTTGTTAGAAAAAACAATTAAATAAATAGATAAGCAAGCTTGTACATTTATTTTTATTGACAGTCACATCAAATGAATAGATAATTATAATATAATCCACAAATGTGTATCCATTAGCATTCAAAGGTAAGTACTTAAAAACCTATGTTGATTCAAGAGGAACCCTTCTAAAAATGAGCAAAACCGTTAAGTACTTCTCTACATTATATTGAAATCAGCGACAAACTAGTTAATTTCTCTTGAATCATTTTAATTCTCAATTAATTTTAAATTCGTTTCCATTTTGAGGAGGAGCATGCTCCAAAACCCATTTGTTTATATTGTTGTATTCGTAAATTTGACTTTCTATCCATCAATAAATGTGAAATGCAACAAGAATATGTGGTGTAGTGAAACTAAACACAGATGCAAGAAGATCTCTTTTATCCTACACAGATGCAAAAATATCAGTTTCACAACGCTACTAGCTTGTGGCAAGCCAAAATAGCTGCCAAAGTTTCCCATTTTTGTATAACTCATCTGTGGTCACAACACCACAGACAAATATAGAGGAATTCCCAATTTTCGAGTCGGTTTACTTGGAGCTTCAAGCTTCGCTTCGTTTGCTTAATTTAAAATTTTTCGCTAAAACCCTGTACAATAGAACTCCTAAAAGTTCGACTTTCGCCATATTAGATTTCCGCACTCCTTAACATGTTTTAAAAATAGAGTAGCTTCGCGCATGCAAACGCTAATAAGCAAATTGGCATTGTAATCAGTAAATTAGGTTGGATTTATTCGAATTAAAACAGTTTTTCGGTAATAAATATCGGTTATCGTTAAGTGAAGTGGCAGGAACTAGGGGGCCTCTATCGATTACTGGGCCTTGGGCACGTGCCCAGAGTGCCGAATTGGAAAGAGGGCTCTGACCAGTTAGGATTTTGCAATATATGTATGTTATTATACGTCATTCTGATGTGACACTTTGTGAACTCTATGTGTGCAACATTCAATAAGATTTATTTATTATAATTCATTCCCTTGATTATGCGGAGAACTTTCACAGGAAAACGATTGTACTTTTTTGTTTTTAAATTCCGTAAAGCATCAGCTAAAGTTTAAAATGTTAAGTTGTTGAATAAATAAATTCAATAGCCATTAATTAGTATTGTTACACCAAATCATACAATTTGCGGTTATGGATATTTTATTGGTGTTTTATTAGATACAAACACGTGTAATTCCCACATGCATCTTGAATAATAAATAATTCAACGACTCATCCAACCACCAAATGGTTTTGAGTGTTGTGAATATTTTACATATACAGTTATTGCTAATTTTAACGACAAAACTTATTAGAATGAAAATTCCGGCATACAAATTAATTAATAGTTTTGCCCACACTTCGATGAAAAAATAAATGAATGACACTTACATATATGTATGTCAAATTTAATTTTATTTGATCCCTAAATGTCGCTGTGTAGAACTCAATTAAACAAAATATTTCAATTCAAGCCAAAGTTTACACTCGCAAGGATATTTATTTTGATTGAAATTTTCTGCTCTACGTTCAATGTTTTTATTTAACAATAAGTTCCCACAATTCGTAAATACCTGGGCAGAAATTGACACATTTGTCTAATTTTTAACACCTCTTATACCATATTTACATGAATGATTAATTACTAAAATAATGGATAGCATCGACAATGACATAAAGCGTATTTTGTTTAGAGGCGGATAACTATTAATTGGCAATACTGTTTTCTATGATAGCCCATTTGACAATTCGCGGTTGTCTTGAGATTAGTTTTTTGTTTGGAAATCCATTATGAATAGATTTGAGCCTAGTATACAGTTTCTCGACGAAAATAAAATTGGCGGTGAGAAAAAAATGTTTTTTACGGGAGAAAAACATCTGTGATTAAGACACTGAATATCATCGACTTTTTCCCACACTGTCCAGTGTCTGCATATCATCTTCAACGTCATCATACCATTATACTTAATCCAAGGCATATTCAATATACTGAATTTCCTCATTCGGATGTCGGTACGATAGCCTATCTAAGATTGGTTAGTATCCACTGAAGTTCCTGAACAGCCAACGTCAGATAGGTTAAATTTGTATGGGTTTGTGCATATGTGTTTGACATTTCTCATGGCATACAAAAGTATACCAAAGTCTTTCGGAGAGCTTGGGATTTTTTTTTATGGCAGCAGCTGTTTCGTCATCAGCTGTGTTCTTACATGGGAATACAACAACACCAACCTATCCGGATAGCTATAGTTCTGTTTCTGAATGAGGCCAATGCCAAATGCCAATGCCAAAACATATATGCAATCGGTACACAATCAAACATACACTGTACATTTTATATATTCTTGTACCTAGTTTTAAGTTAGTTCTTAAGTATTTGTATATATTCAAAGCGACAACACGTCACTAGTAACCATAGACTGCTCCTGAGCAAGAGCAGTTCCACAATATATATATTAACACAGCAATGAGGCGAGCAAAGCTTATAGACAAAGCAGGCAATACATTATAGCCCCAGTATCACATTTATTATTAACGAAAATTGCATTTCACATGTTAAACTCAAGAGAAGAGACTCAATAAATTCAATTCAATTCATATACTGAATGCCATACAATTATCTGTCAAATAATGTCATTTTCATGAAAATCACATTTATTTTTTATTTTAATTTAAAGTGTTTTGCCTCTAGAAAAAAACAGCCTATAAGTTTAACGAAGTCTCTAATAGTAAGCCAGAAATAGCATTAATTTTGAATTGTTATTATATGAATAAATATTTGCAAAATGACAATATTTTATTTTCACCACTCTAGTACCTATTTTGGTTAAATTAAATGTCACATGCACTCTTCATATTTTTGCGAGTGAACCTATTTTCGACAAATTTGCTTAAAAGAAGGATTTGTGTGTGATGCCCAAGACTAAAAAATTGATTTTTTTAAGTCTTCTACTTGGCTGTAAAAGATATAACTGTAATAATTCGGCGTTTTATTTATTGAACAAATCAGATAACGGAAACAACGTTTTGACAATATTTTGACGCAAATATCTTAATTCGGCTATTCGCTACAATTATGTTCTTCTTTTCAGAGTTTCCCGCTTGCATCATTTAAAAACATACACAAACTTCCCTTAATCAAATTATCAGCAACTTATTGATGGGTACTTACACCATGTGGTAAACTAAAAATAACCAATTGCCAACAATTATTATACATACATACATACATACCTATAAAATGTTCATGGTCAACATTATCATTGTGTCGCTTGCTGTCGACCACTTGTATAAAGAATTGTTTTATAATAGCAAAAATGTCCCAATTGATACAAACTACATATTTATATGTAGCTGGCTGGTTGGCTGACTTTTGTGACAAGATGCACTCACAACCTTGTCAATGCAAATCATTGACCGCTGTATGAACCTCATGCAAGTGGTCATTACCCAGCTCGTTCATCAACAGTTGGTGGTTTCTATATCTTTTTCAATGACCAATTTAATATATCGATTTAAGAAAAATTGTCGGAAATTGTTGGCACAGAACCGATAAATCCAAGAATATAAAAAATGGAATGTAAAATAAGCTGCTTAGTTTTTTAAAGCTTAAAAGTTTTCCTTTGGGTAATTGGGTGTTTGAACTACTTTGTGATTATTTACACATATTGTATTGTAAAAAGAAAGTATATATTCTGTGTTAAAAAGATATATATATGTATATTATTATAAGACACATTTGTTGTGTTAATACGATATACCTATACTTTGAAGTCATATAACTTGATACTTATATTATTATTAAATTGAAGTTAATTTTGTTAACATTTATAAGACATACCTTACATCATCCTATAGATTCTTATAATTCAATTTTGTTTAAATTACTTATTAGAAATATCTTTAACTTATGGCCTTTTTGATTGGTCGTCCGGAAAGCTTCTGTTTGATTGCTATCAAATATGACAGTTCTTCTCCTGGATAGAAGAGAAATTTCGTTTTGTATTTGAAGTCAGAATCAAATCTAGAAAAACGCATACAAATGCCAAACTCAAATTAAATGTCAACAAGAAGGTCATGTAGGAATCGAGCGATATTGAGTAACATTGATGTTAAAATTAAAAAAAAAATTATCCATGTCAGATATTATCAAATCAGAAATATCGATGCTTTTAACACCGATGTTTTCTAATGCATTTTTTTAAATAGCACGTTCAAAAATCGATTAAAAATTCAATATAAACATAAATTCAAAATACCTTCATTGTTTTGAAAATTGTTTCAATTTTTTGTATCGTAATTTTGTTTTCCTTTTCGTGTGTATGAACTACATATCACACTAAGCGGCAATTGAACTTCATACAATTTCAGATAAATATTTTTGAAGGGTAGTTTCGATGAATTGCAGTTCCGTCGTGTGCGGTATAATCTTTATAAGTAGTCATGGACAAAAGATTTCAGCTTATTTTAAGCTTTGAGGCTTAACATCGATGCAGCATGCAATTCACATGCTTGAAACATCGATATTTTTTTCGTCTAACATCGATGTTTTGCCAACATCGATGAACATCGCCCATCCCTATATTTGCAAGTCAATTTTGTTTTTTTTCCCACCTTAAACATATACATACACTCATACACACATATTACTATTCAAAATCAAGAGTGGAGTGTTAACTTGCTTGACTGGAATCCCGGTTCGGAGAGTTCTTCCGGATTACCAATCGAAAACGATATTAGTTTTGTGAAAAAAAAACACAAAAAATGTAATTTTATAAATTACAACTTGCTACGTTAGGTATTAAGTGTAGCTTTAAAGGAAAAGCAATATATCTCAAGTTTCTTGTAAATTATTTTTAGTAAAGTATTATGATAGAGTGCTTATTACAATATTTTACCTTCAACACCATAGCAAAATAATATCTTTAGCTGCGAACCCTATATGTAGTGGGGATTTTGGCCTTGCAATATCATCGCATCGGTTCCAATTTTTTCCAAAACGAAACTGATCGTCGGGAACGAATATAATGAATGCTCAGAAAATCAAAAAGTTACCCAGTAATTATGTGACAAGGACACCAAAACTTGTCAGCGACATGTATTTGAACAACGTTATACTTCATTTCCAAATGTCACACGAACAAACAAAACATCTGACCTCTATATCCTAACTTTAAAATCGTGGTGATGAAGATTAATTAAAAAGTCACATTTTCCTCATACAGATATTGTACATTAGTTTGTGCATTACATTTTTTGACCAACAAAACTTTTCTCGATTTTATTAACACAATATATTTAGAAATAATGACAACCTTTAACATCAGAATTCACAAAAATGTGAAAACAAAATTTCAAAAAATGAATTTTCCACTTCCTTTTCCTCTTGCCATTTTCTCTGACAAACTAATGCCGGATTTACACGACTGCCAAATTGGCAGTATTACTGTCAAAAAATTGGCATTATTCTGTTTGTCGTGTAAATGGGCGAAAATGTGGCAGTATATTTGTCATTAAAAACTGCCAGTCAGAATGTTCGTTAAGTTGAGGCATTATACTGACCGTGCAAATTCAGTACTGACAAATATTTTCAAATAATGACAATTTGCAATAAAGAATAAACTTGCTCATGCCTTACCTCCAGTGTTGGCAGTATTTTTATCTGTCATTATTTTGGCTTCGTGTAAACGCGAATGTCGTTAATTAAATTAATGACAGCAGTATTTTAGCAGTAAATACTGCGAACTTGGATGTCGTATAAATCCGGCATAAGGCCGTGTGTGAATTACGTTAAGATGTTGGGTAAATTTTCTACCTTAGTTACATTTTGAAGTTTGGCTTGTGGTGGTATCAAATTTAGCTTTTTGCTGTGCGAATTGGGTTAAGAGATTATTAAAACACTATTTTGGCTTAAATTCCTTCAAGATTTAAGAAATTCCCTAAAAACATTTATTTTTGTTGTTCAAGTTAGTTAATTTCTTTCGAAAAATCCGACTTAGAAGATATAAAGTTAATAAATTGGCACGAAAAATGTAACGAAAACTCAGTTTTACTTATATGTTTAATTTTTACATCGTTAATTTAATATTTTGAAACGACAATTCCAATTTTTTTCAAAACAATTCCCATTATGGTTAGTTTGTTGATTCAGTATATAAACACTAATTTTCAAAGCTCACAAGAATTTGACAAGCTGAAAAGTCAATCTACAGTCAAAATCGGTTACAACGACATCGGTTATAACGACGTATCGGTTAAAACGTCCAATTCTTAGGTCCCGGCTGAGTTCCATTATAATCGAATTGATTACAACGAGATATCAGTTACAATGACCGGATTTTTTCCCTTTCTTAATTAAAATATTGGTTTTAATGACTAAAACCAACGCTGCTGTTTATGCGACTGCCACTGCATATTTCACTAAACGGTAATCTGTTTATCTGTAGATGCGTTGTATGAAGAATTTCGCATACATATGTTAAAGCTTATCGTCAATATTCGAAGATACTCTGAATTTTGTAGGCACTTTAGAACATTCTTTTTATTAAATGATATTGGTGAATATAGAAAAATAATTGAAAAAAAGTTTATAAAAAAAATACTAAACAATTAGATATTTCCACTTGTTTTAATAAATTGTAAATGTATATTTGTACATATGCATATACATACTAGTACATACTCTTATGTGCCTGAACAATAAATAATAATTATAAATTATAAAAAAATGACCTCTACTTGAAAAGAAATTAATTTACTTGATATCGGTTACAGCGACCTATCGCTTATAACTACTAAATCCGCCAGTCCCTTGAAGGTCGTTATAACCGATTTTGACTGTATTTGTATTAAATTTGCAAAATGAACTACAATAAGTATTTTATATTTGTTAAAATATCAACGGATTAGTATTAGTTGTTTTTTTCCTCATGAGACCCTACACAAACAAAAATATTAAGGTAATATTATTTTTGAATTGAATAAATTTAAACTTACATTTATTATATGGTTTCACAGTAGATCTGGACTTTTTGGAGTTCATATCTTTCTTTTCGGTTATCGATTACAGTTTTAAATTACTCTATCTTGAGAAACTTCAAATTTTAACACAATTTACCCTGCATTAATCTACAGCTGCATAAATCTTAACCCATTTTATTCACCACGCTAGTGTCAAAATTTAACCCAGGTAGAAAATTTAACCAACATTTTAAAGCAAATCACACATGGCATAAATATTGGTGCAAGCTCCACCAATTTGTTCATATTCGAATTTAACGAAAAAATGTATATGTGATTGCACCATTAAATTAACCCTCTAGTCTACACAGAGCCATCTATTGCCCGACACAAGCAACCACTAAAATTTTTTTATGGAATTTTTTCTTTGCTAAATAAACGTCATTTTGACATCTTCCTCTACCAGTAGATTTTAAAAAAGTTTTTTTTTGTTCCTAGTTTTGTTCAATTTTCTTTTTCACATTGGCCATTCCCGAACCAGAAAGCAGAAAGAATTTGCAAAAACAACAAATTCCTCATACATCTCGGCTTTGCTTTATTCGAGTTTTTTTTTGTGTTTATTCATTCTTATTTACTTGTCCATTTATTATAAAAGTTCTCACTGCATCATCATGGCTTTCCACAGAATTCCTGTTATATCGCAATGTCAGTGTGGACCACAACAACATCTGGCATAGAGACTGCCCTTGGAGCACTTGGAACTCCGACAATTAATGGAAAACTGAATGGATCAGCAGCATTGATTGTGCCAGCGTCATCTCAATCTAGCCAGAATTTGCAAACGACAGCCACAGCAGCTAATTTACATCAACATCATCAATTCAGTGGTAACAACAACATAGCCGCTGTTCAGTCACAGATCTCGATTTTAGCCAATTGGAAGAGAAATAGCCAGTCCCAATCACAGCAGCAACTTTATCAGCAACAACAACAATACCTCAATAAGGTAAGTGCAAATAAATTGAAAAGATATCTTAAACAGTACAACAAAAAATGTCTTGATAAGAATAATGTTTATTTATTATTTCATTTGCTTTGGCGGCAATGTATCGCATAGCGGGCGCCTTCTGCTTTTACTTGTGTTTACATTTATTTAAGCTCCTCTCACGTCGGTTTGGATTTTTAATTATTTTTCATTCGGTTTCTTGGTATATACAATATCCATTGCTCGACAAAACAAAGGTGGCCCTGACTAAATCGCGAGCTTATGTTTTTTTTTTTTTTTCGTTGTACTAGTATATAAAATGTGACGGCTGACGCGTCTTACCAGCACTCAGCCGCAACATTTGTATGAAGCGGTTCTCCTCGTTGTATAAATCATACGGTAGTAGATAGGTACGAGTATTATGCATTCGAAAAAAATATGCTTTTATTTTTGTTTCCTTTTAATGATAGCTTAACTTGTTATCAGTGTTTATTGGTTCATAAGTTCAAAATTCGGTTCAAGTACGCTTATGTATGTATATTTTATTTAGTAAATTTTACTATTTCAATTCAATAAATAAACAAAAAATAGTAACACTTAAAAAACTATGTATGTAATTGGAAAACTAAATATTTTTATACAATTGTTTCTCTAGTTTTTTAAATTTACTTAGAACCGTTTCATTTTTTATTTCTTTAGGCAATTCATTAAATATTTTAAGTCCGCGATAGTATATCATATTTTGAGTTCGAGAGTCTCTATAAAATTGAAGTCTGAAATCAGAGTTCAATCTTAGATAATGTGGTTGGCTTTCTCCCAAGTAGGACAAGCTTGCCGTAAGGTATTTAGATGCTATATATTTTTTTAATTTAAACACAAACAGTAACGCATTAAACATGATTCTTTGTTTGATGTTAAGCCATCTTAAGCATCCAATTTATTGATGTACGCAAGCTGCATTTAATAATGATTCTCATAGCTTTGTTTTGTAGGATTTGCAGTCGATTTATGTATTCACTGTTTCCCAAAAATAAAATTGTAGAACAAAACTCGAAGTAAGGTTTAATAATCGTATTATAAATATTAATGGCACATATTGTTGTTATATTTTTTTGTATACCTTTAAGAAATCCTAATTTTTTTAAACCTTTTTCCACACATATACCATGTGACCATTGAAATTTAAACTATCTTATATTTCTTTACCGCTTACGAAGATGAGAGCATCATCGGCAAACAAGGATATTTTAGAATTTCTTAAGGCTTTGCAAATATCATTAATGTATATTAAAAACTGTAATGGTCCAAGTATAGTTCCTTGCGGTACACCAAAATGTGTATTAATTGCACTTGAATTAGAATTATTCACACAGGTCTTTTGGGTTCTATCAAATAGATACGATTTATACCAATTGAGTTCAATGCCTTTTACACAATATTTTGATAATTTACTGAGAAGTCTATTGCGATCAACAGTTACAAATGCTCTTTGAAAGTCCAGCAATATTGCAATAATTCTGTTACCACTATGTCTTTCCTCCTTTAGAGTCATTATCAGCCATTTAAGGGACGCTTTACATGAGTGATTATGTCGAAACCTTGATTGATTATCAATTAATAATTCAATATCACATACATATTTATACAATTGTTGACAAGCACACTTTTCTACTATTTTTTCAAGTATAGGCATCATGTTTATTGGTCTAAATTTTGCACAGTCCTTAGTTCCATTTGGATGACAGTAGATTCTTTTAAATTTCTCGGGAATTCACCATGGATGAAAGATTCACTAACTATTTTTAAAATTATTGGACCTATAATATCGAAACAATCCAGAATTGTGTTAATATTATCAAAGATGTGAATGCTGATCCTGATAATACTGAAACAAACTGTTCGAAAAAGATGTATTTATTAGATAGACAATGAAATTAAAAACAAACTGATGTAGGCTGATGGCATGTGAAGTCGGCCACCTCTGGTAATCGGCCACTTCGTTGTATAGTACAATAATAGCAAAGCCTTTCGTTTAACCTCCCGGCAAAAATATTTTCCAAAAAGCTAACAATTTCTATTCATATAATTGCATATAATTATAATTTTTGAAAAAAAAAATTAATGAACAGTTTTCAAAATATAAATTTTAAACATTTTTTTCTGTTAAATATTAAATAAAAATATTGGTACGCAGTATAAATTGGGCAACCTAAAGAATCAGTTAAGCCATTTAAGAGATAGTCGAAAGCAAAGAAAAACGGGCCTATGGAAAGTACCGTTTCAGACATTTTTAATTTTTTTTTTTCAACGATATGATCGGTCGTACCTAAAAAGCTGCACTGATTTTTTTAATCAAAATCGTTAGAGCGGTTTCCGAGAAAAACAGGCTTAAACCTTACAATTTTATGGTAGGTACCGTTATTTTTTGAGCTAAAAAAATTAATTCCCCTCTGTACAATTGTAGGTATCTTCAATGGGCAGTTTGTAGGTATCTACAAAGTGTACTTGTGGCCAGTTGTAGCAATGCGGTTAGGTATAGGCTGGTGGTTGGCCACCTAACTTTTTTTACGCTTGACTGTCCCTTAAAATTCAGTTATTCGAGTTTTCGATATAAAATTTAGTTTATCTGATTTTTGGAATGTTTAAATTTCGAAATTCTTGTTTTTTTCAGTCAATTTGCCATAAAAAACGAACTATTTCAAAAAAGTGAGTTGAAAGTGTGATTGTTATGAAGTCGACCCCGTAAACTCCAGAGGTCGGCCACATGAACATTTAAGAGAAATAGATGCCTTAAAGACGGTTTGGCGACGCTTCATTTATTTTTAATGATAACGAATCATCCTTCTGCCTGTTTTAAAAAATCAGGTATTGGCTTAGTTCCCAAATGATACAACAAATTGTAGAATGATTCATTAGAAATTATAAGGAGGCTAAACATTTTAGAAACAAGAAAACATATTTAAGAAACAACTTTTTGATAACTATAACTACAAATTTATTTTATTTAGTTGATTTTTTTTATTAAAAAGCAATGTTTAATAACATTTGTCTGAAATATGTAATGTTTATTACATGTAAAATGTGAAACAAACTTCAAGTTTTTTTTAGTTTTCATATAAAATAAATGTATTTTTTTTCCTATTAATTAACTTTCGTAAAAAAAAAACAATGTGTGTCTACCTAATATGAAAGGGTGTTCTTAGACCAAATAAAATTTATATAACTGAACTGTATATAGATTCAAAAAAGCTTTTAACGGCATTTAGTCCACAAAATTTGCGTTTCGTCCCGCCAATCTCACTTGGACTCATCAGTTGGTTAGTGAGCGCCTTGCCAATATGCAATTTTTGTTAAGTTCAGTTCAACTTACATGAATTTTTTGACAAAAAAACAATGTGAACTATATCCCACAAGATTAAAATTTTAATTGAACTATTTATATTAAATATTAAAATGATTCCCAGATACCTACATGTAAAAAGACACATATCTAGTATGAAAATATAAATTTGTATATTGAGGCCGACTACTGGATACTAATGGAGTTTAGGGGGTCAACTTCATAAGAATCACACTTTCATTTCATTTTTTTTGTTGAAAAATTTCGTTTTCTATGGCAAATCGATTGAAAAAACAAAAATTTCGAAATTTAGACATTCCAAAAAATCAGATAAACTAAATTTTATATCAAAAACTCGAACAACTGAGTTTTAAGAGACAGTCAAACGTAAAAAAAGTTAGGTGGCCGGTTACGGACACCGTCATCCTATTGTTATTTTATTTATTAAATATTTAGTTATAAATCTTCACAAATGTGAACTTATTAAATAGTTGTAACTTTACGAAGACAGAGGACACCTACGCAGGCATCACGAATTCATAGAATAATATAATATCTTACGAATAAACATTTAAACGTCTCGGGACGCCCTACAGAAGTGATAACTAAAACTAACCTAAGTTGAATTATTTAATATTGAAATTGTTTAACTTGAAAAAAGCTTCAAAAGTTCTTCATTAATTTAATTTATTTCAAAAGTTCTACCATATGCATGAGAGAAAGGGTAGCCAGACAGACTGGCGCTGTAACGCGTTATGTAACGAAGTAGTAGAAGTAGAAGAAGTTATCACTTCAAAAAATATTATTTTTAGTTCAAAAAATCAAAAAAAAAACTTTTTTTTGAATATTTCGGAATACAGTATAATTGTGAATTTTATCGAAATCCGTGGAGCCGTTTATGAGAAATCTGAAAATCAAAAAAATGGTTTGTATGGCAGGGACCGTTAATTTAATAACAAAATATATAAACAAATTTGTATACCAAAATGTAGAATATGCATATAATAGTACACAGATTTTTGTATCAAAGCGTTTAAAGTTTTGAGATAATTAAGATGGTAGAAACAAGTGTACATCAAGTTCCGTTATTTTGGGGGTTACAAAAACAATTCAAAATCCGTTTAAAACAATCACCTAAAACGCGTAAGTACCAAGTTTCAAGAAAATCTCCTCAGTGACTTAGACTGTAGACGATATACAGACATACAGATTTGCGGGACCCACTTTGTTGGTGTTCTACTTCATTGTAACGTCAAGTTTGAATAAAATGTCGAGTTCGATTTTTTTTTCTTGCCCTCAACTTAATCTCAACGGTAGAATTGGATATAACGTGCATTGATAAGAGAAGGCTAGATGCCACCAAAAGTCTTAATCTCTTTCCTACATATTATTATGTACACATGTGTATATATGGTAGAAAGAAAGCCTACCCATCATATTGGAGATACCAAGATACCATTTGTAAAGATTAAGTGCGTACACAATATAGATAAGATACCGTCTTGTCTTTCAACAACTTAATTTTGCTTTAATTTAATTGACACATTTGTAGGTACAGTAGAATCTCGGAAACATGAATGGTTCTATAAGATGAACCGTTGGGAAAGATGAATGTTTTCTTCCACCAAAGATGAAGGGGTTGAAATTTGGATTTGAAAATATGACCACTCTATTTCCAATTAAATTTGTTTGGCTATTTCTCTGCCTTCGTCTTGTTATATTTAAGTGGCGGTGCCTACATATTAAGTGCTTTCAGGCGTGTTTTAACTTTTAAATGCTTAGATATACATACATACATATCTATGTTCTTCTCTAACTAAAATGTGATGATTAGAAAGATAATTTATTTGAAAAGATGAAGGAGCCTTGTTTTATATCTATTCACCTTTCTGAGATTATGCTGTATATTACTTAAAAAACCTCCGTATGCCTTTTCTGATGCTTTTATCGATATACTTACGCTTGCACTTTTGTAGACGATAGCTGGGGCAATAGCTTTGTAAAATACTGTTTTTAAAAATATTGAAATTATTCATCAACTTTTGCATTTAGAATGTCAAAAAACGAACCCCTCTAAGATACATAAAACCTGCTAATCGGGACACTATAATCGGACCATTTCATATTCGGACCGCACCTTATGCATTCCCTGCTATTGTTCATACAAGTTTCCCCTTATAATCGGGGCATCTGCTAATCTTACCATGGACCACTAAGATAAAATGCGTTGCTTAATGTATTCACCTGACTAATTGGTCCAGGCGTAGGTTTTTTTGTTTGCTAATTGTTGTACCCCTCACCGCCGCGGGTTACTTTTGCTTGGTGATTTCCCAATAAGTTGGTAATTTTAGCTTTCGTTAGTTCGCAAATGAAACAATTTTAATTTTATGTTTCTTGTAGGCAGAGGTTTCAGGTCAGTCAGTGCAATTAGCAATTGATAAGTTTAAGGTGTTTGTTTTTAGTTTTCAATAAAGCTACTAAATTTAACAAAAAAGTAAAAGAACAATGAGTAATCGAAATTATTGTGATCTTGATCTGGAAAATAAGGTTGATGTTATTAAGCGTTTCGAAGACTTACATTTATCTCAGAGAGATCTTGCAAAGAAATTTGATTGCAGCAAATCTCAAATCCAAAGAATTTTGGACATCGAACTGTGATTTGAAAAATTTGTTGTATTGAAAACAAAACGTTAGAAATCATTTGTATCTTTTGCCGAAATTGATGTCTTGATATTCAAATGGCACAAAAGGATGTGCCAATTTCTTCAAGCAAAAGCACTGTCTATACCAACAAATCTAATTGAGTGCATATTTTTTTTTGAAACTTATAGGTGGTATATGCACTGGCAGCCGTATTTTTATGGACATGTATGAGAAAACCGTTCTAAGTGAACCGGTCCGACTAAAAATAAACCTCTACAATCCCATGGGTGGTCCAATTTGACAGGTTTTACTGTATATATATTGTTAGACACAATCTTATTGGTTTTTACTGGCATGTTGCCCCTAGTTTTACCTCAATTTTAAAACCTTAACCTTAAAGATTGAATTACTAGATCTGACGATATAAGCTCAAAACAGCCACCACATCTTTTCTTTTCAATGAATTTTCAAACATAACTGTTCTTCTACACTGAACTAATTTCTACTGTTTTTCTTCTGTTTTGAAATTAAGATTGCAAAGCTTGTATAGCTCATATAGTAATGTTTGATACATCAAAATAATCGTCATATTGTCTACTTAAAAAAAATTAAAACAGAAAACAAATCTATTCATGGAACCAGTCAAAAGTAATTGACTGATATGTGTAATCTTTTCAATATTACAGTTTTCTTACAGTTAGTAACATTCTAGGAATACAATTTTTTTACCAAACATTCAATACTCGTATCATTCCTGAAAATGTCAGATTTCTAGGTCCACTCCTTAAAAAGATAAAATTCTTTTAGTTGATATGTGTGAGAATACTTATGGAAAGCAGCATTACGTAACGAAGCGGCTTACCCTCCCATAAAAAGTTATCACTTCAATAATTGTGTGTATAAAATTTTGAAAACATTTTTAGAACAAAATCTAATACGCCAATTTAAAGTAATTTTGAATATGCGTATAAAATTTTAATTTAAAAAAAAACAACAGTACCTACTCTTTTTTTAAATTAAAAAAAAATCTTTATTTTAAAAAAAAATCGAAAAAAAACCTTTATTTATTATTAATTTTAATGTGCAAAATTATTTATACTTTCTTCATTAAAAAAAATAATTTTAATTGGTTCATCCAATGGTGAGAAAGTTGAAAATGTGAAAAGTGGTTCTATGGGAAGTACCGTTAGTAAGTACGCAATATTATTTTTTTTAAACATTTTCTTAACGGGTTGTTAACATTTGTATGGGAGATACCATTGTTTTTTGTTTTATAAGAAGTTTTTCCAAGTATTCAAGACGTCATTGTAGGTCGTTGTAGAAATATATTTTGAGTCTTCAAAAAAAATATGTTATTTTTACTTTCCAAAAAAAAGTTTTTTTATTTACTTTAAAAAATGTTTTTTTTTTTACTTTCAAAAAATATTATTTTTTTTTAAAGTTATATAATATTGTTTAACTGTTTAAATTTGTTGGGAGCTTCTCCATAAAAAGTTTCAAAAAAATGAAATGAACCGTTTTCCAGAAAATCGAAAACCAAACAAATGGAGGTACCAAAAATAACCAAAAAAAAAAATACTTAAAATCACCTTTTCTCTTCATAAAATAACTACTTTTTTTGTATAAGAATTAGAGCAGTTTTTGAGAAAAATAAGAAAAAGTGTATGTCAAGTGCCATTATTTTTGGTCTTAAAAAAACACGGACTCTTCATAACTTCAAGTTTGATTAAAATTTCGAGTTCGACTTTTTTACGGATCCATAACATAAAATAAAAGCGACATTATATAAATAATATAAATAATTTTGTTAGCATGTTTCATTCATGTAGAATAATAGATATCGATTTTTTTTTTATAATATACACGCGCTCAAGGGATTATAATGTTAATCTTTATATGATTTTTAACACAGCGCGGGTGTGAGAAAGAAGAGAGAAGGATAGGAAAGATGTGTGACGCGATTTTCTGAGACTAGAGCTAGTTGTCGTCTCAAATTTATCTCCAGGGATGTCGGCTGTACTAAAGCGGAGAATTTACCGTGTTCTATTTATCTATGTCATTGTATTTATATCTACATAGTACTACCATGGAACATGAAAATCTGTTTATTAGCGCGCCTGTTCAGATGGCTCTTGTGTCGAGAAATTTGCCTTTGCTGGCAATTGTTTGAGAGCGGGGCAGAGAAATAAAAGAGGGAAAAGAAGAGATGAGGTAGTTTCATTTCTGTTCTTATAGCAATATTGAATAAAAGCGAGAAAACCAAATGTGGTATATTTTTTTGACATCACATTTGTAGTTTACTATTTTATATGAGGATAAGGCAAAGAGGAATATAAATACAATGAATTTATGAATGGATTTTATTTTTCGTTTTGCCTTAATGTAGCAAAGTAAGTAATTTTGTTACTTCCATCGCTTATTGATTCTTCATACGTGAATACGTACCTACAATGATACATACGTATTATAAGTTAGGTACTGAATTGTTGGGGTAGTTTGGATGTGTACCTACATGTTTGGATTTTAGTTTTTTATGATTTGGATTTGGTGAAAAGAAGAAATTATTCTAACAAATTTTAAGTACCTAGGTATTATTTTATTTAGCCTTTTAGAGTTGATTTCTTCTGATATATGGTAGGTGCTTTACCAAAAGCGGCTCAGTCGCGCTTAAAACAATCTTGGTAGGTAAATTAACATTTATATTGTATAAGACAAATGTACTTACATACACACCTAATTATTCTTACTTACGATTATAGGTACGTACTAGGCAAGTTATGCATTCGTAAAAAACAAGAAAAAAATTCTAACAATCAAACATGACATTACGATCATAGAGAAGCCTATAAAAGTGATCGACAAGAAATGTCTGTCTGTCCGTCTGTATGTATAACGAGCTGCAGCCTAAACGGCTTGAGCGATTACCTTCAAATTTGGTACGTGGGTATTTGTTTGGCATTCCTCAGAGGGGAAATTGAAATTTTATTTTTAGACCTAAAAATAAAGGTACCTGCCATACAACCGTTAAGGAAAAGCTTATTTTTCTCGGCTCCAACGATTTTTTGCGTTTTTCGGTAACGGTATACATTGGATTTATCTCAAATTTTATATCTGAGAAGACCTAGGTAGATAAACTAATTCTGCATATCAAAATTTTAATAAGTTTTTTTTCTAATTAAAATTAATTTTTGAATGAATTTTATTTTTTATTTAAATAGGCTGCATGTGGGTGATGTATGTCCTAGAAACTAGGTCACGTATCATGTTATAGCTATTATCTACTATAAGTGCTTTCCTGTTATGTTAAATTATTTTATGTTTTTTTAACATATTTAAGGTTGTTAAGTATAGGTAGGTATTAAAATTTTAAAATAAGAAAAACTTAAAAAAAAAACATATTATTAAAATGCAGTACCTATATTAAAAAAAAACAGGAATGAATAAGGAAGTCTTAATAAACGTTTAGGACTTATTCCATATGGTGTGTGCAATAATACAACAGAATTTCTGATATTTCATATTTAAAAACTTAGTCTTTCGCTAAACCATCGAAGACGGTGGTTTACCGAAGGAATAAGAATTGACATTAAGATAAAAATGTACATGGACAGATTAAAATCAGGACTGGATCGTACGAACTTGCTCTTGTAGCTAACAACTTTAATGTTGCTAAACATTGACGCTGTTCGTAGGTAGGTATAGCATATGCAGGTTCAAATAGAATAATAAATTGTTGAATGGTACCTACCTACAAATGTATATTTAAATGGATTTATTTTTAATTATTAGGAAGGTAAAGTTATATTTTATGTACATACATACATAGAAGGAACATATGTATGTAACTATGTACATATAATAGTGAAAGTGAAATATATATGTAGGTGGGTATGTATCAGTGGCGAGGCGTGAATAATTTCAAAAAGTAGGTCGAAGAAAATTAGTCACCAAAAATTAAATTTCGGAAGTTTACTTGAAATTATTTCGTTCAATGCATAAGTTTGTATGAAACCAGAAGGTTCAGCAATTTAAACCAAATTTGTTATACCTTAAGTCATTTAAGTTAAATGTAACAATGAGCTTAATGCATAATAAAAGCGGTTTCGCAAGAAAACTTTTTGGCGGATGCAAATACAATATCTTAAATAAATTTATTGTTAAGTTAAAAATTTGAGGGAATGTATCGCGCAATATTTCATTTTCTAAAAGGTTATGAAATGCTAAAACGTCAAGTTGTCGAAGAGAAAAAATTGTATACAAAGCTTTAAGTTAATTTTTTAAAGCTGTAAAATCAAAAAGCCCAGGGCGAAAATTTATTAAAGCAGATATTTTTTAATTTTGATTGGAAACTTCGAAATTATCATATTATAATTTACTAAGTAAATCTAAAAAAATAAATTCGTGAAAGTTTTATATCTTGTATTTATTTGCGATATAATATTGTTTTTTATTTCTAACGTGTTTTGAAATCGCTAAAGCTTTCCAAAATGGATTTAAATTTATTAAAAGAGTCAGAGCTATGACAAGACTCAAAACTTTCGATTTCTCTTTTTGCAAATTCAACATCCGTTTGCTAATTTTGAACCAATTGTAAAGAAAGACAGTCTTAGCAAAAATTTCAGAAAGACTATTAATAAAAAAAACAAAAATCTAGTGTCTCTAATATAATTAACAAGCTCTCGGCAATGGAAAGCGAGTCAGTGTCCCATTCACTAGGGTTGTCTAATATTCTAATAAAAGTTAGAATTGTATCTAATCTACAGTTTAAAATGGCGTTAATTATTCGCGAATGATAATACCAGCGAGTTTCCGATAACCCAGGCTTTCGTGGGTTGGCTATTTGCTTTAAAAGTTTTGAACATTTAGTTTATTTGTTAAAGATAATGGACAATAGTATTAACACTGCCAAGGAAAACTTTTAATTCCAATATATTTTTAAGTGATCGGAATTAAACTAAATTTAAAACGTGAGTTAGCCATTGGACAAGCATAAATGACTTTCTTTTTAACACCACCCACTTCCCCAGACATAGCTGCCGTAAGATTCGCCAATTAGTTTGTCCTTGCAGGAGAATATATCAAGTACAATATTAAAAAATATGCTTTGTCAGCTCATCTGTGTGGCGAGACTCACTAACGCCAAGAAAAACCAAGAAACCTTTCTTCAATTCCGCCCCCCAAAAGGTACCGTAGAACAATAAATAGAAGAAAACGCAAATAATACCTACATATTATTTTTGTTTTTGGTTTAGTGGACTGTGTGGGTTTAAGTCAAATTGAAATACTTTATGACTTTTAGTCCAAAATGCGTTTCGCCCGGACACGATAGTTGGGCTCATCAGTTAGATGCTATCGTGTCGCTCTAAGACGCACTATTTTTCGGTCGATGAATACCAACTCTTAATAAAATTTTCAGCACATACATACTGAAAATTATATTTTTCTAGGGGAATTTGGTCAAATTCATGCACCCAGAAATATATGTGTGTTACGCCCGTGGTCTGGCTAGTGGTAAATAAATAGAAGAAAACGCAAATAATACCTACATATTATTTTTGTTTTTGGTTTAGTGGACTGTGTGGGTTTAAGTCAAATTGAAATACTTTATGACTTTTAGTCCAAAATGCGTTTCGCCCGGACACGATAGTTGGGCTCATCAGTTAGATGCTATCGTGTCGCTCTAAGACGCACTATTTTTCGGTCGATGAATACCAACTCTTAATAAAATTTTCAGCACATACATACTGAAAATTATATTAAGAGTTGGTATTCATCGACCGAAAAATAGTGCGTCTTAGAGCGACACGATAGCATCTAACTGATGAGCCCAACTATCGTGTCCGGGCGAAACGCATTTTGGACTAAAAGTCATAAAGTATTTCAATTAAAAATATAATTTTCAGTATGTATGTGCTGAAAATTTTATTAAGAGTTGGTATTCATCGACCGAAAAATAGTGCGTCTTAGAGCGACACGATAGCATCTAACTGATGAGCCCAACTATCGTGTCCGGGCGAAACGCATTTTGGACTAAAAGTCATAAAGTATTTCAATTTGACTTAAACCCACACAGTCCACTAAACCAAAAACAAAAATAATATGTAGGTATTATTTGCGTTTTCTTCTATTTATTTACCACTAGCCAGACCACGGGCGTAACACACATATATTTCTGGGTGCATGAATTTGACCAAATTCCCCTAGAAAAATATAATTTTCAGTATGTATGTGCTGAAAATTTTATTAAGAGTTGGTATTCATCGACCGAAAAATAGTGCGTCTTAGAGCGACACGATAGCATCTAACTGATGAGCCCAACTATCGTGTCCGGGCGAAACGCATTTTGGACTAAAAGTCATAAAGTATTTCAATTGGTACCGTAGAACAGCACTCCAAGCACTTGGAGAGTTGGAAAAAAGAGGTTAAGGAAACAAAACATTTTATTTAAATTACAACTCCCTGTCAATCAAGTATATATATATACATAAGTATACTTTTGTTATAATGAAACGTTAAAATTGGAAACGATAAACCATCCTGTTTAATCTATTTTCATGGAAGGTTGAATGTTTTCAAAAATTTTAAATTAATCAAATGAACCGTTTTTCAGAAAATCGAAACCAAAAAAAAAATGTTTTTATTAGATGTACCAAAAATAACCATTATTTTTCAAAGAAAAAAGATTACCAAAAAGTACTTTTTCCCTTTATTAATGAACTGATTAAAAAAACGGTGGATTATTTTCGAAAAAAATTGACTTATGTTGTTATGAGCAGACTCCATAAATATTAGAACATAATTTAAAATAAAAACAAGACAAGTAAATAAATATTAAATTAGAATTTATTCGCAAAAAAAAAAACAAACAAAATAAAACAAAAATCTTTTTTTTTAATTGCGATACATTTGGTGTATATATTTAGGCACAATTGGGTAATGTAATAAAAAAAAATGTATATATATTAAGATTTTCATCAAACTCAGCATTACAATGCTAGAAGCTGAAGCGATTTTCTTCAAACTTGGTAGACACATACTTACATAGTTTTGTTTTGTTCATCATTATGAAAATCCAATCGATTGTTAGGAGAAAAGCGAACGTTTTTTAATTGAAGGATTTTGACACATGGACTGAATATTTTACTATTTAACTATTCTCTTAGTTATTTGTCGAAAATCCAACTCGATTTTTTTAATAAATGTGTGAAAATTAGTAATAGAAATACGTTAGCTTTCAGTGGAATTCTCCGTTGGTTATTCATAATGACGACAATATTAACTTACGCAGGCAAACTCTTAGCTTTAGTGCATACAAAAAAGAACCATAGAATCATTTTTTACGATTTTCGAAACCCTCGATTATTTTATTTTCTACTTTGTTTATCGTTATGAACCAATTTTTTTTTTGCATTTTTGAAAAAAGTTAAAAATATTCATGGGCAATCTTCCGAATAGTTTTTAAAGTCAAACCCAATCCTGGTTGCAATAGGTGCACGTGAAATATAATTGTCCTACTGGAAAAAGAGATAAATGGTTTTCTATTAAATATCTGTTATTAATATATAATAGAAACATTTTTTAATTTTAAATTTAAATGTTTGTAAATGCATAAAATATTTGTATATGTAGGTATTCCTTTCGGATTTATTTACATTATATTTCAATTCAATTTCAAGGCTTGATATATAATGTAATATGTGCAATTCAAATTTCAAATATGTAGGTATGTAGGTATAGAATCATTTTTCATATTTTTTACTTTATCATTTTTGAATGAACCGATCAAAATATTTTTTTAAATATAGAAATGCTTCTAAAAATGTTTAATAATTTTGCACATTCAAATTGCATATTCAATTGATAACTAGAATACCTACTTTCTAACAGCTTCAATTCTTACCTACATTAAAGTTGTTAGCAACAATATCCAGTTTGTACGATCCAGTAGTGGCGCATTTTATTATTATAAGAATGCATTTTTACTCACTGCAGGTAGGTACCTACATACCTAGGTATTTTGATCTGAAAAAAATATTTGTATGTACTACTATGTACTACTATATAGGTATAAATATATTTCACAATTTTTTCACCCAACATCACGAATTAACTTCAACTTCACAAACAAAAACA
Source organism: Philhelius pedissequus (assembly GCA_910595825.1). Lineage (NCBI taxonomy): Eukaryota > Metazoa > Arthropoda > Insecta > Diptera > Syrphidae > Philhelius > Philhelius pedissequus. Next base: position 31,827,124 of record OU343160.1, read on the forward strand.
CTATCTCACAGAAATAAAAAAATACCGAATTGCATTTTTTTTACACGCAACCGACCGAAAAATATATTTCACACACGTACCTACAATCGCCAAAGAAAAATTACACAAAATCTTGGTTAAAAAAACCAAAACAAAGCGAAATATACATACCTATGTATATCCTAAACAAAAGTAGGTCGAACGGGATACTTACAAATTGAAATTGGGATATTCTTCCTACATAGGTTTTTTCTCCAGTTTATGATAAATGTGAAAGAAAAATGCAAAAAATATATTTTCTTTTATCCTGCTTTAGCTTTTTGCATTCTTCTCCCTCATTATCTATTTGTTTTACCTTATTTTTTATTTGTCAATCCTTCAAATTCTCGCTCTCTGAACTCTCTGAGAGTCTGCATAATTTGCAAGTTCTAGTTCCTAGCGGTGTCACCAGAGGGCGCCTCGGACGTTCCGCTTCATGATAGTACTATAGAATATATATACAATGTCTATGTCTCTTTATTCGCATTATTTTATTTGTTACGTTGTCATATTCATATTGTCAATCACATGCTGTTAGTGTTATGTCTAAACAGCATGGATGAGCAAACCAGCAACTCATCTTATGACAATTTTAGAATTAGTTTTTTAATGAAAAATAAGACGACGTAGACAACGGCAGGAATCGAACTTGCGACCACCAGGTTGACAGGCCAGTACGCATCTATCGCGCCACGGCCACCCCCAATTAATACCATTTCCACCCTTAATCCTCAACACCACTGAAAGTGGTTTTGTTTTTTATCTATATATTACATATATAGATAAAAACCATCAAAAAAGTTTTAAATTCTGCTAATAAAAAAATAACTTAGTTTCAACACCAAACACAGTTATAATAAGCCAAATTCTAATGTACTTATGTTTTAAATTAGGTCTCAATTTCAAACCCTTTTTTACTGGCGCAATTACTTATATTTGTACATATATAATTAAATCAGTACAACTAACAAAGTCAAACTGTGTATGTACATTATTATTAACAATTGGTACTTAATTGGTTTAAAACTCTCTTAAAGACAAAAACATTATTACTACTAAAGCTTCAACAGCCTTCTTATTAAAGTTTTAAAGGCCCGCAAGTCTTTACCGAGAAACATTAGCAGAATGCATACAAATATGAGCTATACAAAGTGTGAAAACATAAAAAGATAGAAAATGACTCAATTCACTTCTTTTTGCTGCCTGCGTACAGTGTTCAAAAAATCAAAATCTCAACCCCAGTTAAAGTGTTTTGAATAAATAATTTGTAGTTCTGCCAATTTATATTATTTCGGTAAAGATTTTTTTTAAATATTTCATAAAAAACATCTTGAAGACATTAAAACAAAAAAACAATCTGTTTCAATATATAATTTTTTTTTTTTCACTTATATTTACATTCAAATATAAACTCGAATGTTGTATTTAACCAAGAGTGATGGCAACCCTATTAATAAGAAAAGCTTCTGCTTTGTATTATGATTAAAAGCTTTAAATTACGTATCACAACACAATTCACAATTAAAACAAAAGCAACCGTTTTGAGAAAATTCGCATTTTCGCAACATAACGATTGCAGTGGCACTTAATCCCATTGTGTGTTTGTAATCACCCAAACAGATTGTATCTATATAGCTCCGGACAAAAGCCGGTAATCGCTTCCGTTTATCGTGTGCTCCTTTTGTTGTCTCGAACATACATACATTATGTCGAATCTATATCCATCCAAAGCTTAGTTATAAAAATAACCCAAAAACGAAGAATATAAACTTTCCGCTTGTCATATGGTCACACAAAATTGTTTGCTACTTGTTCTTTTCCAATTCGTCCACTGTCATTCGTGGCTCGTAGAATACTTTACCTGGTTGTAGTGTTGATTGATGGCTCCTTAGCTCTTTGATAAATATTAGACGTTCCTTACCGTATAAGGTATTCTATTTTCTGATTTCAGTTTTCCTAGAAAAGAAGTCAAAACCAATTAAATCCAGAAATGGAAAATCGTTGCCGCCAGTGTACTTGAAATAAAAAAAAATATAAAACAAAATTCAATACCAGTGCTTAAGTTCTCAGGGGGAAAACTATATAAAAAAGTAAATATTTCCATTCCGCGAGGTGCTTGTCGCCGGCCGTGAGTTTATCATCAGACTGCCACTGCCACCCTTGCAGTGTGTGTTGAATACTAACCGCGGCGCGCTATCGTCTTCAGAATCTGGTGAAAACTATTTAATTATTTTAAATTTTCATATATACATATCCCCATTGTTTTGCTACTTGTGCTCTGCGTGCAATCCACTCATGAATGTTTAATTAAAATACAAAATTGTGCACAAGTAGAGCCCCCTTCTTGCACGATCTTTGAGTTGAGTGATTTGAACCAAACTGTGTTTGCAGCAGCTCCTTCCCCTTGATGAAAACCCAAAGTATCAATGTGCCCATCACCCGTGCCTAGACTTTCTGGGAATATCTCGAATAATCTCAAGAGATAATTTTTGTTTAACTATAATTTGGTGAAAAAAAAATAAGAGAACAAAATATAATTATATTTATGTATCTAAGGCTAAAATCTGAATTTCTTAATAAAAATGTATTCGAGTCTCAGTTGTTCGCGTTCGAATTTGAGTTGTAACACACGATCGGAAACTACGCCCTTAAACCAACCAGTTGTCCATAATCATAATTTATCGCACGATTATAATTTCTGCGATTGTTGTCGGCCTAGTCTGTTGCGTTTCACGCCGCCATCTACAGCAAATTCGAATACGAATTTTCCACCAGCGTCAGCGCGTCTAAATAATCCATACCGTTTACAGCAATTATCTCAATTTCGTTTTCAGCCTAGGCGTACCGCCAGCAGCAGTATGTCGCAATCTGGAGAGGACCTTCATTCGCCCAGCTATCTATCATGGAGGAAGTTGCAGCTCAGTCGGGCCAAACTCAAGGCATCGAGTAAGACATCAGCATTGCTGTCCGGTTTTGCAATGGTAAGTGAAAAATTGTTTTAATTGTTTTTGCTTTTTAATTTTTTTTTTTGATGTGACTTTTTTTCACGGCTGACTTAAGATTAACAATGCGCCAGAGAAAATACCGAATACGACTAGACTATGTATATAGTTTATATAGTATGTTGCTCCTATAGCCAACAGCACAGTAACTATAATAGAATTAAGATTCGCTTGTGTGTTCTTTTATTGTTTTTGATCTTTGTTCATACTTGTTTTTGTTTGGTTGATTAGTTAGAACTATTTGGAATACAATTTCAATGAGAATTCATTAATCTCAATACGGAAAATAGAGAAAAGCATGTTAATTTAAATTAATTGTGATAAATTTTGGTTGACATTAAAGGCGTTCTAATTAGTAGTTGAATATATTTTATATACTATTGGCAAGACAAGACAATGAAATATAGCAACAAAGTTAATATATATGACCTGCCTTAATGAATTATGGGCTTTTATAACTGTATACAAATTGTTCAAAATAAGAACAAAAATTTATCGTTTATGTCTAATAGTTTGGTTTGGTTTGATGAAGCACATTCTATTAAAACAGCCCATAAACATCAAATAAACTTGTACCTATACACTGGTGTTTGTATGCAACAACTATACAAAAAACAATCAAAAAGATCGGTGCATAAAACCTTCTAATATACAGACGAATTTTGAATAGAAGTACACCGATACAAGTTTTCGTCCATATATGCTTTAAATTTGAATACAGTCAACCTGACGCTTAAGACACTTATTCATTTGCCAGGATACAAGTCGTATTCATTTATTTCGCTCTTACTTATGTATGTGCTGGCTCGTACCGATGTGTGCCACCACATCATCAATTGTGGAAAAACCATAAAATCAAATAAGGCTTGCGTAAATTGAGCTAATGGACAAATAAAATTATTTAAAAACAAAACGAAAATAGTTGCTATCACAAATTGCCAGCAATTTAAAATTGATTGAACCGGTTGTTTTTTTCCTTTAAGCAATTACTAACTGATTTAAATGTGTCCAGTCGAAAAATACATTATACTATTTTCTTTTTTAGCTCCGCGTAGAGCCTGAGCCCGATCTACGACAAACAGCTTTCACAAAATCCGAGTGGAATGTTCTTACGAGTATTTTCGAAATCGGCGAATCCTCTTAAAATGAAATGATAAATATAAAAACCGTGGCTATATTGAATTTCAATTAAGTTTTTACATATACTTGAAAATTAAAAAAAAACAACCTTGTGGTCAAAGAATATTAAGTTCGCCTTTTACAATTTCCCAGAAATTTGGAACATTTTCTTTTGACAGCTTTTTATAGTTCTGGGTCAGGTCGGCTCTCACGCTCATTAGCTAAAATAGTCTTACATATTGGACTTCATTTGTTGTTTTTGTCCTTTAAAATCAAATATTATTTATAAAACCATATAATTTGTAAAAATATCTAAATTTTTCTTTAAAATAAGTGTTAATGACGCCTTACTTTCAGTATCCGACACAAATGGTTTGTCGTCGAAAAAGTTTGTTCCATTCCATTCATATTCAGTGATACCAATTTATACGAACTTCGAAAATCGTAAGCGATTTTTTCACTCCGAATCCACTGCGATGGAATTTGTGATAGTCTTATCTGGAAACGTAGCATATTTTCGATTACGATGGAATTTGTGATAGGGCTGAATACTCTGTACTAGTTTGCCGAACGGATCTTGTGATTTTGCTACATCAAATAGTAGTAATGTGGTTTTCCATTGGTAAATGAAGAATTTGATGCAGAATTTGATTTTATTCGTGGCGAATGGAATGTTATTTGGATTTAATTTCTTTTAGCTAAGGTGTTGGCTTATATTCGCTTCAGTGAAACTGGTAGCTGTCAAAATAAACGCTTTTAATTGCACTTGTGCTTAGTAGTGTTAGTAAAAGAGGGGTAGATTCGCCAAAAAATGCTAATCTGCGAATTTGATTCAGAATCAAAAAAATATTAATTTTTGTTGCCCAATGGAAGGATTTAACTGTCAAATTCATGTTTTGATAGATTTGTATCAAAACCGAATTTGATTCTTGTACCAATGGAAAACCACATAAGAAAGCTTCTGATCTTTTGACATTCTTGTTCAAATTTCAGATAATATCTGCCGCGTAATATCAATGAGTTCGTCCCTCGAAACACGATTCATTTTTTGCTAATCTGCTAAAAACATAAAATGACTCATATTCTAGAACTAGAGTTTTATAAGAGTTAAAATTATTATTATTATTATTTTTGTCTTTTTTTTTTGCACATAATAAAATCATCAATTTCTGTATCAGAAATATTATTAAAACTGACTGTTTTCGTAAAATTCTATAATTACCTTATAGCGAGTTTCATTCAAGAAAAGATTGGCTCTTTCTGTAAAAAGAGCAGATCTAGATCAGCATTAGATATTCCACAACTCTAGTGAGAGTCAAAAACATGACATGACTTAAAATGCCTGAACGCATCCTTTCAATTGTAACTAACTTCGCTTAAAGATGACTTAACGTTTCACAGAAAAATATTTACATTTTGAAATACAATATTTACGGCAGTAAATTTATTTCAGTTTAAAGTGATTAAAAAATTTAAAAAAACTAAATTAGGTACAGTTATTTTATAAGTTAGATGTTAATGGTGATGACGAAGACAGGAAAAGCATTTTGAAGAAAGTAAGAGATGAAACAAATCCCTTAGAGCTTTCTAGCAATGTATAAGAACAAATTATGAAATAAAAGAAATAAACAAAACATAAATTAATTGTTTTTTAGATTTGTACAACTGTTCCGGGTACAAAATCATTTGTTTGTATTTACTTGATTCCATTTGCAAGGTGGGAATCCATTGTAAAAATCCGCTAAAATCTCATACTGCCTAGCAGTTCTAACTATTAATTAAAATTTAATAAATTATTTAATTTTTATTTTTTTTTGCTTGTTTGTAATTACATTTTGGGGTTCATGTCTGCCTCTATTGCTTTGTAAACATGAATGGTTTGTCACATAAAAATGCTCACTTTATTGTTCAGGAATACGCATTTTTCACTCGAGTTGTATTTGACATTTGACGTTAGAGTTGAGAAATACCAATTATTAGTGAGTAGTGTTCGGGAATGCCGTTTCATGTGAAATGTCTCGATTTCACATGAAACTCACTCGACTCTTATTCAGGAATAGGGCCCCTGATCTCTGATGGGTTGCCAGATTTGTTCTGAATGCACACATGCATGTAAAAAGTCTTTTCTGTCAACGGTCAAATGGTAAATATTTTGTTATTAATTTGCTGTAAACTAGTGATAAAACAATTTTAAAAATGAACAAATAATGAACCAAGATGTTAATAATTTAAATTTTATAAATTTAGTGTAGTTTTTGATTGCTTCGTCTTCGTCTTCATCGTCATCTGATGATGAAGATTATGTTTTTTTTCAAGAATGTGTCAGTCATTCACCAATATTACAATTAAATTTGGAAAAAGTTTAATTGAATATCATTTTGTATGTGTTTCGTCTCCTGTTGTGGGGTTTTTAACCAATATTATTTTAATTAAAAGAAAAAGAAATCAATAGAAATTTTTAATTACTAAAATATGTTTTAATTAAAATTTGTATAATACAAATTTTACACAACTTTAATTTTAATTATTAAATTTTAATAAAATTTATACATCCCAAGTTTTCGCCTGAAGATGGAATTTATTCCGAAACACGTTGCTAAGTATAAATAAAATTAAAGTTGTGTAAAATTTGTATTTTAAAAATTTTAATTAAAACATATTTTAGTAATTAAAAATTTGCATTGTGTTCTTTTTCTTTTAATTAAAATAATATTGGTTAATTGAAAAGATCAAATCTAGATTTTGAGAGGAGATCTTTGAAATTTGAATGAAACTCGCTATTAGTATAGAATGTTTGGTTGCAATAAATTATTGCATACATATCGTCATTAATTTAGTGACAGTGATAGAGTTTTCTTTTTTTTTGTTATTATTGTTCCACATACGCCACAGTGTTCACCTAATTGTTTTATTTCAATAGAAATAATTCTTAAAATAAATATTCATCAGTATTTTCTACGTGAATGTTCAATTTTAACCATTTTGATCACATCTAAGTTTTATCGACAATAGAACGAATTGAAAACAATTTCATAACAATGTCATCGAACAGACAAGTTATTTATGTGTGCATGTAATGCCAAAAAAATAATTGAAACAGCAAATAAATTACTTCACGAGTATTTGAAAAGAAGTGGTTTCATGAGCAAAATAAGAAATAAGTCCTCATCTCTGTACTACGAGAACCCAGTCAAAGTTTTGCTAAAGTGAATCTCTTTCGCACTTGATAATTTACATATATTACATACATATGTATGTATTTAGACAGTGCGTTGCAAATAGCAATAAAATAAAACAATAAACAAAACAATTTTAGCTACTTGCTAGACAAGCTCTTGGCTATTTGTCAAATGAGAAATTTGAAAACGAAAAATAAAATTGAGTGAAAGTATGAGTCAGAAAATGCATTTTTGTCGTTGCTTAAAGAAGCCGGCAGAATTGATGTTAAATGCGTGATTCTGCAAACTAGACAAGAAACAAATGAAACGATTTGATAGACATAAATGATAACAAAAATGTATGCAACAAAAATGGTTTGTATACGCTTCAAAAACTCGAAGAAAACTTCTGCACCGATTGATCTCAAATTTTGGCACGATACATCACAACCCTCTTCAAAGTTTTTTTTTATCTATTTTTCACGTCAGTATCCGCGACCGCTATAAAACAAGTTCTATTTACACTTCTAACAAACTTTCGGCCGTGTGTGAATTCATAACTCGAGAACGGATCGTAATATTCATTATCTTAGACTTATGGCCTTTTCGATTGGTAATCCGGAAGAACTCTCCGATCCGGGATTCCAATCGAACAAGTTAACACTCCATTTTGGATTTTGAAATTGAATGTGAGGGTATGTGTAAGGTGCAAAAAAAAAAAAACAATGACATGAAATGTAGGGATGGGCGATGTTTATTGATGTTGGCAAAACATCAATGTTATTCGAAAAAAATATCGATGTTGAAGCATGTGAAACGTCGCAGCATCGATGTTAAGATTCAAAAGATCGACTTAAAATAAGCTGAAATCTTTTGTCAATTAACTCATGCTTATAAGGGTTAGACCGCACTCGACGGAACTGTACTTCAGCGGAACTACGCTTCACAACTATTAAGTTGAAATTGTATGAAGTTCAATTGGCGCTTAGTGGAATTTAATGTAGCTCATACACAGTTGAGGACAGAAAGTATCAGTGGCATCTGGTTCTTGAGATATTTCAATTCCAAATTATTGGCATGATTTTCCACCCAACTGCATTTGACTTGATTTGGATGGTGATATCTCCGCAACCAAGCCCCGCAAAGATCTGCGGCTGCGAGGGATCAAAAGGGATTTCACAGACTTTTCCATTGGTGTACAACTTGTTCTACAACTCTTGACTTCATCTTTTTCCGCATTTTAGAAAAAAATCAAGGCTAACCCCTTGCAAAAAAAAATACATTTTCATCAATGTTCCACAAACCCATCGATATATACATCAAAAGAAAGGTCTGTTCAATACCTATCCACAGTTGAGGACAGAAAGTATCAGTGGCATCTGGTTCTTGAGATATTTCAATTCGAAATTATTGGCATGATTTTCCACCCAACTGCATTTGACTTGATTTGGATGGTGATATCTCCGCAACCAAGCCCTGCGGCTGCCAGTGCTTGAAAGGGATTTTACAGACCTTTCTATTGGTGTACAATCACAGGGAGTATGCTTTGTTCTATTTTAGATACAATATAGAATGTTCGATTCGGAAACTTATTCTTCAAGAAATACGAAGTCATTAGATAAAATCATGTGTTGGTATTGTCTTCTTTCAATCGCCAACAATTCTTCTTCCTCTTCGCTTCTGGGAGCAGACGATGGATTTTTTTCCCAATAATAATTTTCTCGTTACATTTTAATTTAAAAAAAAATATTTTTATACAACACAAAATCGAGAATAATTTTTGAGAAGATGCAACAAAATGTATTACAAATTTGAATTTGACAGAAAACTCTCAAGTTTGCTTTCTCCAATTCTACTATTTTCGGAAGTCGGGAAAACCAGAAGTTGATCAACTCGAGAGTTGAGAATGGGAAGTTGAAACTGTCAACTTTGAGTGAATAAAAAATCACAGGTTAAAAATAAAAATCCTCAAGTTGAGTTCAACTTGTAGTGAAGAAAATGGCCCTTAAGGTCTTACGTCGATTTCCTTTCAACAGAAAAATTGGTCCGCGACAGATCTGTAGCAATTTTTTTTCCCTTAAACGAATTTCTTAGGCAAAGAAATTGGATTTTTTTCTGAAAGAATTGAATTGTCTCGAATCTCTTTTTGAAGACGGACTTACACAGATTCGCACACTGATATTCACACACACCACAAACTTGACATTTCGGAGATTTATTTATGATACTCGATTCCAGGAGCTCAACTTTGGTACAGGCGTTCGAACTCGTTAGTGAAACTAGGAACCATAGGCAATCAGTCTCCAATTTCGCGGAAGTTATTCATAATTATACAGACAAGGTGGTAAATATATTTTCTTTATAAGCCTAGTACGCTGCTGATGCGAAACGAAATTTTTCGGTGGTCTCCACTAGGAGAGCGAAATGCTAACGAAAACCACAGCGGAAAAATATTTGCGGAGAGTTCTGTAAGCTGTCAAAAACAAATGACAAGTTGTAAAAAAAAAGTAATTTTGTCACCAAATTATTTTTAGATGGAAAATTTTTTGTCGCCAAATTACTTTTAGATGTAATTTTCTTGAAATAAATCTTGGATTTAAAAATTGTTCTTGTTACACATAGAGGATTTAAAATAAAACTCAGAACCGTTTAAATGATGGAAATTAAGCAAATACTTTGGGACTTATTAACTGGTTTATCTACCGATTTGATGAAATTTCTATCAATTTTAAGAAAATCAATTAAATAGGAAGGTAAACCACTCTATAATTCGAAAACTACGTCCTTCATTGGAATGGTGTAAACGGTTATGAGTTCTAAATTATGGTTTCTTACTAATTCCGGATACCATTTTCAAGTCCAAGAATTATTTCAAAAAAATTATATATAAAGGAAACTTGGTGACAAAAATTAAATCTAAAAGTAATTTGGTGACAAAACTACTTTTGGTTTTGTTAATGCTTCCTTTGAAAGTATGAAGTTTTGATTCAAAAAAGATATCGCTCGCCTTTATTGGACAACCCGTTCCAGAGATATAGTTCAAAACCTATTCACTGTTCACCTTGAAATACATAATCTGAAAATACTTTGAAGTGTATCTTTGGAACGGGTTATCCTAAAAACTTGGTTGATACCTTTTTGTAATCTACTCTTGATGCTCTCAAAATCAGCATCAAAAGTATTTATGTAGAAGCCTTATTGCAAAAAATCACTCTTGAAATACGCATATTTAGAATGATGTATGCGTATTCCTGGAGCTATTTTTTTTAATATAACTTCTTTGCAAAAACTATTGATGCTTCCTTTGAAAGTATGAAGTGCTGATTCTAAAAAGATATCGCTCGCCTTTATTGGACAACCCGTTCCAAAGATATAGTTCAAAACCTATTCACTGTTCACCTTGAAATACATAATCTGAAATTACTTTGAAGTGTATCTTTGGAACGGGTTGTCCAATAAAGGCGAGCGATATCTTTTTAGAATCAGCACTTCATACTTTCAAAGGAAGCATCAATAGTTTTTGCAAAGAAGTTGTATTAAAAAAAATAGCTCCAGGAATACGCATACATCATTCTAAATATGCGTATTTCAAGAGTGATTTTTTGCAATAAGGCTTCTACATAAATACTTTTGATGCTGATTTTGAGAGCATCAAGAGTAGATTACAAAAAGGTATCAACCAAGTTTTTAGGATAACCCGTTCCAAAGATACACTTCAAAGTATTTTCAGATTATGTATTTCAAGGTGAACAGTGAATAGGTTTTGAACTATATCTTTGGAACGGGTTGTCCAATAAAGGCGAGCGATATCTTTTTAGAATCAGCACTTCATACTTTCAAAGGAAGCATCAATAGTTTTTGCAAAGAAGTTATATTAAAAAAAATAGCTCCAGGAATACGCATACATCATTCTAAATATGCGTATTTCAAGAGTGATTTTTTGCAATAAGGCTTCTACAGAAAAACTTTTGATGCTGATTTTGAGAGCATCAAGAGTAGATTACAAAAAGGTATCAACCAAGTTTTTAGGATAACCCGTTCCAAAGATACACTTCAAAGTATTTTCAGATTATATATTCCAAGAGAACAGTGAATAGCTTTTAGAATATATTTTTGGAACGGGTTGCATTTTCACTTGTTCATCAGTGAGTTTTCTTAGTGGGTTTGTACTTGACCACTCTGCTACGCTGCGAATGCTCTTTGATCGATTCCCATTTTAACTATAGGTCTTGCTTCCTCAATTAATACTAACATCGAATGAATAGTAAAAATGCATGGCCTTATATGTCAAATCCCATTGACAAGTGACCAGCTTGCAAGCAGCTTGATTTGCTATCAAATTCACGAGCAGGGCATCTGCCATACGATGGTTCAATATACATTAAAAAAAAAAAAAACTTCGTCCAGAAAAGAAAAAGAAGGTAGCGATGGCAATGCGAGGTAAGTGATTTGTCGTCATCTTCTTTCTATCAACACAACAAAGGACTAGCGAGGTCATCACCTGAAATTGTAGACTAAATAACAATGTCCATCCCGTGCCGATTTTCACGAAGTAAACATTAAACAGATTATCTTAACTTGAAAAATAAGTTCTGGGGTATGGTATAAAATCGCCAATCAATGAGATCGGAAACAGGCTTTCTAAATACAGGTGGGTATCGTTTAAGATGGCCTTTTTGCAACCAAACATTATTGTGGTAACGATGATTTCCTTAATTGTCGTTGGTGCAGCGGAAGGCCGCTTACCTTTAGCTTCCTTGTCCCGACCAGTCGGAAATTCATATTCGTACTGCCAGTAGCGGGCGGTCGATTTGATTTTTTCTTTGTGGCAATTGAGTTAATTTATGTGTTGAAAGTATGTAGTTAGAAATGGTGAGTGTTTTTTTTTATATTTATATGGTGTCAAAGGTGGCATAGAATTTAAAAGTCGGAGTAACAAATGTATTTTAAAAATCATGACATGGACAGTTAATTGCAGAACAAACTACTGAATCTTGATTATATTATTTTTATTTAGTAGTCACTTAAAATAAATTAATTTTAAAAGGACATAGGTTATTTTTAATCTAAGCACTAGCACTAGGTATGAGAAAAGTCGATAGTTAGTTATAATCAGCACTCCAAATAAAGCCTAGTACGCTGCTGATGCGAAACGAAAAATCCCATACAAAAATGACACGACGAAATCATGAACGAAAAATTTCGTTCTACTTTTCGTTTTCCAGTACGCTGCTGAACGACGAAATGTGTAATTTTAGTGGATAGCTGTAGTAGATTTCTTAGTACAATTCTCCACTCTTTTCGTTCTCAATTTAATTGACCTGCACATTAATTGCTTGCGAAATTTTGACATTTCATTTTTTTATAAAAAAAAAGTCAGCTCTTGTAATGCTTATTTGATTTTTCTTTGGCTTTGTGCTTTCTCTAGTATCTGGTTTTTCTGTGCATTTCCTGTATTAAATTATTCAAAATACATTCAATTCTAATTTTGTATCAAAACCAATTTCAAAATCGACTAAACTAAATCTGCAAAATGAAAATGGGTAGTTGGAAAGAAGAACACCCTTCACATATCTTATCGGCGAACAAAATATAGCTGATCTTTATTTGGAGTGCTGATTATAACTATCGACTATTCTCATACCTAGTGCTAGTGCTTAGATTAAAAATAACCTATGTCCTTTTAAAATTAATTTATTTTAAGTGACTACTAAATAAAAATATTATTATCAAGATTCAGTAGTTTGTTCTGCAATTAACTGTCCATGTCATGATTTTTAAAATATATTTGTTACTCCAACTTTTAAATTCTATGCCACCTTTGACACCATATAAATATAAAAAAAACACTCACCATTTCTAACTACATACTTTCAACACATAAATTAACTCAATTGCCACAAAGAAAAAATCAAATCGACCGCCCGCTACTGGCAGTACGAATATGAATTTCCGACTGGTCGGGGCAAGGAAGCTAAAGGTAAGCGGCCTTCCGCTGCCGTTACCACAATAATGTTTGGTTGCAAAAAGGCCATCTTAAACGATACCCACCTGTATTTAGAAAGCCTGTTTCCGATCTCATTGATTGGCGATTTTATACCATACCCCAGAACTTATTTTTCAAGTTAAGAAGTTTTTTTTTTTTTAATGTATATTAAACCATCGTATGGCAGATGCCCTGCTCGTGAATTTGATAGCAAATCAAGCTGCTTGCAAGCTGGTCACTTGTCAATGGGATTTGACATATAAGGCCATGCATTTTTACTATTCATTCGATGTTAGTATTAATTGAGGAAGCAAGACCTATAGTTAAAATGGGAATCGATCAAAGAGCATTCGCAGCGTAGCAGAGTGGTCAAGTACAAACCCACTAAGAAAACTCACTGATGAACAAGTGAAAATGCAACCCGTTCCAAAAATATATTCTAAAAGCTATTCACTGTTCTCTTGGAATATATAATCTGAAAATACTTTGAAGTGTATCTTTGGAACGGGTTATCCTAAAAACTTGGTTGATACCTTTTTGTAATCTACTCTTGATGCTCTCAAAATCAGCATCAAAAGTTTTCATGTAGAAGCCTTATTGCAAAAAATCACTCTTGAAATACGCATATTTAGAATGATGTATGCGTATTCCTGGAGCTATTTTTTTTAATACAACTTCTTTGCAAAAAATATTGATGCTTCCTTTGAAAGTATGAAGTGCTGATTCTAAAAAGATATCGCTCGCCTTTATTGGACAACCCGTTCCAAAGATATAGTTGAAAATCTATTCACTGTTCACCTTGAAATACATAATCTGAAAATACTTTGAAGTGTATCTTTGGAACGGGTTATCCTAAAAACTTGGTTGATACCTTTTTGTAATCTACTCTTGATGCTCTCAAAATCAGCATCAAAAGTTTTTATGTAGAAGCCTTATTGCAAAAAATCACTCTTGAAATACGCATATTTTTTTTGAAATAATTCTTGGACTTGAAAATGGTATCCGGAATTAGTAAGAAACCATAAATTAGAACTCATAACCGTTTACACCATTCCAATGAAGGACGTAGTTTTCGAATTATAGAGTGGTTTACCTCCCTATTTAATTGATTTTCTTAAAATTGATAGAAATTTCATCAAATCGGCAGATAAACCAGTTAATAAGTCCCAAAGTATTTGCTTAATTTCCATCATTTAAACGGTTCTGAGTTTTATTTTAAATCCTCTATGTGTAACAAGAACAATTTTTAAATCCAAGATTTATTTCAAGAAAATTACATCTAAAAGTAATTTGGCGACAAAAAATTTTCCATCTAAAAATAATTTGGTGACAAAATTACTTTTTTTTTACAACTTGTCATTTGTTTTTGACAGCTTACAGAACTCTCCGCAAATATTTTTCCGCTGTGGTTTTCGTTAGCATTTCGCTCTCCTAGTGGAGACCACCGAAAAATTTCGTTTCGCATCAGCAGCGTACTAGGCTTAAAGATCAGCTATATTTTGTTCGCCGATAAGATATGTGAAGGGTGTTCTTCTTTCCAACTTCTCATTTTCATTTTGCAGATTTAGTTTAGTCGATTTTGAAATTGGTTTTGATACAAAATTAGAATTGAATGTATTTTGAATAATTTAATACAGGAAATGCACAGAAAAACCAGACACTAGAGAAAACACAAAGCCAAAGAAAAATCAAATAAGCATTACAAGAGCTGACTTTTTTTTTATAAAAAAAATGAAATGTCAAAATTTCGCAAGCAATTAATGTGCAGGTCAATTAAATTGAGAACGAAAAGAGTGGAGAATTGTACTAAGAAATCTAGTACAGCTATCCACTAAAATTACATATTTCGTCGTTCAGCAGCGTACTGGAAAACGAAAAGTAGAACGAAATTTTTCGTTCATGATTTCGTCGTGTCATTTTTGTATGGGATTTTTCGTTTCGCATCAGCAGCGTACTAGGCTATAATTGGAAATTGAAGTACTTACAATTCTTTCAAAAGTTTCGAAAGCATTTCAGATTAAGCCGTAATACAGTAATGGAAAAGTTTGCCAGTTCAATTTACTACAAGAAAAGGCTGAACAGCTCAGGACGAAAACAAGTATCGTATCACATTCTTGGTTATGCGGCTTACTCTCTGAGAGAGTATTTGCTAACGCCTTACCGGGATTATTGTGACCATACTGAGCAACAAAAAACATTGCGCAACAAGGGTGAAGATTGAAAATTGTTTTGGTTTACTCAAACAAAGATTTCGCCAGCTAATCCTATTGGATTTATTTTACAGTTGCGAGAATGGCAAAATTTGTTTTGGGGTGTTCTGTACCGCATAATTTATGCATACCAGAAGGTGATCTCTGGACAGACATAACTGAAGATGATTCTTCTTCAAAACAAAATCAGAATTCAAGAATTGAAGCCGAGGACAACCAGTCCGCAGTTTTACTATGTGAAATATCGAGATATTAAAAATAAAATAGTTTTTAAAGTTTATTAAAGTACATATGTATATTTTATATTATATATGTAGTGTGTTTTGTAAATTAAGTATTGATTTTTCCTTTAAATAAACAAAACATCCCAATTAAAAAATAAAACATTTTTCATCGACAATCGACATCCTCAAGTTCGGCACCGCTCGTTTTGTTATTCTCCATAATCTTTTTTGTTCGTTCGCAATAACCTTGTACCGAGTCTCTACCTGCTTCCAAGTTATTTGACTGATAAAGCGGTTTCAAATCTTCTCGGCCAAGTAACACCACATCATTTTATTGTTTCAATTTTTTTTTCGGGACAACTTTGTCCATATAAATAGAATCGGGATTTAGTAGGTACTTGGTTTGCCCATCGACGCATTTAAAAATAGATATCTATTTGTTGATGTTGGCTGGGACACTCTTCTTTGACGACAGCTAAGTATAGTATGACTCGTATTGTTGTAATGTTGTAACTCTTAGTGACAGATCTTTGGTTGGTGATAGTGATTCTGATGGAGTATTTTTTTCAGTTTGACTTGGCTGTGCTGGTTTTATGAGATCTAATAGTCCTGGAGGTTCTAGTTGTTGTGATGGTTCTGCTAATGCGTCTGTTGTTATTGCCCGCTCGCAGGACTCATACAAACCATAAAATGGAGCCACTTCATGGAAGTTTACTTTTAATATTTGTTTTGCTACAAAAGAACGACTTAATTAACTAATACATGTTTGTTTTTTTTGTCATTTTATTTTTTATTTACTTATTCTGTTATAAATGTAAATTGTCAATTCCGTCAACAATAATATTTCCTTCATAATCGGGGACAACATCAAATTAATTTTAAGTCGAATTCCATTTTAACTAGCAAAGAATTACAAAATGAGAAAAACAATTAAGTTTGACAGTTCCAAAAACACTCAAAAAAGGGATTGCTACGTTTTTTTTCAAGTTTCTTTCAACTCAAAAACAATTGAATTTTAGTGGGGATCCGTCGTTTTTGAAAGGAAATTAACATTAGTTTTATAGCGAGTTTCATTCAAATTTCAAAGATCTCTCAAAATCCAGATTTGATCTTTTCAATGATACTTTTTTCCAGTTTCAATTGTAGTATTGGTGAATGATTGACACACATTTCTGAAAAAAAAACACATCTTCATCATCAGATGACAAGAAAAACGAAGACGCAGCAATCAAAAACTCCACTGAATTTATAAAATATAAATTATTAACTTTTTCGTCCATTAAACCTTTATTGGTTAGCACGGATTGGCACTAGTTCACAAGTTCACAACAAATTAATAACAAAATATTTTCCATTTGACCCTTGACAGAAAAGACTTTTTACATGTATGTGTGCATTCAGATCGAATCTGCCAATCCATCAGAGATCCAATCTTTCGTGTTAAGATTTGATGTAGATTTGCTTTTTTTGTTAGAATGAAACTCTCAAAATTCAAAAAGATGAAATCTTTTGTCAGAAAGAGCAGATCTTTTCTTGAATGAAACTCGCTATTAGTCAAAATCTGAATATGATTTTTGCATCTGAATTTTATTCAAACCACATATTGAATATATTTTATAAATTTATGTATATTGACATAACATTAATTTAAGATTTTTAATTATTTGTTTTGTTTTTAGGTTGCAATGGTTGAAGTCCAATTGAATAATGACACACAAGTGCCTGCGGGAATGCTTGTGGCATTCGCCATCTGTACAACGCTCCTTGTCGCAGTACATATGCTAGCTCTGATGATAAGTACGTGTATCCTGCCAAATATCGAAGTTGTCTGCAATCTGCATAGTATCTCACTAGTTCACGAATCACCGCACGAACGTCTCCACTGGTACATTGAAACGGCCTGGGCCTTCTCCACGCTCCTCGGCTTGATCCTATTTCTTCTCGAAATAGCAATTCTTTGTTGGGTGAAATTCTACGACCTAAGTCAACCAGCTGCTTGGTCTGCGTGCATTGTTCTTATTCCGGTCTTAGTTATATTTCTGGCTTTCGCCATACACTTTTATCGCTCGCTGGTCACACACAAATACGAAGTTACAGTATCAGGAATTCGAGAGCTAGAAATTCTCAAAGAACAAATGGAACAAGATCATATGGACCATCATCATCATCGAAACAACGGGCTTAATTATGGAGCCAGTGGCGAGATTGTTTAACTTTCTATGCCATGCAGAATTTATCTTAGCAAAACCCGCATAAGTTACCATAAGTTACTTAAAAGTTAAAAAAAAAAAAAAAACGATTTAAATGTGATATTTGAAGATGAGTGTTTTGAAGTTTAGCTGTGTGATGATCACTTAAATTCTGAGACCCAGGAGTTTTCTGCAAATAAATTTAAATGAACCATGTAATTTTATATACATACAAAAAAAGATAAAAATAATGTTTTATAGAAAAAAAAAGTAATAATATTAGAAACATATGCAAATGTGATAAATACTTAAAAAACAGTATTTGCCTAAAAAATTTTGTCATCGAAAAAAATCAAATAATCTTTATACCCTACATATTTGTTATTTTTTTTATTTTGTTAAATCTAAAATATTATGTTAATTAAATAGGAGATTTTACTTAAATATGTAACTTTAAGTTCTAAATTACTTTAAAAAATAATTTGTCAGACAATAATTTGATCCTAAAGACACAAACCTAGTAATTACGTACATGTGTTTTTTTATATAATAAAAAAAGGACGTTTGAAAATTATTCTCAAATTTTTTTGTATTGGGATTTACAATAAGGTCGAGCTTAAACCATTAATAAATATGTTCACCCTATTTTTGATGTAGAGTGTGGACCACAATGGTCGCAAACGCACGTTATTAATTCAAAATAAATGATGTTGAAAATAGTGTTGGTTTATTGATACTCGAACTCGTCAATCCCAATATATTTACTTAAACCCAGTTATCGTCTTCCGGTTAAGACATTTTGTGTAAATTAATATATTTTTATTAATTTTAAAAAAATTAATAATTAAAAATTTCATACACTTATCGTCACTCGATTGTAGTCGTTCTTTTGTAAAATACATTTCATGTCTTCCAATTTGTCGCGTGTAAATACTTAACACTTTAGTTAAAGCATACATCCATTATTTCTAATACGGAATCACGAATAGGACAAATAGTTAATGAAGTTAGTAGAAATTCTCAAAAAACACAAAAAGTCAAAATTTGTTTATGAAATTAGACCTCAATCTAGTGATTTGGAGTGAAAGTATGTTTTAAGTTTTTAGTACTTAAAATAACTTTAAGTTATTTCAAAATGGAAAACAAATATATACTACGAATTATTTTAATAAAAACAAACTATTGTATAAATTTGACTTACGTTCTCATTTTGATTACAAAGTCGATACAGGAAATTTTCTGAAAAGCAAAAGAAACAAGAAGCATGAACGATTTCGAAAATAAATCTATGATAGATCTTAAGATAATTGGGTGTTGAAATGTCTTGGCAAAGCATGCTCTTATATAAATGAGATTTTCCTGTGAAATCGGTGGACTTAAATTATACAAGAGATTTAAAAATAATAGGACTGTGTCATTCTATTTCTTATATGGTAAGAATTTTCGAACATCGAATAATTTACCACACCGAACTTTACCCTCCCATTGCGATTTTCAAAAATTTAAGACCAACGTGCTATCTAATCTAATCCCATTTTCCTAATCGTTCGCACTGATTAATCATTTTAACAGTAACCCCTTTATTGCACGCAAAATTAAAAAAAAAAAACAAGACATTTCAACGTAAAGGTAAAACGAGTACAGAACATATAATTTAACACAATTGAAGTCGAGGGGAACGGCTGTAAGTACTTAACTTAGTACTATACAGCAAAGGCATGAAAATCGGTCGGCTCCAATTATAAGAAAACGCAAAGGTTCTTTTGAGATAGAGTTTTTAGGGACCTTCTAATTAATCAATACTAGTAAAGGACCAGTTATGATTATATAACGTTAAGGACTGCGGCTAGGATGAATTTTTGTTAAATTACAAAAATGATTCCGATATGAACTCTTGGGTGAAGTACCCAGTGTAAACTTACCGTTCCAGTATGTAAAGATGGTTCTGGCATATATTCTCTAAATAGAGCCTTGATAATTTTGTTTGGTTCCAAGAGTTTGATCTAGAATTAAAAAAAAAAGAATATATTCAACCTTACAATTTTTAAATATTTTCAAACCAAAAACCTCTTCAATAGGATACGGTGTTGGTCTTAAAGCCTGATTTCTAAACTCATCAAACATAATCGAAGTCTTACAAACATCTTGATACCACATTCCTTTTTGAACCTGACCAGTTTGACTGTGAATGTACAAACCTTCGCCATGTTTCATTCCGTTTTTAAAGAATCCTTCGTATCGATTGCCATTGGGATAAAACAACACACCGGCTCCATCGAACAATCCATTTTTCCATTCTCCAAGAAAAATACTACCATCTGTGTACCACATTATACCGTTGCCAGAGCGTTTGTTATCCTTCCAGAATCCAAAATATATCCCATTAGCATGGAACATTTTACCCTCGCCACAACGTTTTCCATTGTTCCATTGTCCCACATACAACCGGTCTGATGATCCATCTTCATTTATTTTGCGTAAGGTGCCCTGGCCGTGACATTTTGAGTTCTTCCATTGGCCATCATATACTAGATTTTTTTTCGAAAATGTCTTTACACCATAACCTTCCAAATGGCTATGATGAACACCGCCCTTATAACTTCCAACTGAGTGGTACATAACAAACGGACGAAATCCATCAATATGAGCTTTTCTTACAGACACTTCACCTTCACTACGTTGTTTCATCTTTTAAGAATGGTTCTTCAGACAGAAATTCAAATTTCCCAAAAATCTTCCGAAACCGAATCAAAGTATATACATATGTATGTATAGAAAAGATTTTAGATATATATCACTTTGCCGATTGTGTCGCTTTCAGACTGAAAGTAAAGTGTACGGGGGAATTTTGCGAAGCTTAGCATATCAATAACCAAAACTATTCCATGATGACAACGACAAAAACGAGCCTCCCAACAATCCACTTTCGATTGCATGTCATGTCAATGTGGTACTTTGATTGGTACAAAGTGTGAGGTTTTTTTTATTGCGCCAACTGCTGGGTGGTTAAAT
Organism: Philhelius pedissequus; assembly: GCA_910595825.1. Classification (NCBI taxonomy): domain Eukaryota; kingdom Metazoa; phylum Arthropoda; class Insecta; order Diptera; family Syrphidae; genus Philhelius; species Philhelius pedissequus. The sequence goes on from OU343160.1 coordinate 31,848,042, forward strand.
GGAAGCATAAAAGCAAGTACCAACAATAACCTTGCTGTTCGAGTGAATATTAAGCCACTGATATGTGGTTGTGTCCTATATTCAGTTTTGTCCTATTTCTAACTAAGCTAGTTAATATCAAAATTATATTCCTTAATTAAATGACGTGCCACAACGATCACGTATTGTATTCTACATGCCCTAGTCTAGCCAAAGTACTACCACACATAGTGTGTGTGGTTTGCAACCATACATTAAACAAAATTGTCTATACCTAAAGATATCATATCGCGTGTCACGATTGTTTAGAGTTTATGAATAGAATCAAGGTTTATGTACTTACTTTTGCACTCATTATTTGACGTAAACATTACACTACAAAGTATGTAGATGTATTAGGCTTGCCAGTTAGAGAAAATCATAATTCAAAGACTTTAGATTTATATTATGTTTCATTTGGAGCTTACCCACAAGTCTTCTCACAATCTATCACAAATTAAAGCTTTATTTAGGCTTTCATTTTATTTATTTAACATCAAATAAGTAATTACATAAATATAAAAAATACAATGAATAATAGTTACAACTGAATAAAGTTCTTAAAAAAACTAATTAAAAACAATCTCCTAGAGTAAAATGTATTCTAAAAAGTGAGTTATCATATTCGTCTTCTTAGTAGCTTAGTTCGAGATTGCGCATCTTGTGACTTCACAACAGCTTCAGTAGCTGGTGGTTTCTTGGGCCGTCCTCGAGTTTTAGGCGTGCACTCTATCCTACTGGCTGATTTTGGAATAGTGTTGTTTTCGGTTGGAACAGGCGAATCATCGTCATCAATTATTATAATCGCTGTATTAAGGTTTTGTTTGCCAACAGCCCTTCTGCGGGATGTTGACTTCTTTGTTATGACTTCATCCGATAACTTAACTTTTTGCACAGTTTTGCATACATCATCGATTACATCTGCATCTGTAGTTTTCTCTCTGCGTCTTGCACTTCGTCCTCTGGGAGCATGTGAAACTGATATTGTTACGGGGTCCTTGTAAATTATATTTTCTATGTTCTCTTTTATTGTCTGTGGGGATTCTTTCTTGAGTTTCTCTCGACGTTTTGTTGCTGTCAAGGTCAATTGTTCTGAAGAAATTTGGGACTCAATAGGGCTAAATTTGTGTAGTCTTCTTACTTTTGGCGATTTTGGTGTGATGGGCTTCCTATTCATCTCCGACATTGTGGATTCTAATTGAACCGTTAAATTAACATAATAAGCTCCATCTAACGTATCTTTCAATGTATTGTAAAATTTAATAGAACTTTCGCTTGTTTTAATGGCTTCATTAAAGTTCTTTGTTCTACGCAGGATATTTATGTATTGAATCAACATTGAAAATTCATATTCTCTGAAATGAAACTTCGTGTGTTTCCTTTGAACTTTATTGCTACACCATTTTAATGCTTTGGCATAAAAATTTGTAGCTTCATTGTAGACATCGCTAAGATACAAAAGTCTGGCATTGAGACATCCGATTTTAAAAATTTGCCAACAGAGGAATGTATGAGAACATTTTTCGCAACTACACGACGAGTTATGAGAAATGAGAAAAGACTCCAGGTCTCGATGGACTGCATGCACTTCGTGTTTCTGTATTTTGGAAGAAAAATAAATAAATTGATATAATTTTTGGTACAAATTTTTGTGAGATATACTTACGATTCGTACTGGCGATATTGGATTTATATAAGCGGCTTTACGTATTGCTTCTCCCTCATGTATGAGTCGATTTTCAGCAGGATTGATTTTGAAAATACGTTTCGTATTGGGTATTGAGCTAACTGCGTGTTCAGAGTTGGATGGCAATTCATTTCTGAATAATATGTCAATAAGATCCAATTTGATCTAAAAAAAAGTTAGATGTAGTACCAAATTAAATGTGTTAGGGAAATATATGTACAGTTAGCTAGCAAAAAACATACAAACGATAAATGAAGTTGAAAAATAGAGAATATAGTGTACATAATTAATTGTTGGTAGGCACAACAGTGACGTGTTCAACGATAAAATTATTACATCTTGCAATGAATGACTCTACTCGTATCAGCTACCGAAGGTCGATTCAGTGAAAACCATCATCACGGTTGTGTAATCGCGAAAGTGTTTCACTTTCGAATAGGATTGACTTTCGGAACGAAATACAGAGTAGGGCTCCTGTACCGTTTAAGTATAGGTTAAATTTCTAAACGCAAACATAAATTTCCCTGCAATGCAGATTTTTGCAAAACGTAGTTTGCGCACTTCAATTACTTTTAGATATTTAGAGGCGTTGTGCATTTGTTTAGCATGAGTTTTGGTTTTTAAGTTCTAAGAGCAAGAAAATTCTAAAACTCTTTGAAAAAAAACTATTGAAAAATCCTTCAGCATTTGCATTCAATTAAAAAGAGGAACTGAACATATTGTCAATATACAAATAACATAGCGAGGATACATGACGAATACACGATCATTTTGGCTTAGGAACTGTTGTACATTTATAATATTCACGGTGCAGTGAAGATAATTTTGGAGAATAAAAACAACTTTTTTTCTAGGAATGTCGGTAACATATTAAAGTGAGAACATGACTGGCAGAAGTTTTATAACACATAATGGAGGCATATGGAGACATTTAAATTCCAAATTAAGTAAGTAATATGTACTCTGCAGTTTTTTTTTTAAACACAGTTGTATATGGTGTTAATTTGTGAGAAACTGCTTTTAGTAAAAGTATATGTATTATATTTCCTGGGAAATTCAAATGAGTCATGTAATTTCCTTGAAAGATCTTTACGATGAATTTATTTGTCGGGTTCTTATATAACAATATGTGTATATCTAAAAGATTATACACTTGGAGTAAAATAAATATCAAATTCTCCTCTCATTTCGTGAATACAAAGGCTGCTTTCGGTGTGTTAAAAATTATATTGAGAAATAACTCTGTAATGGTGTTTTCGATTGTTAAATTCAGATTTCAATCTAAAATTAGATTTTTTCCTGGCGAATAGAATACAATGGCGATTTTTTTTTTTTTTTTTGACAATACATTAGTGTAATTTTGTGTCTGTGAAACTAGGAATTAATTTTTTTCTTTAATGGGGTTATCGTTTTAATATTTTGATCTATAAATTGATTTTTTTCGTAGCGAATCGAATTTATGACTGATTTTTATTTGCTATATTATTTGTGTATATTTGTATCTGTGAACCAGCTAGCGGTATTAGCTGTTTTGCCCGACTGTTGGCTGTCAGTTATGATGCATAGTGCTGTTAGTAAAAGAGGGTGAGGGTGCTGAAAAAATTATGGGGTTTTCTTTTGGTGATTTCAGATATTGATCGGAAATTTGATTTTTTTCGTCGCGAATGGTACACGATTTCAGACTTATTTTTTTATCACGGTATTGGTGTATATTCGTTTCTGTGGAACCAGAAGGTATCTGATGGCAAATGATTTGAAAATTGTTTCTTCATTCAGGTTTTTTTCTTTTGTAACACGAAGCGATCGCAATGTTTAAAGAATGAATGCCGTATTTTATTGGGAGGATTACACAATTATTAATACATAATTGCTATTATGTTTTTAAAATGTATGTATGTTTTCACAGCCTTATTTCACATAATTACTGAAAACAAAATCTTGTCCAAACGACGGCTGTCAATTGTTCTGCTGGTGTTATGGTATTAGTAAAAGAGGGTTAAATCTTCCGAAAAATCCAGATCTGCAAAATTGATTTCCGATCAAAAAATAAATTGATTTGTTGGATCATTGGAAGGCTTTAATTGTAAAAATCTGTGTTTTGACAGATCTGAAGGGGAAAAAGATTAATTTTTGTTACCAAAAGAAAACCCCATAATGGGATTTACCCCTCTTTTACTAATAGCGGTGTTTCATTTAAATTTCAAAGAACTCCTCTCAAAATGGAGATTTGATCTTTTAAATGAAACTGTGTCCAAATTTAATTGTAGTATTGGCCGCGTTCGGTGGCATACCTAAAGTAATCCGGATTGCTGGGTTGTTGTAACGCCGAAGGAAAAACCAGCTGATGAACTAAACATATGTTGTCAAACACAAATCTCAAGCTACCCAAAAATTATTATTAATTTGAGGAACAGCTGATTCAAAACTTCAGATTTGTATGCAATACAACTGACTTAACAGAGAAAGCTACCTGGATCGTTCGAAAACAAAACCGCTACTAAGGTATCTTGGCTAGCCTATCGGCATTACATCGTACGCGTCCAATTCTGAATGACTGACACACACATTTCTGAAAAAAAACATCTTCATCATCAGATGATGAGGAAGATAAAGGCAAAGCAATAAAAAAATCTCCACTAAATTTATAAAATTTAAATTATTAACTTCTTCGTCTGATATTTGTTTATTTTTTAGTTTAATTTTTTACGGACTGGGACTGGCACAGTTTCACAATAAATTAATAACAAAATAGTTTCCATTTGATGTTTGACAGAAAAAAAGTTTTACATGTATGCGTGCATTCAGATCAAATCTGCCTACCCACCAAAGAGATCTTTCGTGTTGAGATCTGATCTAGATTTGCTCTTTTTGTTGAAATGAAACTCTCAAAATTCAAAAAGATGAAATCTTTTGTCAGAAAGATCAGATCTTTTCTTAAATGAAACTCGCTATAATACCGTAACACCATCCGAACAATTGACAGCCGTCGTTTTGACAAGATTTTGTTTTCATTTATTATGTGAATAGTGAAATAAGGCTGAGAAAATATATGTACATATATTTTAAAAACATAATAGCAATTATGTATTAACAATTATATAATCCTCCAAATTAATTTCGGCATTAATTTTTTAAACATTGAGATTGCTTCATGGTAAAATAGAAAAAAAAAACTTGTATGAAGAAACAATTTTCAAATCATTTGCCATCAGATAAATCTGAAATCGTATACCATTCGCGACGAAAAAAATCAAAGTTCCGATCAAAATCTGAAATTAATGGGGGCAATAGATTTGCAAAAATGATCTAGATTCAAAAATAAATGAATTTATTATACGCAATGGTAAACAAAAAAGGGAAAAATCGGTGTTTTGACAGATCTAGATGTAAAATAAATTAATTTATTTTACCACTGGAAAACCAAATACGATTTACGACCAAGTTACGACTGTTCCGCTCCACTGCAGAGTTCAACCAACTATATGGATGTACTTTTAAAGTTACATTAGCTGTCACAAAGAAACTGAGTGTGCGTTAATAGATTTCTACAAAAAATTCTTAGGATTTTTTAGCTCATTCGAATATTCAACGAAGATCGCCGACTCTATTATACGACTACAAAGGCGGCAGTGGATTAGACATTATGCATCTAAAAGGTTATGATTGCAACGCAAGCAATGCTGTGGAATCCACTCACATAAGAAAAAATAAAAGTCGAGGAGGAATCAGCGCAACTGAAACTTATTTTCCGCCGCGTTAGGTGTCCCGCACGGACCTAAGTAAGTAAGGTATAATGATTTTATATAAAAAAATAAAATGATAAACTAAAAGCTAATTTTAATTTAATTTAAATTTTTTTCCTCACCTGACATTTGGATGCATTTTCTGATTGCAAATTGATATGAGTCCAAAGAATTAAAAACTGAACCAAGCGAAAAGCAGCGCCTGTATCTAAAGCCAGTTTCAATACCATCTGAACATACGGCAGCGTTGCCGGTTCACACAAACGATTTGTAGTAAATTCACTTATATCATTCACTACAGCAAATAGTAAAGTTGGGAAGTTAATTGAATCCTCGGAAGTATAATAAACAATAGCTCTAATTTCATCCAGAATTTTATCCACTTGAGCGAAGGCTTTCATTTTAGATACTTCATTTTGCAGTTTCCAAATTATTCGGAAGCTCACAGCTAAATGTGTTGCGCGGACCAATTCGAATTTGTTCTTTCTCTCGGATAATTCTTCAACTTTTCCCAGAGTCATATCCAAGAGAAGTTGACTTTCAAAAAATCGTCCTTTTGTCGCCTGATACCATCCAATGTTGCACAGACAAATCAGAACATAGTTTTGCCGACGTGGAGTAAGAAACTCAAGGTTCATTAGACATTCATAGATTGTCCCTTCCATGCTTAGCATTTCTTGTTCGATATTAAATTCTGGATCGTAAATTTCAATGAACAAACATTCATCACACAAGAATCCCAAAGATCTGATTCGATTCAGAACATCATCCACATAAGTAGTTATCCGCAAAATCAATCGCCAGGCTCTATACGCGGAATCAATGTAACCACGAAAATGGAACAAACGTGCCAACATTGCCACATCATCAATGATTGGCTCCCAATCGATGGAGTAGTCTTTCTCTGACAGTGCTTTTTGAGATGAAAATTCAAAGAACTTTTCGAATTCTTGAATCCCCTCGAGGGCTACATTCATAATCTGCATTTCCGCAATGACATCGATTTGCTTAAGCTTTCCAAAATTTGTTATTTGTGGCAATGATTCGTCATTTACTTTTGAAATGTTAAAAAGATTTTTCATGTTGTCAATTTGCTGAACAGCACGAAATTTACAAATATGACCAAGAGCAAGGTGCTCCAATGGGGATAATGAGGAATTGGATTTAAGTTCAGCATATTTTTTCTCCAACTTTTTTGTTACATTTACTTGAGGGAACTGACGAGCTACCAGAACAAAATCAAGATCATTTCTCGCCGACTTCAGGAGAGACGTAATTACAAGAATATTATTATTTCTCATTTTATAAAAGACTCCAGTTTCCATTGAGTGTAGCAGTCGGTGACTTAAATTAGATGGCTTCAAGGGAAAGTTGGATTCTGCTAATGTTTCACAAACACTCATACAAGGCTCCAAACTGTAGAAGGCTCCAATGTATCTCCTAATCAAATCCGTATCCATTTTGGATTCCATTAAATGAGCCACATACAAGGCATATGATTCGGATTGCCCCTTCATGTTCCCAGTAATCGTGTGAACATGCATTAAACACTTCAAAATTGTCCGAACACTGTTCTCAGGAATAAGGTGACTTATCTTTGTTGGAAGAAGTAACATTTTTGCCAAGAGATCAGCATGTTCTTTTGTTTTTACATTCTGTGCACAACGTGTCAGGGAATTCATAATAAGTGCAAGCTCATAGTTGATTGTGGAACATTTAAAACACTCTGCAACGGCAATTGTGTGCTTTAATGTCGTCCCCACACCAACGCCCAGTTCTGGTTTCTTGAATCCCTTTGCAGCAGCGGTCTCAAAAAATGCCATTTGAACTATGCATAGCTTAAAGATTATGTGTTTCCTAACACTGTTGCAGCACGCCCAGAGACCGCTCTCATAATTCACTCCATGTGCCATTTTAACCAATTTTTCAATCAGAGTGTATACAATTTTGTGACTGTCCTCGTCCATTGACTCAATGAATGTCTTTTGGCACTTGTAAGCGTCCAAGACTCGAGTTATAGTTACTATTGAGTTCATAAACCATGCTTCACCGGCCAGTTCGGAACGATCAAAGAAAATATAAAATTTCTCAATGATTTCAACGAAATTCCTGTTAAAATCAAGTGTGTTCGGGAAGAGCAGAAGTTTGATAAAATAGTAAAAGAGATTTAAAGCGTAACTCTGATATTTGTGACCTTTAAAAGACTGATTATCTTTGCAGGATCTGAGAAAATTCTGAGAAAACACGCTATTCTTGTCTGTTACGTCGAGATAAATGAAATTGATCAGGTACTCCATGAGCACAATGAATGAATCATTTAGTTTGTTGGAATCTATTTTGAGTGAAGCTATCGTCGGGAAAAGTTTCTCAAACAAAATCGAAGCTTTATCTATATGTTTGACCATTACAGTTTGAAGCATTGATGGAAATCCGAGGAGGTTTGTGTGAAAGTCTGCGATGAAGTCTTCAGATTGAATTTCTTTAGCTTTGACTATGATATTGGCGATATTTTTATAAATGTCTTTTAATTGTTCCTGTGTGAGATGCATGTGAGTAATGCACAAGTGGCGTGCGAAGAGTTTTAAATGAGACTTCACATCGACAGGGGTGACTATGTGGTCAGCTGTAACGAGGCACGCCAATGCAGCAGAATGTTCGAAGAGATTCTGGAAATGGTGTTAGTTTAGAGATTAATCAGTTGTTAGTTAGCTAAACAAGAAAAATATATTTTCTTTTCCAACAGATTTTGTTAACTCATAATTCTATATATACAAATATTCCTACATACATTATTTATTAAAATTCAAAATTAATTTTCAACCAACCTTTGAATAGAACTCGGAGAGTATGAATCGCAATAGCTCGACAAACATATTCCAATGGGCCTCCGAAACATCAGTGACGAGCTTCTCGATGGCACTTGCGTATATTTCAAAGAATTGCCCTTTATCCTTAATTGCCATACATATAGCATGCACTGCATTGTAGGAAATACTGCTTTTAATTTTTGTATTATCTTTGTATTTTGTTAATTTTAAATAAGTTTCATTTAATGCTTTGGTGGCTGACTCGCGGGAAGTTTTTAAATCGAATATGAGTTGTTCATGTGACATTTTTAAACACAAATTTTAAATGTACTTTTGTGTTGTGTTGATAGTTGAAAATATTCAATGTCTGAATAATTTTATTTAATTAACTTCTTTTGAGTGAAAACTATAAAAATATGTTTTTTTGGTGAATTTGAATTTCGTGTTTTCTCTTGTGTCTTTAAAAATTTCTTCGTTGGAGAGGCGGTTAAACGATATTTGCAGTTTGAACAACCTTAAGAAAATTAAAATAAAACAAATTTTGACAAATGATACCTTAAGGTTATATTTTCATTACCCTAGAACTCCACTTGAAATAAATGATTGAAGGAAATGTGTCTTGTAGTTAATATTAATTGTGGAAGTCCCTTATATCTGCATTTTTGTTTGTATTTTCAGACAAACAACTGTATTTATTTATTGTCTTCTCAGGAGAAATAAATGAAGAAATGAAATTTGAAGTTTCATGACACCCAACATTCATCGTGTACAAATTTCTCACAAGACATTGACTTGTTCATAGTTTCTTTATTTTCATGTTAAAATCCAATATTTCATTAAAAAACAATTATTCCTATTCTAAGGTACCTAAAACGCTTAACGCTCCTTAGAGAAGAATGGAATTTCACGATTTATTTTTTCCCCACATAGGAACAAAAAAATTTTCACTATAGTAGTGTGTCTGCAATACGCCGAAATAAGTATTATTAATGGAGTCGCGACCTTTTGACAGATTGTTAAGACCGGGAACTTTCGTACTTTTCACTATCCAAAACATATTTGCTTACATAGTTTTATACTCTATCGATGAATATATATGTTAAATCGAAAAACAAAACAAACAAAAATTACTCGAGATGAGATTGTAAGGGGTTTTCCAGTAAGAGGTGTTATTTTGAATAGCCCGCTATTTCGGTAGCTGTCACTTTTGAAGCTGTCATTTTTTGACATTTGACAAGTAGAAACTGCGCTATTAATAAAAATGGAACGATACACACTTCAACAACGCATTTCTTTTTTTTTTAATATCAAAATAACACCTCTTATTGGAAAACCCTTTATTATCTATAGTGTCTATAGGCAGATGAACAGACAAAATTCTTGTGTGCGTGTATATCAATGTGTCTTTTGGAAGATGAACGGAAAATTGGCTTGTGTGCGTGTTTTTGCTTTTATTATATTGTTATGATGATTATAGGTATACTGGGAAACAAAAAATGATTTGCTTGATGGAGCTGCGTACTTCTCCGTTCAAATGCTTGGCTATATTTAAGCCTGGTTAAAGTTTGATTGTTATGGAAACGGAAAGGCTGAGCTATACTATCCTTTATGGGAGCACGAATTTTAAAACGCGGATATTTTATGCGGTAGATTTATGCTTAAAAACAATAAATATAACAATTTTAAAGTGAGGAAACTTTTATTTTTATTTTTATTTTTAATTAATTTTTAAAGTTTTGATTTTCCATACAAAATGTATGCAAAATATGACTACGGACAGTTGTTAATTTTTTAAAGAAATATTTCTTGTTTTATTTCATGCCAAATCCTAAAAAAAAACTTTGCACACACCCAAACTTAACCCCACCCCAAATCCTATAATATGGTCAAGCAGGGGCTTGCAATGGGGCATCATGCCCCCTTTAAGCGCCAAGCTTATTACAGAAAAACTTCATGCAAGTCGGTTTTTATACGTTCTTTGAGAGTATATCAAAAGTAATGCATACTTTTCGAAAATTTTGAAATTTTATTTAATTACATTTTTTCAAGTATGTTATATTATTAAAAAGAATTACACTTGTACTTTTAACCCAAAAATTATTTCCATTAAAATTACCCCCCCCCCCCCCAAAAAAAAATACAAAAAAAAAAACTAATTCCAGAACACTATCCATAGGGAAGTATTAACAAGAACTGTCAAAATAGTTTTTCGTTGTCGCAAATTGTTTTTATAGTGTATTAATTTTGGAAACTTTAAAAATATATTAAAAATAGCTAAAATAATATTTCAACATTAAAACCGTTTTAATTATTGAGGGTATTCATATGCAACGACGGAAAACCCAGATAAACCTCAGAAACCAGATAATTTTATATCCGCAGAAATGAACTATCAAAGTTTGTATGGAAAAAATGATTTACAAATCAGATAAAATTATTTCACGAATTTGATGTAAAAAGAGAATAAACAAACCTCATACATTTATTTCAAAGAACATCTGATTATTTCCCACATTTAAGCAAATATTTTTAAGGGCGGTGTTCGTGCAAACGCCTGGCGGAAAATTATGCAAAGCGGAAAATTATCTCGTTGCATGAATACCCTTATTATATTTAATGATAAATCTACTGAACAAAAGTATCCATGTGTTAAAATTCGTTCTAATTTGGTGAAAAATTGAACAAAAGTGTTTTCTAAAAAGGCCAAAACTGAAAAATTAAAACATTTAATTATATTTAACGGTGTTTTGTCATCGTAATATTTTAAAGCTGTTCTATAGAAACCCATAGCCCACTGTAAAAAAAAATTAATTGAAAATAAATGCAAACATTCAAATTTACAAAAATGTAAAAATATTAACGTAAATATAAAAAATTATCTCTTCTATTAGTTATTCTGGGGATTTTGCATAGTTTCTACGTGTGAAATGCCAATATAAGACCGATACATTCAGGGTCTAACAAGTGCCTAGACAGACCATTTATACAATGGACAGACGCTGTCACTGTCAACGATTATACCTATTCCACAGCCACAGTTTTGTGTTTGTATTTTTCTAATTTTTAATTTCTCCTAAAGTGAAATAAATAAATTCTCATTAAAAAATAATAATGAAATAGTCATGGAATCCAAAGGTACAAAAAATATTGAACAAATAAATCTCTCGGATAGTGATTGTGAAATTCTCGAAGTCGATGTTAAATCAATCACAATTCCGGATTCTCCGGGATCCACTATGGCCGTTCTCGATGCTGATGTACACGACTTATCTGTTTTATTGAATACAACAAATTATATCTCTAATTTAAATGACGATAGTTTAATATTTGAGGTTAATTTTAAAAGTGAAGAAACTTTCAAAAAATACAAAAATCTAGTTCTGGAAAGTTTACAACAAACGCTTGAGCATAAAGGTTTTTTGCTGGTCGAAGACGATACATCAATTCAAGTTTTTCGACAACTGAAGGTTGGTGGAAAAGTTGAAACAGTAGATAGTAGTGACACATCAAAACAAAATGAATCTATTGTGGAAGCACAAAATGATGAACACCTTAATTGTGATGGCGTTGAATCAAAAGTCGAAGCACCAGAGCCTGAAGAAGACATAAAACCATCTTCTGAAGATGAAGACATAGACATCTCTGGATTATTCATGATCGACACTCAGCCCGCGACAAAGGTCGATGCTGTCCAGATTCCATCCTATAAACGAACAACCAAAGAAATTCTAAATGAAAGTTCTGCCCAGAAGAAGAAAAAAGACGAAGATGAGTGCACGTGGATAAAGCAGAAGAAATCTTGTTTTAATTGCGGTGAAACTGATCACGATTTACGATCATGTCCCAAGCCTCGTAACAATACCAAAATAAACAGAGCCAAGAAATCAATGAATTCGCGACGCGACCGCTATCATGTTGATATAGAACAGCGTTTTGCGCATTTACGCCCAGGCCAGATCAGCAAAAATCTCAGAGAGGCGATGGGCATTCGAAATGGAGAACTGCCATTTTTCTTTTATCGCATGAGGGTGCTGGGATATCCACCGGGGTGGCTAGAAGATGCAAGGGTGGCTCATTCTGGCATTTCGCTTTTCGATTCTGAGGTAATTTTAGGAGAAATACATTTTAATCAACTCAATTTTTTTTACATTCATAAAATGAACAAATAGTAATATAATATAATATAAGAAAGATCATTCTTCATCACTGCGTAAATAATCCACATGTGTCGTTTTGGCTATGCATCAATGTTGTTTTTTTTGCAGAAAAAATCCGGTTCTTTATTACTTACACTTTATTTATTTTACTATATAACTATAGATACATTATTGATCACAGCTATTTGGATATATAAAAACAATATTACAGATTTTAACTAGTGACGAATTAAATTGTATAAGTAATTTTTTTTTTTAATTTCAAGGAAGTAAGATTAAAATCTAAGGAAATTAAGGAAGTAAGATTAAAATCTACGTAAGAATTATAATTATTGAATTGTTTACATAAGAGAGAGAAAGGTTCATTATTTAAGTAGTTTAAAGTTGTCTCATTTGTTCTCAAAAATTTTAGAGTTTCGATTTGGGCGAAATGGCACATTTTTTTTTATTAAGGAAAGCAAATAAGGAGAATTTATATCTCCGTTCAAGAGTTTAAATATGAATGTATCATTAAGTGATGACCTCCTGTCCTCGAGCGTATTAAGACCAATCAGCAAAAGTCGCGAACGATATGGTGGAAGATGGAGATGATTATCCCATTTGAGATGACGAAGAGTGTATAATGGAAACAGTTTTTGAATAAATTAAATGCGGGCAATGTGACAGGAGAAATATGGGCACCAAACTTGGCAACCATATTCCAAGATCGAACGAACCAGTCCAACAAATACGCTTTTTGTCACATAAGGATCATTGAATTCTTTTGAACATCGTTTAATCATCCCTAGACGAACAGAAGCTTTGGTAGTAAAAGAATCGATGTGCATTCTGAAGTCTAATTTCAAATCAAATATTACTCCCAAATCCACACAAAAATTAACTCTTTAAAGTTTAAGTCAACAATTGTTGTTCAATTTTCAACAAGAAAAATTAAACCTAATTTTAAAGAGCGTATATCTACTTATATGTATGTACATATAATGTATATAAGGGCATAATGAGAGGCAATGTCTTAGACGTTGCCTTGGATTACACAGAACACCAGAGTCGGAGTACACAAGATATTATTCCAACCAGGTTCTATACAACGGAGCCAACATAAACAGAATAGATAATTTTTTGTTCAAGCTGATTCGGGGTCACGTTGCAAGAGCGATGTGCTCAACTAACAGCTTAATTTTTGGGGCTTATTACGCCAATAACGAATATTTTGATAGTGCGCGGTTAAGTGGTTACATCCCTCCCGAGGCATTCCTCTATTTAGACAGTCGAGGGCTGATACAGGATGGAGGGGCGGTTCCGCTCATCTACCACGTCAGCCGGAAAACCGTGGATAGGCGACTCCTGTATGGTCGAGACGTCATCGCTCAAGGTGGAGAAGAGCGCCTTCGGTTCAGTAGGACTGTGTCCGATCGGGACCGAAGGGATAGGGCGAAACAGGAGAACCAGCTCTGGTGGCTCTCTGAACAGCATTGTGATATTTAAAGTCGATGAAGATATTATATCTTGGCCGACTTACATAGATTTAGGACAATTAGGTATAGGGAACAGTCAGGGTGGCACCAAAAAAAAAATTAAAAATATGTATGTATGCGGGGGCATACGTGCATGTATCTGCGTGTCTGTACATGTATGTGCGTACGTATATGTATGTGCGTATGTATATGTATGGGTGGGTTGCATGTTGGTGTGTGTCTGCATGCATATAAAAAATAAACAAACAAAAAATTAAAAAACGAAAAAAATGCTGCTGTGGCTGTTCTAGTTTTTAAGTAGTTTTAAGTATTATTAGGTATTTTAAGTAGTTATAATTATTTTTAATATATATTAAGGTTTAGTTTATAAGTAAAAAAAAGATTAAAAAAATAAAAAATAAAAAATAAGAAAAAAAAATGATGAGATACCAAGTTTTTTTGAAAAAGTTTCTTGAAATATAAAATAAATAAAAAAAATAGATTTAATTAAAATAGTTTTTAGGTCGAAAGACATTAGTTTTAAGAGTTATTGTTTAATTTAGAGCGCCCGTAAAGGGCCAGTAAATTAGTTGTAAGTTATTGATAAATAGGCTAGTTTTAAACATTTTTGTCTAGCTTTAAGATAGTTATAAGTTAAAATGAAATAAAAATGAATTAAAAAAAAAAAAGGGCATAATGTACCTACTTTCAGACATAAAAAATGTTTAAATTAAAGAATAACAAACTAAACATAATACCACCAAAACTAAGCCTTGAGTAACACACATCTATGGGGGCTTGTGGTATCACCAGTGTTTTTTTTTTTTTTTTTTTTGTAAATTCATTTTTATTTTATATTCACTTATAACTATCTTAAAGCTAGACAAAAATGTTTAAAACTAGCCTACTTATCAATAACTTACAACTAATTTACTGGCCCCTTACGGACGCTCTAAACTAAACAATAACTCTTAGAACTAATGTCTTTCGACCTAAAAACTATTTTAATTAAATCTAATTATTTTATTTTATTTTATTTTTCCAAGGAAACTTTTAAGAAAAAAACTTGGTATCTGATCATTTTTTTTTTTTTTTTTTTTTTTTTTTTTTTCCTTATAAACTAAACCTAAATATAGATTAGAAATAATTAAAACTAAATAAGACTAACTTATACTGCCTAAAAATAACTTAAACTACTTAAAAATACCTAATAATACTTAAAACTACTTAAAAACTAGAACAGCCACAGCAGCATTTTTTTCGTTTTTTAATTTTTTTTTTTTTTGTTTATTTTTTATATGCATGCAGCCACACAGCAGCATGCAACCCACCCATACATGTACATACGCACATACATATACGTACGCACATACATGTACAGGCACGCAGTTACATGCACGTATGCCCCGCATACATACATATTTTTATTTTTTTTTTTTGGTGCCACCCCGACTGTTCCCTATACCTAATTGCCTAAATCTATGTAAGTCGGCCAAGATATAATATCTTCATCGACTTTCAATATCACGATGCTGTTCAGAGAGCCACCAGAATTGGTTCTCCTGTTTCGCCCTATCCCTCCGGTCCCGATCGGACACAGTCCTACTGAACCGAAGGCGCTCTTCTCCACCTTGAGCGATGACGTCTCGACCATACAGGAGTCGCCTATCCACAGTTTTCCGGCTGACGTGGTAGATGAGCGGAACCGCCCCTCCATCCTGTATCAGCCCTCGACTGTCTAAATAGAGGAATGCCTCGGGAGGGATGTAACCACTTAACCGCGCACTCTCAAAATATTCGTTATTGGGGTAATAAGCCCCAAAAATTAAGCTGTTAGTTGAGGACATCGCTCTTGCAACGTGACCCCGAATCAGCTTGAACAAAAAATTATCTATTCTGTTTATGTTGGCTCCGTTGTATAGAACCTGGTTGGAATAATATCTTGTGTACTCCGACACTGGTGTTCTGTGTAATCCAAGGCAACGTCTAAGACATTGCCTCTCAAACACCCGAATCTTTTCCATTTGAGATGGGGCAACGTTGAACCACACCGGGCATCCGTAGGCAATCATCGGCCTGATGAGGGCCATGTAGCAAATCACCTTCACCCTGCTGTTAAGACGGCTGCTATAAAACAGTCGTTTTGTCAAGGCAAAGGCTCCCCTAACCCTGGCCAAAGCAGCACCTATATGTCTGTCGAAATAAAGGTACTGATCCAACCAGATGCCAAGGTACTTTACTACACTTTTACTCGCCAGTGGATGTCCATGTGGCCCTACGATCACCAGCTTGCGCCAGTTCTTTCTCGTATCCCTTGAGGCGCTAGACAACGGAGTCCTAAACAAAATAGTTTCTGATTTCTGGAAGTTGATTTTCAACTTCCAGTCATCACAATATCGCTGAATCTTGTCGAAGTCACTCTGCAAGAGACTTTTGATGACCTCAACTGTATTAGCTGTTCTGTACGCAATTAGATCGTCGGCGTACGCAATTGCCTGAGTTAGACTACCTATCAGATCGCTGGTGTAAATGTTGAATAGAATCGGCGAGTTAACCGCTCCCTGCTGAAGACCATTATTAATATTAAAAATTGCAGTAGAAGTTACATTGCCACTCTTGACAACAAACTTTCTACCATTTAGCATGTCATAAAGCATATACAATAGAGGTTTACTTATACCTAGTCTGGTTAGCTTTAGATAGAGACCTTCTAACCATACGGTGTCGAAGGCCTTCTCCAAATCAACCAGACAGGCACCCGTACACTGCTTTTTAGTTTTGTTCCATTGGATATCAGAAACTAGTTTAGACGCGGCATGAATTGTGTCATGTCCCGCCTTAAAACCGAACTGATTATCCGGGATGATATTTTTGTTCTCCGCCCACTTGAACAGGGCTCTATTAATAACCTTTTCAAATACTTTGCTGATGCTCGGAAGAAGACTTATCGACCGGAGATTCGCCGGATTGGAGTTGTCCTTTCCCTTTTTTGGGAGAGGGTGCACCACAGCTGTCTTCCACCGCACTGGATAATATGCATTATTCAGCGCGTTGTTAAATAGTGTGATATAAATGTCAACTGCTTCTTGAGGCAAATGTCGTAGTACAACGTTGGGTATACCATCGACTCCTGCAGACTTCTTTTTCTTTAATGAATCGAAGATGAGCTGGAGCTCATTCTTCGAAATTAACAGGGGGGTATCACCAGTGTCCCTTAAGCTAAGTGTACACGATTGGAAGATCTTCCAATATTGGCAGATTTTTCGCAAAAAAAATTCTACCAATTTTCTATCAACCATATACCTAAACTTCCAATTTTATCTGTGAAAATTGACAGAAAAAATTGGCAGCCAATCGTCTACCAATTTTCTATCAAAAAATTGACAGACTTCTTCCAATCGTGTCCAAACGGCTAACACCCAATTTTTCTCATTTTCAAATTCCAATTAAAAATTGGATGTTATTCTTGCCAACAACATCATATAATTTTTTTTAATTAAACAAAATTAATTTATTCGCTTTCGAAAAAAGTTGAAAGCGTTTTTAAACAACGAAAATGGATGCGAAAATAAATAAATAGTAAAATAAATAAGAAGAAGCTTGAAGAAGAAGTTTTATGAAAAGAAGATCGAAAATGATTGGATAGTCGCTATTACGCTCTTCAGATTTTGTTCACTTTTTTGTATACTTTATAATATTTTATATGTTTTTTTTTTCAAGAAATACTTCACTTCTAAAATAAAAGTTTCTTATTCTTCATCTAAGAAAATTGTGTTTCAATGAGTCTACCAATTTTTTGTTTTCTAAAGTTCTAATCATGTAAACAGATAATTTTTAAGTGGTAGATAAAAAATTGTCGGCAATATGGCCGATTTTCTACAAATAAATTGTCTAATTATTGGATAAAATCAACTAATCGTATAAACGGACAATTTTCACTTGATATTGGCAATTATCAGGTCATTGGTCTAATCGTGTACACTTAGCTTCAGTAGCTGTATTAGTAATTAATTAACCTAGTATGCACATAAATAGATGTGTGCTGTGTGAAAGGATTTCCAATTTAAATCTACAACTTAAGTATAATTTTGGTTTCGCAAAAAAGTATAATTGGAAAACGGGTTAATTCAAGCGTTCGAATTTTTTCTTATATGAATAAAAGAATTAAATGATTTTTTCTGAAAAATGCTAAAATCCGTTATAATAATAATGTTATCTTACTGTATGTTATATTTATTCCCAACTTATCAAGTCCGTTTTCTTAAAACTAGGGTCGATCCGTGCGAGATCCAGATGAGGAAGAAGGCCAAATAGACACCGACAAGAACAAGTACGACGTTAATAAAATAATATCATTTCCAGGATTTAACACAAGCCCTGGTCAAAATTTCTATGATGTGAGTCGGATAAATAAAGAATTCCAGTTTTTTTGTAGTTATCATTTTGTTTTATTTTTCGCAGGACTTTAAGCACCACAACGTTCCACCTATGAATCGCGAAGCCACGAAAGAAAAATTCATCGAAACTCTAGGCGATAATGTAATCAAGGGATATAAACGTAAAAAGCTAAGAGACTTGCCGGAGAGCGACATAGCTGGACAAACAACTTTGGATCTTTCTGAAATGGAAATTGATGATGGAGAAAACACCATCATTGCAAATGTTGAGTTCACCCGCCCACCGCCACCACCTTCTCCCCCACAGGGAGGCGATGTACCGGCACCACCGCCGCCTCCACCACCACCAGATTCACCGCAGAGCGTACAACGTTCTCCATCACCGAGTCTCGAAGACCTAGAGGAAAAACAAAAGCTTCTAAAAGAGCTTCTTCAGTCGAGCTCCATTACCATATCGGATAATGATGACTCTTTGATTGACGAAGTGCTTGCACTTGAAACAGAAACAAGTACGATAAGTATAACTTCGACACCGAACAAATCTGTACTTGCAATTAAATTGCCTGGTGAAATAGATACCCCAAGTTCGCCGGTAATTAATAATGATAGTGAAATACAACCGCTGGAATCAGCTATTCCTCAGAACCAAGTTACTAATGCAATGGAATCGGTTCTAGGAACTCCTCTATTAAAATTCTCTCCCTTCGATAAGCTACCATGTGGCGATAATTTCAAAGTAGGTGTCAGTGACGTTATCAATTTTGAAAATCTTCCCGATTCAACTGGTACATATGAGAAAATGAAAGGCGTCATTAAGAAGGTTCGAACGATAGTGACGAAGCTTCATAGTGAAGATTCTTGAGATTTGATTGAATATTGGATTTTTTAAAAATTGTTTTCATTTATTAAAAGAAAGAAAACATTTTAGAGCATCAATTTTTTAAGCAAAATCATAATAGTAAATTGAAGTAAAATTAAAATAAATTAAAAAATTAAGAAAATAATATTTTTTTAGAATTTTGATTTCACATTTTTTTATAACAATTACAAATATACAAACACAAACAAAAATAAAAACATTCTGCATGTTTAGAATTTGTTCGTTTTAATTTAATAAAGATTCCAAAGTAAACCAATATTCTAATCAGTCAATTATTGCCTAACTAAAATGATTTCAATTTCATGAATAAACAAATTATAAAAGATAGTTATACAACCTGCTCCATAAAATATTATAAATTACTCACTGAAAAGTAGTAAATTTCGAAATAACGAAAAACCAATTTTTAAAAATCGACATAGTTTTATCTTTAAACTATATTGCTGGCAAAGCTAAGCGCCGTAGACCCAAATAAACTTGACACTTTGTTTTCCTTAAAATTAATGTGAAGAATTCGAAAGACTTCATAGAAAAAGTTACACCTCTCCGCCTGGAAAATGGAGAAATATTGGTTTCATTTGATGTGGCTTAATTGTTTACCAGCATACCAGCAATTGTGCTCGTTCTGGATATCATAAAGATGAACTGGGATAAGATTATAGAAAATACCAATATTAAAAAATTGAAATTTATGGAAATAATGAGATTCTGTATCATTGACAACAACTATTTAGAGTATTCAGTGAAATAAAAACAAAAACAAGGTATACCTATGGGCAGCCCAGCTTCCCCAATTCTAGCGGATTTAGTGATGAAAACTTTTCTAAAATATGTTTTGGGTAAATTGGATTATAAACCCAAAATCATAACCAAATATGTACATGACACCTATTCGTTGTGATTACAGAAAGCACTCAATGCATTGAACTCTTCCAATTCACGGGCGAAATGGAATCAAATGGCGAACTCCCATATCTGGATGTGAAAGTCTTAAGGCAAAATGAGAGATTGATTTTCGATTGGCTCAATTATCGCTCCAAGCAACCTTAACCAATAATTATCAACACGGCACAAAACTTTGTCAAACACATACTCGACACAAGCCATGTTTCTTTCCACCAGAAGAATATTAATATTATCCATAACACCCTGTTATCCAATTCCTTTCCCACCATCATAGTCAACTCTTCAAAAACTACCAGCAAAGGCCCCTTTCACACAAGGAAACTGAGTTGCCGGCAACTGGGAGTGTGTTGGCGAGAAGGGCAAGAAGTAAGGGGAATGAAAAAAATCTCCCCGGTCAACGATTTGAAGAGATTTTTTTGACGTTTTGCTTTGCATTCCAATTAGCCCAACAAAATCTTCCCAGTTTCCTCCTCAGTTTCACGGTGCCAGTTTCTTCATGTGAAAGCTACAAGGCAATTAAAGGAAAACGTCAAAAAAAATCTCAAGCAACTGGTTTCCCTGTGTGAAAGGGGACAAACGGAAAAAGAAAATAAACTTGATGCCAAACAAGCTACTGTTTACAAGAGTGCACTTTTCATTCTCCACCTATCCAACCGTATCAACACCGTACGTATTAGAGACAATACGAAGTAACACATACCCCGTTTATATGAGTGAATTAAGGAATTGAGATTTCGATTCAGGTATATGGCCTCGTGGGATCGGAAGATTGAATTAAAATGGAATCGAAGTGACAATTTGAGTTTACAGATTAAACAACAAAAACATGCAACAGAAAAAAAATACAAAGAAACCGAAAACCCACTGAACACAAAAAACACTATTGGTGCACACACACACCAAGAATCAGATGTGAATTCGATTCTTCAATTCCTCGATTCAGGTATATAAGTACATTTTCAATTCGATTCAGCTCTTCTAGTGGGATCGGATCGAGTAATCCTATTTTAATCCGATTCAAGTATACAAAGACCTAAATCCTGATTCAATACCGATTCAATTCTCCATATAAACGTAGTAACAAGCTTTTCACTAACATCAAAGGGAAAGTGGATAAGATTAAGAAATCCAACATTGTTTATACGATAAAATGCTTGGATGGGAAAGAGACGACGTGCTCATATCGGTCCATATAGGTACCTCCAAGCAAAAACTTAAAAATCGTCTGTCTGGTCATAGATCAGATTTGAATAGCGGGTCTACACAAAAAAACTGCACTAGCTCTCCACTGTTTGCAAGAAAAACATAAACCAGATTTGAATAATGTGGAGTTTTTGCAAACAAAGCAACACTACTCAAAGAGAATGTTGCTATGTATTACTTTTATATTTTGTATTAATCAAGGCTTGATGAAGAGCATAAACATGTTTGAAATGCTGCACACTAAATAATGACATCTTTAATTACATATTAGCCGTGTCTTATTATCGCCAATAACCCATATGGTTCACCCCGTGAAAATAAAGCGATCTGGGTTATATACTTAGATCTACACTCTGCCGAATTTAATGTTAATGTTAGATTGTGAGATTTTATAATCTTTAATTAAACCAGTTGGAGCTTCTAATGAAGCGGTGTAGCCGGTGCATCTCTATGTGTTTAAGATCACTGGTGTCGTCGAAAAAGTATTCCCCCAGGTGCAATTTGCGTCCTTGGGATAGAACAGGACATGAGCATAGAAGATGGGAGATAGTCTCCTCTTCCTCCTCGTCCATACAGCTTCTGCAAAAATCATTGGACACAACGCCGTCTTTTGGCGTATCTACAAATTAAAAAGTGTCCAGTTACGACTCCTATAACGAAGCCAAGATGTTTCCTGCTCAAAGAGAGTAGACCTTTTGTACGTCTTGGGTCTATTGCTGGCCACGTTAGTCTAGTAGCCATGCAAGCAGTGATGTTTGACCATCTAAAATTTATTTGTTTGATGGTGTTTTGATATAACAAGAGTTTGCTTGTAGCGATAGGCATACCGATTTCTTCCATTTTCGGTAGAATTGGTATTTGGGTTCCTTTTCTGGCGAGTTCATTGGCTTTGCAAAATATCTCTATGTCCCGGCTCCAAATCAGGCGAATATAAAACTGTTCCGCTATCTCCCTAAGAGATGATCGACAGTTGCGGGCAGTTATAGAGTGATTTGAGGGCTGCCTGACTCTGAGAATATACGGATATCCGATGTGGATATCACGTTTTCCCTTACCTAAGATAACACTTCTTTAATCAGCAGAATTTCCGCTTGGAAAACGCGACAATGGTTAGGGAGACGGAAAGAGAGCCTAAGATTTAGTCTGTCCGAGAACACACCGCCACCCACTCCCTCTTCGATTTTTGAATCGTCCGTATAAAAGTGGGCTGACTCGTCTTTTAAGAAACTCTCATCCTCCAAATCTGATCTTGAAGGGATGGTAACTTGGAAGTTCTTATCGAAGATTAGCTGGTGTGTGGTGTAGTCGGAACGTCCTAGTTTTGGTCCGAATTTGTTCAGAATATTAGAATGACCTATCGAATTGCTAGTCCATTGAGAGATGGCTTTGAGACGAATAGCTGTATTCGCGGCCACTTGTTTGCTAAAAATGTCAAGGGGTGTAAGGTTAAGTAGTATGTTAAGGGCAACCGAGGGTGTAGAGCAGAGTGCTCCGCTGATACATAAGCTGGCTGACTTTTGGACTTTATTTAATTTGTCACAATAAGTGATTTTGTCCAATGCAGTCCACCATACTACTACCCCATAAGTAAGTATAGGTCTGAGAACCGCTGTATACAACCAGTGGGTAATCTGTGGGGAAAAGCCCCATTTATTCCCAATGGCTTTTTTGCAAGAGAAGAATATCCTTCATAATAATGTTATTAATAAATTAGAAGATAATATTTATAATTAGATTTAAGCAATCAATTTTATTTATTTTGTAAAAAAATATTATTAAAGTATATATTGTAATGAGTTTCAAATACCAAATTAATGCTAAATAAAATTAAAATAATAATTTAAAAAAAATCGTGTGCAGTTCATGGTTGAAATCAAATCTTCTCACATATGTCAACACAACTATTGTTACAGTGGCTGAACTATGAGGATTTCTGAATTTAAAGCAGTTGACCTCAAATGTATTGTTCCTAAACTACTATTGACTCATAACAGTTGAAGGGTAATAGCACTTCTCTAAATTCTCTAAATATTTTTGCAACTCTTCTCATCGGAAACAATTCCATAATATATTTTTTTATTCCTATTCAATTTGGATGAAATATAGACAAAAATGTATAGTGTGTAGTAGTAGTAAGTTTAAACACAGACCTAGATCCTCTGGTTGGTGTGCCAGTCGCTCTTTCGAAACTTTTACCTTTATCGCGAGTTTGACTAAGAGGCACGTTAAAACATTCTTTATTTTCGAGTGTCCAATAGTACTGCAGGTTGTTCCGCGAATTTTCGCAACTTTAAACATTTGATTTGTTTTGTTTTAGAATAATTTATTTTGACATTTCAATTTTAAATAAATACATTTACATTCATTCTCTGCATATTATATATGTATGATAATTTTTAAAATCAGTTATTATAATTTTCAATTAATTAAAAAGTTTTTATTTGAAGTTTTAGTTTAAAAAAAATAAACATACAAAATTGCACCAGAGTAATATAAAAATATATAATGTTGGTATACTCAAGTATGTAAAAGTGGACAAGTAAGCTCTCTTGTTTAGTTTTTATTTTTTGATATTAATGCTCTTAAAGAGTTGTGGCTTGTGATGCTTTTTTTTTTAGAATAAACAATAATATTGGCTAAGTGTATGTAGTTTGGTACTTATACTCGTAACATTTATCTGTCTTTTCTTTGTGAAATAATTGCATTTAAGTTGCAGTAAATATTAGTTCACAGTTGGTGGTGCATCACCACTTGGGGGATCCTATTTACGAAACGAACAGTTATTTTTTTCAAAAATAAATTAACATTCTTCTGCTTTTTTTTTTAACTTACCCGTCCTCCAAAGGGTCGACCACCGGGTTTCTTGGAGTTGTATACCTTCATTATGGAATCTGGCCGAATGAAATATAAAATGACAGCCAAGACCATGAACATTGTCATCATGGTAAAACTTGTTTCTTCACCTCCTGTTGGACTTGGAAGGCTACTAGGCACTTTTAAAATAATTTAAATATAAATTTGAGATGCAATTTTGGATTAAGATAAATTCTAAACTTACGGTCTATGCATTCTGTGTCTGTGCAATGAGACTGACTTTGACGAATCTGAAAAAAAAACAAGAGTTTTGTTTTTACTTGATATTTAGTATATTTATTTTTATTTATACCAATGACAATAATCGACGTATTGCCATTTCATGCGTCCAAACGCACTCACAGCTACAGTCATCTGCCATTTTAAGGATGTTGTTTTTGATTTGCTTGCTTGGAATATATGTAGGTATGTAATAGTACTGAAATGACACGATAATTTTTTATTAGAAAACGAGAGCTTGCATGATTAAAAATTATAAACATATATGTAACTTGTTACATATTAAGTTACATATATCTTTAACGATAAAAGGTCACAAAAATTATATATAATTTTATTAAAAATTAAAAACGTTGAATGTGTGCCAAATAATCCACCTTAACTAGTTATTTTTTTTTGTTTATAATAATGCACACACTAAAGGGGTTTTGACTACCATTAAAATGATCAAGCCTAGGGCGAGCGTTAGAAAAGTAGGGAAGGATTTAAAAGGAAATACCGATGGGTTTCTAATGTCGTTCACTTGGGAAAAAATGACAGTTCTAATTCTGAAAAGAAGATAATTTTGCTTCTGGATTTGAAATCAGAATCAGAACCAGAAGCACTAATGCATTCATATAATTGAACGTCAAACTCGACTGTTGTCATTTTTTGTATCATAATTGTGCAACAAACATTTTTTTTTTGAATTTGAATATTCTCACGTACACAATTATTTTCACATATACAATCTCATTAAAATTCAGAATCGTCAAAATCACACAAAAGTGTTCAGTTGGGATCCCGGATCGGAGAAGAATACCGGATTGCCAAATGAAAACGCCTTAAGTATCAAAATGGTAGGAGGAAATAGTGCCGGGTAAAGCCTTCAACATTCGTGTTGTACGACTAAAGAAAGAAAATCTATGCTTGAGAGTACGTCCGAATTAGGGCTCAAGGGCAAACAGATGAGCATTCCTAGAGCGAGTATTACGGTTGCATAGTGTAAGGGGAGAGATACAGCTAACTATTTCGCCAGAACATATGGCGATAACATAATGAAAGACATAACATTTCGACGGGATTCGAGAGATGTAAATGTTTCTGTTATAGGTCTATCGCCCACCATTCTTTGAGCTCTATTTTGAATTATGTTTAAGAGATATTATTGATTTTATTTTTTAGAATTTTAATACATATTATATGCATATAAGACTTTGAGGTCTTTTAAATGCATTTTCACAGTACTAGTTGGAATGAATAGGAAGATAGGAAAGAATTTTTGTAGGCACATTGGGATAAGAATTAGGTTAGGTTGAATTGGTTGCACTTAGACCAGAGTTGGTCTCTTGTGATACCATATGAATCATAACATAATCTCCCTATTCGTCTATTTTGTTTTGTTTAGATCCCTGAGATCATCAAAGAAAATTCTCCAAGATGGAGCTTACGTCCCTAAGATAAATCAGAGCAAGCATAGAGCAAGAAGATGAGAAATAGACTCCACCTCTTCTTCGTCCATGCAACTTCTGTAAAAAAGCTTTTGAATAAACGCCAAGCCTCGTTGCGTGCTTGCCTAAGAGGCAGTGCCCGGTTATGACACCAATTAGTGAGATGATGTGCAATCTGCTTAAGGGGTCAGTTATAGCAATCAGGAATACGCATCAGGAAAAATTGAAACAGTATGAAAGTGAATGTTTTTTTCCTGATATTCGTTTATAGCAAACAGGCAAATTATGTCAGTTGGTAAGCACCACTTCTAGTCTGCCATCAAGTTTTCTGATTGAAACACACACGAAAAAGTTTTTCGTCCACAATTCTGTCAGTGGAACGAGAAAAAATGGGACCGATTTGTTCCATTTTGTGTCAAATGCCTATCAGCTGGCAAATGCCTATCAGCTGGCACGATAATTAAATACATTTTTAACAAAAAATAATTGTTCTATTGCAAATATTTTTTTCTCTGAGTTATTCGTCATCGATTAGTGTAGCATTTGTATTTTAAAACCCGTGAAATTATCATAAATTATATATTAGAAGTTTTTTCTTGATTCGTTTTCCTGTTCGCTATAACTGGCCCCTAATGATATCAAACACATGGACCGTTACAGATCAAGTTTTGATCAGAACAGTTTTGTCATCAGACAGTTGGTTGTATTCTTCTATCTTAGGTTTGGTCTTTCTAAAGCATTTTTTTAACTTACATGTAGCGATAGGTATGCCTATATTTGCCTTATCAGAAAATAAAAGTAGTGTCGTTCCACTTTTGGCAAGTTCCTCAGCCTTACAATTCCCTGGAATATCCCTGTGCCCTGGCACGCAACATAATTGAATATTGAACTGTTCCACCGTCTCCATAAGAGATGAGCGGCAGTTGA
Source organism: Philhelius pedissequus (assembly GCA_910595825.1). Classification (NCBI taxonomy): domain Eukaryota; kingdom Metazoa; phylum Arthropoda; class Insecta; order Diptera; family Syrphidae; genus Philhelius; species Philhelius pedissequus. The sequence continues at coordinate 31,874,744 of OU343160.1, forward strand.
CAGCAGTATGGAGTTTGCCTGAGAAAATACCGGACATCAGTAGTTGATATAACGTTTTATTTGAGCGAGGAGAGTACTTCTCTAATTACCATAATTTCCGACTGGAACACGCTACAGTGATTAGAAAGACGGGAAGAGAATACTTAATTTTAGTTTGTTTCAGTAAACCCCCACCAATCCCATCATCAATTTGTGATCCATCCGTATAAAACTGGATAGCATCATCTTTCAATAAATTACATAATATATGTTAAATTTAAATTGATATGTTTTATACATGTATGTATGTTATTTCTTTAATTCTAAGCCAATGTATAAGTATAGAGCCCCTATGTGCCATAAGATAATATATATATTTTTTAAATGTATTTTTAACCCAAATTGTATATAAATGTTCAATAAAATTGTTTCAAGTAGCTTAAGTCCCTCCAGACAGATCTTGGAGCGACTTGGAAGATTTTGCCGAGAACTTCTGCCCAAATGTGAGAGTTATACTCGAGTTTATTACAGCCAGATATTAAAGGGAGACGAATTTTTTGCTTCTTGGCTCAAATAGCCTAGCTATCTTGGCAACATCGAATATGTGGTCATTCCATAAAAGGTGATCTGTGATATATGTACATACTAAGGACAGAAAGATAATTTTCTTCAGTGAAAGTTTCGCTCATATATAGTGGCATTGAGGGTGGGTTCTGCTTGAACTACAAAAGACAAAACTGGGGTTTTGAAGCATTAAATTCTACGCCGTTTTTTATTCCCAAATGCTATCGAGATCGGAATTTATTGAACTTATCATATGGCATTCCATGTTAGTTCCACATTCAAGGGGAATCTGAAACGAATATGAAAAACTGAGAGTACTCTGTCGTCAGCAAACTAGTGCATTAGAAGTTCCAGATAATAGATCATTAATGAAAATAAATAAAAATGTCGCTGGGAGACGGACATAATGCCAAAAAAATGACCCCGAAAACCCAAAATCCCGAAACAGATTATTCCCGAAAACCCAGTCCCGAAACCTATTTTTCCGAAAATCATTTTTTTTATAATCTACACGCCCTGAAGGGTCAGTCAGGGTGGCACCGAAAAAAAAAATTAAAAATATGTATGTATACGTCTGCATATGTTTATATATGTGCGTATATGTATATGTATGTATTTACGTATATACGAGAATATGTATCTTAAGTGGTTTAAGTTAGTTATACTTAGTTCTAATTAGTTTTATCCTAGCTATAGGCAGTTTGTAAGATGAAATAAAATTTAAAAAAAATGAGAAGTTACCAAGTTTTTATCCCAAGTTTTCTTGGTGAACATTAAAAATTGAATAATTTGAATTAATATAAAATAGTTTTTAGGTCGAAAGACATTAGTTTTAAGAGTTATAGTTTAGCTTAGAGTGCCCTTAAGGTCCAAAAAGTTTAGATGTAAGGTATTGATAAGTAGGCAAGTTTTATGAGTTTTTGTCCAGCTTTTAAGATAGTTATAAGTTAATAATAAATAACAAAATAAGGGATTATACTACCCTTTAAATGTTTCAACACAGAGCGGGCGCGAGGGTGAGGTTAAGGAAGAGAAAGAAAGATAGGAAAGATGTGTGGCGCGATGTTCTGAGACTGGAGGTGCGTTATGTTATAAGCTATAACCCAGAGGAAATTGGTGTGCCAATAATGATAAAGCGTACTCCAACAAATCACTTCAATAAACATCAGGTTCCTTCTTACATAATACAACTACACTTGATGACCAAGCTTTACAAACATATTATTATATCATATTAAAGAAAAATAGAAAATTTGCCCAAATTTTCATTTTATATAATTTTTCGGGATTTTGGGTTTTCGGGATTATGGGTTTTCGGGATTGTGGGTTTTCGGGATTATGGGCTTTCTGGAATAATGAGTTTCGGGATTATGACTTTTCGGAATTTTAACTTTTCGGAATCATTTTTTTCGGGATTATGACCCCAACCCAATGTCGCTGGGAGTTTTTTCTTTGTTCCGACAGACATATACAATGGAATGAACTTTCTTATAATTTGGAAGGAAAATTCCGAGGGATACAAAATCCCTCTGGAGATTCTTGGCAAATTAAAATTAAAATTCCCATTTCTGGAGTAAGAATAATACGTTTTTTTTAGTTTTTAATAGAAGACGCCTTTGTGTTGTTTTGAGTTGTTTACTGATACTCACAGGGTTCGACTTATCCAGACATTACTTGAAAGAAATAGAAAGATAGAAAAGAAAATTTAGTTTGCGTGTTTGATTCAGATCTAAAGTAGCTAAAACTGGATTCTAATCTAAAGGAATAAAAACTTACTTATAAACATGCAGTCTAATTTTGTCCGATGTGTTGTGAATGTCATAGACCAACTAATATGGAGATTCCTTATTATAAACAAAATTCTAAGGCTTCTGAACCTTACTATCAATAATAAAATGTGTGTACAAAATGTATTCTTATCAGCAGAATTGTTTTTTTTTATTAGTGTTAAGGGAAATTTTAGTTAATAGACTTCGATTATTTGAAAATAAGTCGAACAAATCACAGGTTTAATGCTTTCAGTACAACAACAACTCTTATTTAGGAGTTATTAGGTACATTTTACTATATGCGACATCTGTGCGCACCGAGCTCTTAACCAGAAAATTATTTTACAATCAAAATATGATGTACCGCGACAAACAGCAAACCATAACACATAATCGTATTCAATTCAATTAAAAGGATGACGACATTCCTTTTGAGTTCTGTAACACACCGGTTTTCAGTAAATTGCGACTAACTGGTTCAAGTGTTGATCATGAAACCGTAAATCAGTGTTGAATCCCCACTTTGGAATGAGCAAACCAGATTTCTTATCGAAAAAACACAACTAATTATTTAAATTTAAACAAACAAAACAAACACATAGTAGGTACGTAATCTGGCGCAGAATCGGAAAAAATGATACTTATTATAAATACAGCATATTTAATCAAATACCTATCATAATATAAGTTGCGTTATTTTATTTAATTTGTAAATAAAAACATGCCAATTTAAAAATTATTGTCACCAAATATGTATTGTAAAATAGAAAGGTACTTGAGTGTCAAAAGAGTTGAACGACGGGGATTTGCAGTAAAAACCCATTACGTACATACCTACGTGTCTCAGATTGAAATGATATTTTATTCAAACTTAAAATGCTCGCGAAAAATTACAAAGCAAAAACAAAAATAAACTTCCAGCAGACGACAACGGCAGCGACAAACTAACGCCCACATTTTCTAGTTGAAGCTACAAAGGTACCCCTTGTTTCTGAAGTAATAAATAAAAAATAAAAAAGTACACACAACCAACCATGCACAATAGCCGGAGCAGTGATCGCGAACGCTTTTCATTCGCTCGCTCCCACATACTCTATAAAGTCTGAATGCCTGCAAACTTAAATATGTAATTATTTTGTCGTTCTTGAAGAAAATTAAGAAATAAGCTGATAAGGTGTTTTTTTTTATAAATAAATTGTGCCCTAGAAAGCGTATCAAGTTGAAAAAATAAAAAAAATGTCTCATATACAAAATTGGCGAATGAGACGAAACCTCATACTGGAGGTTGATTGAAGTATGTCGATGCAATGCCTAAGAGCTACCGAAATTTGGTGTCCCCCAAATAAATGCCAAGGTATCAACAAAAAACAGCTGTATGGCCAAAATATAAATAAAAGATTTACCCAAAGTAAGGTATATTACAATCCCATCGTCATAATAAACAAATTACGGACAACGAACTCTTTCCGTCTTAATTCCCCAAGGGATCGAGATAGATGGGGGTTAGTGATCTAACGATTTAGCTGCTGTAAGGAATTAGCAATGTGATGTGGCAAATAACACTTCTAAGTCTAAGTGCTTTAATTGGTTTTAATATACACAATTTTCAATTATATTTTTTCTTATTGAGCAAGGTGTTCCTCTGAAGTAAAATCGATATTGGTAAGAAACTTGCAGTGGCATATTAAGAGTTTTTACGACTTACCTGATCTGAAGATTATTTATAGGATATTTTTGATGAATTGCAATATGTAATTATGCTTAACCGAGATGCATATTTTAGGAAAAAAACTTAAATTAATCTTATGGAATGGAACGTAGCACAAAGGGAAAAAAACTAGATTTGAATTGGAAATGTAATTTTCACTGTATTCTTTCTGCTTTATTCTCATACGACTCAAAAGTAAAAGCTATAGAAAACAAACACAAATGTCAAAGAAAAAGAAACACGAGAAAAGACGTGTGAGTTTTGTATGGATGTGATGTGCAACGACTGCAGCCAACCAGAAACCTAAGGGTGCACCTACATGGATGTCTGGTTTTAGAGGCTGATTCTAAAAACCCTTATTAAAAAACAGTGACGGTTTATCTTTAACACAAAACCTAAATGCAAAATGTGGAATGACTTTTCGTTAGAGGAGCACGTGTAGAATTTTGATTTTTTTTTTACAGTGATCTAGATGTCTCTATATAGAACTTCTTTAAAATATTACCATGACGAAACACGGTTAAAAAAGTATGATTAAAAAATGGGCTGAATTTTTTTCCTTTAGGGGAAAACGAATTTTAACACGCGGATACTTTTATTCGTAGATTTATGCTTAAAATCAATGGCGCAAAATTTTAGTCGATTTAGTAATATGTTCAATCATTTTTATGATACTAGGCTAAAAAGAGGATTTTGGTAATTTTAAACCAGTTTAGTATAGTACTATTTTATTAACATTTTACTAAAGTTAAAATCACAAAAAGGCTTCTTTATTTTACTAAATCAATATGCCACGTTGACATTTACAAACGCCAAAAAGTTATGTTCGCTTACGTTTTTGCACTATTTTAGGCGTGTTTAGTTGTAGTTAATTAAGAAAATATATTTAGTATGGTGCTAGTTAAAAATTGTTTAAGATTAGGAAAATATTAGTAAAGTGCTTTAGTATTAGCAAACTGTTTAGTAGTATTATGCTAAGTCCTTAACATCAGCCTGTTTAAATTTTTGCGCCAATAAATATAACAATTTTAAAGTGAGCAAACTTTTATTTCTATTTTTGATTAATTTTTTAAATTTCATTTTTCATGCAACATGTATGTAAATGATGACTACTGACAACTTTGTTTTTGTTTTGACAGTTGCTTACTAATCCACAGATGACTGTTTCGGTATGGTAAATATTGTGGGTATGTCCATTTTTCTTGGGATAATAAAAACTGATTTCAAACTACTATTGTTGTTTTATTTCATGTGAAATAATAAACAATACTTTGCATACATCCAGCCTTGACCCCACCCCAAATCCTATAGTTGGGCCAGACAGGAGGATTGCAGGGGGGCAGCATGCTTTTTGTTCGGCATGAACTTAATTAAAAAGCTTCACACAAGTAGATTTTTATCTATACCCATGTACGTTTTGTTTAAATGTTTTTTTTTTTTTATTCGCAATTGGTTTTTACTGCATATAATTTTATTGGAAACAATTTTTTGTTTAAAAGTACAAGTTCTTATTAAACTTTTTAGAAACATTTTGTCTTCTTAACGTAAATCATTAAACGACGTTTAAACAAATGTAGCTTAATTTTGGTGTGTATGCATGTTTTATGTACGTATAAGTCCCTTTAAAAAATCTGGACCTGTGATTTTGATCCAGGGGCACAGTTCTGCAAGCTGAATGATTTTCCGAGGAAAAAATATATTCACGCTCAAAATATGGGTGAATAAATTTGTAATTTCTGTGTTCACGTTTTTTGTAAAAAAAAATTGAATCTCACCCTTGCGGAATCCAAAAATATGTATGTGTAGTGTAGTCACGCTTGTGGAACCCTAAATGGAAATCTAGCATTTTATTTCATCAATTTAGTTATTTCATTACATAAATCACATTTAATTATGATATGTAATCACGTTTTATTTATTCAAATTTGAATTTATTTTATTTATAATTATCTTTCGAAACTGAAAATTCATTTTCTATTATTATTTTTAGGAGAATTGTTGGCTTAAGCTTACATTTTTTAAAAATAAATTTTTCGTATTGCTTTTTTTATATATAAAACAATAAACGTTTTATTATTGCAATAAAAAGTATTTAAAATTTAAAATTATCAGAAACGGCTGTACTGATTCTTATAAAAAAAGTTATAATACGTAAACCCTTTTCACATTTGTGAATAAACAAACTAAGCTCAAGCTATAAAAAAAAACAAAATAATTATGGATAAATAATTATTTTGGCCAGTTCAAAAACATTAATTCTCCCACATTTTCTCCGTAGGAAATTGACAGTACAACAGGCAAATTTTTCCTATAAATAAATAATATTGTTGAGATCTTAATTATCTGAAACCGCGTTTATCTGACTTCCAACCAAAATTAAGTTATTATTTATATATCATTAGTTATAGCCGCGCAAGTTTATTAAACCTCATCATCGAAATATAAACACAAAACATTTAGAACTAATATATTCCAAAACTGTATACAAAATCGAAATAAAATACATTTTCAATAATTACCTTAACTTATATATTTGAGAGTCATTTATTAAAAAAAAATCTAAAAACAACAACATGCTCGTTTGTCGATCGCCCTTTCAATAAATAAAAAATATATGCCAGCGAAAAGTGACAGGTCGTAAGCAGATAATATCTAGTATTTACCTGCGCTTTAGTAATTTAAATAAATCTTTTTATGGCAAAACGTTATAACCAATCACCGGAACAAACGTGGTGAGGTGCGACGTGTAAAATTATTCTTATATGAATATATGTACTAAGTTATTGTTATTTTTCTTTGCCTTATCAACTGTTGGCTTTGCAATTTTTGTTTGTTTGTTTAAATATAAAATGAAAACAAAAATCAAAATTCATCACAGGGTGGTTGAATATATACAATAAATAGAAATGTGTATAGGTATCAGTGTTACCAAAGGTTTAATTTTTAATGAGTCCCGGAGGCTGCAAAAATAAGTAATTTTTGAAAATAAATGAGTCCCAATAAAAAGTCTCTTTAAGGTTTATAATAAGGGGTTTTCCAATAAGAGGTGTTATTTTGAATAGCCCGCTAATTCGGTAGCTGTCACTTTTGAAGCTGTCATTTTTTGACATTTGACAAGTAGAAACTACGCTATTAATAAAAATGGAACGATACACGCTTCAACAACGCAGTTCTTTTTTTTGAATATCAAAATAACACCTCTTATTGGAAAACCCTATAAAACCTGTTTTTAAATGACTAAAATAAATACTTTGAAAATATACAAAATATATCAAATTCATAATATTCCAGAAAATTAAATAAAAAATGATGTTACTTCGAAAAAACCTACATGTTTGTCGGTCTGTACAACAATCTGGTACTACGTAAACAAATTTCTGTGGAGCTGTCAAACCGACTGACATATGACATGACCCGACACGAAACGCGCTCTAAAAAATAAATGTGTACTAACAATATTGTTGTTTCTTTTACGGCTTTCTCTGTTGTATTAATGTGTGTAATATTTAACCTGATGGCCTCGTTGCCAGGCGTATTGTGTATTTACTTCGTAGATTTATATATACGGAATAGTATAATGTGTTGTATTTTTCAGGGTTGGCCGAATTAACGACATTCTATTTTCTACGCAAAAACTACGCGTAGTAAATAGAATAAACTACGCGACTTATCTACTACAATTTGCTACGTCTGCTACATTAACGTAGTAAATTAAGAAAATCAATATAATTTTAACCGGAAATGAACAAATTCCAAAATTTTGAATAAAAAAATATCTTCTGGCTAATAGAAATTTATTGGAAAAGGAAGACAAATAGGGGTATCCCAACTTTTTTTCTTGTGAACTATTTAATTTGCCTTTTTCCAAATCGTGTCTTAGGAACAATAAAGTGAAAAAAAAAATAAACTCAAAAATAAATTCAGCATTTAGTTTTATCAATCATTTTCAACGTATAGTAAATGTGATCAAGTTTTTGTTTTTTTCTTGCCCAAATCGGTTTCTTAAGTGTGCACATGCACAAAAAGCTAGTGCGAGAAAAACGTGAAAACAACCAAAAAACTGTGATAATCTCGTATTTTTATTCTTATAATAAAAACTTTAACTTGTTCACAAGTCGTCAAATAAAAAAGATATTATAAATGAATATGTGTTAAAATTTCAAAATGTATAAACTTATAATGTAAAGACCGGAAACCTCTGCTTTCATTTGACATTTGCCTACAAGCTGAAACACGCACACAAGTAACTTTTCCGTTCCTCTTCCAATAGACACATTGATAAAAACGCACACAAGAATCTTTTCTGTTCCTCTTCCTATAGACACATAGACAACACAGCCCTAGTAATTTGTTTTTGTTTTGCTTTTCGATTTCCCATCTATTCTTGGATAGAGTTTCAATGCTACAAATACAACAATGTAAACAAATGGGTTTTGGAGGGTGAAACGTACGAAGGTTTCCAATCTTTATTATGGCTTATTTGTGATGTAATGCCATTTCAGATGATTTGACATTCATTTACTACGTTACCTCTATCTAACTACCTACATTATGACTACGTATCAGACGTAGTTAATGTAGTTTATACAAAAAAGTGACAGTTCGGCCAACACTGTGTAATGTAAAATTGCTTAACCATCAAGTAAAGTTGGAAGGACCGTGATGCTTTTACATGTATAATTGGAAGATGAGGTCGTTATGGGGGATGTATTTATGCAAGTACGGGACCGGTATAAAAAATATCAACTTCGTCGTTCTTTGACAGATGTCCGTGTATGTTCTAGCTGACATAGAATTACGAAATTAAAAATTGTTTAAAATAAGGAAAGTTTTACTTCTGGCACGTGTACATAAGTACACACAAACTTTTTTTTACATATTTTGTTATTAGCCGTACCAGCCATACAACTACGTCCAGAAATTCTCAAAGGAATGTCGCTAGGCATTTAAAAAAATTAACCTATACCTGTAAGAGCTTTAAATACAATATAAAAAACCAGGGGCCTATTTCAGCGCTTCTACATAATATAATAAGGTACATGTTAATCCAGCACTTATTTCTTTATTTCTTGGAAGCTAGGCACAATTAAAAATACAAAAAAAAAATGGATCTTTGGCAGTATCGTACTTCCTTTAGGGCGTGTTAATGTACCAAACAAAACGCTGTTCAAAAAACTTTATGATTATTTATTATGACTTGTTATGTTAGCATACAAAAATTACTAACATTCTTATATTTTTCGTTGCTATATTAACATTTTGTATTGTAAGATTGTAGCAAGATTTTGCTCTTATTTGTACTACAACAATGTAGGCTAAAAAGCTGTGAAATAGCATCATACATTTTTCTAATAATTCTAGTACATTTTCACATATCTACACTTGTGTACTACAACTAAAAGCCGAACGTACCTGTGAAATAGAACTGATGTAATACAGCAGTCAAAATGCTACATTGTTTTTTATGTAGCAGCGCTGAAATAGGCCCCAGAATCGAGACAGATAATTTGATGCACCATATATGTCACCTACATAATATTAATACACATGTCTTTTGAAACAAACACTTTGTATTGTCAACGTAAGAAATATGACTTTTTCAAAACAAAAAAAAACAAAAAAAAAATAATAATACCCGTTAAATATCCAAGAGCTTTTCACCTTCTAGCTATTTGAACATTTTTATTTATTAAACATTTCAACATTCAACTAGACCTCTTTTAAAATATTAGTGTGCTCTGTGTAGAAATCGATTAAAAACAGACATCCACCAAACGTTCAACAACTATGTCTGCATACAATTCAAATTCTTCCTCACTCGCAACTACAACACAACACTGCTCAAAATGATATCCCGGAAATGGAAACCATTTCCTTTGAATTTACCTCGTCTTTTCATTTAACTTGCCATTGTTTCTTGTTTCACTATTTGTTGCTCTCTCACCAACACAATCGCACCCCCATATGACGAGCTGTGAATTAGCTTCAACTACGAGATGCATTCTTTATGAATTTTCAAATTTGAGCCCTCAGCCGCATGCGTTAACAGTGACAGAGTTGTGATTTCTTTGCGCGTTGCGAATAGCAAGCGGTTATTAGGTTGTTGCATTCTGTTAAAAAATAATATATAGAAAATTGGACTCATCTTTTGGTCGAGATTTTTGCGGAATTGCTGCCATCGCTCAAGGGTATAAAAAGGCCATTGCTCTTAAAATTCCTTCATTAGTTTTACTACCCTTGGCTTGATAATATCTTTGAATTTTGAAAGGACTATAATACAATTTGAACTACAAGGAGTAAACCATTCAAAACTTGTTGAAATGTCTGTTGGTTAGAATACACAATTAGCTGTTAATTTAAAATTTCTTGGACGACAAAAAAACAGAATCTTTTAAGTTATGAAAAGTGATTAACGTTAAGAGTTAAGTGTATGTGTGGCAATACTTGTGAGGGGAGTGTTTAATGAAGTGGTTAGTGTGCTGGAAGAAGTTTGAAAAACATGCCTTTTAAATAGTCCTTAATTAGGACTGATAATACACAGGTAGATTCATATTTTTTTCTTCTTAAAATTTAAATGGGAAAATTTATTTTTTTAAATAATTAATTTAATTTTCATTAACCTTGTTTGAAAATAAATTGGTACATTTATTTTTAGAAATTTATACTGAAGAAATGTAGCTTGATTATCCAAAAAAAAAAATATATGTATATATATATATACGCCCATAATTTGTTTCTGTATGTATAACAACTTTGAAAAAAAACTGCATCCTAATAGAAGTTCTGAAAAATGGCAAATTGGATTCGTCTTGGAAAATTCTCATTAAATAAATTTTCTTTCTAATAACTTAGTAATTAAAATTTAAAAAAAAAAATGATATTGTATCGCAATTATTATAAACTCAAAAATCTTAATAAAAATAAAATAAAATTTATTAAATGTTAAATAAAAAAAAAATATATATATACCTGTTTAAATAGAAAATGCTAAAAACAAAATTCTTTTTAAGCTTTGATGCGCATATAATTTCCCATGTATATTTTAGGTATGAATTATTATTTCTCAAATTATAAATACATTATTAAAGCGTTTTCAATATATGTATTTTATATTCCTTACTTAAAAATATTAATTAATAAAAATTTTATCAAAATCTATTCTTAGCCGAAAGTTATTTGACAGGTATATATATTTCTAGATGTAAAGACCCACAAAGATACAAAATTCCTATATCAAAACAAGATAAAAAAAAATTAGTTATTTTAAGACAATTTTCCCAGTAGTTTTGGTTGTAAGATTTGGATAAGTGCATTATATATTTAGGAGCAATTAAACCAACAAATTGTAAATAAAAATAATACCTGCTTACGGTAATCTAAGAGATACTGAATAGAGATTGTATTATATTTTTTTAGTTATTGTAACTATTTCCTTAGCTAAGATAAAAAAATCTATTTAATTTGAATGCCCATTTTCTTAAATCTTAATTTAGTCTTAATTTAAATTAAAGTAACATTTATTTATAATTTAAACTTTAATTAAAACAAGTAAATATCAAAATATTCATAGTTAAATTTAAAATATTCTATAAAATGTATAAATATAAATAATACCTGCGAGTCTACAATTTGTCACGTGTTTGATTATAAGCTGGAGGACTAAGTGATTTTCATTTCTTTATTTTCATTCTAAAAAATATCATAAGTGAATAAACAACTCGATAGAGTAAAAAAAATAATCAAAAAAGTTGTAGTAAATTTGTGTGCAACTTAAAAAATGTGGTTATTATTGTTTGGACTACAGGAGTTTTGACAGAAAGCCGACGGCTTTGGTTGAAGCAATTATTTTCACAACTACATTTTTGGGGTTCAAGGTTCAGTTAACATTTTTAAGAAAACTTAACCCAAGCAATTTTTATAATATTATTGACACGTTCTTCCTAACTTTTACACTCAGAATATTGCTTTTGAAAATATGACTTACATAAACTATTTTAATTTTTAAAAGGCACATGTTAAAATTAGCTCTGGTCAAAATGGTAAACAGATTAAATTAGTTTCTTTACATCAATAGATTTTTTATAATATTTTACTATTAGATAAAGTACAAGCCTTTGCCTCCGTCTACCTGATTAACAATTCGTAAACTATGAAATATGAAAGAAAATCCATATTAATAAGAAATGCTTGTTTAACGTCTAATTCATGACCTTGCTAAACCATAGTATAGAAGATAATGCACGATGTAAGATGTTCGATTAATAAAAATAAACGATTCCTCGGAAATCGCCGAAGAAAATCTATTAAAATAAGTATGAACTCCCTTTTTTGTTCGGATTCTGTAAATTGTGTCAAATGTCATTTCAATTTTTATTCTTTCGCTAACCCATCAAAGAATGTGGTGAGGCTTGTAAACACCATATAGAAGATATTTTTTTTATCAATGACATATTACACTTAATCCACGTGTTACAGATAAGCCGTCAAAAAATCGTGTTTTTTAATATCAGTATAAGAGAATACAGGCAACATGATGATTTTGATTTGATTTATAATTTCAATAAGTATACTAAATTTCTAAATTTCTTTTTTTAAATCCCGCCTTTTAAAATCCCGATTTATTATTATCCCACTTAGCCATTTTTGTATTTCTCTTAAAGTTATACAAAAATCTTTGTACATATAAACCTAAGCTCGACTCCTCTCCAAATCCTATATTGGGGCAGGTACGGGGATTGTAGGGGCCAGTATACCCCCTTTTACACGCCATTCTTTTTGCACCTTGTGTTGATCCCGAATTTGAATCTGGAATTTAATAGTGTGAACGTGAAAAACGGGATTTAAAAAAAAACCGTGATCAGGCTTATAAGGAGCGGAATAAGAAAACCGAGATCTTAAAAAAACGGGATAGCAAACAAATGGGAAACCGAACCCAACCCGTGTTTTTTTTTAAATTTCGAGCTGAATAATTATTAGTAGTTAGATTTTTTTTTTTAAATAAGATTAAAACAATTATAAAATTATTATTTGAAAATAACAGTCTCGTGGAAATATAGCCGCCGAATTTCTTGAATTATAGGACAAACAGCTATGAAATGGTCATAGATATTACATTTTTGAGTAAACCTGACCTATGAGAAATATAGCTTAAGCTGAATTATTCCACCGTTGCTTTAAAAACGTTACTTTGTTATAGCTTCCGCGGACAGTATGCAGGGCAGAAATTGTTATTGTCAGTTTACAATATTTCTGCTCTCTGACAATGGCTTCTCTGGTTAAGTGTTGACTTTACAATTTTTCATCGATTTTCTTATTGTGACCAGCAAACTCATCTTCCCGGTTATCTACATATATACATACCTATATTAATCTCACTGAAAGGATGGCTTGGATCGTGAGTCGCCGCAAGTGGATTTATCTTTTTTAAGGAGTAGCTTATTCGTATGAGTTTTTTGTGAAGACCTGATTTTCTTTCACATTACCATTGGGTAAATAGTCAGTATGGGTCTTAAAATTTGATTGAAAACAGGCGGAATACTGGATTCTACATGAATAGCATAGGTTGATGTTCCGTTGGGTAACTGACATAATCTTTTGAAACAATTCTTTTAAAATGGTTCAAAATAATCTACTTGAGCATTACCAGAGACATGTGAATAATAACACATAAAAGTGTTAACTGTGGCTTTGAAAACTCGGTATTTGGTTTGAGACGTCAATATGCTGCTTTATAAAGAGTAATGTCAAGTCAGCTTGGCCTCATTGGATTCCCCCTTCGCATGCTTGCGAATACTAGAGTTTACAGTCAAGAACCTATATTTAAATTGGTTAACAACTTCAATGCGCTCACGGTTAAGAAACTGCGGGCAGTCTTCTTTGTTACCTCGGTTGCAGGCCACATATTAAGCAATATTTCTTTTGTCTGTTAATTTTAACTTGTAATATTAAACAATTCATTTAAAAGAGATGACTTTTGGAAATAATTGTATACTTGAGCGTATACGTACTTTTTATCTTAACACCACTTTTTAATTTGACTAATTTTCTGTTTCTACACATAACGATTTTTATTGTTTTTTACAAAATATTTAAAACAAAGGGCACTAAAGCACTTTAACTATATGGGGCGATATATCTTGAGAAATTCGGGCCTAGTGAAACTTCTAACTATTCCTTTTTGCGTACCGTTAATTGTAGGGAAAGGGACCAGCGTTGCCGAAAAAACAAATGTTGTAAGTGCCAATGCTGGAAAAAAAAAGTGCCATTTTAAGCAACTGGGTGCCACTAACAAAAAATCTTTTTGCACCTCAAAACTTAGGGAATAATACAAATAAATAAACACAAAACTAATAAATAATAAATTAATAGATAAAATAAAATAACTTATTTAAATGAAACATAACAAAAAGAAAATGTCGACATATTTTTATCTTTAAACTGGATTTGCGGCTAAACTAAGCATCGTTCAGGCATCAAACTTGGCACCTTTTTCTCTTTAAATTCGATTTGCAGCTAAACTACTTGTTATAGTTAGATATTTGTGATCTTGGGAGTGCCACCTTTCAATCGGTGTAGGGGAGAGCAGGGCTAAAAGTAGCACTTTATTAAAGTTGATGCTGTTCCTAAGATTTTGAAAATGAGTTAGTCAAACATTTTTCTGTTTAAAAAACGCAATGTTTCAGCTACGAAATTCAATAAAAAATACAACAAAATACTGAACAGAATTTGTAAAAATATAGCTTTTAGACGAAAAAACGTGTTGTTACGACTTACCCTATATGTGGGGAAAGTTGTAACATAGAACGGGGTAAATTGTAACAAAAACTGTAATCTTCTTTTAAAGAACCTATTAATTTATAAGCAAAATTAACAACAAATCATATTGCACATACAGCACCAAAACTTATCAAATTAATATTAAAATTTAAAAATACTTATATTAATTCAGAAATTTAACTATTTAATCAATTTTTAATTTTCCTAGAAAAAAAAGAAAATCAAAAATAGAACACCAAACATAAAACACCATTTCCATCGTCTTGGTTACCAAAAATGTGTGAAAATATGAACGAAGTCTGTTTTTATCAATTTTAGGAGCTACCCTTTTAACTTTTCTGATGATGTCCTATTCACAGATAGAGTATACTTAACGTTATCTTTGTAATAGACGAACATTTTTCTCGTTCACGCGTTTCTTAATTTTCTGTTACTTTTAGCCCCGGTCTGCACTACCGCACAACACGAAAATCCAATTCTTAAAAATCGACATATTTGTATCTTTAAACTCGATTTGCGGCCAAACTATAGTAACAATATAAGTTTGTTACTATAGTGGTATGATGCGCTGGTGGTATGATGCGCTGGCAAGTTTCAGCCTATATTAATACATTAAACGAAAGAGTAATTTTATTACTCTAATACTCTATAAAAAGTCGATTTTTACTATGGGTCTTAATATTATTTAAGCGTGAAAAAACCCCTTTCAGTTGATGCACTACCATGTGGTAAAACTAAAAGTCTAATCATGAACTTGGTTATAATTGAAAACATTTGCTCGTCGATTCCTAGAGTTCCCTATGAAGCGTTTGAGTGCTACTGTGCCATTTAAATTGAAAAGTGACAAAAGTGCACGATAATGTCATGTTGTTAATTTTTCAAAATAAAGTATAATGTGCTGTGTTTTAAATTAAATATAAAAGGATGAACAAAATGTAAGAAGATCGCAGTCTGAAAAATAAACTGATGAAGTTAACATACGAAATACATGTTTGTCAAAATCGAACTTCAGTATTATGACTTCATCATGTAAAGAATGATTTTGGACTTGTGACCCCACCTTACACAATTTTGTTTGTAGAATATTACTGATAAAATAAAACCAACTATTGACCACTTGTAGAAATATTCAAACAGTAGTGCAGACTATGTTCCAGATCTTAACTGTTAACTAACCGAATTAAGCGTATTAAGTTACTTTCAACAATGGTTCCAGTATTGGTCCCTGTATTATCGCTGCCCTTCCGATATCGATGGGTTAAAATTTTAAGCCAAATGCTGAAGTCTGCTGAAAAATGTACTCGTAGATCAAATAATGACGCAATGTGAGTGTCAACAATACTTTTCTCAATCAATGTCAAAGAGTTGATATGTAATCGATTACCATCACACAACTTGACCTTTAACAAATTCAAATAGATTTTTTTAGTTTTTCGTTTTGACGTTCAAACTTGTTGTGTCATCGACATATAGGGTTAAATGTGATTTATTTATGTTTAATCATCTTATTCCTGAGTAAATCTAGAGTTATACGGCAACATAATCGGTCAAAGCGTTGACTCTCTGAAAAAAAAATGACGTCAACATTTATCCTAATTGTGCCACGTCTTGTTAACGAAAAATGTTGGTAATATTTTTACGAGAATGGTAACAGCTTTGTTGGCATTTGTAGTGATGTCAGAGAGTCAACGCGAGAAATGATCATTTTAATTTTTATTATAAAAAAATTATTATTAATTTCGACAACCAGGTTTTTCTTTAATATTGAAATTATATGGTGATGGTCGAGTTTCGACTACTGTGCGATACTTTAGTTATAATAATTAAAATAAAACAACCAAACCAAAAGAATATACCCCCAGCACCGTAAAATATGGCGTATAAACGGTCAGACCTTGGCAACAGATTGATGGGCAGTTCAAATCTGTCATTGTGTTTAAAAAGTCGTGATAGGCTAATTATACGTTTCAGAAAAAAACAATTAACTCTTTGACTATTAAAACCATTTAAATGCAAGTTTCAATGACTATTGTACGATTTGACAATTTTGGGACAGAACTTAACTTCATTTTAACGTCAAAGAGTTGTCGCTTTGGCAATTTTCTTTGATCTACTTAGCTAAATTGTTACAACTTTACAGCCAACTAATTGAAGAAAACGCAAACAATATGTTTATATTATTTTTGTTTTTGTTTTAGTGGACTGTGTGGATTTAAAGCCAATTGAATGAATTTGTGACCTTTAGTCCAAAATGCGTTTCGCCCAGGTACTACAGCTGTATCAGCCAACAGTGTACAAAAACAGTTCCATATATAAGCTGCGGGACATGTATAAAGGAGATATAAAATAAATAATATCCCTTAATTTTGTTATCAGCTAGTTGGTTATTTTTGTTAATTGGTTACTGAAGATTCATATTGTTAATGTATTAGGTATTAAGCTATACTTAAGCTATAAAATTGTTTGTATAATTTTCCACGTCTAAGCCCAGACATAAAATTAAAAACAAAACTACAACTAATTAATAATAATGTAAAAATATATGCAAAGTGCTACGAAAGCTGCTGTCAGACAATAATGCTTGACTGTAGATACTATAAACCTTCCGTCGTGCGTTGATGATAGTGTTATTAAAAGCCCCGCTTTTATCACACGATTCCTGACGACCTTCGTAAGCCATTTGTTTCGGTCGGCTTTCAGAACGGTCTCAGTTCACTAAGCACTTTCATATCGGTTGGTCAGCTAATAATACTATTAATGTGCTAATGGTCTTGTAATAAGCAGACTTGAACTAAACCTGAGTTAGATTTGCTCTTTCCCATTGCATCGTTATTAAATTTCTAAGTACATTTGTGGCTTTAGCTTATAAGCAAAGAGGCTGTGCACATAGTACTCAGGCACAGAGAAATGAATAAAAATGGACAGTTCATCAATATTGCTCTTGCGATTATGTAGAGTAAAAGGCAAAAGCAAAACAATGAATTAATATCAAATCGCAAATTCATAATTAGTTTTAAAATCAGACCATTCAATCAAAGTGCGTTTCCTAGTGCGGTTCAGAATATACAAGAAGGTTACAAAGAAGACATGGCGAAGAAAGCATCACATCCAGATTATTCAGGTATGTATGTCTATGTACATTATATAGATACATAAATGTCATGTACAAAATTATGTGGGTTGGTTCATGAAGTAATATTCCATGCCATGCAGTGCAGCCTACAACCAGAACAAATGTCATAAATTAATTGGTTAATTGTCTTAGAAGTGTTTAAAAATTTAAATAGCTACTGTGTCATGCCAACGAGACATAGTGTGGATTGTGACAATAGTGGGGGGGAGCTCAGCTCTAAGTCATTAGAACGAATATTTTTATTAGCAAGATTGGAACTAAATACATATGTATATCGCGTTTTTAAAATTAATATTTCCATAAATTAAAAATAAATGCAATTCAATAATCAAATAATTAAGTGAACATAGTTTATTAAACAATAATACCTCTGGATCTGAACTCAAAATGTGTTTTAATAGAAAGTAGTTGCATTTATAATTTTTAATGAAGAAACGGGAGTTAAAGCTATTTCACATCAGCCAATCCGATCATATCAGGGTCCATTTTGTTTTTCGTTACTTATTGAAAACTTTTGCCCAATAAAAACATTTAAAAATTTGGTATGTATATTCAGAAGTGGATGCATTACCTTTGGCGTTACCGATGTCACATGATTTATTGTTTTAGGAGATTTCGATTTTGAATAGTTTTCCAGCTCGGGCGCCCATTAATAACCCTTATGTAAGTCTGTCTAAGCCGCCATTTCACTATTAAAATGAAGATGGGCCACAATCGAAATCGCTCTTTCCATATCATCTTGATTATTGATTTCCAATGACTCCAAAACGGTTTCGAAAAGCATCTCCCAAAAATATATATAAAAGATTAATTCAGAGTTAAGTTGAGTTAACTTGGGATCGTAATTAACTCAAAAATATTTTTCAGGGGTTAACTCGAACTTAGCACTGAAATTAGGATGATCTCGCACTGAAAAACAATTTACCTATATTAAGATTTGTTCAGTGACGAAAAATTTAAAGAACAGAAGAGATTCATGCGAAACTTCAGAACAAGATAGAACAAATTAGAACAGTCAGTTATCTAATAGAGATTATTTAAAAAATGTTGTTGTTTAACTACAATTTGAGTTCGTTTATTCTTCCAGAAAAATTCTTAAGAATAATCTGAAATGTAATTAAATTTATTTAAAAAAAGCTATTTGTCATGAAATTGAGAGTCATTCCGACACGGAAAGTCAACTAAATTAAAATCTAACCCCGAAATATTTTTTTTCCAACAATTGGTTTTGACAGTTCTCAAAAATCTGTTCTAACCTATTTTACCTAAAAAGCAAGTGCAGAAAATCCTGTTTTAAAGTGATCCAAACTGTTGCAAACTGACTTATTAAACACCAATCCAGGATAGTTTAGAACAGAAAATTTCTCGTTGAACTGCAAAATCTTGTACTTTTCCGTTCTTAAGTATTCTAATCTGTTACGAACAGTCTCATTGAACACACATATTATGGGGTAACTTTGGTATTAGTATAAAATCAATGAAATTTTATCTGACGTTAGATTAAAATATTTTATTTTTATTTAGGACTTAGGAATTTGATCTTCGTATCTCTATCGTGACATTAGCATTACTTTATTAAGGCTTTTGCAAATAAGGAAAGGTGAGATGTGAAAAATAAAAGTCGTGTGTGACATCAACGTTTTTCTTATTTCATATAAATGTCAACGGCATTATGTGTGGAACACAACATGCCTGCTGTAGCCCACAAACTACACTCAAAAGTAACTTTAATCTGTGTACGGGCCTTAATAATGTACAAAGAACTACTATAGGATTAACGCATTTAGAGATTGCATAAAATTATAAATGCTATTTGGAAATCCACCCATAAAAGTTGTGTTACTTTGAATATATAAATTATAAGCTAAATGCACTGGAGTATCTGAATGCAACAGATTCTTGTGAACATAGGTCTAGGTCCTTCGGCTATCCGACTTTGCTTAGTTAAAGGTATTTAGAGGGGCATAAAATTTACTAAAATAAGATCCAAATCAGAACTATAATACCGCTATTATTAAAGATATTCAGGCTATTAAGGTCATGTTGTCATGTCGCTACCTATGCCGCTATTTCAATGCACTTGCATTGAAGAAACCTATAAGCTTTCAGTCTTTGGTATGTGCATCACAGGTTATCTCTTGTGCACATATTCTATGCGGAATGGGCCAAGAAAGTATTTGGTCTGCCTTGACGATGCAAGAAAATCTTCTTGCCTACTGATGCTGTAATCTATAGAGCCTTCATTCGTTCAAGGCTTGATTATTATTCTTATTTTGGACAGAAGCTCCCAACACTCATTCGAAACTTTTGGACATAATTCAAAATAATGCTCAAAGAATGGTAGGCGATAGATCTATAACAGACATGTTATATGTCTTTTATTATTTTATCGCTATTTTTATAAACATTTGGGGTGGCCGTGGCGCGATAGTTGTGTGCTCGCCTGTCAACCTCGTGGTTGCAGGTTCGATTCCTGCCGTTGTCTATGTCTTCTTATATTCCATTAAAAACCAATTCTAAAAATTGTCATAAAATGAGTTGCTGGTTTACTCATTACATGCTGTTCAGGCATAACACTAGCAACATGTGATTGAGTAAACTGCTCATAAATATGATAACGAAATAAATAAAATAATGCGAATTATAAGGGACATAAATAAATAAGACACGGTAATTCTCTCCGCATTAGTTCAGCCGCCATCCCTAGAGATAAATCTTAGATAACAACCAGCTCTAGTCTCAGAATATCGAGCCACACATCTTTCCTATCCTTCTTTCTCTTCTTTCACCGGATGGCCGCACTGTGTAAAAAACATATAAAGGGTATTCATAATCCTTTAAGCGCGTGCAAAATTATATACAAAAAAAAAAAAAAAAAAAAAAACATTGTTTTAGCGAAATAGCCACCTGTTTTCCTGCCCCCCTTGAACTATTCAACAGTTAATTCTTGAGTTTGGTTTGGCAAAATAAAATTTGCAAATAAAATGGACAACATCAATGGCATCACATAAAATGTACATAGGCATGTTAAAAAGAAGGATATTAATGACACTTTTATATTCTGCCATTTTACAGACAAAACCAGGTTCATTCTAAATTGTACGTTGTCAAAATTTGCTTATAATATTGCAAATGATGGGGAAATTAAATGCAGCGTGTCCTAGTCTCTATTTTTTATGATATGCATTATTATTAATATTATTGGCGCAAATTTTTAAACAGCTTGATGTTAAGGGCTTAGCATGATACTACTTAACAGTTTGCTAATACTAAAGCACTTTACTAATATTTTCCTAATTTTAAACAATTTTTAACTAGCACCATACTAAATCTATTTTCTTAATAAACTACAACTAAACACGCCTAAAATAGTGCAAAAAAAAGCGAACATAACTTTTTGACGTTTGTAAATTTCGAAGTGGATGCATATGGATTTAGTACGATACTAAAAAAATAAAGTAGCCATTTTGTGATTTTCATTTCAAAATCCTCTTTTTAGCCTAGTATCATACTAAAAAAGGTTTAACATATAACTAAATCGACTAAAATTTTGCGCCATTATTATTATTTTGTATTTATCTTTTCTTCATATTACCATATTGTTTCATAAGAATACGGACATGGTAAATTTGCCATCTGTCATATGTACAAGGTTATGCCATTATGGCAAGAATATGGAAGAAATAAAATCTTACATTTTAATTGTTTTTCACATTTGACTTCGTAATGTACTTTATTCAATCGTTGGTAATAACATTGGATTAAGCTTGTTGCTGTGTGCTCATAACATCTCAAGGCATATGTACATTTGGTTATTATCTTTTGCTTATATACCTAATCACATATTAAGAAATGTTATCTTATAAGAAATTCAATTAATTAAAAATATAGCTACATACAAATAATTATGAAAATAAGCTGCTCTAATCTCCTTTCAAATTATTATGATACCTAGATAGACCGCTATGTTAGTTGTATAAGTATACTAATATATTGATCACCTACGTAAATATAATAAAATAAATAAAAAAAGAGCTTCATTGATATTTTATAAATAAATATGAAATAACATTTGACATTTTGACCGATATTCGAACATTACACACCGCCAGCAATTTTTGCTGAAACAATAGTTTTTATTTTTTTAAATATTTTTTTCGAGTACAATTTATGTCGTTTCAACCCCTTTTGCAAGTGAGCTCCATTGACTTGAGTTTTTTTTTAACGAAGCATGAAAATGACTTTAACAACCTATCAAGAGGTTATGATGGAGAGAAGCCGACAATGATATGATAAATTATACGAATGTTTTTTTTAGCTATAATCTTATTAAGTAATAAATATGTTAAACAAACTATCGTATGAATTTAATCCTAATATACATTATGTACATTTAAGCTAGCTACCTAATAATAGTAATTATAATAAGTTTACCTTTATAAGAATCAGAAATTATTTAATACAAATTTGTTAGTAATGACGATAATAAATTGGTTAATTAATGAAGTGGTCGTCCTTGTATTTATCGTTTGAATGAAAATGTATAACTGCAATGGCTGATAATGTCCGAGAAAGTCTAAAAAGTTCAACAAAGCCGCTATGCATCAAAAGACGTTCGATGGGCCGAATTTCGATTAAAGCCCTCAAAATGTCAATTTCACAGACAGTATAAAATAAATTAAAGATTTTATTTGATCAAATCAAAACATAAATTATTTATTTATTGCTTATAAAGGGTTATCCATTTTGCGGTTTCAAAAGTATAGGGCTGGAATTCGACATCTGTCAAACTTAGTTGTTAAATCAATTTATTTTTCAGTTGAATGTCTGACATTTACGCATAAAAATTGTTAGAACCTACTACAAAAATGGTGATTCTGCCACAGCCACATATCGTGCTTTAAGAGGAGATTATGGCTTAATCGTCCAACTACGCAAGCAATTGGTAAAATTGTGAAGAAATTTGAATAGACTGGATTGGTTATAGATCCTGTGCATCATCGTTTCTTACCACTAAAAATATCGCTGCTGTAAGTGAAAGTATTACCGAAGACCCGAATGTGTCGATTCTTCGTCGTTCTCAGGAATTAGGACTGTCTTACGGCACATTATGGCGTATTTTGCTTTTGGAAATGTACACCTACATCCATATAAAGTCCAGCTCACACAACAACTGAAGCCAGCTGACCATTCACAACGTCGTAGATTTGTCGAATGGGTGCTTGAACAACAGGCGGTGGACCGCGATTTTTCGAACAAAATTTTCTTCAGCGACGAAGCACATTTCTCACTCGGTGGGTATGTTAATAAACAAAATTGTCGTATTTGGAGCTCTGAGAATCCTCAAGTAATTGACCATTACATACACAAAAAGTCACTGTTTGGGTCGCTCTTTGGTCCGGAGGTGTGATTGGACCTTACTTCTTAGAAAACGACCATTGAACGACTGTCACCGTCAATTCGGAGCGCTATGGTCATGTGATAACCGACTTTTTTTGCCTGCTATTGAAGAATACGACTTGGAGAATATGTGGTTTCAACAAAACGGTGCCACATGCCACACAACTCGAGCGAATATGGCTTTATTGCAAGAGACATTTCCTGGAAGCGTAATTTATCGTTGTGGCGATATCAACTGGCCACCAAGAGCATGCGATTTAATACCACTGGACTTTTTTTGTGCGGCTACGCGAAAGACCGTGCTTATGCAGATAAACCTTTAACCCCTGAGCACTTGAAAACCAACAATCGTCAAGTTATGGCTGAGATACCGCCCAATATGTGTCAAAACGTGGTCGAAAATTACAGTTCTCGTGGTGATCATTTAAATGATGTAGTGTTTCATACATAATGTCAACGTTGAAACTTTATAATAAAAGAGAAATATCAGGAAAAAAAATATATTATATGTATTTTATTTACGTTTACTTTTGAAACCGCAAAATGGATAACCCTATATGTACATTTCGGAAGCTACGCATCTTAGTAAGTTCTATTTAAATATAATGAAATTTTAATTGATATTAATATTAAAAACTCAATATGAAAGGTAAACTTGAACAATAACTTTTCAAATAAACTCTTATTTAAGACAATACGCATAGGGTTGATTACTGAATTTTTTGGCCGAACATATAGTGGGCGAAAAAGCTAATAAAAAATAATAGCACATTATTTTAAAATATTAATAGTATCATCTGAAGCAAGTCCACCCCCAGTCCACGACTTTACTAAGCCATAGAATAAAAGTTAGTCTGCAGACTAAAATTTTTAATTAATAATAAATCGAGAACCCAGAAAAAATCTACTACAATAAGTATCTCTCTACTTTTTTATTGTATGTCCCTATACATTTTGTTCTTAATGTCAAATCTTAGTCCGTTCTTCATTAAGCCCACGTCTTATATGGTCTAGTGAAGGACCTAGTTTCTAAGTGTCAAATAGCATTGTTTATTAATAGCATTTCGCACTTATTCCACGAAATAGGTCCTAAAATTTTCATAGTCATTATTTATTAATTTGGGTGCAATATCTTAATAAAAACATACTCCACTTTGACATTTAAAAGCTCTAAAAAGTCATGTTCGTTTACTTGCTTGCACTATTTTAGGCTTGTTTACCATACTAAACGTATTTTCTATATAAACAAGCTTACAATAGTTTCTAATAATAGCTAGATGGTATTTATAAAATATTTACAATTAGACAAATCCTAGTAAATTTCGTTATAATATTAGCTAACTTTTAAGTACCCTCATGCTAAAACATTACACTGCTTAAAATGGTGGCCTAATATTTCTTCATGTTTTGACTTAAATGCTGGACAATTTTAGGTCTCCAATAAGATAAATAGCATCACTATATCAGATGTTCCCTCTGCGCATGCGCTTTACATTTTGTATAGAATACAATTTTTTATTTGTTAAAATAATTAAATAAACATGACAGAATAGATAGAAACAAATTTTTATTTAGTTCAAAACATGTATAACCTGATTTTTCAGAAATTTTGAAAAGCCAACAAAGCACTATAATTCTTAATGGGACCGGCCGGCGCTTCTGCTCCACAGAGTGTTTGTTTTTTATATTCTCTTCTATATTCTCTTAAATCAGAAACAGTATTTATACTGTTTAGTCAAATTTTCTTTTATTGGAGAAAATATAACATGATTATACACTTGTGCAGCATTTAACTCTAAAAATAAAACTTGAATACTTATCGTTGAGAGAGGAAGGCAGTTCCGCATCCGATGTGCGATTCGATTGATATCGGGTTCAATACTGAACTTTTCTTTCCATGTAATTTTCGTTATGTTTGCTTTGTGCTCGTCGTTCTTGTCTTACTTTTGTGTGAACTATCTTCTTCGTCATGTGTACATGTTTGAACGTATTTGTATTTAATTTAAGTAACTCGTATTTATGAACGGTCTTATGGTCAAGTTAAGCCATGAATAATACCATAACCATTGAAAAAATAATGTCATAAAAAAGTTTAATTCCATATTATATTTTTCTTGAGATAAAGGTAACTTAATCAATAGGTTAATATTCGAATTAAATGCTGCGAAAAATCCGAAAAAAATTATTCGCGTTTAAACATTCCTGAGTCACTTTTTATATACTTAAATCGATAAAAGACTCCAAACAGTGACAACGGCCAGTTTGTTTCGTCTCTTGTCAATTAAGTAATTATATAACAATACATATCTTAAGAAAGTTGATTGGAATAATTTTCGTTATTTTAGTAATGTATGTATTATATCTAATAATTTTACCGTATAAATGTATTTATTATGTGTAATCTTTTAATTACTCATTGTCTTTTCTTTACGCCGACACGTCTTTTATTTATTAATTTTAAATATTTAAAATTTTATTCCATACCAAAAAGTTAATCTGTTGTTATTTTTAATATTTTAAAATTGTCCAGGCACATAGCACTCAAATCAAAAAAATTAAAATTTTATCAAACAACAAATAACCATTCTAATAAATTAATTCCAAAAATGTCTTATGTATTATTTTCAACTTAATTTTTGGTTTAATTTTCAAATGGCCAAACATTATGTCCAGCCATAGAATTTACACAAAATTCCACAAGAATTTGATTTGATAATCGGATTTCAGAATAATTATTTTACTTAATCGGTTTCAGTTTTGTGATTTAATATTGAACAAAACAAAAAATACCTAAGTTTTTCTGTTAATTTTATTTTTACCTCTTGCAGACTTAGAGTGCGGCGTCGACGAAGGAAACGACGTCGCCTTGGCGATGTCACCAATAGGACAAATTGCTAAGACTCCTACTCCAAGAGACGTATCCGGTGATCCGGAGCAACGCGAAACATGGGGAGGAAAAGTCGATTTTTTATTATCGGTTATTGGATTCGCTGTCGATTTAGCAAACGTTTGGAGATTTCCTTATTTGTGTTACAAAAATGGCGGTGGTGAGTTTGAAGTAAAATATAATAATTATAAAAATATAAAGGATAAAATTACAATATCGATTTATTTTTTGCTATTGATAATTTTGAAATAAAAATTTCGTGTTTAGATTTTAAACCTTGAAATTTGGCAACACAAGCATTTCGCTGTCGGGCCAACGTATAATATTACCTGCGATCCTGGAATTCTCCGAAACTTTTCGTTTAGATAATAAAAAAAAAAACAATTATGTGGAGTCGGAAATTTGACACGAAATATATGTGTCCACATGATGTTTCTTCCACTCAAGTGATCTAAGTAAAAGTCTGCCTCATGAGGAAATGAGAAATCCAGCTGGACCTTGAAGAACTACATTTAAAAACGAGTAAGGAGAAAATAAGAAGGAACCCAAATAAACAACAACAAACTTGTGTGGCTAATAAAAGCGCGGGTCGTTTCAATGCAATTGATAAACAGAAAAAACCTGCATTAGGTTGGATCTGATCATGTGGGCTCGGTGGCGTTATGCGAAGTGCGTTGGCTACTAGGCTTCTGGTCATGGTTCAATACACGTTGAAGGCACAAGAAGTTTTTCAATTAAAATGAAAAAGTAGACCAGCATCACTAGAGCAAAGGAATCTGATGATCGACCTTGGCAGGTCGTGAAATAGCTATAATTCCAGCCAAAAACAATTGAGAAAAAACTTGGTGGTACACTCAAGTTGTTGTGTTGGGTATTCAAAGTCTTCAAATTATACGAAAAATGGCTTTATAAAGCAAGTATGTAATCATACAAAAACTGAATATAATACATTTAAAATATAACATCGAATTTTTCTCATTCAAATAAAAATGTGCTAATTTATTAATTTGTTCAAAGTAGATAAAATTTAGATTAAGATCAGAAAATACTTCGGTAAAAAAGCACTCATTTTTCTTTGAATTTCCAGAGACTAAGAAAACTTTTCATCTTTTAAATCATCACTTAAGGCATCAACACTTTTGAGGAAATTAAATATTTCCGGCCAGTCCTTTAGCTTTTTTCTTGAATCTATTTATTCTCGTCTATAGTAGAAGTCCGGGCTTACTACTATTGTTCTTCCTTATCCTTACATCAACTGTCACAAAAAATCATGAAATAAAAATAACATCAGTTGTTGTTTCGAGAAATATATAATACTCTCCCTCAAGGGTTCAATCAAAATGTTAATGTCATCACCAAACTAATTAATTACAAAAAAAAATCAAAGAAAACCATTTTATCAACCTTAAATTTTGTTATAAAAAAATCCCATCATAATCGCACTTAAGATTGAAATAAAAAAAATAGAAACGTCATAGAAATGTCAAACAAATGTCAGCCCCTAAAAATGGTAAAAGAGGGAGAACTCATATCACAAAAAAAAAAATGGGGGCGACATTGTAAATCTAATTTCTAACAAAATATGAACATGAATCCCACCTACCTTGGGTATCGATAGATATTAAAGTAATGACGTCACATAATCAAATTTTCGAAGAACAATATTCATACACTTTACTTTGAGTCCACGTAAATTGAGTTACACTGACGACGACGATACGAAGGTCTGAGAGATATAGGGCAGGCACGGTGTTGATGGAAGGGCCCCAGAAAAAGTCGTATCTTTTATTTTGAAATAAAGTATTTTACCATAAATTTGCTAAGGTTTGGGGGTTTCACGGAGACACGGTCTGAGGGGAGAACTTACAGTTCGTCCGTCGTCAATTGAAAAGCAGCTGTTAAGTACTATTGATAGCTTTCACCAAGACAATAGGGTGGTTGGTTCCACATAGACACATCGTGGAACATATCTCCACTCAGAACTTTCCACTTTTCATCTACATACATAGGTTCAATTTCTACCGCTCTTTGTCGTCCTTTCTCATATTGGTGGTGATGGTGGTGGTGGTGTTGATGATGATGATGGTGGTGATGATGATAACGGCAATTTTTATATTACTTCGCTTTTAGATCGTTTTTGATGTAAAAGGGTTAATTTTTGATGTAGAGGGTGGTTGATGCTGCTAGTGGAGTGGGATGAGTTGTTGAACGGACGAAGTTTAGTAAAGGTAGCTGTGCGATGTATTTGAAATCGAATCGTATGTATACACTTGATGACAATGTTGATGGCAATGGCACAGTGATGGTGTTGAATAGTTATATAGATGTTGTTGCCTGCTTCTGATGCCCAGAGGATGACATTTGCAGCGATGATGGATATGAATGGCTTAAGAGGCCATTTATGATGGCCAATGGCCATAGAAGTCTTCCCACACACTCACAGAATGGGGTGATTCGACAAGCGTTTTCAAAAGAGATGAAGAGAATTAGTGTATTAGAAGTAAGAGGCTTTTATTTTATTTTTGGAATATCAAAATATCATTGACAGATATGCAAAAAAAAGGGAAAGTGTGGCTTAACTCAAAACTATAGGCACATAAATAAGTTTCTATTAATAGAACAGGTGGATCTTACTCGTAATAGAATTAAGGCAATGTTTAGAATTAAACTGCATTGATATTGATTATTTTCGTGCCTGGATTTGATAAAATCTTAGTTGAAGAAGATATTTTCTTAAAGGTCGCTGATCAAAGGCGTATGTGTAAATTCGTAAGATGACATTTTTAATATTCGATTTGAATAAAAATGAGGGCAACATCCCGAAAATACAAACGAATTTTTTTTGTCAAGGAGAATTTAGAATGATTTGGAGAATGGGTACATTGAAATAAAAAAATAATAAGCAGCAGTTACAAATAAAATTGGATCCTGGGAACAAAGAGTTATAATATAATTACAAAACTACCTACATCAAATCATATCAATTGTTTTTTGTCAATTCATTTTCATAATTGTGCACAGCTGTATTCATTTTTGGTCCAACAAACCAATCATAACCAACAGAAGAGAAGGGGTTAATAAAAGAATAAAAGCAACCATAGTACCGAACCTTGTTTTAGGCAATGTTTGACTTATAAGCTTAAATGCTTCCACTTGATTCATACAGCTTCATACAAGACAAATCGATATGTTTAGGAATCGATGCTTAGGGATCTTAATGTGGTTAACAAGTAAATAGGAACTTCCCTGATTAATGTGGTATCATGAACTACATATATTTAAATCTGTCAGTTTATTCTCTTAGAAATCATCTTACCATAATATAATATAAGAGCTACGAAAAGAGTGATTGAGATATCCAGTAATTTGACTATCCCGATCTACCTTAAACGAAGGCGGAAAGCTGTACCAAGGCAAGAGAAACTCTAACGAATTGAATACGATACCTATACACGTAGTCTATGCTTGGACATGCTGATCGGATTCCTCCTTCGACTTCAGTTTTTAGCGATTATTTTGTAAGTTTATAAGTGGATTTATTGGTTCAATTGGTTTTCACATAAAATGCGAAATTCATTACTACATAAATGTGTCGAATAGAAATAGTCGCTCCGCTACCCCAGATAGGTATTTCTTGGTGTAATCTAGGCACACCTTAGTACCTGACTTCCATTTAAAATGTATGCCCTTGATCCAGTTTTAGAAGCTAATCATTTAGCTTTGGACGATTCCAACACGATACATTTTTTAGAGTGTAACATTAGGAATAATTTCGCAAAAAAATAATCACAAATGCATCATATGTCTAAAGGCGCCATCTTTAATAAATAATGCAATAGATGTTTTTCCAAATGCCTCAAATTGTTGTTGTGTTCGAATGGATTTTCAAACGGATTTACTCCATTTTGATTCAAATCGAAAATAAATAAATTGCATGACTGCGTCGCAAGTACTTGCTCTTTCTCTTTCTTATATTTGATCACATAGTAAGGACAAAATTTTTAGTAGAAATGGCTAAATATATTTTTAAAATATTTTTTTATTTATTTTTTATACAAAATTACGTTAGTTTGTTTCTCAAAAAAAAAAAAAACAAAAAAGAAATTATATGCCAATTATAAGCTTTTAATAATATCTATAAATTTAAAAACAGAATATTAAAAAAATTACAGACCCTGTTTTAGATATATTGAATTTTCCAAAAAATATATTTATGTAAATATATTTTCAAAAATCCAAAAAATTATTTTTGGAAAATATTGGTGTCCAGTATTATTTAGAATTTAGAACTTAGAAATATATATAGGAGACCCTCTATATAAATTCTGTTTATTGAAATCCGTAGAACTGTCTATGAGAAAGTCGAAAATAAAAAACAGGTTCTATGGCAGGTACCGTTAATAAGAAAAAAATATATAAACAAATGTTCGGCTAAAATGTAGACTATATATCTAGCCAAAGTAGTGTACATACATCAATTTTTTTAAATTAAAATCGTTATAGCCATTTTCGAGATAATTAAGATGGTAGAAAAAATTGTATGCAACTACCGTAATTTTTGGGGCTAAAAAAGTATTTAAAAATATATCTGAGACAATCACGAATCGAATTTGCAGATAGTCGCCTAGGCTATAAATCGATCTAGAGATAGACGGAATTGTGGGACTGACTTTTTTAGTGTTCTCTATCATCGTAATGTTAAGTTTGATTAAAATCTCTAGTTCGATTTTGTTTCCAAATGCAAAACTTAGTCATATAGGACCTACATAATATCGCAAATAAAAATATGCATTTCGAACTTAGAACAACATTACGATTAGGTAATTTCAAAATGGCCGTTTGAGAAGACGTCAAATTAAACAGGACATGATGATCGCTTATAACATAAATTTCCATTATCAATTATGTAGTCGTCCTGCTTGTGATATATGCGCGAGAAAAAAAAATAGATTTATTTAAATCCATCCACTGCCACGTCCACAATTTTATTTCATGGCTTTTCGGAAATGTGTTTATATTTTGGAGACTAATCATAATGCAATAATAGTAAAGTTGAAAAAATACGCCTGACTTTTATTACTTCTTTGTTTCTCAGAAACGACTCTAACGATTTGGATGAAAATTTTATAGTTTGTTGTTATGAATATCTTAAGTGAGATCCGGCAACTGCCACGCCCACTTTTCTTACAGTTTAGTATTTCGAATACGACTCAAATAATTTTAATAGGTTATTTGTATGAACGACAAAAATTAGGAGTTTATTTCTATTAAGGATCGCCTACTGACAAGCCCATTTTTATTATTTCGTGGTTTCTTGGACATAGCTTTAACGATTTGTAAGAACATCTTAGTTTATTTTTAAGGGCAAGAACAAATTTATAAAATGTTTATGTCTTAGTTTCTCAAAAAGAAGTCAAATACTTTTAAGGAATTTGTTCAGTTTATTTTAATAAATTAAAAAATAAATAAATTGTGATTTAGTAAAATCCAGCTACTTACTGCCACGCCTACTTTTTTTATAATTCCTTGGTTTTAAGGAACAAAATCTCATAAATGTTTTCAGTAAGATCCGTTCGCTGTCACACCCACATATCTAATTTCTTAGTTTCTCGAATACTACTCCAATGATTTATAAGAAATTTTCAGAGTTTATTTTAATAAACAAAAAAAAAAATAGGAAACTTTAATTAGTAAAATTCACCCACTTCCACACCCACTTTTTATCATTTCTTAGGGTTTCCAAGAGGTGGTGATTTGATGGTTCTGATTAAACGCGGTCTTCAAGAATTTTTTTAAATAGAGAAGAAACTTTAGACCACATATACATTTTTTGAGGATGAACAAAACCTATCATATACTTAACGAAAGGGCAAATGTGTTTTTAATTTGATTTAGTTATTAAAAATGTAAAAGCTTATACATCTTAGAACTTCGAAAAATAAAATACGTTTTTTTAAAGTCTTAACCCTTATACTCTTATTTTTATTATAGTTGATCTCCGATAATCGGCTTTTGTGCTACATAGGAGGTACCCTGGGTTAGAGCCTAGATGCGTTTTTGAATTAACTACATTGAAAAAATGCAAAATGAGTATTTAAAAAAAAAAACATTATTTCGGTTTTAACCAATACAAAAATTCTTACGATCAAACATAACATTACGATCATAGAGATCTGTCTGTCTGTCAGTCTGTCCGTCAGTATGTATAACGAGCTGCAGCCTAAACGGTGTAAGCGATTACCTTCAAATTAGGTATGTGTGATTACTTTAGTCATCCCCAGAGGGGAAATTAAAATTTTATTTTTAGGACTAAAAATAACGGTACCTGCCATATAACCGTTAAGGAAAATCTTATTTTTCTCGAAAACGGCTCCAACGATTTTGATAAAAAAAAAATCTGTGTATTTTTTTGTAGGTACCAGCTATCATTTCGTCCTAACTAAGTTTACGGGAAAAAGTCTATTAACGGTAGATTTCATATAACGGTTTTTTATTTCTTGGTAACGGTACATTGGATTTCTGTCAAATTTTATATCTGAAAGAATCCTGGAAGCCAAACTAATACTGCATATCAATATTTGGGATAACTTTTTTTTTCCTAATTAATACAAATTAATTTTTGATTTTTTTTTGAGGTTTTAAACTAATCAAAAAAATAATTTTAAATTTTATAATCACATATGTATATTAATAAACTCTGAAAAACTGCATACCAAAATTTCAAAAAAAATTGTTTTCAAAAAACTAAAAATAAAAAACAGGATTTCTTTTAAAAATGGCCATTTACTTCATTTGTCACTTTTGACATATAATCCAATCAAAAATTCTGAATGTCTGCGTATATTCTGTACAATGTGAGCAATAATATTGCATAAAAAAAACTCATGAATTGTCCCTTCATAAAAAGACCAATTAGAATCACTTAAAAACTTACTGCGCTAACTGTTGCACACACAAAAATGTATGAAACTTCCTTATCCTACAGTTACAATCAAAAAAGATGAAGCTATTAAATGCTTCCACACTTCCTTTGGAAATAATTTCACAAAAGTTAAGTGCTTTTGTGACAAGAAGCAAAGAACAAGTAGAAAAAAAAAGAATCTTAAAGGAGCTCGAGAAGAAAAGTCCACCCTATATTTTATTCGTTTTTCGTTAGTGTTTTTACTGTACTTAAAGTTCTTTGCACACTGTCGTCCTTGCGTCTGCTAACTCGTGAATTCTTTTGTACGGTGACATTCAATGCCAAGATGATATGTTGTGGTGGCTTGGCATTAATGGCTTAATCAGTGTGATACTACAACTTTACCCCTCATATTTTACTCGTTGACTCAAACTCTCAAATCCTTTTTTCATTGTTCTATTTTGGTTTTTTTTTGTGTGGCCGAGTCCTGTCTATTCTGGATTAGGAACATGCCACAACTGACTGACTTATTGACTGAGATTGCTAGGGATGGCCAGAAAAAATTACTCTCATCCGCTTTATTCTTGGAAAGGAAATTCATATTCATCATTCATAGTAGACCCCCCCTTTTAGTTTTTTATATCCCTCACTCTCCTATCATAGCCTGAGTTCGACCTTATCCTTTTGTCGTACGTATGTACATATACTCTTATAGTCTAAAGAAAAAGACGAAAGAAAGAAAATTACCTTCCTTCAATAAGGATCAACAGGTTGGTACAACATGCTGGCTGGAAACACACACAAAAAAAAACCTTAAAAGAAAGCTTTTAAGGCTTTACTCTGTCGTATTCTTCCTGTGGATGATAGATAGAGAGAGGGAGGAAAAAATGTACTTTGTAGAAATGTGACGATAAAAGGATAATTTTCCTAAGATACGACGATTATACTTCATTGGATATGAACAGTGAAATAGCGCGTCGCCCGTCACGCCGCTATTACCGCCATTTCCTCTGCCAATGAAACTGCTACTATGCCATAGTCGTCGTCCTGTCCTTGGATTGGGGACTTACATTTTGAGTCCATACTCTGATTCCATTTCTTGTCATGACTGTTAATCCTTCTTAGATGCTTAGATGCGACTTGCTATAAAATCCAGGGTGATTGAAATTCAAAAAGGATAAAATCAAATCTGTGCCACACCAAGTGGTTGGTTTGGTAACCATGTGCCAAACGATGCGTGAATTTTTATAAGAGGGAAGTTACGAAGCTATACATTGCTTGAAGTTTAAGTGATCCCATTTAATGGAGATTTAAAGATGTTACGGCTTTACGGTATTGTACGTATAGTAAAGGGTCGTCGACTGAGATCTAATTGAGTGTGGGTGTTTTGTGTGCATTATTAATTCGATTAAATTGAATGGAATCAATCTTTTTTTTTATAACTTTTAACAACATTTTTTTTAAAAGAACTTTTATGCCAATGATTTACTTGCGGGCATAATTGTGGTCCAGAAATATTAGTCCAGGTCACTGGGTGTACATTGTAAAATGTAAGGTTAAGGTACTATTAGACGGTCAACGTAATCTGTCATCGCGGTAACATTGACGTAACCATAAAATTCAGTTTCAGCCTGTCACCACTCCCGCCAATGCGCTGACCTAAGAGTTCATATCAACGCAAGTGTCAACTTTCTCGTCAAAGTAGCTTTTTTAACAATTGCAAGATGTGGCATATAAGTAGGCAAGGTATCTCCTTAACTAAATTCATCAAGATTGCGCACTTATTTCATTCATTTTAAAACATAATAATAGAGGCAGGAATGCTCACAAAAGTTATTGCACCCTTTGCTTCGAACTTATCTTTCAGCGGTCTAAATCTAACCACTTCATCAACCCTTCCATTGTTTCCTTTTGTGCTCTAACTCTTAGAATCTATACAATTCTAGCTTCTTCTAGACTTGCTGTTCTTTCTTTGACTCAAAAGAAATGCTTTTATTTTCAACTCAGTTCTTCTTACCAAAAACTTCGTCTTTTGAACCATTCTCCCAATCAATGCAAAACTTATCCATTTGGATTATAAATCTATCAAATAGCTAATATAGGCCTCGTCAAAATTGAAAAATTTCAGTATCGTCTCGGTCTCGCCTATCAATTCTCGTCTCGATCTTGGATTGGCCTTTTTCTCGTGAAAACTTGAATATGTAGTCTCATGTCGGCCTCGGTCTTGGTCACATCCTTAGCCAGGAAAAAATCGAATTTTGTAAAGGCTTTTTATTCCATTTAAATCGGAGCCATCCCTCAATCGATTTTGACAGCTTATGGCTTGACAGGTAGACAACATACTATATTTTGACGTTTCAGTAATATTTTTTTTCCAAGTGTCACTACATAAAAGTCTTAAAGTCGTTTTTCCGGCGAAACAAAGCCTGAAAAATGATGGATTTATATTTTTTTTATTAATTACACAATTTAAATTAAAAAATTTCGATTTTACTTCTAATTGCTGAATTTAATAAAAAAAAGTATCTCTTCGATTGGGGCAAAAAAATTGTATAAAACTCCAATCGAAAACGACATTTGGCTAGTTCAGAAAACTAATATCTCACAAATTTCGTCCCGTCTAAAAGTGTGGAGGCGAATTCAACATTTTCCTTTCGGTTTGACAGGAAAACTGAGACATTTACTGAGTAATTCTGTTCATGAGAATGAAATTGCTAGATCTCTGAGATTTCATTAAAAAAAAACACCGTAAAAGCGTTTTTCTTAAATAAATTCTAAAATAATTTTCTTTTTTTAGGCGCATTTCTGGTACCGTACTGCATTATGTTATTAGTTGGTGGTATTCCCCTATTTTATATGGAATTAGCTCTCGGTCAACATAATAGAAAAGGTGCCATCACATGTTGGGGAAGACTTGTGCCACTTTTCAAAGGTTTGTAAAAAAAAAATGTGTTCACATAAATTATTTAAAACAAAAATTAAAGGCATTGGATACGCTGTGGTGCTAATTGCCTTTTACGTTGACTTCTACTACAATGTCATTATTGCATGGTCCTTGCGATTTTTCTTTGCTTCATTTACTGAGAACTTACCATGGACATCGTGTAACAATCCATGGAATACAGAAAACTGTAGACCGGTAAGTTTTTTTAAATCATATTTTCGACTCTGTTGGGCGCCAGTTAACTTTTTGTTTGTTTGTGATTTATTTTTATATAAAGTTTGAAGTTGTTCAGCCAGTAACACCAACATACAATGCCAGTCTAGATCTATTCAATCAAACTCTATTCAATAACGAAACAACAATCGCTCCTATCGAGAAGTTCCAGTCGGCTGCATCGGAGTATTTTAAGTAAGTAATTCTCATTGGAAGATTGATTGTGTCTCAAATTATTGCATTTTTTGGCTGAATAGTCGATATATTTTAGAACTCAATGAAAGCAATGGAATCCACGATCTTGGAGTTATTAAATGGGACATGGCAGCCTGTCTTCTGGTTGTTTATCTTATTTGCTACTTTTCACTTTGGAAAGGAATCAGTACATCGGGAAAGGTAGTCTGGTTTACGGCTTTGTTTCCATATGCAGTACTGCTTATCCTCTTGATTCGTGGTATAACCTTACCAGGATCAGCAATGGGAATTCAATATTATCTAAATCCGAATTTCGATGCAATCTATAAAGCTGAGGTTTGGGTTGATGCTGCCACACAAGTGTTCTTTTCATTGGGACCTGGCTTCGGAGTTTTATTAGCTTATGCCTCCTACAATAAATATCACAATAATGTTTATAAGTAAGAAAACAAAAATAATTCATCAAATTTTTAGAAATGATAATATTTTTTTAATTTTATTTTTATAGAGATGCTCTTTTGACAAGTTTTATTAATTCGGCAACTAGTTTTATAGCTGGTTTTGTGATATTTTCCGTTCTTGGGTACATGGCTCATTCTTCGGGTCAACATATTGAGGATGTGGCAACAGAGGGACCTGGATTGGTTTTTGTTGTTTATCCAGCCGCTATAGCAACGATGCCAGGCAGTACATTTTGGGCGTTGATATTTTTCATGATGTTGCTTACTTTAGGATTGGATAGTTCGGTAAGTATCTGTTTAAAAGAAACACTATTTACTATTTATTGTTACTATATATAAACTGTAATCTATTACAATCATCTGTACGTTATAATCTCATGTGCACATTCAAAAAAAAACCACCAGAGGGCGCCTGATAAAATTCAAATGACTCGATGGCGGCCAGAATCGGACAGAAAAATGTCCCAACAAATTTAAAATAAAAAAAATTAAATGAATTCCTAAAACTCTCCATATACATATGTTCTTGATAGGAATCTGTTTGCACGACTTCTCCAATATGGCGGCTAGGTTTCACTTTTTGATGCGTTGTAGGGTATATAGGTATTATACATAAATCTGTGGTTAGAACCATTAATATAAATACTTTTTTATGGTTCTTATTTTTTTATCTCCAGTTTTTCTTCGAAAAACAGAAAGGCCCCCAGATTAAATACCTTTTTTATACTCAATTATATCTTTTATTTTTGGTTCTGAATTAGGAAATTTCCCCATACGTCTAAAAAGCTGGGATTCAGAATATTTTAGTATGGTATAAGTCCAGGGATGTAGAAAAATTGACGTAAAATACAATGGTTATTGTTATTTTTCAAATATCAAATAGACAACGAATGTTTCTGGAAATGCCCTTTTGACACATGAATCAAAGAAAACAAGTCACGACTCTTCTTTGTTTTTCTTAATTTATTGACGTCATTATGTGAAACAAAATCCATTAATCCACAAACAACAACAATTTGCAGTTCTTGTTTCACATATGACGTCAATAAAATAAGAAAAACAAAGAAGTGTCGTAATCTTGTTTTCTTTTATTCATGCTTTTGACATATGTAAATTTGTAGTAGATTGCTAACTAATTTTGTACGTTTCATTGAAACTCGTTAGCAAAGTAGATACTGACGAGTAATTTGCTACCTCCAAACGAACACGGCAGATATTATTTTATATGCGAAGTGTAACAGATTTATTTCTGAGTAGTTACGGTAGCAGTCATTCATCAGACCAAATTTTACATACAAAGCTTGAACAATTTAACTTTTTCGGCATTTTAAAACAAAACTAATAGGTTTGTTCGTTGAGCTCTGAAGTCGCCTTAAAGCGTTTTTTTGAAAAACCTGAAGGCACCACGATTACATTTGGAAAAAAAATCTAACTCGAGATCTTGATCAAACTAGACATTACGATGATGGAGCATACCAACAAAGTGGGTCCCGCTATTCCATCTATTTGTCTGTCTGTCTGTCTTGCCATACAAATTTTTCTACCATCTAAATTATCTCGAAAACGGCTTTAAAGATTTCTATAAATAACAAGTATTTGTACTACTTCAGGTATGGTCTACATTTTGGCCAAACTTTTTTTTTACAAATTTTATTACTATTATTATTATTAACGGTACCTGCCATACAACCACAGATTTCGAAAACGGGTAACGATTTTTTCTGAAATTTTGTTTTTAAGTTTATATAAATAAATATTTAAATTTATCATACCAATTTCTTTTTGAAAAAAATTTAAGAAATTTTGTATATAGAAAATTAAGTAAAAACCAATTTTAAAAATATATTTAGCCGTTTCTATTAAAAATCTTTTGCATACAATGTGATCGAACATTATGAGCAAGTACGTGTGATCTAGTCGTGCATTTTTTTACTTTAATATCGATGTTTTAATAACATAGATGAACATCGGGTTTCCCTAATCTGAAGTAATTTTTTTGCTGTGAATTCTCGTTTTGTATGCAATTTATTTTTAAAATTGAAATAAAAAAATACTCCAATATATTTTCAGACACAGCCATGCAAAATGGAAAGCTTTGAAGTTGTAGATTCTGTATTATGGCCAAAACTAAATTTAACATATTTTAAGTTTTAATTGTTCAATGACATAACTTGCTTTTCTGCAACATAACATGATTGACCCTCTGGTGTTTTTGGGAACAGAAAACCCTGTTTTTTTG
Organism: Philhelius pedissequus; assembly: GCA_910595825.1. Lineage (NCBI taxonomy): Eukaryota > Metazoa > Arthropoda > Insecta > Diptera > Syrphidae > Philhelius > Philhelius pedissequus. Next base: position 31,913,913 of record OU343160.1, read on the forward strand.
ACAACTCTTGGGGGAACCCTGGGTAAAGTTCAACGAATGAAACTAATATCTTTCAAATTTTATGACGGATTCCAAACTGTCAATGTCATTTTTCTTCGGTAGTATTGCAATTGTATTATGAGATTTTAGGTTATTATTTTCGCGGCTGATATTCATATTACATAAAGTTTAAATTTTTCGGAACTTACCGCGTTAAATTTAAGAAATATTTTCAATTTCTTTTTCTTTTTCCCGACGTTTCGAAGAACTTTCAAACTTCGTGGTCACGGGATGAGACTGGCGATTGATGTATACATACAAAGAAATTGAAAATATTTCTTAAATTTAACGCGGTAAGTTCCGAAAAATTTAAACTTTATGTAATATGCAATTGTATTGTCAATAATAAACCTCAGTTTTATACATATGACAGAAAAATGTACTTGCACATTTAAGACCGTTCTTCATAGGTGCAAAATTGTAGCCGATTTACTTCGGTGTTCAAACATTTTTAGTATGATATTGTTTTTAAAAAGGTGATCTTAATCGAGTTAGTCATCAAATTATCTTTAAGCATGTCAATTTTTGTAGGTAAAATCACTAGTGACTTTAACATCATACTAATGTTGTTTTCCATTGGTACAAGAATAAAATTCATTTTTGATACGAATCTATCAAAACATAAATTTTGACAATTAAATCCTTGCATTGGGCAACAAAAATTAATATTTAGTTTTTTAGATTGTGAATCAAATTCGCAGATCCGTATTTTTTGGCGAATCTACCCCTCTTTTACTAACAGTACTAAACACAAGTGCAATTGGAAGCATTTATTTTGAAAGCTACCAGTTTCACAGACGCGAATATAAGCCAATACTTTAACAAAAAAAATTAAATCCAAATTCCATTCGCCACGAAAAAAATCAAGTTCTTCATTTACCAATGGAACACCACATTATCAATGTCCCTTGATATTTACAAACGTCAAAGTTTTATGTTTACTTAGTGGTTGAACTCTTTTACGCGTATTCAGCATAAGATTAATAAAATAAAGGTTTAAAATGATGCTACTTTAAATTATGTAACTTTTAGTAAAGTGCATTAATATTAGCTAATTGTTATGAAGTATTATGCTAATAACTTAACATCACGATGCACCATAATTAAAAAAAAAAAAAAAGACATGCAATTTTAAAATTTAATTTTTTTTAGTTTGGTGGTTCGGAAGCAATAATCACAGCTCTGAGTGATGAATTTCCAAAGATCGGCCGAAACCGTGAAGTATTCGTAGCAGGTCTTTTTTCTCTTTATTTTGTTGTCGGACTAGCCAGCTGCACTCAAGGAGGTTTCTATTTTTTCCAACTCCTTGACAGATATGCTGCTGGCTATTCCATTCTTGTAGCAGTATTTTTTGAGGCAATTGCAGTTTCCTGGATTTATGGTAAATTTATTATTATTTCATTATAATTTGAAATTAATAATCTCAAAATTAAAACTATAGGAACCAACCGTTTCTGTGAAGATATTCGGGATATGATTGGCTTCGCTCCTGGAACATACTGGAGAGTTTGTTGGAGATTTGTGGCTCCTTTGTTTCTGCTCTTCATTACCGTTTATGGTTTAATTGGCTATGAACCACTTAGTTATGAAAACTACACCTACCCTGGATGGGCGAATGCCCTCGGTTGGTGTATAGCTGGATCGTCGGTGATTATGATACCTACTGTGGCTTTATTCAAGCTTATTACCACACCCGGAACTATTACTCAGGTTTGCATTTTATTTTTTACAAAACAAAATAATTGAACTATAATTCTTATATGATCATTTTAACTTAAAGCGTTTTCGAATCCTCACCACTCCATGGCGAGATCACCAAATTGCCATCAATGGAGTCACCGTAGAAAGAACACAAGTTCGTCTAACAGCCTCCAAAGACGGTGCAGAAGTTTGAGATCGACCATTTGCTAGATTTCAAATATACTATGTATAATTATATATCAACTAACATACAAATATTATAAAGTAAAATGTGCACGTACATAATATAAAATATTTAAGTTCGTAATTAGGTTTCGTTAAACAAGGACAATTACTTGTTATCACAAAAATATTTTAAAAAAAAGTTTGTAGTTCAAAATTACAATTTTTAGAAAAAAATAAAGAAAGAATTAAAAAATATACTTACTTAAATACATTAGATGTACTATTATATTAAATAAGTTATTTATAAAAAAAAAAGTTATACAATTTAAATAAAATAAAACAAAAATACATATTAGTTTAAATTTATATAAATTAATTATTACAATAATTATAAATATTATATTTAATATTTACAATGAAAAATGCTGTGTAGATAATATAGAAAATGTCAAAAATATCACAATTGTCATAAGTGCTTCAAATTGTTTATGAAAAGATATAGGCTATACTAAAAAGATAAAAATATTAGTACCCACCAATATTTATACATAAAAAGAGAAAACTAAATAAAAAAAAGAGTAACAAACAATCGATGAAGTACTATAATTAAACAATATATGTATATCATTACAAAGAGAATGTCTTTGCTCTTTTTATTTCTGTACATACAATCAGTGTAACTGAAGCTTTAAATACAAAATTAATATATAAGACAAAGTTCATTATTATGGGTGAATTTTTGGAATAAACTGTTAATACAAAGAATTGTTGTAAATATTTGTAAGTTTTAACATTGAAATTTTATAAAAAAATGCATATTATATATTTTTTTTGTATTATGTCCAAGCTTTTCCGAACAGCCATGGAAAGTCTTCGGCAGACTGCATATTATTATTAAGGTTTTACGTACATACATATATAATCTTGTAACACTACACAATCGTTTATTTTTTTTTGTATATTTTATATATTATAGGTATTAAAAAAAGATCTAATGTGAAGGCAAAGTCTTTCAGCCATAGATTTTGCCTCACCTTGGCAATCAACCTATTTGATCTTCTTTTTTTTAAATTAATTTTTACTTTTATAAGGCATATTAATCCATAGTTAAATTTGGTTTGAATACTGCAGAAGCCATATTGGAGTTCCAAGCAGCCATTTGGAATTTCAATAGCTTTGTGTTTTATATAAGGGTTTGTTTTATATTGAAAATTTTGTTATTTTTGAAAATAAATATATTTTGTATTAAACAAATAGAAATTGAGTTTTTTTTTGATGTTTTCAAGAAAATTAAATTATTACAAAACAGCACAACTGTAAAGTAAAAGGTATTTCAAATGGGTAAGGCCCTCCAGGGGCGAACGCAGAAACAAATTTCGGGGGTCGTTTCAAAAAATATATTAACTAAATATAAACGAATAATTTATTTGTAATGTACTAGCCGACCAGTGCTCGCGTTTCTTTGCAAGCTTTTAATATATTTCTTAATATGACTAAAACCATATCAAATACTCAATGAGACTGACCGAAATTTCTACTATATTATTAACTAAGAAAAAAATTGTATACATACATATTTGATTTGTATGTTCTCTCACTGAAACATTTTTCAGAAAAGTAAACGTTCGAACATGCATATTTCTGTATATACAATATTAGCAGTCTTATTATTTTCACGAAGAAGTAAATACTGATTATTTTTAATGAGCCATGAGGAAAAACACTTTCCGTAAGACGATTTTGAGCTGAAAGATGTCATTTGAAAAAGTTTATTATATGATCTAAAAATTATCCTGGAATTTCCTAAATTGAGAATAATCTTTATATTGAGTTTATTTTCTAAAGGTTCAGGTGGCTTGGCTTTGCAAAAATTGCAAATTTTATTAATTTTTCCTGTGGAAAAATAATTAAAAGCCAATCTACTCCCCAAAAGCTGACTAAGGCTTGAAATATTATTACATGCTGTTCCTACGTTAATAGATGAGCGAAAATTGAGTGGACTGAAATTCAGAATCAAATAAACAAAAGAAAATGCACACGAAATGCAGCATAAATATATAATATATACATATATTTATTTCTCAGCTAATAAGTTCAGTTAAGAAATGATTTAGGGCTTTAAATTTGCATAAAACTGTTGACGTTATACAAAAGAACTCATTTTTGCAAAACATGTGGTTTAAGATAATTAAATATGTTGGACAATTTCGACAAAAAAGGTGTACGATTTTTTTAAAAGTTAATAATCTAATTCAAGAAACATATTTAATAAATTAAAAATATTCAATTATATTCCTATAAGAATAAGGAAATTTATAAAATTGGTTTCAAGTAAATCTAAATATTTGTGTCGTCCTTATATAATGGTAAACTTTGTTGCAAGATTTACAAAATTTACCCCATACTTACAATTTGACAGTTGTTTCACTTCTTACAACAAAAAGTATATTGTAGAACATAATATTTTCAAGTACTTAAACCGTTTCACTGTTTTTCCACCATAAGTGTTTCGATATCATTTTTACAGCAAGCAATCATTTTGTTCGGAAAACTAAAATCTGGGAACACTGTCTGCAGAACATAGATATAACAGTGGATGCCTTCAAATTTCAGTACTATAGTCCAGGTTAGTATCTATAAGAAATTATCTCATTAGTTGGGCTTTTATACAATATCGCAATAAAACAAACCTATCCGGAAAGCACTCCACACATTTCTGAAGTTCTCCCTCTTTTCGACGATATTATTGATTCAATGCTCCAGCAGCAACAATTTTAGGACTTTGGGCTATGACGCTGTTGGCGTTCATGAATCAAAGAAAACAAGATTACAACACTTCCTTGTTTTTCTTATTTTATTGACGTCATATGTGAAACAAAATCCATTAATCCACAAGCAACAACAATTTGCAGTTTTTTTTCACATATGACGTCAATAAAATACGAAAAACAAAAAAGTGTTGTAATCTTGTTTTCTTTGATGCATGGTTGGCGTTGCTGTTGCTGGTCTAGTGTGTGCGGAACAGTTGAAATGTATTGGTTCTAAGATAATGGCGGCCGGTTTTACTGCCACGGCTGGCTTACTACGTGTGCAAAAATTTCAACCAACTTCAGCTTTACAACATTGTTGGATAAAAAAAAACAACTTCTTACAGCAGAAACTTATACTACGTTTCCACCGAACTTTAATCTCTTGTAGATTTAATAATCTCAAAAAGTGTTTCCACAGCTCCAAAAGTAGATTAATTTTGACAGCACTATTCAAAACGCATATATCGTTTCATTTTCTCTTATGATGTAGAAGTGAGACAGGCAGCTTCAACTGAAGAGAAAAATTCACTTTCCCGATGAATGTGTTCATTTCGATATGGAAATAGGGTAGTTCGATTGAAGTTTTAAATGAGATTTATTTTAAATCTTTACACTACGTTTCCACCGAACTTTAATCTCTTGTAGATTTAATAATCTCAAAAAGTGTTTCCACCGCTTTAAAAGTAGATTAATTTTGACAGCATTATTTAAAATGCATATATCGTTTCATTTTCTCTTGATGTAGAAGTGAGACAGACAGCTTCATCTGTGTTAACCCAAGAGAAAAATTTACTTTCCCCATGAATGTGTTCATTTCGATATGGAAATTGGGTAGTTCGATTGAAGATTTAAGTGAGATTTATTTTAAATCTTCATCTGAGAAGATTAAAATTTGTATGGTAGATCCTCAAGATTTGTAGGAGATTTAGCTAAATCTACTTAAATCTCGGTTTAGTGGTCGGTGGAAACGGAGTATTACTCTCTTCGCGTTGAACTGCGAAACCAGACATGATATCGAACAAAACAAGCAATTTTTTTTTTATCCGACAACAAATCATTTACAAAACGCGACTCTTTGAATGCGAATAGGGTTACAGTAGCCCACCATAACTGCGCGAAGTGTTTGGAGTATTTAACACTTTTAAAGCCGAATAACTGTTATAAGACTTTTATAACTGATATAAATTGGCATTTCCCTAGCCTTGTCCTTATTTATAACAATTGTTTACGGAAGTCGAATGCCTTTTTACGAGGATTTCACATTATTGGCATGTCTCGACACAGCTCCTTTTATATCACTGTTAACTGGAAGAAATGGAGCTGCATGCTTATCTCGAAAATGAACCATCTTCTGCATTTTAAAAGGTACCTGTTAACGTTAATATAATTTATAATATTTGTATGACGTCTATTACACTGCAAATTTTTTGCATCTCTATTCTCCGAATTAATTTTATAATTTAAACACCGTTATACGTAGTTTGTACGAGTATAACAAAAAAAACTTATCTCTTCTCCATAATATTGCCATTTTGATTTAGAAAGCTGGGTTTAGTTTAGATTTCAACCTACACAAAAAACACAAAAAAGCTTTCGTTAAGCCCATGCAAAAACCTTCACCCATATATTATAGCCGAGACAAAAAACAACGAACATTTTATAGGAACTTTCAACGAATAATATCTTTATTGTTAAGTATTAAAAACTCTTAAATAAATCAATAAATAAATACATAAAAGTATTAGATATGTTGAATTTATGTATGCAATTATTATAAATTTGTTAAGTAGGCGTAATTGTAAGGTTTAAAATGTTGTTTATTAAGCTAATATAGCTGATATTTTTCAATTTATTTTAAGAGGTAAAGTAGAACATTTTATTGTTGGAACGTGTTGAACTTTATAATAAACAAATTCGTAGACAAATAATGTTGATAGTAGTATGTATGCATGTAGATAAAACGTGCTGAAAACGAGGCTCATTATGCAGATAGAGCAGTGCTGAAAATGCTAATGCAGTAGGTACTCGTATTCAGAGTAATTTTTCCTGCAAAAAAATGATTGTTTTTTTTTCGAAATATGTATCATTTACAAAATCAAATCGAATTTTGACTTTCTAGAAACTTTTTTTTTATTAGATCATGCTGTGGTTTATTTTAAGAAAAAGTTAATAAAAATGTTCTACTTAAATTTTTAAGAGAGAAATATTACCTACTCATGCGATTAAAAGCCGGGCGGGGCTAAAATATGATTTAGTAAGAAGTTTAAATATTTTTGTACGGCCAACTTTTTGGATACTTAATATTAAAGAAAATACTCTTTTTTTTAGTAAGTATAACATTTTATTTTAATTTGTTTTATATTTTTTTAAATATAATTAATTACACGTGGATTGTTTTGTTTATTAAAATATTAACAATTTGTTTAATAGGTTTTAAAACTTATAATTCACTTTCCAAATTCAGAGGTACTCAATGACACAAGAAGAAAAATACACATAGGTACAATTGATTTTTTTTGTCTTAAAATAAAATTTATTAAAAATTATGTTAAATAAAAAAAAAACAAAAAATTATAATATTTGTATAAAATTAAGATCTTATTGGAATATGTACAATAAGGTGAAAAATAAAAAATATTGAAAATTTGTATTTATATATTGTACGCTTATATGTATATAATTTAATTATTATATTGATTTATTTATAGTTATTCGGTGCAATTGTGAAATTGGTCTTTCATTTAAAATAATGTGCAGTAAAATATCTATGGTGCTACATCTTATTTTTGTAGGTATCATTATTTTTTTTTTGTTGAAGCTGATGCAATATGTATTAAGTTGTGTGAATGAATAAATGGATATATGCGAGTTATGCATAAATAAATTTAAGTTTTTCTTCAATTATTTAACTTATATTCTAAGTCAGGAAGTCAAGAAAATTTTAGCACCTTTATAGAGTTTTTTTTTAAGGATTTAATTTAGAAAATCAAAATGAACACTTCTAAATGATTTCCCGTTGGAACAAAGAACACACCTCTAACTAGAAGAACCATTATATAATTGGCAGTTTAGTTATGAATGTGTCAAAAAGTAATTATTTTCTTTGACACACTTGGACTGTTTTTTTTTAAATCATTTTTAATTCCATTAACAATTTTTTTTGGGATATCATTCAAATTTGTGTAGCAACAGTCAAGAAGTTTTTTTTTGAATTTTTATTAAATATATTTTTGAACGAATTTGTAATAATTTTTTTAACAAATTAATTTATCTAAGAAAATACCTAAGGAATACAAATTATTTACGCAAGGTTTAAAAAAAACATTATTACAAATAATTAACTTTAACTGCATTCGCATTAAATTTTTCTAGTTTAAATTTAAAATTCTTAAGCTTACTTAGGTACTAAGTTACATTTAATTGATAATTTTATCTCTTTGTTGTTGTGTGTTTTTTTTTTTAATTACATCGTACAATTATAGGCATTTAATTTATAGTCTTATCGCGTTATTTTTATTTAAATTAATTTTAATTCGCTTTTAAATTATTTAAAAAATCAATATTCATAGAAAAATGTAATGTGTGAGTGATTATGTATGTGTATTTAAAGAGGAAGGTATGTATATGTATTTTTTTGATTGCAAAGTTGTTTTAATTAAATATTCATCTGTTGAATGGATAATTAAAACATTTTAATGAGAGTGATTAAGCCCTTAACCAAAATGTTAAAAATGATTGCTGAATTAATGAATGCTGAGTTTTCAATGAAAAGAATCGTGATTAAGATGTTAATTTTAGGTTCATGTACCATTATCATAAATCTGTCATAATTATGGGACTTGAGAAATAGTTCTCAAAAATGTTATTGGCAATGTTTACCTTGGCTGAACCTGATTAATATGCAAGAAGTAATGAAGTATTATATATGAATTTATATGAAGAGACTTTAGTACTGCAATTCAATGTGGCCGGATTTTTTTTTGGTATGAACGACAAAATTTTGAAAACCACGGACTCCATGCACGCTTAATTAAATTATTAACTTGTTCGTCTACTGTCATGAAATTTCGGAAGCAAGTGTAGAAGCAAGTTGAAAGTTAAGTAACTTGACATTTCCAGTATTTCTGTCATTTATTTTTTGTCATGAATGAGGATTTAGATAGATATAATGACATTTTGCTAGTCGAGTAATTGTAGCATCATAATTGGTCGGTAACATCACAAAGTTTGTGCCTTAAGACCTTACTACACAGCCACGAGGCCACAGGGACATGTACTGGCAACGAACTTACAATACTTGTTAATATTTTTGCTAATCCATACACACGCAGTGAAATTGCTCATCTACTTGCATTATGTTTTCAGAGCTAGTGGCGAAGCAAGTTGAAAGTCAAGTAATTCCCAAAATACTAATAATTCTGCCATTTAGTACCAATTGTTTGTCATAATGCAAGTTCCACACTTTTTCCCTGTCTTGTATCATCGAAATGTCAAGTTTGATCTTTTTTTTTCTTAATGCAAAACTTGACCTAGAGTCAAGTGTGTAAATAAGACTTCAGTGCGGGCGCCCCGCTTAAATTAACTGTGCTTTTATTGGAGGATTACTTTCAATAATGTAGATTACCATTAAAATAACGCGAAATTATGAGCTATATACTTATATCCTGTTTTGGGTAAAACTACAAAATACGAAAATAGATAATTTATTTTATCGACTAATCGCTCTTGCGATTTCATTATTACAATTTAGTCGTAGGAAAATAGAAAACAAGGGATTCAAATTGGGTGCGTTAAAAGAAGTCGCAATATCTTATATTTTAACTTTCAAGCAAAGCATGAATTGCGCAGCATTTACTTCTGCATCTTTTTCACTATTATTTCAGTACAATTATATGATTTGTTTTAAAAATATTGTATAAATGAATTTATTTAGAACAAAAACTAATTCTAAATTTAATACTTTCTTAATAAAAAATCAAATATTCAAAATGAAATATTTTTTTTTCAAAAATATAATTATACATAAATATAAATGCACATTTATTTTTTGCTTTTGTTTAAGATTGTTTTGTTTTTCTTTGTTTAATAATTCTTTGTGTGTAAATAGTTAATACAAGTATTGTGTTTATACAAAATATATTTTGTTTGTTTTGTATTTTAAAAATAGATATTCTCATTAAAAAAGAAAACAAGAAAAAGCAATCTTAACAATAAATAATTAAATATTTAATATTAATAATCCATTAAAGATAAATTAAATCAAAGTAAATAATAAATTAAATAGCTAAATTTAAGCTAAATAATAAGATTTTCTTTTCGAATCGGTGCTGCACCAATTAAGCATATAATTTTTCAAATTTTAATAAATGCGTTTCTCTTGTAATAAATATAATTTTATTTATAGTTTAAATATATGTATAATTTATTTATTATTTTTGTGTTTATTAATAATTTATACTACATTAAATATCATTTATAATTAAATTTTAATTAAACTACAATATTACAGCATTTTGTATAACCTACATTTAATTTGTTTTAATTAAAAATATTTTAATTTGAATTTTTATTGATTAATTAAGACTGCTGAATTGAACTTAAAAATGCTGGATCGACAGAAGCAACTTTAGCTGTCAAAAACGCATGCATACAAAATAGCAAACTTTGCAGCACTTGGCATTCTAGTTCCTGAAAAAAAAAATAATTTACCAAAAACAACGAAAAATTAAAATATTTTGCAATAACTAGCTAAACAAATAAATTGTATTATATGTATTTATATAAATATTTAATTTTTAAACAAGTTTTTAATAAAAAATAAATAAAATCTATAGAAATAGCTTGGCGATGAGTTAAAATAAAATTAAAAAAAAATAATTATTAAATATGCTCTCCAATCGAAATTAACACCCCTATTATGATTGTATGATTGCAAATTGATGGTTGATCAATTCTGAAAATATTAAATTAAATAACGTCATTGATAAGAGTTTTGGTAATTGAGAATGATGCAGCCAATTGTGATTTACAATAAAATCGATAACTACCATTAAATAGTTTTTCAGTTTTTAAATAAGCCGATTTCAAATTTCAGTGTTTATCAATAATCAAATTGATAATTGACAATCGTAATAGCGCCCTTACTTTAAGTCCAAAGCGGCTCGGGGGATTAATTAAAAGAAAATTCGTATAATTTCCTTATAATTTAGTTACAAAAATATTTTTTATTTTATTTGCATCAAGAAACATTTGTCCCAATTGAACCAAAGGAAAATTGGGCCAGAAAACTGTTAAAACAAATAAAGATTCAAGAGATATTCACTTTTCCATGCAAATTCTACAAATATCTATGTATGTAATGTATATACTTTTATATGTGTTCGTACTCATTTTCACATAAAATGTGAAGCCTTCAAAACTCCCCAAATTAGTTGCATCCCAATTTTGCCTAATTAAAAATGGCGCCTGTGCTTTTTTCATTTTTTCTTCATGTCAAACTATATCAGTTGGGTATCAATTGATTGTCAGTTTCACCTTTCGGCGAAAATTGTTTAGGTTGAACATTTGCGAAAGCTATTTAACTCTTGGTTCAGTAAGCCAAGTAGATACTATTAAAGATGAAATACATGACTTGTGTCAATTTGTATTTTTATCTCTAATACGCTGCTGATGTGAATTTTTTTCGAAATATACACGAATACCAGAGTAGAAATCGGTCAGCTGTCAAAAACAAAATTAACAAGTTGTGACTAGGCATGGAGGTAGGTTTTTATTCCTTTCAAATTTCGAATTTATACAATGACAGGGACGCAGGGGCATAACTCCTCATCAAAGTGGGACATAATTCCAAAACTCGATGTTGGGCTTATGTCCTGAGGAGTTTTTTCCAGTTTGCAATGACTGAAATTATTAAAAAAGCAGGCAGAATCGCAACTAAGCGAAATCATCAATGAAATTGAAACAACTTGTCGATTTTATAAATATAATTAGTTACCTACTACACTGAAATCAATAATTACCAGAATCACATTGAGGCTAAATATGTATAGAGATGCTCGGATCGGATTCAGTAATTAAGAAATTTTAAATTTTATTTCAAAGACAAGTATTTTTGGTCTTCAACAACAAATTGTTATTGTTATCTGTTAAATATTGACCCATTACTAGTTTTGAAGTGTCAAAAATTTGCAAGTAATTAATGTATAATAGTATCATATAATTGTGACCGAAAGAAGTGAGGAATTGTATTCTAGTACAGGATTCCAATAAAGTAACACATTTCATCGTTCAGCAGCATAATGAAAAAAGAAAAGTAGAGCGAATTTTTATTTTGCATGTACTTTTTCATTTCACATCAGCAGAATATTTAGTAAGTTTTAGTTTCACTGGTTGACTCATTGGTGGGCTTACATTCTCAAATATGCTGGACAAGCATGGCTTGATGATATTTGATGGATTGAAGCATTTTGCGTTCATATCTGTCAAACATCGGATTGGTGCCGTGAAATAAGGTAGAAGGCAATAAGGTCGATCGACTTTATTTCCACTGAGGTGGAAGGGGGATTGCAGGGGGCATCGCTGAACAAACTTACACAAAAATAAAATTGAATGTGTAATTAAGGATACTGACTTTATCATATTTGCTTGATTTTTTTTATATTTATCTAATTTTTCTTATTTTATGGCATAAATTAAGTAAATTTTGTTATGCATTTCTTTATAAACAAATTCATCCCATGATACTATGTCATGGTGTATATGTTTAAGAAAATAATTTCAAAAGTAAGAATTATTATGTTCCTTTCAGAAATAAACATGCATTTCATTGGTAATAAAGTAGAATTGTCTTTTTTCAAATGGAAATAACATCGAATGAAATGGAAATAACAAGGAAACAAATTTTCTTGTCCACTGACTGGAAATAGACCGAAATGCTGATCGAAATTATTACCATTTTTGTAGGAAATAAAGTCGAATTAAAAAAAAAATCGACTGTATTTCCTTTTTTGGTGAAATATTGCCGATTCGACCTTATTGCCTTCTACCTTATTTCACGGCACCCTCGAATCTATTTAGAATTTTAACCATGGCAAACGTTTTTACTGCAGCTTTTGTAATTGATCAAATTTAAGAAGATAAACAAAAGAAGAAAAGAAAGGTAACAAAATTAGAGGAATCGAATTTGAACTAAGGTATGGCTAAAAAAGAGTCCAAAATATTCTGCTTTCAATTCCAAATTTCCCGCGAACAGCCATGTTTCTTTTTTTTTCTCTTGATGCGCACAGGTTGACAACTTTTATTAGTATGCAATTTCCTCCTGGGGCCAAATTCCGCAAGCGTGAGTTTCTCTGTGTACACAGATAGGCAAATTTATTCACGCATATTTTGAGGGTGAATAATTTGTTTGCACGGAAAAACATTCACGCTTGCGGAATTGGTTGGGCCCCTGGTTTGGCTTGAGAATGAATTCATATTCTCTATTATGTGTGTCAAGCAAGCAAAATATCAAAATATTTTGATATCCATTCAACATGCTTGACAAGCTGTTTGATGGATCGTTCACATTTTCAAATTCGAGTCAATCAAGCAATGCTTGTCCACCATATTTGAAAATGTGAACTCTCCTATTCTTATGTTGAACTTAGGGCTAGTTCACACTCATAACAATAAGTGTCATTGAATTTCTCATATTGACACTTTAGACTCTGTTTTACTGTTGTTGTTATGAGTGGTGGTCATATTAGAGACTTAAGAGCAACATAAAGTTAAATGCGCACTATAAAAATGGACATTAGTCTCAAATATTTCCCACTTAAATGTCAGTCTCTTACTGCGAAACGCAATATCAGCTTCAAGATCAATGTAGATCCAGTTTTCAAAGAGTGTTCTTAACTTGACACTTTTATTAACCTATTATCAATTTTGCAAATAATTCTTATCTGGCAGTAAGCAAATACAATTAAAAGCACCAAAAACAAAAATGGAGAAATATTTAAGCAACTGTCAAAACTAAATAAAGTTTTAATGAATAATATTAAAAGACCTCTCATCTTACTGAAGCTTTTCTAAAGAGAAAAAGTAAAAACAAACAAAATTTTAAATAAAAAACAAAACAAACGAAAAAAACATGTTATAAAAATAGAAAAAGAAATTCAAATAAACTTGATAAAGGCTTTAAAAAAATAACAAAGTAACAAACGGAAATTAAAAATTTGTTATAAAGCACTGACGAGAACGACGAATAGGACTTACCTTTGTTTCAATAGCACGCGTTTCATGGTCCTGAAAATGAAGTTTCAGCTTTGATTTACCATCATCGCTGGATCCACGTAGCTGGGAAAACTTATACTGCCAAACTATTGACGAGTCTGCCCCTTCGGCTAATGAGAATCCTGATTGCCAGTCAAGCGTTAATCCGCCACTCTTTCCGTGATGTGAAACAGCAAAGGTTTTCCGCTACAAAATGGCATACCATAAATACAAAAATAGGATAAGAGAAGAAAAAAGAACAACGTTAAAAATACTATTATTCACTTTGTTCACTGCATTCATTGTGTTCAAAATAGTAAAACCCAAAACTCTAACCCCATCTTCCCATAATACGAGTATTAAGATCCCTTCTCCCCGTCTTTCCGTTACCGCCAAAATCCAATTGAGAGAGAGTTTGAGTTCAATAAACAGGAACAAGTACCTATGTTCATAATATGTATACATGCATTTCTGCAGGCAAAGGATTCGGTTTCACGAACGAAAAAGGACAGGAAAATACGGAAATATTGCCGTTGGTTGATAAATAATGGGATACTTGGTAAAATCCTGTTCGTCTGTCCTACGTCGTCGAAAATAAGGAGTTGAATGATTGCAGCAACTTTATTAAAGAGGAACATAAATACATATAAATGGATGTATGTATATTTTATGAACAGTCTGCCTTGCTTATGTAATATTATCTATTTCATATATTGATAAGTTGAAACTACACTTTTTTATTGTTGACCAAAGTTTATTGGATTTACTTTTGAAGATGTGTTATTCGGGATGTTCAAAACTTAGACATTACTTTTGTAAGAAATTTTCGTATAAGTAGGTTGAATATAAACTTGCCTAACAGTGTCAATATTGAATAAAGTTTTCTGATGAAAAGTCATTCGAAAAAATAATGTATATGTAATATTTTTGAAATTTTTTAAAAATACCAATATCACTTCAATTTTGGACAAGACACACACGAGCAATCATTAAATACCTTTAAGGCCGCCCGTGTGTCAATTTGACACTAGCGAGGTGAAATTATAAGTTTTCAGCTGTCAAAAATGTTTCTGACTCAGTTTACCAATGCTAAATTTTACCACAGCTTAATTCTTTTTAAGCGCACTCATGAATGTCAAAAACGTATCATCCGAAAAATTTTAGCTAATTGACGGCAAAATATGATCCGCGACGAAGTGAACAGACCTGATACCAAATCAAACTGACCTATTTTTTTTATAATTTCATCAACACCTAGGTGAATAACAGTCTCAGATGGTGATTATGTGACTTGGAATTTAGTGCAAGTGTTAAATAAATTTAGCGCACAGAACCATAATTTTTGAAGCAATATCATTTGACAACGTCATTGAATCATGCAAATGCCATCACTACAAGATGGCTGAATAAAATTACAAAGCATTTGACAGAAATAACTGTCTGTTAGTTCCTGCCATAGATATTTATGAATATACCTAGATACTGCACTCATATACATATTTACTTTGTCCTGAATATAAAATTAAGTAGAAATGTCATGTTTTCATACCAATTGAAGTACATTATTGTAGCAAGATAACATGGCGGCTTTGAGGTCACTATCTGATGCAATTTGGATATTTAGGTATCTATGGTAGCTACTAAATACCCTAAAATAGACACATTACACACTGTATTTACTGAAAGAGTCATAAATTATATTTTCTGTTTAGATACAGAGCTGCCACTTCAAAAAAAAAAAAAAATTGCCCAGTAGATGATTTAAAAAGGAATTAGTAAATTGGACTTTCCACAGTAGATTTAAGGTTTAATGACTTGGTACTTTTTATTAAGACTGTACTTAAATGTTTTAAAAATAGGTATTAAATCTTAAGAACAATTTAATCATTCTTCTTTTGGCACAAGAAAATTTCTTTTATGATGTAGGATTTTGAGGAAAGCCGATTTTTTCGCGAACACCGAGCTTTGTTTGGATGAGAAAAGTATACTAGGTGGAGAAGTACGTATTAAAATAAAATGTTCGATCACTTTGTAAGCACAAGATTCTCAGTAGAAACGTCGTCTTTACTTGCGATATAAGTACTATGGGGCAAGTTTTGCATTTGAAAATAATCGATAATCAAAGTTGACACTACGATAATAGAGAACACCAAAAAAGTGGGTCCCGCAATTCCGTCTGTCTGTCTGTAAAACGATCTACAGCCTAAACGGCTGAACCGATTTTAAAAATATTTTGTTATTAGCCGTACCTGCCATTTTATTGATTTTCGACTTTCTCATAAGCGGCTCAACGGATTTCGATCAAAATTTTCATACAGGAACTCCTTCAAATTCTAAATAATACTGTATTTCAAAAAATTTCTAAAAACAGTTTTTTTTTGGATTTTTGAAAATTTAATATTTCGAAAACGGGTGGACGATTTTTTCTGAAATTTTGTTTTTGAATTTATATTATTTAATATTTAAAATATTCATAGAAACTTTTTTTTCGAAAAATTTAAGAATTTTTTATATTAAAAATGAAGTGAAAAACTAATTTACAAATACATTTAGCCGTTTCTATTAAGAATATTTAGCATATTATGTAATCGAATATAGGAGCAAGTAAGTGCGATGCAGTCGTGCATTTTATTTTTACTAAATTTTGTATAAGTATACAAAATTCTTTAATATTTTTCTAAAAAAACACTTGGTATATCTTCATCCGTTTTGGAAATATTGAATTTTCAAAAATAATTTTAATTTTTCAAAAAGCGAAAAAAATATTTTTCGAAAATGTTGGTAGGTACGCAGTATTGTTTAGAAATTGAAGGGCCTCCTACATAAATATATCGATTGAAATTTGTCAAGCCGCTATGGTTGTATGGTAGGTACCGTTAATAATAAAATATGTAAAAAAATATGTAAACAAAAATTTCGACCAAAATGTAGGCTCTACCCAATGTAGTGCACACATTACTTTTTTTTAATCAAAATCGTTAGAGCCGTTTTCGAGATAATTAAGATTTAAAAAAAAATTGTATGGCAACTACCGCTATTTTTGGTGCTACAAAAAAACGATTCTAAAATACAATTGAGACAATCACCTAAAACGATGAAGTTCTAAGTTCAAACCAAATCGCTTCAGCCGTTTAGGTTGTAGATGGTTCTACAGACAGACCTACTTTTTGGTGTTCTCTATCATCGTAATGTCAAGTTTGAATAAAATCTGGAGTTCGATTTTTTTTCCAAATGCAAAACTTACCCTCTTGATTTTATGGCAGTTACCTAAATAACATTTTATTTAAGAAAAAATTAAACCAAAATAAAGACTAAAGCGCCAAATATAACGATTCCTTTCGTACAGTACTTTGGAGCAAAAATAGTAAATCTTAATTATGTATACCGAAAACGGCTCTAACGATATTGATAACAAAATTCAGTGCAATATTAGGCGTTTTTGTTTTTCCGTTTAGAGCAGAGCACTGAACAACTTGTTCCAAACAGAGCGAGCTCTGAACACTGATATGTTTTTTAAACACACTTGAACCTCATAAATCAGAATACATTTTCATTTTTAACCATAAAAAGCAATACCTACCCTTTTTTGTACACTGATACACACCAGATACAGAAAATCAACAAGCGATCAACTATACACATGTTCAGAACGAAAAAAGAAACACATTTGGAGCTCTGCATGTTCTGAGTTAAAAAGAAACACAAACAAATTTTTTGACAACCGAGACTCTGCTCTGAACTAAAAAAAAAAACGCCTATTATAGGTACTTATAGTCTACATTCTAAGCAAAATTTAAATAAAATGTTATTAACGGTACCTGCCAAGGACTGATTTTTTAATTTTAAACTATCTAATTAACGGATAAACGGATTTCGATCAAAATTTTTATACAGGAGGTCTTTAAAATTCAAAATAATACTGTATACTGAGATTTAAAAAAAAATATTTTTTAGATTTTGAATTTTTTTTTTTGAAAATTCCATATTTCGAAAATAGTGGTAGAATTTTGTTTTGAAATTCTGTCTTCGTATTTATATTGTCATATCAACATTTTTGTAGAAAATAATCAAAAAAATGTTGTATATACAACATTAAGTAAAAAACGACTTTAACAATACAATGGCCCAATTTTTTAAACAACCTATTTTTAAGGGCTTAGCATTCTAACGGGTTTCCCAATAAGAGGTGTTATTTTGAATAGCCCGCTATTTCGGTAGCTGTCACCTTTGAAGCTGTCATTTTTTGACATTTGACAAGTAGAAACTACGCTATTAATAAAAATGGAACGATACACGCTTCAGCAACGCATGGAAATTATTATAATTCACTATAAAAATGGTGAAAATTTGGCAGAGACGGTTCGTAAAACTAAAATATTTTTGGGTCGTCGTGAAGCACCTTGTCGGACCGCAATACAGAAATTGGTGGACAAATTCGAGCTGTTGGGACAAGTTAGTCATGTGAAGAATAAAAACCGTGCACGTCGCTCAAGAACAACTGAGAATATTGCTGTTGTAGCCCAAAGTGTTGAAGAAAACCCAGGTTTGTCCATTCCTCGTCGTTCTTTGGAATTAGGCATTCCACAAACGTCATTACACCGTATTTTGCATAAAGACTTGGGTCTTAAGGCTTATAAAGTTCAGTTAACACAAGAACTCAAGCCGGCTGATCATCAACAACGTCGTGTCTTTGCTGATTGGGTCCTTGAATTGCATGAAAATGAACCGGAATTTCATCGAAAAATCATCTTGACTGATGAGGCCCATTTCCACCTCGGAGGCTACGTCAACAAGCAAAACTGTCGCATCTGGGGCTCGGAAAACCCAAGAGTTATTGTTGAAAAGCCTCTCCATCCTCAACGCGTGACTGTTTGGTGCGGTTTATGGTCCCGCGGGGTCATTGGACCTTACTTTTTCGAAAATGAGACTGGAGCAACAGTTACGGTCAATGGATTGCGCTATCGAGAGATGATTAATGATTTTTTATGGCCTGAATTGGATGGTATTGATCTGGACAACGTTTACTTTCAACAAGACGGCGCTACGTGCCACACAAGCAATGAAACCATCGATCTTTTACGGGAAAAGTTTCCGGACCGTGTTATCTCTCGAAGAGGTGATCACAATTGGCCACCGAGATCTTGTGATTTAACACCTTGCGACTTCTTCCTTTGGGGCCACGTGAAAGATAAGGTCTACGCCAACAGCCCAGCGTCGATTCAAGACCTCCAAGATGAAATTCGTGAGGCTATCGAGGACATAGGGCAGCCACTTTGCGATTTGGTTATGGAAAATTTCATGAAAAGGATATGGTCCTGTAAGCGTGGTCTTGGCGGCCATTTGGCTGATGTTGTGTTCCATTATTAACGGCAGACCTTCTTCTTTAAAATGAAATAATCATCCGATCATTTATCTCCAAAAATGCCATTTTTCTTTGAATATCAAAATAACACCTCTTATTGGAAAACCCTTTACTAGTTAGCAATTTCCTAAGTATTTAGCAATTGACAAACTATTCCAAGATGTTTAAACCTTTTGTTAACTAGTAAATTGCTAATTATGCAGAAAATAGAATATTAGTGGGGTTTAAGTTTGGTTAGCATAGTTATTTGTTTTTATGCGTTGTAAATTAATTATCTGTTGATGGAAACCCAACTCAACATTACATAATCTTAATATCATTATTTACAAAAAAGAAAAAAAGTTGTGCACCAGCAGGACTCGACCCTATTCCATCGGTGATATACTATCAGATGCCATATGGATTTAGCAAATTGCTAAAAGTTAAGGTATCTATTCTGTGATTTTAACCTTAGGAAAATGATAGTAGGATGTTAAAATCGTTTAAAATTAGCTAAATCATCTTTTTAGCTTAGTAAATTGCTAAAAATGGTTTTAACATTTTACTAAATCGTTCCTCATGCAAATTTCGTTGATTGGGCTTTCTTGGTTAATTCTGTCTGACTATTATGTAAATGAAAACACGTAGGTACCTAAATTGTATCCCGACGTTTCGCTGGAGTTTCTCAGCATCTTCAGGGGTCGTTTATTGTGGCTACATAATGTATATATATATATAACAAAATATATAGAATACAATTTTTCAGTACATAATTAAAAAAAAAAAAGAAATCGTTTGAAATTTTGCGCCAATATATTTAGCCGCTTACAAAGAATCTAGTGCATAAGAGCAAGTACGTGGGATTAAGTCGTCCATTTTATTTTGTAATGAAAAATGGCGGTACTAAATTCATACATATGTAGGTATAGAAAATTAATGCTTACAGTACTGAGATCGGGCTAAGATAGTTCGTTTTAATATTTTCGAATACACTTTATGCAATAAGATATCTATACTTTTTCAAATCAAGTGTTATTTGGTTTATGGTTTGTATCGATGAATCTTCTCAAGACATGTTCAAGTGGTTCTTTATTCTGCCAGCCAACGACTGCGACATCCAAAGTTGCCAATTTAAAAACCTCTTAAATGTATAATACCTACCTTCTTTTCTCAATTTAAAAATTATTGTTATATGTTTTCAATGCACTAAAGAACCAAGGATATGTCGATATGTCTGCTCTATATAAATTCTTTTTATCTTACATACATATGTGGCAAAAGTAATAAATTTAAATTGAAATCCTGCTATTCCTCCATTTTATATATAAACGCTGGTCTCGAATAGATATATACGTAACATCGAAGCCTAAATGATAAAATAAAATTACGCCTGAGAGAGTAGCAACTATAGGACAGCAGTCCGTATCGGGGTCATAATTTAGTTTTAGTGTCCCAAATAAGGTTTTTAAAAAATAGGTAGTTACATTTTCGTCGTGCCTTAAACACATATTATATCAAAAAGTATACTGGCACGCTCTCTTCTAAGGACACCATATCATATCCTAGCACAAGTAGGTTTGTACATTCGCTGAATAATCTATATTATATACCTAACATGGAAATATACAATATTTGTTTGTGTAGATATAAATTATTTATGACAAACAACTTTTATTACAATTTTGTGCCCTCTGTTTTGATCCCGGAGGCACACTTTAGATAGTTAGAAGGTTTTAGTTTCTATGTTGTTTATGTTGGTGATGGTCAACTTTTTATGATTCTGTTATTTTTGTTAAGGGCGAATGATAAGGTTGATTTACCGACTAGGAAAATTATAGAAAAGGTTATTCACGTAACTGGACCGAGATCATCTAATACATACCGTTACAGATATTAGAACAAGAACGCCATAAGTTAGTTACATTGTTGTAAGGATGTCCACATCGAAATATTCAATTTATAAATTTGTTTACAAGTGTATTTTTAACAATTCCTTTGGGTATAACAATTATTAGCTTTTAGTTTTTAGTTTTTAAAATCGTATATGTATGTCCGTTGAGGAATTTCGGGTTTTCCAAAAAATTGAAATTACTTCCAACATTTTGTAGATTGAGATATGATTACTTTCACTTAAGTGAATTATGGGTGAAATCTCCGTATGAAGTTCTTTTCAGCTTAACACAAGTATGTAAGTAGTCGACAGCACATATAAGCGTTGCGCGTATAAACACAGAACACCAAATATTTTCCCATCTAGAGCTTTTGTAAATAAATAAGGGGTGTTCATTTTACGAGCAGTGTGATTAATAAATAGTATATTAAGGCAACCAACCAACTCCAACACCTGTTGAAAGTTTTTGGTTATGCGCTATCAATCTTATTTATTAAAAAAAAACCATAAACGCGTGCATAGTTATGCAGTGCATAAGGACTTATGTAGCCGCTATGCAAATCATTATACAATAGATGTTTTCTTCACATTATAGTTATAATGTGCTAATGTCAAAATAAAGTATTCTTGACTCTTATATATCTCTTCATGACACAGAATATAAAATGAAAATGTAATTTATGTAAATATCTCCACAACAGCTCCACCTATCGGGTACATTTAACCAAACACTTTTATTTAAAAATGATATGGTGTCAAGTTGAGACACATCCGTCTATTAATAAGAATTTATACCATCTATGTATGCACTCGTTATATCTAATACAAACAATCATAATTCAGCAGTGTTTTAGACATGATGGTCAGACGTTTTTCATATACATATTAAAAAGAAATTAAAAAAAATGCGTTTCTTAGTTTTGGATTAATTCCAACTTCGTTTCCAGACTATCCCACTGTGTCATCGTTAAGAGCAAAATAAACAAGGACTGAAAGGAATTTTATATATGTACATATGTATGTAAGTTTTACGCCTTTTTTGGTGTTCAACTGGCGTTATATAAAGTTAGCCTTTTAAATTCAGGTCAAATTAAACAAAACAAAAACAACAACCAAAGTGAAAACATGAATAAATTTACATGTTAACAAAATTTGAAGAATGAAATATTTATATTATTTATGATTTCTAAGTGTGAGGCATACATAAAGAAAACAATCAAAACAACCCTACATCACACACAGCCACAGAAGCATATTCCTACAGGATGTCAGGGCTATAATAAGGAGTTTGGCTTTTTAAATTATTATGTACATTCGTCATGATTAATTTTTGAGACCTTGATTGTCAAGCAACAAGGAAAATGAAGAGTATAAGGCTGTAAAGAAGAAAACAGGCATTTTTCGTAGGGAATTTAATATTTTTTTCATAGTCATGAGTACGTACTTAAAATGAACGATCAAATAAAATGCATATGTACTTATGTATTATTTCTTTTTGGGAATGAAATATTTCATCTGGTTTTTTAAATTATGTTTTTAGATACTTTCTTTCATACTATCAGAATTGGTCGAAGAGAGCTTATATCAAGGCCGTCTTACGACCAATGGTTTGCCAATACAGATAACTGTGTTATACCACCCTCCGGCTCATCATTTAGTTACAAAGTACAAAATGAAAATATCAACAAATAATATTACGTCAATATAAAACAAGAACATAATATGAAACAAAAAAACATTTAGTGGCATGCAACACTGGTTTTGAGTATATTTTTTAATTTAATTTTACAGATATTGAAATCAAAAATGTTTGAATTCCAATTTAAAAGGTTACCCATACGTGTCCCACAGTTTGTCCTATGTGTTGGGACTTTAATAAAGTCGAATCCACGATGTCAAACTTAGTTGAAATTTTACTAAATGTATTAGGTTTCAGTCAAATTTAAAATTGCTGGAGTCTAAGAGCGTAGTTTGATTTGCCTCAACTTTCGTACATAGAACATTGCTAGTGATTCTCCAGGAATTCGAATTTTTGTCTTAGCTCTCTAAAACGGATTTTACGATTTCGATTAAATTTTGTACATATTATGCCTAAATGGACAACATATTTCCCTTTAAGGTTTCTTTACTTTTGGGTATTCCGGTGTGCGTTGCGTTTTCTTGCGATTTCTTCGAATACAAAAAGTTTTTTCTGGTAAATATCTAGGCAACAAATTCCGTTGTTTTTTCATAGCGATTCTACGAGTTTGATTAACAATAAGAAAACCGTACTTTTTCAGGTTTTATACTTGTAAACTTTTTCGAAATATTTGTCTACTTAGATACTATAAGGAAATCTTCTTGAATCAAAAAGAATTCCTTTTTATTGGTTTAAGTTTTTTTCATAAATTCTATCATTGTGTTTTGAGTTTGGGTCCACACATTGCAAAAAGGATAATTTTTAAACGTGTGTGCCTATCCAACCTCTTTGTGCTTGATGTTTGCATCCAACGGTGATTTGTATAGTTAAACATAATTAGTTGTGAACTTTGAAATGATAAGGTAAGTCTGTGATCTGCTCCGGAAAAAAATTAGTTGAGATGATAAGTGAGTGTTCGTTAAGTTTATTATGAAGTATTGTACCACTTAGGGATGTTTGCTGATACACAACTTAAGCATTTAAGTTCTACTTAAGCACTTATGTGACAGCTTACGGAGAGGAAAAATTAGCCCCTAAGCATTTTAAGTTGAACATAAATATTTATGATTCTTATCAGCAAACGAGTCTTAAGGCTACAAGAAAAAGTGTTCCATTTTTATCTCATGTTACTTTTTTTTTGTAAAAAAAACAATAAATATTTTTTTTTTAAATATGTATACTTCGTGTTTTCTTTAAATGAATGAAAGATTAAAACACATTAATTTAGAAAATATGATTTTAAATTTCTTCGAATACACATTATTTCATACCGACTTAAAAGAATAAGCTCGTTTTATTGTTTCTTTGAAATTTTCACTCCTTTTCAATAAAATGTCAAAAAGGTCTTGTTATTGTATCTGAAAGATTGCCTTATTGTATCTAAAACATGGCCGCTTTCTCTCAATAAGATTTTCTTATTGTTTCAAAAAAGACCTCAATTTTTTTTTTTTTTTTAAACTATGCGCGCACTTAAGGGGTTATGAATACCCTTAAAATGTTTATACACAGTGCTAGCGATTAGGAAAATGGGATAGGATTAGACAGGAGATACCGATGTACATTGGGTTTAAATGCCTGATTATCGCAATGGGAGGGAAAAATTCGGTCGGGTAAAGCATTCCACATTCGTGTTGTGCGGCTAAAGAAAGAATCTATAGACAGTACGTCCGAAGTTGGGCTCAAGGGTAAATTGATGGGCTTTCCTAGAAGCGCGAGTGTTACGGTTGAATAGTTTAAGGGGATGCATGCAACTGGCTATTTCACTAGAACACTGTTTATTATAATACCGATAAAATAATGAAAGGCATGAAACATTACGACGGTGCGAGAGAGGCTCAATTGTTTTAGTTATTGTTTCATCACCTATCATTTTTAAAGCTCTTTTTTGGATTCTGTCCAGGAGACTTAAGTGCGTTATGGGAGCACCTGCCCAAATATGATGCAATTGCCGCTTATGAACAACGGCATTGGGGGAGGGTCCCGCTTTAACGACAGAGGACAGCATTGGGTTTTTGAAGCATTAAATTCTACGCGGTGTTTTATTCCCCATTGTACAATGCTGTCTAGATCAGAATTTAATGAGCTAATCATACGCTGCCGTTCAAGTTCCACATCCGAAGGACATGGATGAAAATCTACAAACGAGTATGAAAAGCTGAGGGTACTGTCGTCAGCAAAACAGTATATTGGATTAGAAGTTTCAGACAAGAGATCATTGATGAAAATGATAAAGAGAGTCGGAGACAGAACGGAGCCCTGGGGCACACCAGCATTTATTTTATGAATATCAGACTTGAAACCGTACAATACAACTTGTATTGAGCGATCCTAAAGGTAATTTCTAATCCAACGAAGAAGAGATTCTTCGATATCAAATGCACGCATTTTCGATAAGAGAGCCTGATGCCAAACTCTATCAAATGCTTTTGAAATATCAAGGGCAATAATCTTACTTTCTCCAAAACGATGTAAAGATTTGTGCCACTGTTCGGTGAGATATACCATCAGATCACCAGTGGACCTATTGCTACGAAAGCCAAACTGTCGGTCATTAAGGAGCTTTCGTTCTTCAAGATTTTTCTTAAGATGATAGTTAATCAGCGTTTCCATGACCTTGGAAAGAAGGGACGTAAGTGCAATGGTACGAAATACTATCAATAAGATCTTCTTATTGAGACAATAAAAAATAACAATGAGATTGTTTCAAAGAGATTGCTCATACATTTCCATAAGTTTTTCTTATTTTTTAAGAAGTCATATTGCAGATTAATAAGATATCTTCTTAAAAATATGTGGATATCCCTTAAAATGATAATCAACTTTTTGATAAGATTATCTCTGTGGTTTTAATAACACTTCCTTATTGGATGAAAACCATAGAGAAATTTTATTACTTTTCTTCTATTTTATGTGGAAGAATTTTCTCTTTGTATGTGTGGATTTTGGATTTGCAACTATTTGGAGACGAGATATACTTTAGAGGATTCTTGTCGCAGGCAATATGAACCCATGATTGGGAGATTAAACCGCAGACCTCAAGCGCGACAGTCAAACGCACTTATCATTAAGCTTACCTGCATTAATATACAGAATATATAAAAAATAATCAAATTAATTTTCTCTTAAACCCTTAAAACAACAGTTTTGACTTATCATTCCCTAAAATCCTAAATTATATTTATGTGTTTCGACGGCTCTCCACAAGTCTTAAAAACCTCAATTTAACCAAGTCAACTAATATTCAAGAGTAAATAAAAATGTTTTAGAAATGCCCGTCTCTGGAGAATATAAAAATTCTTGTATTTATTGGTAGGTGTAGTAGTATTTTTTTATTTTAATTTTTTTATGGGCTTCAAGCTTTCTGCCGCTATATGTTTCAAGAACTTGAACCCTCAAAGCAATCACTCCACAAAAAAATACCGTATATGTAAATAAAGAAAAACAGTGTATACCTACTTAAATATTTAAAAATGACACACACACTTTTCCATCAAAGAGATATTTCACCTTGGTGCAGATTAATTAAAAATTCATGTAGATATTGTCAACCGCATATGTCTCTACAATATGTGCGTATGGGTATGTATAATTAACCCAAAGTATAACGAACAATAAAACAAAAAAAAAACAACGAAAATTGCACAACTTACCCCAAGTTTTATGACACTCGTTACAATTGCTGCATTCCAACTATTCTCAATTCGCAACAACTCCTGTCGCGTCTCCACACTCAAATATCGTGGTTCGTGTCCTGAACTTTGCAGCAAAAAACAATGCTGACGGCTGTCTACAGTTTCCGATTCTTTAACTACACGAAACATCGTTTGATAAACTTTGTAGATAACCAGAGCCTTAGATAATCCTGCGACGTTTAGCTGCAACATATATATAAAAAAAAAGAAATCACACAATGAAGAAAAAAAATAAGAATAAATAGCGCAATTGAAATTATATAAAGGACACTCTAAAATGTGCATTAAAATTAAGCGCAAGAATACTAAAACAAAACTTCCGATTATATATTTTTTTATTTCTGTAGGTATAGACATATTATACCTATTGTGCCGTAATTTGGTTGCAAATGGGAAAAGTATTATCCTTGCAAAGGTTGTGTCCTTTGTTTTTGTATGAAAAAAAAAACTACAAGAAACTTTAACCGGAAAGAGTATGCACATAGTGGTGCAAAGCCGCCTCGCTGCCAATGTCGCCTTGCCTGTACCGCCAGCCACCATCAAAAAATGGAAACTTTAAAGCAAGTATAGGTGTAGGTACTCTTAGTGTACTGACTGACTTCTTTAAGGATAATAGGCCTGTCTTAATTTTTTTTTGTCATGTAGAGTTACATAAGTTCCCTTTTTGTCCTTTTTATCTGACAAAGTTCAATAGACTTATTTACTTATTTTGCTGAAGGAGAATCAGGATTATTTAATGTAGGTATGTTTGTTTAAATGCCTTCTAAATGGAATGGGACAGAAAGTTATACGTACTCGTATTCGTATATGTAACTGTAGCACCCCAAAACCGAATATACTTTCGAGCATATTTCTTATTGGGAAAATAGCAAATTAAGACAAATGGTAAATGAGGGATGATTATAATAAAGGAGGTTATAACGCTTTTGAATTTTCTTCTTGGTGATGAAATTAATTGAGCATAGATAAAACAAGGGACTGGCATCTGATTATTGATGATGGCATATGATAATTTGGGTCGGATGGTTATCAATCTAACGTCGACACGTTGAAAACGTTAACAGAAATAATTGATGATGAAAATAATCTTACATCTCTATCTATGTATATATTACATACAATACGATTGTATTTATAATGATGAGGAAAATAATATCTTATGACAATCAATAAATTCAAGTTATTTTTTCAACGTTTTTGTTTATTCTCCCAGAATATATAGGTCTTGAGTTTTTAACATATAAGCAGCCACAGAACGAGTCAACATTCACAGCAGAATATAGAACGGTGTTACATCAGCATTTATTTGAAATAGAGATTGCGGTTCCGGTTATTCCAAATTAACCGCTTTTCGGTTTTTCCGGTTATTTTCTCTTACCGTTTAACCTGACAGTTTAACCGGACAAAAAAACACAATTTTTTTAATAACCGGTTTTCGGTTTTTTAAACACAATGGCGCAAAATTTTAAACGATTTAGTAATATGTTAAATTATTTTTAGTATGATTCTAGGTTAAAAAGGGGATTTTGCTAATTTTAAACGAGTTAAGTATCGTATTATCTTCTTAACATTTTACTAAAGTTAAAATCACCAAATGGCTACTTTAATTTTTTAGTATGGTACTAAATCCATAGTGATATCTGATAGTATATCAGCCTTGCACGCGGGGGGCCCAGGTTCGAATCCTGCTGGTGTAAATTTTTTTTTTTTTTTTTTTGTAAATAATGAAGTTAAATTATTAAAATATAAACATAGACTACTTTATCACATGTTGGCTTTCCATCATTATAAAATTAATTTACAAAGCATAAACACAATAATTGTGTTCATCAAAATTCAAACCCTACAAATGCTTTTTATCTGGTTAATTAGCATTTTACTAATTAACAAAAGGTTTAAAATGTATGAAAAGTTAGTAGACCACTATGTATTTAGTAAATTGTTAACTATTATCGTGTTAAGGCCTTAATAAAATTGTTGTTTAAAATCTTGCGCCATTATTTTTTAAGTTTTTGTTATTTTATTTAAAATAATTACATGTCAAATAAAAGCTAATACAGAGGAAAGTAAATATACACGTTTTTGTATGCCGAGTTGAAGGAAAGCAAATAATAATATTGACACGATTGGAGCCTTTTCAAAAGTCACATACTTTAAGGTATTATGAGTGTTATCTATCATTCAGCGAAATTTTGCGAAATGTTTTATGGTTCACAACGATTTCACCTTCCTAATACTTAAGTAAATCCTCTAATAAATATTATAAATGTGAAAGTTTGGATGCATAGATGGATGTTTGTTGCTCAGTCACGCCCGAACGGCTTAACGGATCTGGATGAAATTTGGCACAGATAAATTTTATAGTCTGGAATAGCACATAGGTTTCTTTTTATCGATCTTTATGTAATTTTGTAAACATATTGTTAGGGCTAGAGTAAAGAATAATAGTACCTTTATCAAAAAAAAAAAAACTGTTTACGTGGGGTTGAAAAGTCATAGCAAGGCACACACCTGCTAGTTACACTATAAAAGAAAAAGTGCATATGGTGAATAATGTTGTAGGTTGCATAAAAATGCAGGTCTTATGAGACAAGAAAAAACTTTTTCTTTTTTTATTTCTATGGTGATAAAAGTGTCAAGACAAATAACCGTTCTTGCCACTCGGTTATTTGATTTGAGAAAAAAACACCGGTTTTAACCGAGACAAAAAAAAACGGGTTAACCGAAATAAATTATAAAAAAAATGTTCCCATCCCTAATTTGAATTGCTGACAAATATGAATCGCTTCCCATTGACCATAGTTAGCGATACATCGATCAATTCAGGTAGCTTTAATTTTGGCGCTTATCACCTAAGGTGGATATTTAATGTTTCTTAAAAGTTGTCAATTAGCCTTGGAGTGTCTCTATACTGAGTGATATCATGTAGGAAAGTAATTTTCTTTGTGATTAGCCTTGGACTTGAAATAGATTTCTTCCGTTTTGTCCCTGTTTCACTTCTTCTTAGTAGATTCATTTATTTTAAGAATATACAGAATGAAATTGAAACATTGTAATTGTAAAACCTTAGTCTGTTAGTAAGTAAATATAATCGTACAAATCCCTAGCTTTCTCAAACCTGAGTTTTATTTGCTTTCTTCGGGATAACAATGGTACAGACGAGCTTACTTACTTTTAAAAAAAGCGATATTGCTGTGTGGAATATCTTTCACTATGTGCTGAGTCATTAATACCATAAGCTGTTAACGTCAATAAACAACCTGTCAGACTTATGAATTTCTATAACATACCTTAATTGAACGACCAACCAAATTTTTATGTAAATTTGAAAGGATACACACAACAAACAATACACAATCAGTTGTTACAGCCAAAACTTGTCAACCCAAAAATAAATAAACCAATTGTCCTAATTTATGGCTACGAATAATCGTTTCAAATAATTACCACATTTGTGATGGCGGCCATTTGCACGAAGCTTTATCAACCCCGCCATAATTGAATTTGATCTAAAGTAGCCATTTTACTTGAAAGGATAATAATTTCATGTTATATTTTTTTTGTTCTTTAACTTTCTTTCTCTTTATTCAAATCGGTTGGGAAGTTAATGGGAATTGATAAGATCCAGTTCGCCACCTTGCGCGTTCTTTGGGTATTTGCGAGTCAAAAAACAAACATGCGACCGATTGTCTGTAGTGCTTGAAGCTATCGCTGGTGTTCACATTATTAAGAGTGTCAAGGCATTGTAATGGTTATAGACCCAATTTGTGCCAATTGTACAGAGGCTTTTGCTTATGTTGCTGATGAAGTACTATAAGCCCGTATAATGGCTCAATCGACTGTTGTTTCTCCACTATCCTGTCAGGAATGTCCTTTTTTTATTATTTTGATTTCACTTTCGTATATATGGGACTATCGCACTAATGGCGACGACACGACGCTAAGGGACAAATTTCACGCAGCATTTGTTCTCACCAATGATGATTTGGTCCTTTGATTTTTTCTTCTAAGTATGTAGTATGTTGTATATATATTTAAGGATGACGACAGGGATGGAGATGAATGTCTGAATTGAAGCGTGTGCACAGATAAATCGATAAGGTTCCTATCCTTAACTCGATTGCTCTTATGTAGCCACTCACTTTAATATATTTCGATGGCTGGGACATCCATATATAAGTGTTCTGTCTTTTTAAAGTCAAGAGAACCACTGGATCATCATGGAAGTGTTTGAGAATCCTTTTAAAATTGAGAGATTTGTGTCTAGCTAAAAAGTGTACAATGACACACTATGGTTTAAGCTACTAAAATATTGATATGTTAAAAAAAAATTATTTTCGTCTGGAATGTAAGTGAAAAGAATTTTTCAAAGCAATTTAGGAAAACTGAATTCAAAACGAGTTTATTTTTCAGGACCAACTGCAAAAGTATTTGTTTCTCTCCAAAGGTCCTTAGGGAAATTTAATATTTTCAAGTTAATATGCCTACTTGTTTGGTGTTTTTTTTGTGTTGGTAATCAGACAAAGCAGTATAGCTCTTTCTTTCAAATGTCTGAATGAAATATGGTAAATAATGAACAGGAGTTCCCACGAGATAAAAGATTTAACAACGAAGTTGAGTGATGCATCTCTCATGGGCTTTCTATGCTTTATCTGGCAACTTATAAGAATTACAATTATATAAAAAGTTTCAAGATTCTAATGATGAATACTTACGAAGGAAATATTGTTACTTCAAGCATTTATAACTTGAAGTGTAAGTTAGTTTTCAGAAAGAGTGAGCTTGTAAATGAAATCGAGGTCGCGGAGGGAAATACACTGCGAACAGCCATCAGAAGCTTTTGGAGTGTAGTTGACGCTAAAAAAGGAGTGCTAAGACAAAGAGTTACCAAGGTAAAATTGCATTCAATTGTAAAGAAATAAATTTCAATGTAATAAGGCCTAAGACCAAATTTTAGACTTTATTTCTAGTGTTCTGCAACTCCTAAGCAATGAATTTGACACTTATTTCATATAGTTATATTTAATTTCAATTTCAGTATGGAACTGTAAGTGGCCACATATTTATTAGTTCAGTTATTTATTTTTATTTTGCTTATTGGTGCACGCTTGAGTCAGAAAATAAGCCCCTCCGTTAACAGAATTTTTCGATATAACAATTGATCTATTGCCTGTGCATTTTGGACTACATTTATCAACATCTTGCTAAAACCAGAACTGAGTCTTTAAACCAATGTCGATTCGATATATTTGGATACGCTTCAAAAATCTCTTCAGTGGGTGCAATATCCTATTCAGTATACGATAATTCTTCTTATATTTCTAA
The DNA here is from genome assembly GCA_910595825.1 of Philhelius pedissequus. Taxonomy (NCBI): domain Eukaryota; kingdom Metazoa; phylum Arthropoda; class Insecta; order Diptera; family Syrphidae; genus Philhelius; species Philhelius pedissequus. Next base: position 31,945,804 of record OU343160.1, read on the forward strand.
GGTATAATCTGCAATTAAAATGTTGTGCGAAAACTTTCAGCAAACAATACGGCGAATGGCGATTTCAGATGATAATAGGTATTAAAAAAAAAATTAACAAAAAAGTGCTGATAGCTGAAATATGAACTTCGCCTCAACCTTTAGTGAACCCTCATCCACACTTTTTGACTCGTTCTATTGTGAAAGAATCAGTAAAAGCTCGCCAACTCTTGCAGCAACGAATGCAGCTCCATCTACAGCTGCGTAACGTGTCATGTTTTTGTATGCAAAGCCGTGTTTTATTTGTTAGGTGACAGCCAGCGTTGTCAAATTTCCCTTGGTAAACAACAACAAACCGATTGTTGGCGAAAATGATGTTAGTAAAAATAAATAAATAGGTGCAGGCAATCGAAATTTTAAATGCTCAAATGAAGTAGCCGCTGAGTATGGTTTTAGAAATTATTTTGTGTCATGAAAGTTGGCAGACCTTCATTTTCGAAGGACGTGTTCGTTGATATTGCACTTGGGAGCGACTATACTTAAAATGTTGTACTATTAAACGATTGGTCCTGTCCTGGCACAAGCTTGGCCGTTTTCTTTTAGTACTTTTTTAGTAATAAAATGTTAAATACACTATATAAAATAAAATAAATTATCTGGTTTCTGGCAGCATCTGCCTCTGCATGAATACATAAAGCGAACTTCGTTTCGCCACAATTTAACGCATTGATATAAACGCCAGTGCTAAAATGAAACACATAGTTCAAATTTTAATGTGATTTATTTGAATGGAATCAAAATCAGTAGAGAGTGATATGATAATCAATGTTTTTCGATTTGTTTTCCGGCGCAAGAACAAATAACGAAGACAGTTTGTCAACACGCGAACAGCAACGTACATGTGACCGTGCGAAAAAAAGAGAAATTAGAGATTTATTCCACAGACTTACAACGATTGGCCTTGCAATTTATTGATTGGCATCGCATCTAAAATGCAAGCAAAACGTCTTTTATCACAATGAATTTCACAATTATCCGAAAAATTTCAAGCTTCACAAAGAATTTTCCACCTTTAAATCATCCATAAAATCTATGGAACGGCAAGAAACGCCCGGAAAAATCATAGAACATTTCAGAAAGTTCGACAAAATAAAATATAAAAATCCATTTAATGAGAATCAAATGCTTTAGTTGTGTGCATACACGTGGGAACAAAGAGAAACCAAAATGAAGTGTGTATATCTGTGTATACAAAACATTATTTTTACTACTAAAGCATAGACGACCTTGTGAGTGACATTTTTGGGAATAACTCCAGTTCTAGACATCAGGCAGCAAAACAGATTTCATATATGCAATTTCCAAACATGTCCTAAGATCTTCCGAAATTTCATTCAAATCGATCTACCTGAAAAAAAGTAGTACATTACATACATATGTATATATACGAGCTTTTAATTTTTGTTTTTTTGTGACCTTTAGTCCAAAGTATGCGTTTCGCCCAGGTACTACAGTTGGGCTCATCAGTTAGATGCTGTAGTACCCTTCTAAGACGCAAAATATTAGTCGATGGCTACCGACACAAATAAAATTTACAGCTTTCAAACACTGTGAATTATATTTTTCTAGGGGAATTCTGTCGAATTCAGACACCTAGAAAATAATGCGTGTGGTCTGGTTTGTTTAATTTTAAGAAGAAATGTAAAAACAATACAAACGCATGTACGTAGGTATTGCTTTTGTTCTTTTTTTGTGGACTCTGCTTTTAATTTTATTTTTTTTTGTGACCTTTAGTCCAAATTATGCGTTTCGCAATACCTACGTACATGCGTTTGTATTGTTTTTACATTTCTTCTTAAAAATATATACGAGATATAAAATAAAATAATTTAAAAAAAGTATCATGGAATGTATCTAAAAACACCTGTTCTTGTTGCGCAGACATGAATAAAAATTTAAAAAAACGAAGAATTCCCTGGTACCAATCTATTACAAATTTACATAATGCATTAGTTATCTTCAAAAGATTAGCTCTAGAAATAATTGTTCGTGAACCAAAATGTGACAGATTCTATTAAATTATTTGTTTAAGCGGTAATAAGAATTCAGTTTTTTTTTTCAATTCAATTCAATTCATTTATTGATAGAAATTTCTCACACAATAAGATACAACATCTTTAAAACTAGTGCAATATTTAGTAATAACGGGTCCGCCATCTAACGTTTTTTTTTCAACTAGTGCTTATTTCGTGAATGGTAACACATAGCTCATGTCTGATTTGACAGATAATTAGTTTTATCCTTCCGCTGAACGAATATGGTTGTGTATACGCTTGAACAACGCTCGCTAAGTGGGCCTGCGATCGACTTAGAGAAGATGCCGATTTTGCCAAAAAAATCATCTTTTCAGATGAAGCTCATTTTGATCTTGGCGGGTATTTAAACAAGCAAAATTGTCGCATTTGGGGCACAGAAAACCCGCACGCATACACTGAAAAGCCGATACACCAAAAACGAGTCACTGTTGCGGATTTTGGTCCAGAGGCATAATTCGAAAATGAGCAAGGAGTGGCCGTTACAGTCAATGGCGATCGTTATCGGGCCATGTTGAACGAATTTTTGTTCACAAAAATTGAAGAGGAGGATATTGGCAATATTTGGTTTTAACAGGATGGCACTACGTGCTACACAGCAGAAGCTACACTCGATGTTTTGCGCCCATTTTCAATAAAAAAAAGTTATTTGGCGGACCCTTTAGTATACTTTTATATAAACCAGATTTCATGATACCAAGTGAAAAAATGCTGACAAATTAAAAAAAAAAAAAAAAAATATTCAAAGTTAAGTTTTTTTTGATTATTTAAATAAAAGGAAGGAAAAAAAAAGAAAGAAAGTTGCATTTAATAATAAAAATAGTATAGTATAGATTACACATAATATAATTAGTAAATTTAATAAAGTTTATTTTTAAAGAGCCTGAAAATATAGCCTTAGTTTCATCCTTAACCGAGTGGGGTGCAGCCCATTATCCTTATGACCAGAGGGAGAGAATTCCACAACATAATCGCGTGCACAAAGAACTGCTGACTAGAAACAAGGTAGGCGTGGCGTAATGGAGTCCAATCAAGAGTTATATTTGAGTGCGTTAACTGAGTAGTGATTTGGCTTATATCATTCTTGTTTTTAATGGTGTAAATTGTTGTGTGGTCCACAACATTCGTAAGCCTCCATACACTCTTCCGACAGCTATGTTTATATGATTAGTCCAGGTGAGGGTTCTGTTAAATACAACTCCCAAGTTCTTTGCTGAATCAACAAACTGGATAGGAATGTTGTTGAGTAATATTGAAGCAAAATATATCGTATCTACAGAGTTTCTTGAAATAATCAGGCACTTGGTTTTGGTTTGATTTAAATATAGTCCATTAGATTGGGACCATTGTAGGACCTTATTTAAGTCTTCATTTATCTCTAAAGCGCCATTTTCAATTAAATTAAACTGTATCGAAGCAGAACGTCGTCGTCAGCATACATATGAAAAGACGAATTGAAGCTTAGAGATGGAAGGTCATTTATATATATTGTAAATAATGGAGGGCCTAGAATTGATCCTTGGGGAGCACCTCGGCTTAGTGGAAGGAAGGATGATGTTTGATCATTAGTAACAACTGCTTGGTACCTCTCAGTTTTTTCCATAAAATATGGTGAGAAGTCCAATAGTGTGAGGAAGGTAACATTATTCTGATCCACATTCTTCCTTATTTCTTCGACTACATTTAAAAGAGGTGTCGTGCAGCTATGACCTGGAAGAAATCCGGATTGATTTGAGTGTAGCATATCATTTTGATCTAAGTACTGCCTTATCTGTGAGTTCATAATTTTCTCAAGGACTTTCGATAAAAATGGTAAAATGGCTATTGGTCGGTATGCATTTTAGTGCGTTTCCAAAATGCAGGAAAAACTCCAGTCATTAAGACAATATTAAAAAGATGTGTAATTGGTTTTAAGGTATATGGAAGAGTTGCTTTTAAAAATACCGGATGAACATCACCGAAACCAACCGAATTAGATTTAATAGATAAGCAGAACTTAAGAACATCCTCTTCATTCATGTTGGAAAAACTAAAACCATTAGACGATATGCTGTTTGTTTCCAAATTTAAGTAGTCAGGTATACCGATTTGTTGAAAGGATGAGAGTGATATGAACTTTTTATCCATTGTCAGAATTATGCACACGTTTACCAACCCCTATATCTCTTAAATTTTTCTAAGGCTTATGCCCAACCAAAGAGGGATTTAGTCGTGCAGAATAATAGCGTTTCTTTGATTCTCTGATATGAGACACGACTTTATTTCTTAAGTTGGTATAGGCTTTTCGAAATATTTCAGCTCTAAAGCGTTTCCATGTTTTATACGCCATATTGTGTTGATGGATTACAATTTGAATATTATTATCAAACCATGGATGTTCTTTTCACCTTAGTGTTCTAGTTTTTATACGAACGTGAACATTAAAAGGAAAATTTAAATTATTTTGAATAAATTCAGCTTGATCATCAACAGAAAGATTTTGAAACTTGTAAAAAATCGATTGATTGTAAATCGTGTTCTAAGCAACTGTAGTTTATGTTTTTTAAAATCTGTTACTATGCTCTAAAATCTGTTACTATGTTTTAGAGGCTCACACTCAAAAGTTATGTGCAACAGGTCGTGATGTGAGAAACACGATGATGATAGTTGATCAAAGTGGAGAAGTTTATTTAGGTGGCTAACGAACAATAGCTCTAGCAGGGTACTTGAATCCTTAGTAAATTGTGTGGGAGCCGATGTATTCACCGGATGCAAACCTATAGCTTTCAAATCATCAGCGAGTGTGGATTCTAAAAGCAAATTGCTGTTGAAATCGCCCGGTAATGATTCACACACAAGTTCCCGCCTTAGCCCACAGCGCGCACAAATAGCTACTCCGCCCCCTATTCTTTTAAATCTGTCTCGTCTAAGCAACTTAAAGCCTTTTAAATCATACAAAGAGTCATTAAATTCGGATCGAAACCACGTTTCAGTCACAAACACAACATCCACTTTAGATTCTGCAAGCAAAAACCTAAATTCATCTATCTTCTGAAGTAAACTCTGAACATTTATACAATAAACCTGAAGTCCAGTACACTGATTACACAAAACGTTAATCATACTACGAGAGATGTCATTAATACCAACAGTTGTGGAATTCCCATTATTCACTAAATTAGAGCCAACCATCAATAGGAACTAAAGATAATCGGCGGCTAATTAAGCCCACTTTCATAAAGAATGCATCAGCGACAGATATATTCAACTCGACAAAAAAAAAGGACAAACAAATATAAAAGGCAAAGTATACAATACATGACCAACATATTAAAAAAAGCAATGGGCAGTTTCATTATTAAATGCATTACAATTATTTTTAAGAAGATAAGTATTTTGTGGGTGAAATAATTTAATCCATTTTAGACGATTAAAAACAAAAAAGGTTTTTTTTTTTTGGGAAAATATAGAAAAAACTATAGTGATTAATTACTAAGGATATTCATGCCACGGGATAATTTTGCGCTTTACAAAAAGAAATATCTTTCTGCTGGACATTGCATGAATGCCCCCTTAAAAACACTTGTGTAATTGTGTAATTGTAGGAGGCAATCAGTTTTATGGGGTTTATTTCTCCGCTTTCTACATCAAATACCTGAGATAAATTTATCTGCTTTGTAGACTTTGACAGTTCATTTCTGCGGAAATAAAATTATTTGGTTTCTGAGGTTCATCCGGGTTTTCCACCGTTGTTGCTTGACCTATGCAACTCATTTGGTCTTAGTATTATGAATGGTACAAGCGAAGGAGATAATCTTGGAGAATTTACATTTGTCGGTAAACAAGGAAGATCGGTCATAGATTATAGTTTACAAGGTGGTGATTGGAGTTCACTTGTTACAAATTTTGAAGTTGAGAAGAAGCCATTCTCAGACCATATGCCTGTTATTGTCTCATTAACCAACGGGCAAGAAGAAAAAGGAATCAGTCTAGACCTACAACTTCTACCTAAGCTGCACTGGATTAATGCAACTGCACCAAAATACAGAACCCAGGTGGATGCACTTCTCCTGACTGAAGTAAACGATAAAAGCCTGAACGGAATCGAAAAGTGTATTAAAGAAGCACATCAAAAACCGAACAACTTTCGACAAAGAAAAACGGCATTTAGAGAACCATGTTTTGATAAGGAATGCATGCAGGCAAGAAGACTATCTTATGCGTGGCTTAATGCGTTTAGGCGGTCCAATACGAGCTTTTAAAAAAACCTGTATGTGGAAAATAATCGAAAATATAAAACACTCTGTCGGAAAAAGAAAAAGGATTATTATGAAGACCAAGCAAAACAGCTCGCAATGTGTAAAAAGTCGTGCAATTTGTGGAACCTGGCTCGCAAACTAAATGGTACGAAATATGTCATCAGCGATGAACTTGATTCAAACAGACTGCAAATACACTTTCAACAATTGCTGAATCCAGAATCTACAAATGCGTTTATGACCCATTACGCCCAACCGGGTTTCCAAAATAATATCCTGGACATACCTATAACGCTTGAAGAAGTATGGGTTTCAATAACAGATCAAAAAGATGGAAAGGCTGCAGGTTCTGATGGAATACCAGCGGAATTCTATAAATATGGAACACAACAACTTATATCGAATCTAAAAGCAATATTCAACCGAATTTTAGAACAGGGAACCATTCCTAACCAGTTCAAAGAAGCCCTGATATTCCCAATTCATAAAAAGGGAAGCACCGAGGATCTGTCGAACTATAGAGGAATCTCGTTTCTGAACACATCTTACAAGATTTTTACTTCGGTACTCCTAAAGAGGCTGAATAAATGGATAGATTCGAATAACCTTCTTAGTGAGTTTCAAGCTGGTTTCAGAATGAGATACTCAACTGTAGATCACATTTTCGTGCTTCGTACGATCGCTGACTCGTTTCTATCGAGAAATAAAAAACTTTATACTTTTTTTGTGGATCTCAAGTCTGCTTTTGACACTGTCGACCGAAATGCATTATTCTTCAAGTTATTTCAAAAAGGAATGTCGCTCAAATTCGGACGAGTATTGCAAAATTTATACATGGACACCAAAGCAGCTGTTTAGAATGGCAAAAGCGTAACTGACTGGTTTCAAACGAATTCCGGAGTCAGGCAGGGTTGCGCACTGAGCCCAAGCTTATTCACACTCTTTATCGAGGATATAATTGAAGCATTGTCTGGATGTATCGAATATGCAGACACTACTCCTTTTTGCGGACGACATTGTCTTGCTCGCGTTCACACCACAGTCTCTTCAGTTGATCATAAACAGACTCTCTGATTATTGTACGAGATGGAATTTGGTGGTAAATTTAAATTAGTCGAAAGTGATGGTTTTTAAAAAGGGTGGATGCAGAGTTGGGGCAAATCAGCACTGGCATTTCAACAATGAAACATTGGAAGTTGTTTAAGAGTACAAATACCTCGGAGTCTGCTTTACAAAAAACCTCAATATGGAAAGGCACCTAACCGAAAAGCTCTTGAAATCAAAAACAGCAATAAACGTAGCATGGAAACAATGCTTCAGCAATAAGGAATCGGTCCTGTTTTATGCAGCGCAGGTGTGGGGAGGAAAGAAAAATGAGCAAGTGGAAAAACTCCTCAGATTTTATATTAAACGGATTTTTCGCCTTCCATCAAACTCTCCAAACTATATGATTATGTTGGAAACGGGCTTATCACATTTGTTTATGAAAACGTTTAAACTTCAAGTCGATTACATCCTTAAAATTTTAAATATGCCAGATGATCGTCTTCCAAAAGAAGTAGCTATTCAAGCCATTCAAACCCAAACCGGATGCTTCAACGATTGGATAGAATTAGCCGAGCAGGTGGACTTTGAGTTAATTTACAACGAAGCTGTTTCGTGGAAACCAACTCTATATAGTTTGATCGCCCGTTTGGACGAAGCCGCAAGGGAATCGTACATGGAGCAAGCAGCAGGATCACTGCACCGAACGATTTATAGACTGGATTACAACCTTAACCAAAGAAACTATTTTCGCGACGATTATACAATAGAACAGATTTCTATCATGTTCTGGCTTAGAGCAGAGCTCCTTAATTTGAATTATATACCACACCGCGAAGACTTACCGCAAATATGTAACCTTTGCAATATGGGGGAAAGGGAGGATGTTTTCCACTTTCTTGGAAGGTGTGCAGTACTAAGAGAAACAAGAAGATACACGTTAGGCAGCGACTATCTATCAGAGGAAGCACTCTTGGACCTCCTTCACGAAATGGATGTATATAAGTTATTTATGTATTGCAAAACAGCACTCAGGTACAAAACCCAAATATTAAATGAAGCCTTTTAGTATAAACTGTAACTTACTCTACTTTTATAAAGAAATAATTAGTTGTCAATCAGGCAGACGGCAATACCATGTAACTTAGATTGTAATTAACAAAGTGTAATAATATTTTGTAAGAAAAATAAAATCTAATCTAATCTAAAAATCTAAATCTTATTATTGAACAAATCTGTATTATTTTTAGTTATTTGATTATTAATTTGTTAGGAGTAATTGGGGAACAAAGGCTCTTTTAATTAGTTATACGAGTAGGTACAGCATTAGAAAGAAAACATTTTGACATTTACTGCAACTGGTAGCAATTTTGAAAAACAACATAAATTGAAATTGTTGTGAGTGAGTAACATGTTTCAAATTGTGAGTGAGTAACACGTTTCATCTATCTGTGTGATGGTTGGCTAGCTTCCCATTTACTAAAAAAACGCTGTAAAATAAAGCACTAAATACCACATCGGCTGGAATAAGCGATTAAGTTTTCTTAATTATTAAAAATTTTTAAATAATGTTTTCGATGTTTTACATTTTTTTGATTTTTAAGTAATTACCTAAATATAAACAAGTTAGAAGAAGTAAATCTCGCAAATAAAAATTTAAACATTTTAATTTGCTGCTTATAAATCTTTAGTTAGTTGTAATAATTTTAAACTGTTTGTTTAATTGTTGTTATATTTTTCGTGGGAAATTTCTTTAATGCACATTAAGTGAGAAACTTCATGAAGGCGTTAAAAGTTCTTACATACAATATTATGATTATTTTATAATTATTTGCGGGTAATTAGTTACGGAAATTTAAGTTTCCCTATTCCATGTTTTCTATTTTATTAAAAAAAAAACATACTTCTTCAACCTAAACCTTTCGTGTTTTCTATATTTTCTTTTATTTTTTTTTATACCCAGACAATGCGATGGCAAGCAAGGTATCTTAGGAGAATTCAGTGTTGCTTTAACCATTATACCTATTGTAGGTGACGCCAGATTTCTTTGACTCCTGCTAAACTTAATTAAACTATAAAGGATTTCCTTGCCGTCACATTGTCTAGAACTTCTAACATTTGACCTACTAACCTCCTATTATCGATTAACTTCTTCGTATAATATACACAGAAATTCCTTAACTGTACTGTGTAAGTATGTGTGTCGTATTCGTACATGTATATCCTTAATCTTATCATGAAGTATATTTTGACAATTTAACCTCCCAACTGCGGGCCATATACTGCTTGCAGGCGGAGTATCTTTATTTAACCTTCAATATCCTCAAGGCAAAATAGCTTAATAATATTCAAGAATGTATTCTATATGCGTGTGGTGTATTTATTCAAGCATCTTTGAAATAATAAATAATATTAAGCTACGGCAGTTGTAGTAATAAGAAATATAAGCAAAACCCTAATAATTATTCAAATAGGGGTTCGTTAAAAATAGGTATATGTTATACTGTTGGTAATTCCATCCAAAAATCTGCAATCGTAAAAAATGTCAATAGTGATCCATATAAATTGCTATAATGTAAGTCAAAGAATTTTCAGAAAAATTGGTATATTTTATGGAAATTAGATGGTGCTATAAGAAACAGAATAATTCAGTGAGGATAATGTTATTAATTTAGTAAGATACGAACTATAGACATAACTCATATTTGTCATGAGTTGTTTTCGGATTATAATTCGGTTTGGTTTGATTCAGATTGCTCCGAGTTGGTTCTTCACTTTGCAAGGCTGTTTATTTCGCTCCAAATTGTATCCATATTTTTTAAATTATGTAAACGTCAAAAGGCTTTTGACTACTCTTAATATTTTTGTATTTAATTACTTTTTAGTACTCATGTTCAATTTTAACAGTATTCACAAGTTTTTTGTTTGCTAACTATTATATACTATTATATGCGCGTTAAAATATCAAACCACATAAATATATGTGGATATATAGTTATACTCAGCACAGCGAAAATCTAGAGAAGAATCCGTAGGATTTGTGCATGCATGTCGTTGGAATTGAAAAAAAATCGTTTATTTTCTTAGGCTCTGTTTTCGCCCCCGAAAATAGTGACTTTAAGATGGAACTGGGAAAAAAATATTATCGAAACGTCAAAATATAGTTTATTGCCTACTTATCAAGCAATGAACTGTCAAAATTCATTGAAGGATTGCTCCGATTTAAATGGATTAAGAAACCTCTATAAAACTCAAATTTAACCTCAGAAAATTCCAAATATATCCGATTTTACTTTTTACTCCGGAAAAACTAAGTTGATTTTTAGCATTTTAGGTGACATTTGGATAACAAATATTACCCACACAAACATCAAGATAATGGGAAGCATGTATACTGACTGGCAAGTTTCATCGTGCTAACATTAATAATTTTGATTCGCCCCAAAATACATTGAAAGAAATAACAACAATTTCACTGTTTGAAACAACAACAACAAACATCATCATTTTCTTAGTGCTTCACAAAAGACTGTAAACCCCGCATTTTTCTTACCAACAAACTGCTGAGATACCGTACTCCATCTTTTCAATCTGAACACGCATCTTACCTTACATCTTTTTACTACCAAAAAAAAATACGAATGAAATCAAGACTAAGGATGAGACCAAGACCGAGACCGAGACCGAAACCAGACTGCCCAATAAAATTTTCATGAGAAAAAGGCGAGACCGAGACAAGACTCAAATTTTTCGATTTTGATGAGACCAAACACCGAAATAACGAAAGTCTCGCCTGGTCTCGTCTGATGGCAAGCCTCACATAGGGGTTGGGGGAGTTTGTTTTCAAATTAAATTTACAGAAAATATTTTGTCTCATTCTAAATATCACCCAATTGTGGTGTATCTTTATTCAGTTTTGTTGTTCAAATCAATTTCCACCAAAAATATAGAAGATGTGTTTAGGTATAATGAAACTAAGCAGAATGTTGTTACTTACTTTATGGTAAAAAGAATATTTCAACCAGTCTTAGTTGAATCGGCTTAACAAATAACCTCGAAATACACAGTCCTATTGCGATTGCCAATTATCAATTGACTATTGTTAAATACTGAAATTCAATATTTAACAACCCAAATTATAATAGTCTTGATCGTTGATAATTTTGTCGAATTTTTTGAATCAGAATAAAACAATATAGCTAAATAGATCATATAGTTTTTTAACAAATTAAGTTTCAACACAGCAATATTTAATATCAATTATCAGTTTTGATAATTAACAACCGTGAAGGGGTGATTAGCAGTTTAATTGAGATTAATATTTAATATTTAGGTATTCGAGTTAATTTAATTTTTTACAATTTTGATATTCTTGTGATATAAATATTATGCTAAATTCAATTATCTCGAGAACAAATAAATTCTAATTAAGTTGTGATGAGGACATTCTTTTTTTATTACAAAATTTAACTAAACTCCTTTATAAAATCATCGAAGTTCGTTCCCAAAAGACTCACCCACTTAATAAAATGAAATTTATTCTGTAATGTCTGTCCCAAAAAAAATAACACCCTCAACAAAATCACCTACCGACACAAATTGTTAGGGGCCTTCTCTATAAGATAAACACAAACATTGGCATATAGAGCAGAAACAGAAGAGAATATGATATCAATTTCATCAACATTTCATCACGTATACTTGTATTTATATGCAAAACAACCATAAAGACCATGAAAGAGATATCCTCAAAACATCTCGGTGAATACACACACATATCTTTAAGTACTATATATTTGCACACCCCTAATCTCGTACCTCTCTGCATATATACCTAGGTACATAGCACGTGCTGTTTTCCCTCTTAACAGTGTCGGATGCTTTTATGAGCACTCAATTTTATCGGCTATTCTTTCCGATGCTGTTTTGTTGGATGCAAAACAACGCGTGTTCGTTTGATTAATTGGACTTCTGTCCACATCCTCGAAGCTGCCCCATAACTATCACCATGTGCCACATAACTCCTACAACAACAGACTGTCAATATGCCTTTTCAAAATGCCTAGTCAAAAGCGAGAGGGAAATACAGGACAGAACGGAACAACTGTTTTTATTTTTGCAAACAAAAAAAGTCCTTGTTCCCATTTACAAATCCTTCGTTTTGGTTTGATGCCTATAGTCAGAAAACACAAACCCCGCATCAGCTGCATGCCTCATGACCTACATTTTCATCATCACCATCATCATCATCATCATTATCAACAACGTGCCTCAAGTCGTGCCGTACCCGGGCTTTTTCTTTGCTACAGGACTCTCCATCGACCACTTTTCAAATTCATTGCAAACATTCAAGTTCTGGAAACGGAAAACTCCGTCAACAATCACAACATGAGTATCAACCAACGCAACGGTAGGTACCTATGTATTAGAGGTACGTCTATGTATATCGGACTCATTCTCCTCCTTTAAGCGGTGCTGGAGGATAGATATTTAAATTTTTACTCGTACTGGCTGGATGTTCGATGGAAAATTGAGCCTTTATATAGAAAAAAAAAACAGCCAATACACCTCTCACCTCTTCTACTCTTTTGCTTGATTCAGTCAACCAATTAATATTAATAAAAATCAAAAGCTGTGCACAAATACAAACATAAATACATACCGGCGGGGTTTCGAATAGCATAACTTCGGTTCCTTTGAGAACTAGGAATCTGGGCTTGTAGCTCTGCCACGAGATGTTATTGTTGATGACTCCTTCATTCACCCAACCCATGTATTCGATTCGTTCGCCAACAGCAAAATTCCGGTTATACAGCTTCATCTGCAAAACAGAAAACAAAACAAAAATATAACTTATAAAAGACATTTATGGAAAAGGATCAACAAAATATGAGCCCTTGTTGGTTTAAGAAAAAAAATTTACATAAGAAGAATGAAAATTTGTCTTTTTTATAGAGCCGTTTTTATTATACACGCACAAAATTTTCTATTTTCCGTATCCGTATAAGCACATCAGTGGCTATATATATATATTTATATTCAATTCAATATGAACAAAAAGATATGTAGGTATGTAAGGTAAAAAGTCAGGAGCAAAAAATTCGAGCAATGGAGAATGTATAGGCCCTTGGGAATTTACACAAATTAGGTCCCTTTAAAAATCTTTCTTTTCTGTTGGAATTTTTAGCTAATAAGAAATACGAAAAACGAATATTAAACCAATTTAATTTATAAAGTTTTAAGATTTGTGTTTAATCAATATTTAATTTTGACCTATTGATGCATGGCAGCAGTCTTATGAGGTCTTTGTTGAGGTTGATGTTTCAAGAATAAATAAAATACATATCTGATAAATATATTTTTTAAGTCGTTTTTTTACTTAATTTTTTATATAGGCAAAATTTCTTTAATTTTTTTTCTAAAATCAATTGGTATGCAATCTAAAATATTTAATAATATAAACTTAAGATTAAATCGGCTTAATCAATGAAAAACTAATTTAAAATTCTAAAATAAATATATAAACTTATTTGAGCTAAAAGAAAGTACGCCATTTTATTTCTTGGATAAATTTGAATTTATGAGAAAAAAAATTTAAAAATCTGTAGAGCGGTTTTTGAGAAAAAATGTTATATTTTAAGATTTATTGAAAACAATTTTTCAAAAAAAAATTCAAAAACACCAATTCATAGGTATTCAGCAAGTACATTTAACTATAAGAAGTTTTTTTTTAATAATACAAATTCTATATACTACTGAAATACATCAGCCAAGTAGAAGACTTAGCACTATAATATTTGGACTTGTTGAAAATTCAATTTCCCCTCTGTACAATACGTAAAAAACTCAGTAAGGCAAATTTAGAGCAATTCGGCCCACCCATTCGGGCTGTAGGTGTCTACACATACATATGGACAGACTGACAGACTGACAGAATGACATACTGAAAGACTGACAGACGGACAGACTGATAGACTGACAGAGTGGCAGACTGACAGACAAACATACAGACGGACAGAATTTTTAGACCATTTTTTTCGTCTTCGCTACCATCGTTATGTCATGTTTGATTGTTATCTCAAAACTTTTTTTTCGACGAATGCATAATTTTATTTTATGGTACCTACGAGTATAATCGCAAGTAAAAATGATCTTAACCAAAATCTAATATCAAATTTAACCATATTTTCGGTGAACACAAAATGGCTTTTGATGGGTATTTGGACTTTGGGCGATTGAACTCTTTTTTATGTGTTTGCCATATTCACTTCTATTGCGGTTGTCAATGATCAATTGATAATTGATAATTTTTTGAAAATCGATAGTAAAAACCCAATTGAACAACTTTTGATCATTGAGAATGTTACAAAGCGTTGTGAATTACAAGATAACTCATAATTATCACAGAAAAGTTGATCAGATTTTAAATAAATATAATTTTAATGTACTAAATTTCAATATTTATCAACTATCAATTGATTAATGACAACCGTAATAGGGGTGATTGTTTTAACTATTTGAGTGATATCCATATCTGTTATTGCGTTTAAAAAAAACAGTTTATTCTTTTATACCTATCTTTCCAGAAAGGCCTCTAAGCCTTTATTTTATCTATTATAGTTCCAACGAACCAGTGTTGTATACAAATGTATGTACATATATACCGAAAAAATATATTTTTACTTGCGATTATAGGAACTATAAGGCAAGTAATGTATGTTTTCGTAAAACAATTTTTTTCAAACAATCAAACATGACATTACTATCATAGAGAATACCAAAAAAGTGTGTCCCACAATTCCGTCTGTCTGCCTGTCTGTCTGTCTGTAGGACGATCTACAGCCTCAACGGCTGAACCGATTTGGTTCAAGCTTGCTACTTAGGCGTTTTAGGTGATTGTCCAAAATAGATTTTTGAATCGTTGTTTTAGGCGCAAAAATAACGGTACTTACAAATTTTTTCTACCATCTTAATTATCTCAAAAACGGCTCTAACTATTTCGATACAAATTGGTGTGTGTTCTACTTTGGGTATGGCCTACATTCCGTCCAAAAAAGTTTTTAAAATATTTTGTTATTAACGGTACCTGCCATAGAACCATTTTATTGATTTTCGAATTTCTCATAAACGCCTCAACGGATTTCGATAACAAATTTGTACAGGAGCTCCTTCCAATTCTAAATAGTATTGCATTACAACATTTTCGGAAAATATTTTTTTTGAATTTTTGAAAAAAAATAAATATTTTTTTTTTGAAAATTCAATATTTCGAAAACGGTAGGACAAGTTTTTCTGAAATTTTGTTTTTGTATTTATTACTCAACAGAATAATTGCAAACAAAATAAATTGCCGGACCCGTTGAATATTTTTATAATTTTAATTTTCGTTTTTTGTTCTTTTTCTTGTTTTTTTTGTTGAGGATTTTCAATTTTTAAGGGTGTTTGATTATTGAGATTTAAAGGGTAGGTTTTATTGCTATTTTGAAAGATGGCTAACATTCAACAAAATATCAAATATTTATATAAATTATTATGTGCTTGACCCTCACGTAGTTCTTTACATTGCCCAAGGTACCGTTAAAATAATCCTACTCTGATAAAATCCCAGCTGCAGGTTATCAATTTATTGAAAGGTATCTACATAATGGTGGTAAATTAAGGAATTTCATGATTTTAAAATAATTGTATCCTTATATATGTTTTCCAACTATTGATGAAAGGCATATTCACTGTTTCTATGGCTGTATCAAAATGTTTCGTTGAAAATAATTGAATACAATACGCTCAAATGATCCCATATGAACGTAATGATTATTATTTATTTATAAAGGGTATTTCTCTTCCAACTTTTTGCAGCAAAAAAATAAGCTTAATTTAATTACAGAAAAATCATCTCTACGATATACCTATGTATGCATAATGTATTGTATGTACATATATTTAGCTTGATTTCATTCCCGAATTTGTTTGCGGATAAAATTCAAAATAATTATGTGGGAAATGTAACCATAAGTAAATTTTAATTATATTATGCATTATTTACATTGATATCGAATCATCAAAATTAGAAATTGCATACTTTCATGACTTTTTTACCATCTTGATATTGATTCAAAAATGACAGACAGGCACCATGGATTTTAAAATCGTCTATTTTTGTCCTCCTATGAAAAAGGAATCGCCTGACTCATGTTTGACTGCTCAGTAATATATTCGATCTTTCCACATTAGGCATTTTTTTTTTCGTTCAGAGCATGAGTGTGGCATGAACTTGTTCCTAATAGAGGGAGCTGAGAACGCTCTGGTTTATTTTTTGAGCAGATTTGAAAACGTTGCTGTCGTTATTTATAAAAAAATACCTTATGCCGCCATTTAAATTATACGGGTATTATTTCTTCACATTTCCCTTGACACACATGATGTTGTCCGAGCTATATTCAGAATGATAAAAGAAAAACATAAATTCGGAGTTGAACGCTTTGAGTGAAAAAAACAACGAACAACAACTTTTTTTGACAACTCAGACTGATTTTAACTCAAAAAGAAAGAGGTGAATAAAAATGTTGAAATATCAGTGATGAATTTTACGTTTTTTTTTTTTTAGAAAAATGTGATTTCAAAAGTGGTCACCACAGCAGATCTGAACTTTCATCAACACAATATCTCTGTTTCTGTTTTCTGCGAATTGATAATTTAAATTTAAATTTCAATAACGTATTTTGTCGGCTAACAATTCGTAGTTAATTCAATTGATTGTAGGGTTGTAAAAGTGTTTATCTTGGACTATGTTGGGTAAGTGTAATAATTACTCCTGATATCGATATAAAAATACGACATTGATGGCTAATCCACTCAAGAATGAAACTACTAAATGGCGTGCACAGCACATCACAATGAACATGCCCATTTAAAAATGGCGAACTTCACTGGTAGAGAAACAATAACTTTTTTAGGGGAATTTCGTTGAATCTGTGCACTAATAGAAATATAATCAAGAAAGTAAAAGAGTCAACACTTGGATTATTTCATATTGTACAGATAAAACAGTTAGAGAAAAACCAATATTTCCATGAATGTTTTAGTTTTTTTTTTGTATTTTGTTGAGTATTTCTATTTTATTGAGCAGGTATATACTTTTATATGGATATTCTGCAACTCCGCTTCGTTTGATGTACAAATTATGAATTTATGCAGAATCCTGCGTTCACTTAACTCCACGTGTAAATCAAACGTATAAATCAAAAAAGCAGCAACTAAAAACTGAGTGACCACTGAATGTGTCCATTGTCTTTCAACTTGATATGTCAAAATGAAATTACACCATTTGACATCGTTTGAGAAGACCAAGCATATATACAGTATGTATCCCAAAATGATGTCTTCACTTAAAATCATTTTGTATTAAAATTTTCTCAATAGTAAGTAAATAAAAGTAATTTTGTAATATTTTAAAGGATTTTTCCCAAGAAATGTTTTGGGTAAATAAGCTTTTCGTTGGACGCAAACTTACGAAAAAGATGTTTGTCCCTCTATAAAAACATCTTTTTAAGAAAAATTCAAAAAAGAAAAACTTCAATTGAAAATTGTAATAAAATGTTTATTGTTTATGCTTATTAAAATTTAAAAAGATCTATTCCCTCTAATCCTTCTTGTCATCCTTGGTTCAAAAAAGAACTGAAATGTATCCGAAATAAAAGAAATAATTCTTGGAAAAAATACATTAGGTTCACGACGGTAGAGAATCAAGTAGTTTATATTTCCGTCTTTGACGAATTCAAAAAACTCTCGTTCGAACTCTATAGCGAATATCTGAAAACCATGGGGCGTTCTTTGAAGTTATACCCGAAAAACTTCTGGAAGTTTATAAATTCTAAAAAAAATGTGACGGGTATCCAGTAAATCTCATGTATAATGAAGTAATCTTGAGTACAACTTCTGAAATCTGTGAGGGATTTGCAAGTATTTTAGCCAATCCTTCATTGATTCACCTGTAGTTGTTGACGAAAACTATTTTCATTTTTTACAAAATTGTCCTCAAGTATCAATATTACAATATTACAATAGAGCGTGAAAAAATTTTGAGCTTTTTGTCACATTTAAAAGAGGACTATTCTATTGGACCTGATAGAATACCACCTACTGTATTAAAAAAATGTAGGTCCATTTAAGCTCTTCCTCTGAGAAATATTTTTAACTATCTTTGAAATTAGGTAAATTTCCTTCAGTTCCGAAGTTGTTCGAACAAGTTGTATGTAATAGTTTGACATTTATATGTAAAAATATTATGCAGAAACGTTCTACTGTTACTAATCTAGTTGTATTTTTGAATAAATGTTTAAACTCCTTGGAAAGTGGTCAAAAAGTTGATTGTCTATACACAGACTTTTCGAAAGCTTTTGATCAATTATCTCATGAGATTATCAAGTTTAAACTTAATTCATACGGGTTTCCTCCATCTTTCATCAAGTGGATATACTCGAATCTTGAAGATAGGTTATATCAAGTCAAATTCAGAAATTCTGACTCTAGACCCTTTATTGCCAAATCAGGTGTCCCGCAGGGAAGCCATCTTGGACCATTACTCTTTACATTGGCTATTAATGATGCTCCTCTACGTGAACGCAATAGCGAAATTCTTATCCTTGTAGGCGATATGAAGATTTATAAAAATATATCATCTCCAAAGGATCGAACTCTATTGCAAGAGGATATTAACCACTTTGCATTGTGGTGTGAAAAGAACAGTTTGAATCTTAACCCGACAAAATGTCAAACAATGAAATTTTCAAAAACAAAAACGTTCTCCTTCTTCTCATGACTATGTTATCTCACGGCACATTTTAACTCGTGTTATAACTGTAAGTGGCCTTGGAGTTCTCTTTGCGCTCAATTTAGACTTTTCTGCCCATACTAATATCATCGTTAACAAAGCCAATTCAATGTTAGGTTTTATGAAACGTTGATTAAAGAATTTGTTGATCCCAATGTTACCCGTGCTTTATACAACTGCTTGGTTCGTCCCCATCCTGAGTTTGATTTTTACGATATTCATATTGGGAGACTAGAATCTGTTCAAAGAAACTTTACTTGTTTCGCATTGAAAGATCTTCAGTGGAGTGATCCTTCTAATGCCCTCTCTTTATGACCAACGTTTATCTATTCTGCAAATGCAAACACTTGCACAGAGAAGAACTAACAATGATTTGGTATTCTTCCACTAATAATAACTGGCGTCACAGATGCACCAGACCTACTATGTTCAGTTTTTTTTAAATTATCGGGGAGGAGGTTATAATCTCCGTGGCCTCGACTTGATTAAAGTCCCAACACATAGGACTAACTATGGGATGCATGAGCCCTTGACACGTAGGTTAGACTTTTAAATTGGAATTCAAACATTTTTGATTTCAATATCACTAAAATTAAAGTAAGAAATATACTCAAAACCAGTGCTCCACGCTCCTAAATGTTTGTTTTTGTTTCATATTATGTTCTTGTTTTGTTTTTGACGTAATATTATTTGTTTATATTTTCATTTTATACTTGTGTAAGTATTATTTGTAATAGAGTTTGCCTACTAACAACTAACAGTGCACTAAATGATGAGCCGGTGGTATAACACAGTTTTCTGTATTGGCACACCATTGTTCGGACGACGGAGCTTGCTATAAGCTCTCTTCGGCCAATTCTGATAGTGTTAAAAAATATTCTCTGTGAACACATCCATTTAAAGTTTAAAATCCTTTCAAAGCTAAACGCATTCACTCAATGAACTACATCTCACTTCATGCGTTAAAGTTATTCTTTATCTGTCAGTTTATGATTTGTTCTACTATATTTAATTTATAATTTTTTGTTTATAAAAAAACGATGTCCACTTTTTCGTCATTTTTAATCTGGTAGCTGGTAACCCTACATTTGGTTAATTATTCGAAATCACTTTCGGTAGGGATTTGTTGGGGAAATTTATTAAACGTATTCAATCGGTTTCCATTTAATAATGTACAGTTCGTTAATCGAAAACCAAATGCTAAATTTAAACTATTCTGAAACTCATCCAAGCGTTTTATGAAAAAAAAATAACTTAAATTTCGTTCTTATAGAATTAAAAGGGCTCTGACACCCAGTAAATGAGGAGCATTACAGGACTACGATCTTATCAGATAATGAAAATTGCTTTCTGATTTAATTGTAAATCACACTTGAAAACTTAACTGTCACATGATTGTCAAATCACAAGAAACATTAAAGGAACTTTGCTACAACATTTTTTTCGTTATTATTATTTTTTTTAAATTCAAAGAGCAATCGTTAACTTCGAAGAGAATTCGTTTTTCATAACTATATGGCGCGCCAAAGAATTTAAGTGCTACCTACATGAAACAATATAGGAAAAACGTCAAAAAGTAATCTAGTTGTCTAAAGGGTAACCTCTCTATATGCCATTGAATTGTACATTTATATGTATGCATGTGTTGTGAGGATTGTGGGCTACATTATCCTCGAGCGTGTGATGCTTAAAAACTCTCTTTATGTACAGTCGTCACGCTCTACATTTCTATTCTTTATGTAGATGTTCTTGACATCTCCGCTTAGAAGTTTACCAGAATCAGGCTTCTATTTGTTTTCTAGGTCAATCACTATTTCTATTGAAAATATTTCAAAACTATCTTCCAAGCCATCAAATATGGAAAAATAACAATCCTTTTTTATCTCATAAAAAATAACAACCCGCAAACTTTTTTACTCGATGACTTTGGCTTTACACGCAGAAAAAAATCGTCGAACATTTATCTAAGCTAAAGACTTCACACAATCAACACAAAAAAATATCCCTGAAAAACTACCAACTTGTAAAAAGCCAAACAAAAAAAAGACTAGAAAACTTCTTTTGACAAGCAATAGCTTTTGGCTTGGTTACTTTTGCATAAGTATATTTAAAAAGTTAAATTTCTTTGCATATAAATCTTTTTTGGAACATCTGTACCATAAGAGATATAATTCTACAAGTCCCCTGATTGATGGTCGTCTGTGAATGCTTACATGGAAATTTATGTGCCATAGCCTCAAAAACATTATTTTCTCCATATCTCTCCCTCTTTTCTTTATAAATCTAAACTGTATAAGTATATCGCCCCGAAGAATTTGTCCCCACAAAACAACCGGAAGGACGTGCATCAACCCTTCCGTTCCTGCATAACAAAACCACTGACAATTCTTCCTGATGCATGAAGGTTCTCTTACTCTATTTATATGCATTCAGGATTAAAATCCTGAAAATTCTCCACAAAAACCTACTCTCTAGGATCATACGATGGAAATTTTTTTGACCAAATGCTTTAATCCTTTTTTCGGGAACTCGGATTACTTTATGCCAACAATGATTGTGATTTTTTAGGCTTTTTTCCTCTCAACCTTCGATAAGCCACACTGTAGGTTTTAGAAGGACCACCTCCATAAATTGCAATAGAATTTTAAAGGTTTACTCACAATGGCCGCAAGCCAGACATTATCAAGTCAATCAAAACCATATTTTGTGCTCTTACCTGTAAATGTGTTAATCCAACTACGTTGTCTGTTATTAGTTTTAGCCATTGGCTGAGAATTGCCAGATCATCGCAGTGAATGATTCCTGTAGAAACTCCATTGAGGCCACGTACTTCGAAGGCATTAGGTCGCAGCTTGTCTGTGCCGTAGATGTATCGAGTCACGTAGGCCATCATCAGGGGAACTGCAGTTGTTGTTGTTCGGTTAAACGATATCCAGGATAAAAGCAGCACATGACCGAAAAATAGAGAACAAAACGTAAATTGAAATTAGTTGTTCATTGCAGCTCAGAGGCTAATTTTTTGCTAATTGGGGGCTTTTGGCCTTTGTTTAGCAGTCACAAGGGTTGTCCTTGCCATATTCCCATATCTACCACACCCCCAACATCATTTAATCCAATTATCTCGAATGTACAGTTTGCCAAAAATATTTTTTGCTAGAATATGCGAAATGCAAGAGAGAAAACAGCTTGTACCTAAATACTCGTACCTACATACATATATTATATACACACAATTTAAGTGAAGTCCTCGAAAAGTCAGAGTATGTTGATATTCAGGACTGAATCTGAGGGTCTATATGTATAGAAATGGTGGTCGAAATGCAGTGTGGAATGCTTAATTTAATTAGGACAGGTGCAAAAGGATTGAGTCTATTAGGACCACACGCCACATGCATGTGTACTTGTGTGTATATTGCTTGGCATTTGGGTGTGTCTATTTATATTAAAGTTTGTTTGTCGAGTGCAAATAATAATTGAGACAATCAGGACTTCACGTTTAAGAGCAAATTGAAGAACATTCTTGAGACATCTCATCTCTAAGCTGTAGGTGGTTAAGAGGCTTAATACAGATAAAAATCAATATTTAATTTGTAAGATACTTAAAGATTTTTAAACACAGGTTTATTCTGGGAATTTTAAATAAGCAATATACGAATTTGTATATTGAAAGATACAAATTCTGGGAAATGTATTTATTTAAATAAAAAAAATCACTGAAGTTATCTCTCTTAATATTTCACCAAAAAAATAATTTCAGCATCAAATGATTTTAAATGTTGACGAAAAATCCGACAAGAAATCAACCAATCGAAAGTAATTCAATGTGGAAATAAAGACTTATTGGTTACCACAACTACTACTTTTAGTTTAAAAATCAAAAAAGTTTTTTTTTCTGAATTACGTCACCTGCGTATTGTAAGATAAGAAAATATTGTAATTGTGGACTTCGACATTAAAAATACAAAATAAAATATCAACCAAATATGTTCCAATGAGTTTTACTATAGGAAGCGGTTCTTTAAGGAAAATGTGTATGACTTTTCTAGACAGTCATTATTCGCTATTATTTGACGAATATTCATTTTTAAAGCATCATACGAGTTTGGAGTGTGGTTTATCTAAGAACGATTTCTTGCATAATCCCGTGCATATTTTAGCACTAACACCAATATAGCGTTCGTAAGGTTCCTGTAAAACTAGAAGATGTTTTGACACTCTTCCGGATTACGATTGTCAACTATCAATTGATAACTACTGAAATTCAATATTTTTAAGCAGCACAACTGTTAAAAGTTTTTATCATTGAAAATGTTCTCGAAAGTTGTGAATTAGAAGAAAATGAAGAATTATCACTGAATATTTCATTATTTTTTTTTTTAATAAATTGAGTTTCCAAATGGCAATTTTGAGTATTTATCAACTATCACAAATAATAGAAAATCATAATAAAGGTGACGTTAAATTACCACCAGTTAATTGAATTACTCCCCTAATTCGTCATAAAAAAGTGCAACTAACAAACTAAAAGTACTTACATATGTATCTAACATATATCGTTCGGTTAACGAAAATTTATTACAAAACCTCAACAAATTATAGTAACTTGGAAGCACTGCTCACTGAAAAACAAATGACAACCAAAGACATTTAACAATACAAATAGGAACCATCGACTGCAATTTCTATTTGCCTACAAAATGCGTTTTTCTTTTTCAGATCAGAATAGACTCAGAGTTGCTAAAAAAGCTCGTATTGCTTTTTTAATCATAGCGTTTTTTCTTCGTTCTGAACGAGTTGAACGCATTGATCATTCTGAAATAATGGCTGAGCACTCCAAATGTCATAAGTGTCAAAAGCGAAATGTGAAACAAAAATTCTCTTACAATTAAAATGGCGAATCAAGTTGGTCGTTTCGGCGCATTTTTGTATTAATAATATAAAATATGACTCAGAAATGTCAATTAATGACAGTTAAGAGTTCAAGTTTGTTAAAAAAAAAAATCAACAAATCATAACGTTCGGAAAAAAAATTTCATGTTCACATTTTTGCAAAGTAGCCGTGACCTCGTCTGCTCGGTTGCCATTATGTTCGTTCATTGAACTTGAGTGTGGGTTCAACCAGGTTTTATTGAAAACCACCGAGCTATCAAAAAAACAATTTTATTCGGTTTTCAATAAAATACCAGAGGGTTGAAGTTGAATTTTTTGCTATTCAAGAAACAAATTTAAATTTGTTTTTTAAAAATGTGCTGGAGTCAATGTGCAATCAACAACTTCACATAATTCCATTTTCTATTTCTATATATTTTTATTTTTTTAGTATCTATTTTTTGAGTATTCTTTCAATTTCAACAATTTCACTTTGACAGTGTACATATATCTGTTACCTTTTATTGAATGCCAGAAACCGTTTTATGTATTTATGAAGACCGCAAGTAATATGCTACACAAAATCTATATTTAGACATTTTTCAGATGATTTAATTGTTTGGATTGTACATTCTATGTGGTGTCAGTTTCAGTTTGACAGTATATTTTCTGCACTTCTTTTTTTTGTAATTCTAGAACACAACTATATGGTTAGTTCTGCAAAATGTTCACATATGGTATTTATTTTGACAGATGAGAGTTTGATATTCAGTAAGATATAGCTTATGCACGTGAAGTGAAGACACCGTGTTATAAACAAAATTTGGCCAATTTTTACTACTCAAATATTTTTGATATAACACATCGTAACGGAAAATAATAAGAATGGTGAATAGTCTCAAAAACTTCGTAGTGGTTAAGCGAAACAAAAATAGTTTTACTTTAATCTGTATGATTTGATTTTTGTTTGAGATGACAACGTCATATTTCCTAACTTTTTCACATTACAACTTTTGTTTCCATACTTGCTTTTTTCATCGTATCTATATTTAGTACAGGTGACATGTCATTTAAAGTAGATATTATAATAAGCGAACTCAAACTTCACTTTCCGGCCTAAATATTTTGGTGTCTTGCAGACTTCTCCAATTATTTCTGAGTGTACGTATCCAAGAACGTTTTATTTTTAAAGTTTAGGTGTAATTGCATCTTTACAAAACTAGTAGCTAGAAAATAACAATTAGAACATGAGTCTGACAATTTTGTTGAAAAAAAAACACAAAATATAGCAATGCATTGTCTCAGGCAGGGATTTTTCATGCGTCCGGTGCCCGTAAGTAGGTTTCGTGAAAAATCTATATACAATTCCTGCGATAATGACTTTTCTGACTTAAATGTCAACTGTTTTGATTTAACTCAGCACTAATAAACGGTCATATACAGTTGAATGAAGTTTGCTCTCATTCGCAATGGGAATGAATTAGTATTCTTGCGGAAAATTTAAATTTTGAAAATAAGCCTGGAACTCTACCTTTGAACTACGGTTGAATATAATACGTAGATTAAAGTTTTGAATGTCTCTCACAAAACGTAATAGAGCTGTACACAGAGGTTTTGTTTTAGGTTTGCCATTTTGCAATATGAATAAATAAACAATTAAATAATATAAAACAAAATTAACGAAGAAAATTATATTTTCCAGACTAGGCACATATCGTTCAGGTATCTAGTTATACCTATCAGGGGCGTAAACAGCTTCACTTCTCGGGCTAGGTCACTCTCAAAAAAATTAGTAAAAAAAAAAAAAAAAAACGTTTCAATTGGATTTAATTTTCAGCACAGTCCAAAAAAACTAGATTTTAATATTAAAAATCAAAGAAACGTTGTAAAGTTGTTCTGGTAACCTAAACAATAAGCAGTATACCGAAGTATATTGATAATGAAAATATCAATAAAACCACTTTTAGCATAAATGGTTCATAGTAAATACCTAAATACTTTTCTCGACTAAAAATTAAACTCCTTAAGTCAAAATTCCTTAGAGGATTTTCATTTCCAAGGAAAATTTATTAAAATATAGTGTGCCGAAACAGCTGAAACTATAGAATAAAAACAAAAATTGTGGAAATTAAAAACAAATATTTAGTTTACTTTAAAATATGAATAAATAAGCTATTATATTATTTTACAAAAATAAAGTACTTTTATGTATGTACATCCGTAAACATAAAATTTTATTTAAAAAAAAAACAGTCTAATATGCTTAACTCAAAGGTAATTTATAAAAAAACTAAGAAATATAAACAATTTAATTCATGAAACTATATGTACAAAAGCCGTATGATGCCTGTTTGGTAACTTGAAATTTGTTCACCCATTTTCGAAACTCTGATTTTTTTCTATGGGTTTTGGCAGCAAAATATGAAAATAAGTGCTCGAAAGAAACATATCAATGTAATGGGTTACCCATTTTGCGGTTTCAAAAGTAAACGTTAATAAAACACATATAAAATATTTTTTTTTCATGATATTTCTTTTTTATTATAAGGTTTAAACGTTGACATTATGTGTAAAATACTACATCATTTAAATGACCACCACGCGAATTGTTGCAAGCATCGATTCTTTTGAGGTAATTTTCGACCACTTTTTGACACATATTGGGCGGTATCTCAGCCATAACTTGACGAATGTTGGTTTTCAGGTGCTCAAGAGTTAAAGGTTTATCTGGATAAACTCGGTCTTTCGCGTAGCCCCACGAAAAAAAAGATCCAGCGGTGTCAAATCGCATGATCTTGGTGGCCGGTTGATATCGCCACGACGAGAAATTACGCGGCCAGGAAATGTCTCTTGTAATAAAGCCATATTCGTTCGAGTCGTGTGGCATGTGGCACCGTCTTGTTGAAACCACATATTCTCCAAGTCGTATTCTTCAATAGCAGGCAAAAAAAGTCGATTATCATGTGACCATAACGCTCCAAATTGACAGTGACATTCGTTCCATCGTCGTTTTCGAAGAAGTAAGGTCCAATCACACCTCCGGACAAAAGAGCGCTCCAAATAGTGACCTTTTGTGGATGTAATGGCCTCTCTTCAATTACTTGAGGATTCTCAGAACCCCATATACGACAATTTTGTTTATTAACATACCCACCGAGTGAGAAATGCGCTTCGTCGCTGAAGAAAATTTTGTTCGAAAAATCGCCGTCCACCGCCTGTTGTTCAAGCACGCCTTCGACGTATCTACGACGTTGTGAATGGTCAGCTGGCTACAGTTTTTGTGTGAGCTGGACTTTATATGGATGTAGGTGTAGAGCCAAATGCAAAATGCGCCATAATGTGCCGTAAGACAGTCCTAATTCCTGAGAGCGAAGAGGAATCGACACATTCGGGTCTTCGGCAACACTTTCACTTTCAGGAGCGATATTTTCAATGGTACGAGCGAAACGATGATGCGCAGGCCTTACAATATCTGTAACCAATCCAGTCTCTTAAAATTTCTTCACAATTTTGCCAATTGCTTGCGTAGTTGGACGATTATGTAAGCCATAATCTCCTGTGGCAGAATCACCATTTTTGTTGTAGGTTTTAACAATTTTTATGCGTTGTGCGATAGTAAAGCGATCCATTTTCGTAAATGTCAGACTTTCAACTCGAAAAAAAAATTGGTTTAACAACTTAGTTTGACATATGTCGAATTCCAGCCCTATACTTTTGAAACCGCAAAATGGATAACCCTAGTTAAGTAGTTGAGGTAGAATTTTATTTCCCCAAATATTTCATTTAATGTCGAATTCCTTTCAACCATTTAAAATCGATTTTTTTTCAATGAATTTGTGAAAAAATCAAGTTTGTATGTATTTGGTAGCGTGTTGTTTGGCAGAAATGTTTACACAAAAATTACTGCAGCCAAAGATTCATAATGATTCAGAATTCAGAAGTTGAAGGAATCAGGTGTGACTGGAGAATTTGTTCGTTATATCCGGTGTTTCAATATAACTGATTTTCCATTTCTTTGTTTTTTCTTAAAAAGTGGAAAAAGTTTTTTATTTGAGCAAAACTTTTATTACATATTAAATATTATATTTTATACTACTCCGTAGATAAATCTATGAAATAGAGACACTGAAGCAATGGCAACTAGACCATTGGCTTTAAACATTACATACATTAACACAACAGAGGGAGACAGAGAATTGAAGAAGAAACACAAACTTTTATTTGATTAGAAAGTAAGTTGTGATTTTTTCGAATCGAAATTTTTTTTTATGAACTCTTCCCCTATTTTCATCCCCTTTTTGGTCAAAAATTTTTCATATAATCGGTCAAAAGTATCTGGCAACAAAGCAAACGATCTCAACATCCTGAAGTACTAATTCAATTTTCACATGAACTTGTATTTCAGTTTCTGTAAGTAAGAATGTGGCAAAATGATTTGCAAATTCTTCTGCCTCAGTTTGTAGAATTGGTCCGCTTAGTGGAGTATTAAAGCTTCTTTGTGCGTTGAACCACATGAGCAAGCCATCATCTACGTCGGGATATTTACTGTATCTAATCTAATGTTTTTTTTTAAGTTGGATTCTTCAAAATTCTTCTTAATTTTATCTCGATCTCTCCCGAAAGAAAAAAACTCTGCTGCCAAATTGGTATTGGAATCACCAGCTTCGCGCCTTTAAATTATTGCACAGTTTTTTCTTAAACGTAAAAACTCTACGTTTTGAACTCACACATTTTAACCTTTCTTTATTTAAAATATTCCAGTTCGTCTCAGAACTGAAATTGGAGTCTAAAAGAAAAACAGATTTCCCAAATCCCCATAATTATTCATATTAAATGCGATAGATTTAAAAAAATTCATTTGACACTGTTTGCTATAAGCGATAATTTATTATAGGCGATATTGTTAAAGACGATATTTGGTTAGTATAATTTGTATGAACATCGGCCGCGACTTCGAGATTACTCGTAGTTTGCAATAACCGATATTTCGATATAACCGATGTCGTTCAAACCGATTTTGACTGGTATAACGAATTTGACAGGGCTGGAGAATTTGTTCGTTATCCGGTCATTCGTTATAATCGATTTTCATGCTTTGTTCTTTATTAAAAAGTGGACAAACTTTTATTTTAGCGAATCCTATTTATTTACAAAGTAATCTTTAATTTTGCTGTCGACATTTTCATTTTACGAATTCTTCTTCTATTATGTCGGGATAGTGACTGCATAGAATTTTTTATTTTTAAGTTGGATTTTTCAAAATTCTTCTTAATTTTATATCGGTATGATTTTCATTTAGAGATTGTTGAAGCCGATAAAGAAAACTCTGCTGCCAAACTTTTATTGGAATCACCAGCTCCGAGCCTTGAAATTATTGGAGTTTTCTTCAATCGCAAGAACTCACATTTTGAACTGATTTTGAAAAAAATAAAACTAACACACTTAATCTTTCCTTATATAAAATATGTTAAGGTTTTCTTTTCTAACTCTAAAAAAAACGACTTCAAATGGTATTGCTGCCCTGAAGTCTTCATTATTAAATATCTCTTCTTATGTATAAAGTACAATACAAATTATGTTTGTGCGCCATCTTCATTTTTTTGGCTCTATCGATTTGAATGAAATTTTCAGGAGATCTTAGGACATGCTTGGAGAGTGCATATAAGAAATCTGTTTGTGGTCCGACGTCTAGAACCATAGTTATTACCAAAAATGTCACTGACATGTTTGCTTTTGCTTTATGAGTATAAATAATGTGTTTTGTATACACACATTTTCATTTTGGTTTCTCTTTGTTGCCGCGTGCATGCACAGAACTACAGCATTTGATTCCCATTAATTGGATTTTGATTTTCATTGTTGGTTGTCAACGGATTTTTTTAACGACTTTAAAGATGGAAAATTCGTTGTGAAGCTTGGAAAATTTCGGTTAATTGTGAAATTCATTGTGATAAAAGACGTTTTGCGTGCATTTTGGGTGGAGAAGTTTATGAGATATATGTATATTAGATGACGCTGTGCTGCGGTCAATGTCACAATTCGAGAGATTGCGTTATATATTGACTTAGGCTGTGCGCGATTTGACAGGTGTCCCTTTCACATTATAATTTTCTATTCAGAAAATGTGCTATTTTTTTTGCTGAAATTTATTCGAGTTTTGCGTATTATTACACTGATTCCGATCTAACGTTGGACGACGTACATAAACGTCTTGCAATAATTAATCAGACTGTCCGTGATAATCAAACGCATGAGTTACCTACGTGCAGAAGCAATAAATGGAGACGTGCCTATATTGCACAGCTTCAAACTGTATAATCAACACCACAAATTCGATAAAAAATTATTACAAGAAGAAAACTGGTAAACGTAGACTTCAATCCGGCTGCATTTACTTTCTCGATGCTCCCGCTAGCACACGCAAGACATTCGTCATTTAGTTGATTCTAGCAACGATCTCTTTCGTTGGCCTGTTGCATCTTATGGCATTGCTGTCACACTGTTTGAAGAGGGTCGAACTTCACATTCCGCTTTGAAGCTGGCGATTAATCTTCTAACGGTTGATAAGCCAATAACGTGCACAGTGACCAAGAATTCGGCGAGAGCGAAATTGATTCGAGAATGCAAAATCATCATTTGGGATGAATGCACGATGGCGCATAAA
The DNA here is from genome assembly GCA_910595825.1 of Philhelius pedissequus. Classification (NCBI taxonomy): domain Eukaryota; kingdom Metazoa; phylum Arthropoda; class Insecta; order Diptera; family Syrphidae; genus Philhelius; species Philhelius pedissequus. The sequence goes on from OU343160.1 coordinate 31,976,521, forward strand.
CGAGCTTTGGAGGCAGTTGACCTAACAATGAAGGATATACAAGGTCATTCGAGATGGTTTGGTGGGGATATAATGTTGCTAAGCGACTGGATTGGTATCATCCAAACTCATCACCAAAGTAAGGCCCCCGGCAATGCAAAAAATTATAAAAATCTTCATCGGATTTGTGAATGGGCGATACTAGCAGTGAAGAAACAGGACGTCGTCGATAGCTTGGTAAACGGTCTTTGATGTTTGTTTTTGCGCCGGGAACAAATCGAAAAATATTGTTTATCATATCACTCTCTGCTTATTTTTATTCCATATATAAATCACCGCTAGTAGATTATAAATTGATTTTGTAAATTCTTTAGATAAATCAATAAATAAATAAATATGACTATCCCAGTTCACAGAAAACGAAATTCCCGTATAAAAAAAACAGAAGAAGGTAAATCCCCATAATTTATTATTTGAAATGCACGAAATTTCCATTGCCTATTTATTGTTTTTTAATATTCGTTATAAGCGATGAATTTTCTTAATTTTCAATTTAAAACTGTTCGTTATAAGGGATACTTCGTTATAGCCGATAGAGAGAGAGGTTAGTTCGCAATAACTGATATTTCGTTATATTCGATTTTGACTGTAGTTCTTTTGGTCTATTTAATATATTTTTATTTTATTTTTCCCTTTTAAGCTTATGTTAGGCGTGAAATTCACTAAAGAAAGTTAACTCTACTATCGGGCATCACTGATTCGAACAACGTTTTTAACTTTTCTAATAGTATATATGTATGTATGTACAAGTACATATATCAAATAGGAAAATACATCTTGTTTTCAGAGTATGGGAGTGAGATGTGAATACTGGAACGTATAGAAAAAGTCGGTGGAGCAAGTAATTTGAACGCCATTATGGGGTAAGTGGTTGGTTGTTTTATTTTTAGTAATTCCAATCTGCAAATTTGATTGAAATTATCTCATTTGACTTACAAAATTGTAAGGGAAATTCGATTTTTTTCAATCGAATTGCAAATACATAATCAAATTTAAAAAACAAAGGTAAACAATTTCTTATATTTGCTTATTTACAAAATTTTCTCGCCGCTGATACCTATGTACCTACATATAATCAAATTATAGCAACTTTTTGTTTTTTTTCTTTTAATTTCTTAAAAAAATGAAAACGATCATCTTTATTTTTTGTTCAACGAAAAACAAATTTTCCAATTGACTTCATTAGGATTTCTCTCTCCAAGAAACTCTAATCAAGCAAAAAATAAAAACAAATGGTATTCAATCAATGCAGAGTTGCAAAAAAAAATTAGAACAAAATAAATACCTAAGAAAAAAAAAATTGAATCTTCCTTTATACATTAAATTACTTCATCATCCTTTTATACCGCATTTCAAATAATAAACAAAAAAAGGTACAAGCAAGAAAAAAATCTTTGACGAGGACTTCGAAAGTATCTCTTCTCTCAAGAATCCTTTCAAACTTTAAGCTCCAGTTAGTAGTAAATGCGGTGTAACACAATTGCTGGGCGAGTAACAATGACTATAAGAATCAGACGGAGACGACTACAGGTTTTTCTATGACAGTCAGTCCGTACCACTCAACATAAATAAACATAACAAGAAATCCAGAAAAAAAAATACAAAAAAAACATCCTCCAAGGATCATTGAAGGAGAAGAAGAAGGTATTTTCCTTCGTCCTCCATAGGATGGAAAAATAAGAAATAAAAAGCCACCTCTCATTGCAAATTGAAACAAAGAGCAGTAAGCGAAAAATAAACACTCACTAAACCAACAACCCACCCAACACATCCCCCCATATAACACACCTATACATACATACATATGTACATAATTATATTCACCCAGAGTTTAGCCACTCCGCACCCATAGGATCAGGACAACTCACCTGAAACAACATCGACCCATTTTTTCTCCGGTTCTGAACAAATTGACATAGGTCGACTACAGCTCCTACTTATTGTGCCATTATTCACCGAGGATTTGAATCCTTCGTCAGCCTTTAGTTCCGCACATGTTGCATCGTTGTCTGAGTCGGGGGTATCCTTAGTAACTGTGTTTTGTAAAGGAGATATAGAAGAGAAAGAGAAAAAAAAACAACAGGATACAAAATGGAAATGAGAAATGTATCCATCCATATTTAGACACACAAACACCGGAAGACGATGTAGGTATTTCTATTACTAATTACTTACCACTAACGGTAAATGCAATTAGGCTCCATCATCCACATAGCACGAAACACATCACCCAGCCGTACAACTCGAATCTATATGGTTTGAGAAAAAGGATGATGCTGATGCACTGGTGCTGTGTAGACGCATGGCGGCCATTGCTCTTTTTTTTTTTTTAATTATTTTAGTTGGTATCGTTGTTAGTGCATCTAACTGTACTGTACTGTACTGTATCTACTTACGTTGTTTTTGCAGGAACGGTGTCGCAGCTCGATAGTGTTTTACAGTTAGAACAACAATATCACCGGCGTTTCGTAAAATGTTCACGGCATCATCATGCGGGCACGCTGTTATATATTCACCGTTTACCTTGATAATCGCATCCCCAACGAACAATTGTCCAGTTATATCGGCTGCTTGATCCTTGTAAATGCGGGATATCAGTATTGGTAGCTTATGTTCAGCCCCACCTTTTATGCTGAGGCCAAGTCCACCCATTTTTTGTCGAGTTATTTGAACCATTCGTTCCTGAGTTAAAAATAGAAAAAATAAAAATAATACAAAAAAATATAACATGGGTAGGGATTCTTGTTAGGATACATTTTCAAACTCAATAATGGTAGGTAGGTATTTTGTTTTTAAAAGCTAATGAGCATAAGGACGAAGAGTGGAGTAAAATTGAATTTAGTGTATCTACAGGTAGGTATGTATGCCTACCTATCTAATTTAGAAAATAAACAATGGTACGTAGGTAGTTTGTTTCTTGTTTTTTTATTTTATTATTTCAAAGTACATAAATTAGGTTTTCATTTTGGAGAAAACTGCAGGTAGAAAATTAGAAAGACTTGTTAAATTAATAAGGTATGATTTCTTAACTTAACTTGGTTTTCGGTTAAATTAATTCTGTGTCTGTTTACTTAAACATTATTTCATATCGATTCAGCTATTTCGGCGAGTGAAGTGAGAAGACTCGCCTTACCCGCCGACTCATCTCACTTTCCACCAAAAAATGATTCAGCTATTTAAGTGAAACGAGTAGGTACCTACATATGTTCGAATTTAGTTTCGAACACCTAAATGTCTTGAAGCAACAACAAAATGTAGGTAGCTACAATGCTACCCTCGATTTTTAATCAAAAGTGACTCATCTCACTCACTCACTAAGGCTTCGAATTAGCTGAATCTCGGTGAAGGACTAGGCAAGGCTCCGTGAACTAAGTGCGAAATGCTATCTTATATTTACAAACGTAATCCCTCGCTTAACCATCCAAGACGGTGGTTTATTGAAGGACTATACGAATTGACATTACGAAGATAATTTACAGGGACATATTATAAAAAGAGATAGAGCTAATACTTATTGTAGTCGGTGCCGAACTTGGGTATTTTGACGCCCTAGGCAAATTAGAATTTTGCCGTCTCAAAGTAAAAAAAAAACGAAAATCGTACATTAATTAATAATCCAAAGTCTTATTTAATAAATTTCAAGGATTTTCGATAAAATATTTTTACAAAATATTGAGATTAAAATGCTTCTTCTTCAAAACGGTTCAGTATGTCTTTTTCAATGGAAATTGTTGCCAGTGCTGTTACTCGCTCTTCAGTCATAGTTGAGCTTTAATAGGATTTTATTATTTTAAGTTTTGAAAAACTATAGCTTCCCTGTAGCAATACTTACAAGAAACGTTAAGAGTATTTTTAACGTAGTTGTTTAATTTGGATACAATTCAAGCAAATGGTTTGAAGCTAAATAATTTTAAATTGATAGTGTTTTGAGATCAGTAACAATATGCGTTCGGTTGAATATATTGTATGTATATAAATTTCACTCAAGAGATCCTAAGCTATAACATCCTTTTGAACTTTAAATTGTCATAATCGTTGACAAAAGAAATTTAAATTTGTATATGCGTTGCTTTAAAACGTGAACTTTTATCAAATTCTGCACTTTCTGCGATTTCGATTAAAGAATCATAAATTTCTCATAAAATTTCATTAAGACAGTTAGTAGCATTTGCTCTGCTAGACTAACGTGTATCCGATAAATTTTTCAAAAAAATTTATTTAGAATAGTTAGCATGGCTTATCTAAGTAAGATGAACGTTAGGCAATGGAAAAGAAAGAAAATCAGAAAAATTTTTTCGCTGATGTCAGCGGAATATTGTTTTCGAAAGAACACGAATTTGTGCGATTATAGGTACTATAAGGCAAGTTATAGATTCGTCAAAAAAAAAAGTTTTGAGATAACAATCAAACATGACAATACGATGATGCCTCTCATTCTCGACACAGTGGATTGCATAAATCTGTCGCTCAATAACGTTCTCACAGGGTTTTCGTAGTATGTATTTTAAATGGACCCAAATATGAAAGCTCTCAAATCAAAAGCACATCAACAGAAACACAAGAAAAAATGTAAACAAGTTAAAAAATGGACAAGGGTAACTCTGAAAACACATCAATATTTAATGGGGATGAATAGCAGCAGCAGCCACATGCCAAAACAAAAGCAATTCAGTCCACACCTCATTTAGATGTGCGATGAGTAGAACGCTCGGTCTGTGCCAGATGCAATGAAATTTTCTATTATTATTTTCTAGATTAGGGACGGGCAAACACTTTATATGGCAATTTAGTGTGGTGCCTAAATATGACACGCTACTGATTTTGAAAAAAGCTTTCCCATAAGACGTGTACTGCCTATTTTTTTGGGACAGAGTATAGACACCTACAGCCCAAACGGGTGGGTTGAATTGCTTCAAACTTTGTATATAGATTTCTTTTAGGTATTTTACAGAGGGGAAATTGAAATTTTTTTTAGCCCAAAAAATAACTGTACCTGCCATATAACCGTTATGTTAAAGCCTATTTTTTTCGGAAACGGATTTATCGATTTTGATTAAAAGAAGTGCAGCTTTTTAAGTACGACCGATCATATGGTTGAAATTTTTTTAAAAAATGTCTAAAAACGAAACTTTCCATAGGACCGTTTTTTTTTATTTCGACCAGCTGATAAATGGCTGAACTGATTCTTTCGAAATTTCACACATATATAGGCTTAGGTTGCCCAATTTATACTGCGTAACAATATTTTTAATTAATATTTTTTTTGCATTTTTAAAAGCATTTTTTTTTTTAAATTTATATTTTGAAAACTGCTTATTAATTTTCATTCAAAAATTATACTTATATGTATTTGCTGAATATCTATGAACTGGCGTTTTTTGATTTTTTTTTGAAAAATGTTTGCAAAAAGTTATTAAAATAAAACTTTTTTCTCAAAAACCGCTCCACAAATTTTTAAAACTTTTTTCTCATAAAGTCAAATTTATCCAAAATAAATAAAATGGCGTACTTTCTTTTAAACTCATATTAGTTTAAGCATTTATTTCAGAATTTTTAATTATTTTTTCCTTGACTAAGCCAATTTAATCTTTTGTTTTTAAGTTTATATTATTAATTTTTTAAGATTGTCATACCAATTTTTTTTTTTAGAAAAATTAAAGAAATTTTGTATAAAAAAAAATTAAGTAAAAATCTACTTTAAAAATATATTTAGATTTTTAACAGAAATCTTTTGCATACGATGTGATCGAACCTAAGGACAAGTTCGTGCGATCCAGTCGTGCATTTTATTTATTAATAGGTTTGTTAATGTCTTATGGTAATATAGGTTATTAGATATACTATTCAGATGGTGCACCAAATAGATTATGTTTTCGTTGAAAGTCTCCAAGGTATTCGTTAATTCTAAGGCTCAGTTATTCAGTATAACTGGGCTTAGTCTGAGTTGAACCAGAGTTAGTTAATCCTGCAAATAAATTAACCCAAATTAACTAGAGAGTAGTGTATTTTAATGGATGATTAACTTTAACTTTCAAATAATGTCAAAATTATATTGAAATCGATTTTACGCCATTTCACTATCGAAATATAGATGCGACACTATCTAAATCACCCATTTTCCATAGTTTTTCAGATTGTTTGCAATACTTTATTGAAGGGCATCGTTTAAAAATGTCTACTCAGGTAATTTGCTGACACAATAGAGACGGAGCAGGAATAGCTCGAGACGAGACTAGAGAAATACCAATTTATAATAGTTATAACCATCTAATAACAGATGTTTGTCCTTAAAAGTATTTAATATGTTTCGGGGGCTGCTCAATCCGTCACACTGTTGGTATGTCACGTGCATAAAAAACACTGAAAATGCTAAAATAACAACCCATAACGTAGCTGCAGACTGAACTCTTCTGGGTGCTGCAAGAGTTGTCCAAATGTTAAACTTTTGTTTGCAGCTTTTTTGACATTTAAATATTATGTGCTCGAACAAGTCGGATCTAACGATTCCATGGGATTGAATGATCTTCAAAATCTTTTTAGTCTCTGAAAAAAATCGCAGCTGACATGAAAATGTATCAAATGTGAGAAAGCTGTACTGGTGCAAGTACAACATTTTCTGACAGCTGTTCTAACTACTTCTTCAGGTCCAGCACTTTATTGTATTACGCCAGTATTTCAGATTCCAGAGTTAAGAATTTGATACTAAATTAACTGAAAATATACTCTGCGGTACTTAACCCAGATTTAGCCATGAAAGTAACAATGAAAAACTGGTCCTTAGTAGCCAACACCAGCTTACCACGTTTGCTATCACTTTGTGGTTTGCTGAAGCCATTCGAAGGAAAGCTTCCATGTTATAGTCCCACGGATGACTTATAGGTGACCTGTTTATGTAGAGAGGCACAAAACACTGCTACATAAATCCTAATAGTCAAAAAATAGGTATTCAACTGTTAAGATGGCTGGGTCATGTTATGGAGGAAAAAATAAGCTCTATTTCAATAGACGCCCTGTTGCGGCCTTCGTATCATACATCAAATATTATCGAATAAATTATTCCCATAGGAATTTAAGTTGTATTTTTCACTCATGTTACACCACATCGGTTTAATTCAATAAAAAATACAATATTCAACTCTAGAATGGACAGCAAAAAAGGAAAAAGAAATCTCTTTGCAGTTTAGATACATTTTTTTCTATTGGCATTTTATGTAGTAGAACAGAAGTAAATAAAATAGGACATGAAAGTCGCAAATAGATATACCTCCAAAGTTAGTCGAAAAAAAGGTTGGCCTAGTTTAGAACAAATAATTGAATTTATTTCGTGACAGAGTTGCTTTTTATTTCTAATGTATTCAATTCAGATTGTCAATATTTTATTGAGAGGATGCTTTTTTTTTTAAATTTAAAACCGAATTTGATTAAATAAACATTTTTTCAGTTTTGTTTTCGAATGTAGTTTGTTGTGACATTTCAAGTGGGTAAATATTAAGATTTAGATGCATTATGTGCAACGTCTAAGCATTGATGATTTTTATCAACTGGAAATTCCCGTTGTCAATAACAACTCCAGAAAGTTTAATATACTTCCCATGTTATGAAAAACGATAACAAAAAAAAACAACATTCTTAACTGCTAATGGTTGCATTTTTGTGGTCAGTGATAAGGTTAATGTCAGTCTAAGGGAAACTTGACATCACTGCTGTGTCAAAATAAACGCCTATGATTTGCTTAAATACATTTCTAGATGGGACAAGAAGTAATGTAGTCTATTACATGAGACCGATTTTTTTTTACAACGTTAACATGAGACCTATGTTGAATTTAAATGAATTTTGTTCGACTCGATCCGTCTTACATGATTGGTTTATATACTGTGATTGTGTTTTCCAACCTTGTTTAAGTGAAACCCAAGGAAAAGTACCTTTCACTTGCCAAAAATAGTCACACATAATGCACTCAAGTAAAAGTAATCATCTCTTTCAGACAATAATAGTTCTACTACACAAATTGACAAATAACTTGACGTTCCCAAATGTCAAACTACATAGATACAATAAGACTGTCAATGTATATTAGTCAGCGCATTGACACTCTGATATTAATATGGTCAAAATATGTCCCAATTGTGTTACTGCGTGTTACGTTGACGAGAACATTGATTTTGTTCCAAAAGAGAGCATCAACGCACCAAACATGCGACATTACTATACCTGGTGAATTTTCTATGTATAAGTAAACATCTTTCAATATCTGACAAAATTACTTATTCACAAGACCATCCATAAAAATACCCCGTTAACGCGTCGTAAAAAAAGGTACTAATTATTAATTATAATTTACTATTCATTAATTATTTTTTAAAAAAAAATTGAATTGACCAATACCTATACAAGATTTAAATATCTTATAAGTCCAGAATAAATTTACGCATTTTTTTTCACAGTTTGATACACAGTTTATCATACTAAAAGTAATAATATTAACAAATAAAATACATTATTAAGATTATTAAATTAAATCTAAGAAGATTAGATTGCATTTAATTAATCATTGAGACAAAACAGAAGAAGAAGAAAGAAAAATGAAAAAAAAAACAAGATAGGTAGTAAAGATTTTAGAAATGGTGTCTATGTATTATTGTGGTAAAATAAAATGCACGACTGGGTCTTATGAACTTGCTCTAGTGGCTAACAACTTATTGTAGCTAGGCATTGACGTTAGTAGGTAGGTGAGAAAAACGCCATTTTAAAGGAATTACATATAAAATTTTAATTTAAAAAAAATGAATATGCAGGTTTATTAACTCTTTTATGGATTATTTGCATACAAAAAATAATTTTAATCAGTTCATCCAATAGTGAAAACGTCAAAAATATGAAAAGTACAGTTAATAAGCACGCAAAATAAGATCGTTTGTTTTCTAACTTAAAAGTAGACTGCACTAATATAAGAACAAACACATGTTTTTATGAACATTCTTGGAGCCGTTTTTGAGAAATACATTTTTCTTAAGGGTTTTTTGTTTTAGCATTTGTAAGGAAAATAGTTTTTTCTAACTATAACATTATCAAAAAACTACCAAATACGAAGCTTAGAAAAAAATAGATTGAGTCGTTTTCGAAATTTTGAACACTCAAAAAAAAAAAAAAAAACATTTGGAAAATTTTGGCTTTTATTAGTGTTTATACTTTCTAGAAGCGTTTGAATAAAAAAAATTCAAAGGAACCGCTTTCCACAAAGTCGAAAACCAAAAAAAAATAGTTCTACTAGATGTACCAAAAATAACAGTTTTATTAAAAAAAAAAAAAAAATACCAAAAGTACTTTTTTCCTTCATAATTGAACTGATTTTTCGTGTGTACAAATCGTTGGAGCCGTTTTTGAGAAAAACCAACAAGAATTCATGTTATTGATGCTTAAAATACTTATCATTTGGTTTTGAATCACTTTTTCAAAAACTTTTGATAGGATAAGGTCACAAACTAATTGGACTATAGTCTGCTGGCAAGGATCTGGCTTTTTGGAATAGGTATAGTTTTGGATTACTTCCAATGAGTCGAAAAAGTACTACTACAGAATGAGTGTGTACATTAAAAATATGTCTTAAATGCCTCGAAATTAAGGGTAAATTTAGCCTAATAAATTTTGGAGATTACATTATACTCATAACATCAGGACCGATGGCATTCGATTTTACAGAATGATCTGAATCAAAAACGTCATTTATATCGATGCAGTAAAAGAAAAATCCTAAATTTGAAGCAAGGTTATAACCATCTTTTTCAAAGTAGAGATGACTGGAACTGCTTTGAATAAATTGTGACATCATAACGTCGGCGTTAAACGAACACTGATATATATATATATATATTTTTTTTTTGCTGCAACTAAATCTGCTAATTTAATAGATAGATAGATAATTTTTTTTTTTTTTTTTATAACTTTGCACGCGCTCAAGGGATTATGAATAGACTTTATATGTTTTTCTTAACACAGCGCGGGCATCCGGTGGAAGAAGAGAAAGAAGGATAGGAAAGATGTGTGGCGCGATGTTTTGAGACTAGAGCTGGTTGTTGTCTCAGATTTATCTCTAGGGATGGCGGCTGAACTAATGCGGAGAGAATTACCGTGTATTATTTATTTATGTCCCTTATAATTCGCATTATTGTATTCTAGTTTACTCAATCACATGTTGTTAGTGTTATGCCTAAACAGCATGTAATGAGCAAAGCAGCAACTTATTCTTATGACAATTTTGAGAATTGGTTTTTAATGGAATACAAGAAGACATAGACAACGGAAAAAATCGAACCTGCAACCACGAGGTTGACAGGCGTGCACACAAATATCGCGCCACGGCCACCCCCAAAGTAATAAGCACAATATTTTTTTTTTATAAAAGAATACGGAGTTGGCTACATAAGCCGTCTGCCGGAATTGACATTCAATTATAGTTAATAATAATATAAAGAAAATGTATTTAAATAATGAAAAGGAAAATCGTTAAAGTTTAAGTCATTTACAAGTAAATTCAAATTTGTTGATACTTTTGAACCTATTGTTTAAGTGAAAATTGAGAACTGACTGTTAAGAAGGATGGAAGAGCGAGGGAATTAAGGTCTGGGCACTTTTAATGATTTACGACATTCAACGATTAATTTTCACATGATTTAAAAGATAGAATATTTAAAAGCTGTTGCGATATGCTAGGGCATGTTTGCAACAGTTGAACAAGCACTTCCAACCCCGATTGCCGTTGAGAACCTCGTACAGACTACTTTGATTCAGAAAGCTTTCTCCAAGTTGTAGCCTTCTGATTTCTTACAGAATTGGGCATACTGCGATGAAGTGCTGGACATTCTCAAGTTCTCTTCTGTTACAAAGATTATAAGTTTGCTGCCGATCTAATCTGTGTGGAATAAAATTAAGATCTAATATCTCGACTTTCGCTTTGAAAATGGTACTTATTAATTCGGTAGAATAGCAGTCATTGAAGTACTTGGTTTCCGTTAGCAATTGGTTTAAGTTTTTATATAATGATCTGGAATTTGATGAGCATGCTCGTGCGATGTGTTGTTTGAATATTTGATCGTCAACTTTTGCAATCACCCTTCCAAATATATCATTCTATTCGGTTAAGTTTGATACCGATATCGACAGGTTGAGGTCGTGTGACAAGGCGATATGATTCCACTCCCTAAATGGAGAAGCATTGTTGGGGAGTAGCCTTTCTAAAATTGATCTGTGTAGACTGTTTTCATTCCTTCGCATTACTCTGATAAGGCAGTCCGAATGAGGTTTAAGGTTTCGCACATAGATAGGAGGTAAACCGGATTCGACATGAATAGCATACGTTGGGGTTGAATTAGAATTAGTTTAAAAAAGTACCTCTGCACAATTTCAAATTCCTCGAAAGGGATAAACCCAAAGGCCTGTACTCAGTAACACAAGCATGTAATCGCAGTGGCATCAAATACTCTATATTTAGATGCGAGATCAATGTCGGCATTTGCGAAGAATTTAGGCCACATCATGTTGAGAGCAAGTTCAGTGTCCCGACTTTTCTCTTTAGCGTGGGTAGCAAAGTTGAGATTTGAAGTAAGAATTACACCGAGATACTTGAAGTTCCTTACTACTTCGATTCTCTCATTACCAATTGTCCAATTTTATTCTCGGAGTCTAGCTCTATTACGGCTTGCGAAAATCATCACTTTTGTTTTCATAGCATTGATTTGAAGGTCCTATGTCTTACAGAATGATTGCAGTTTGTTCAATTGAAGTTGCAGCGAGAAAGGGTTGTCTGCCAACAGCAACAAGTCATCTGCATAGATTAGCACTTTTATTTGATGGCCAACAAAGCTGACACCACCGAGGAGAATATCCATTATACCATCGATATATAATGCAAAAAAGCAGAGGGCTCAGTATACATCCCTGCGGAACGCCAGCCGAGGTGATGAACCATTCGGATAGTTTGCAACCATCCCGTACCGCCGCACTTGCAGAAGCGATGAGTTTAGAATAGACTAGCAAGAACTTCCTTGATATGCCCAGTGATGCCATTTTGTAAATTAGTGCATGTCTGTTTACTGTGCCAAACGCCACTTTGAAGTCGACAAAACATGCGTACAAATTCTTGTCCTTTTCACTAAACTTTCTTGCAATGCTTGTCAGTGCAAAAATGTGGTCAGTTGTCGAAAATCCGGAAGGCTAATTTAATATCCTTTCATAGTTGCTTAGAACTTAGTGCAGGATTGCGTTTTCCTAGAAGAAAACATCTCTAAGATGAGCGAATACAAGCCGTGATATAAACCTTATTACGACTGATAGACTATCATCTCTTATTGTATTCAGAAGCATTTCGTTTGTGCGTCCTAAGAAATCGCTTTCTTTCTTCGATCAAACATTTTATTTGGCTATTTTATGGGGAAAGATCAAGGCCTTATTCATTTTGTTACAAAATGTACATTATTTTCATATGACTAGTATACTAGGCTACTTAAGAACCAAATTTTACTATTTATAATTCTGTTCAATGATTTGAAATTGATCTTAAACTAATATATCTGACATTATTTAAGTTAGCCAGATCAATCTAAAGCACAATAAAGGCTCCCGGAAATTAAGCCAGAATTTTATTTTTTTTGAAAAAATGCCAGACTTTTTTTTGGTAAATAAGCCTGAAATATTGGAAATGATACCAGATAGTAGAAAATGGCTTGAAAGCAAAATGGCTAAGCAGGAGGGTTGAAGGCCGAGCGTCTTGTACGCCGTGAACCTAATTAAAAAAAAAAACACTTCAAATAAGCCCGAATTTATTTAATTTTTTTGGAAAAAGGCCAAAAATTTAGAAAAAAAATTTCAGAAGGCTCTGGCTTTGTTTCCTAGGAAAAAGGCCCGGAATTTTGTATGAAAAATTTTCTGGCGTTTTTTCCAAAAAAAAATTCTGGCGTAATTTCCGGGATCAGCAATAAATAATATCGTGAATAAAATTTTTAAAAAGAAATATTCAAATCCAAACAAAAATTTGCATATACCCAAATTTGTACCCACTCCAAATCATATATTTTGGCTAAGCAGGAGGGTTGAAGGCCGAGCATTTTGTACGCCGTAAACCTAATTGAAAAAAACACTTCAAATAAGCCCGAATTTATTTTCCAATTTTTTTCTGGCGTTTTTTCCATTTAAGGAATTGGAAAAAAACGCCAGAATGTTTTTTGAAAAAAAGGCCAAAAATTATCAGAAAACTTTGGCTTTGTTACCTAGGAAAAAGGGCCGGAATTTTGTATATATGAAAAATTCTGGCGTAATTTCCGGGATCCGCAATAAATAATATCGTGAATAAAATCCGATGTGGGCCTTACATGGTCTTTTCTAAATAAGTTAAATTTCCGTAGATTTTAGTGCCTTTATGTCTTCTTTTATTACACATGCATTTAATTTTACCTTAAAATGCTTTCCTGCTTTAATCTCTACACTGAAATAACCGAAATATAAATACGAAACAAAATTTATTTAGATCCCCTTTTGTTCAGAGAACAAATAGAAATTGCGAATGCTTTCTGTTTCAGTTAATGAAAAAAGGTGTTGACATACAAATTCTTAAGATAACTTGTTATTTTATTCTCCGAATAGTTTTCCTGGCCTTTGTGTTCTAAATTTATACAAACCTTGTAGTTATTTTGTAACTTATCTAAACTCAACAAATATTAATTTAAATTGCATTCCAAAGCAAACACTAGGTAAACGTTCGTTCGTTTATATATATAACCCGCGATAATGGCATATAGAATCATCTATTTTCATCCATCTAACATCTGTTAACATATTCCATTTGTATTCACTGGACACTACACTCTACACTCTACAGTGTCTACATCGCATAGCACTAGCCACAGTACTAGTACGACCAGCCCACATTTATCACCACCATCCGTGTGGAAACTTCCAACAAATATGTGCCATCCTTCGAGCAAAGCTTATCCTATCTCTCATTTCATATATGTATGTAGGTAACACAGAATAGTGTCGTCATGGCTCCTGGTGCCAGATACTAAGGTGCAAAAAAACCCCAGCATGTCTCTCGCAATTAAGGATGATGAATGGCTCTCACCTGGACGTTGGCTGGCTTACCTTTATGCTATTTCCCCAGACCTCCTTCATCGTTGCAATCCTTCCGCAATGTCCCAGATTGCGATTGTATATAAAAAAAAGAGCAAAAAAAAGGAAACTTAATCTAAATTGAAACCCCATCGCACCTCTAGCTTCATTCCATTTAATTACTCTACTTCTGCAGACCATTCGATTAGATAGACGTCACTTTTGAATTAAGAGAGATAACGCAATCCTTGGAAAGGGTTTTTTATTTTTTGTGTGTTTTGAATTATTTGAATTTGTGTCCGTCCATCTAGGCTACAGGATTGGGCATACAAAAGTCCACTATTTTTTTTGTCACTCAAAGATGATATACTTTGAAGTTGTGCTTTAATGTTTGTTATAATTGTGTTTGTGCTCAAAGAATAACAATTTCAATACGATTTTCGACAACTCGCTCTTTCGGATTCAGACGACGACGGACATCTAAGTAGAATATATGTATGTATCATCTTATAAACATCATCATGCCAGAATTGTATCCAGCAAGAAATATATCATTTCAATCATTAAAGCGTGCGAGAAGGCTGGAAGAGAAGGTTGGAAGAAAGTTACACCAGACCTTGAAAAAAACCGTTGGAATCGTTAAACGACACCTTACCGTTATCAGTTGACATCATGATTTCAACTTAGGGATGCACTAAAGAGCTATAATTTTTATGCATTGATTGCAGAGAGCCGAATTTGAAAAGAGCAGCTCTTAATAGCAGCTATTTAATCGCTTAAAAGAAGAGTTATTATAAACGGTGATTTTTTAAGAGCTTGGTTTTTGAAAATTCAAAAAAACACAGAAACTTGTAAAATGTGAATGAAATTTTTATTTGGATCGATAAATCAATTTCTGCCATTTACTTTTTAAAAATAATTTCACTTAAATGTTGCCCGCGGCTACGCTTCAGGTGGTCCATTCTGAAGGTCCAATTTTGGCAAACTTTTTCACACATTTCGGCCGGAATCAATGTTGGCTTCCAAGGCAGCAATCGTGTTTGGCTTGTCCCCATAGACAATAGACTTAACATAGCCCCACAAAAAATAGTCTAACGGGGTCAAATCACATGATCTTGGTGGCCAATTGACTGCGCCAAAACGTGAGATCAACTGCTCACCAAATTCGTCTCTCAATTGATGCATGGTTTCGCGTGCAGTGTGGCATGTGGCACCGTCCTGTTGGAACCACATGTCGACCGAGTTCAATTCTTGCATTTTCGGCAAAAAAAATCTGTTATCATCGAACGGTACCTTTCTCCATTGACCGTAACCCTGCGGCCTTCATCGTCCTTGAAGAAGTACGGCCCAATGATGCCGCCTGCCCATAAACCGCACCAAACAGTGCATTTTTCGGGATGCATTGGTAGCTGCTGAATTGCCTCTGGCTGCTCTTCACTCCAAATACGGCAATTCTGCTTATTCACGTATCCATTTAGCCAAAAATGAGCGGAAAAAAAACGGACGTAGCTTGCGAAACACATTTTTCACAGAGCACGAATTTTGATAATAAATTTCAATAATTTGCAAACGTTGTTCAGGCGTAAGTCTATTCATGATGAAATGGCAAACAATACTGAATCGAAATGTCAAATGTTCGTGGAATTTGTCATGTGTGATCTGTCAAAAATATAAACGTTAAAAACCAAGTAGCAAAAAAATCACCCGTATAATTAAACCCATAACTGATTTAAGACAAAAATACCCTTTAAGGTATGAGCAGCGAGCATTATCACTGTGTAGATGAAGATCGTGATAAAAAAAAAAACAGTGAAACAGTGAAACAGTGTTCTTTGTTCTATGTTCATCTATCGTTTTATATTTTTTGTACGGTGCAACATTCAACTGAGCAACTTAGCAGTCAAACTGAAAGGCAATCAAAACTGTTCTCTGCTCAGTAAATTAGCAGAGTTGCAGATTGATTAATAGCAGCTATCGCAGTCCCACCACTTGTTCGATCAGAGCATAATACAACTAAACAAGATAACGCATTCCTAGTTTTATTTTTCTCTCGTTCTGCGCATCTGCGTCACAAGGGCCAATTGAGTTTGACATTTTGCATTAATTGTATGGAAACTATTGTACAAAAAAGATATCTGAAAAGCAAAGTGTCAGTGTTGCCAGACGCTTTAAGCGAAATTCCCCTTTAGAGGTTTTCCAATTCCCCCTTTTTCCCCTTTCTGTCAGCGGCCTTCCCCACAAATTCCCCTCGATAATTAAAATAATAAAAATTTAAGTACATACAATTTTTTTTAAGTTTTTATTTTGTACAGATAAAATAAATATGTAATCATATTTTTTCTTGCTTCGACAATGCCACTTAATAGGTTGTCCCTCACCGGATCTAGCAACTTCTTGAAATCAGGAAGATCCAATTAAGAGTCTTGAAATATTTTTGAAGACGAACAAATATCTAAATTTCTTTTAAATAGTCTTGAAATATTTTTGAAGATGAAGAAATATCTAAATTTCTTTTAACATTATTCATTATCTGCAATTAATAATTAATATGTTTCTAAAAATATAACTTCTAAAAGTTATCAAAAACTGATTTTCTAACTCTCGTTTGGATTTAAAAACACACAGATTAAGGGAATAACGCTCAAAGTCTCAAGGATCCTAAGATTATTTTGCATTTCAAAACTGAAAAAAAAAATAAACAAAACAAACTTCCAATAGTAAACACACAAAAAAAAAACGAGAACAGACAAACACATTTCCAGTAAATGCAATAAGTGACATTTCCAGATTGCGGATGCTCTGCATACATTCAATGTGTTAGCCTGAATTGTGATTTCCGTTTACGCACAAGCACGGATCGTGTGTAAATCATGCATATTTTGTTTGCTCATTACATTTTTTATAACTCAAATTAAAATCAGTAAGATTCTGATTTTTCCCCATATTTTGTTCTGGAAACCACCAGATTCGCCTTTCCCCTTTCACCGAATTTTTGGCTTGAATTCCCCACGAAATGGGAAGTTCTTCACGATATGGAATCACTGAGTGTAATAATAAATTTATTAAATAAAAACAAATCACATTTGTTGCTTTAAACAAAAAGATACAATAAAAAATATATTTTAAATAAAAAAACAACAACTAATTATTCGGAAACTTCAGCCAGCAACATCAATTTGAGAAGATGCAAGTTGTAAATCTTCAACCTTGCAATTCAAAAATGAAGTGTTACGTAGGAAATATTGAGTTTTTCCTTTAACTTCTATTCATAAATAGTTAGAAGACCTATTTAAATAATTGAAAAACAATAGATCCATGGATCAACATACATACTTGCAGAAATCAATAAAATATGAATGTATATGAATTTCAAATGCTTGTTATTATTTTCGTGGTTTTAATTTATAATATTTTTTGTATTTTCTTTTCTTTGAGTTTTTGTTTTATTTTATTTCTCTATTGAGTTTTCGTATTCGAAAAAATTCGCGATCGGAAAAATAGTGACTTAATTCTGCTATCGTTAGCGACATTTGAAGATATTTGGAAACCTTAGGTAGAGGAATTATAGTTGGAACCCCATATGGTGTTAAAACTTGTGAAGCCGCACGATAACAAATTGCTAGCTACCAATTTTTAATAAAATCTTTGCTTACCCATTTCATATTAAGTATTAAATAAAAAAAATCGTCCTTGGTGAAATGTCAAATCCAAAACCTTGTGGTTTGGGTATTTATTGTATCCTCTCTCTTATAAAAGGAAATCCATTTAATTAAACATTTCTTTGCGAAATGTATGGAAACTAGTTTTTATGTAGATTTTTTCTATAGTGTTATTATTACACTCAAACAGCGAACAAATTCCCATTTTAATTTAAAAATTTAATTTTACAGAATAAGATCTTTATCCAATTACATATTTATAGGTAACTTAATTCTGCGATCAGCATAAGCAATCAACGTTAAAAATGGAGCAAAATATTGTAAATATCAAAGTCTATGTAGTGGGCCCGTGTGACGTCACGTAACCTTGACAGCCAACCGCAAACATGAGCAATGCGCTATCTTCTTTAGTTGTATCATGGATCAGAGAGCATTTGGCTACGCATTATATCCAATTCTGGTGAGTCATCAGGCTCTCAAGATTACGCACCATTATGAAAACCTACGGTATTTCTACAAATTTGCAGTACAACATTTGATTAAATGTTATATTTGTTCCTTATCATATTTGTAATCTTATCTTTTTTTTAATTGCGATTTTAGGTAACAAAAATCTGGCAAGCATGTGCTTCATATCCAAGTTTGGGATAAGGTGCAAGAGAGAGAGAGACAGAGACAGATGCACGTTATGTGAGGTGATTTTGGAACTAGTGATGGGCATAATGATGTAACTACATTGCTTAAGCTATATGTAGAACGACTTTTAAAATGAATTCATTAAATTAAAAAAGAATTGTTATCCCAATACTTCTTGCTCGAAAATAAGACCCTTGGATACGTTATTGAAGAAAAAAAGCATAAAATGTAAAAAATCTTTCTGCGGAAAGATATATGTCAGCGATCAACGACTATAATGATTTAACCAATATTCCTCCATTTTTAATTTCACCCACATGTCGTTTTTTATTCGTGGCGAATGGCGTTTTACTTTCATAAGTATCTACTATTTACCTGGGAGCGATCAACAAATGACGAATAAATGAATAACCACGATTTGAAAGAATTTAAAAACCTAAAGTCAATACAACAATATTGGTCGAACCGAATTGTATTTCATTGTTACGAACTGTTTAACTCTATTTGCATTCCACTTACAATTCACACTTCAACGAATAAATTGATCGCGTGCGACAAACCCCAAAATCGGACTATCAATGAAATGGCAAAATGGACGAATATTCGCTAATTCGTTGGTAAGCCTTAACAACTAATTACTAAAGTCTAAATCCTATGCGAAAAAGTTTATTGAAATCGTTCAAATATAGTAGCTATATTATTAATTGCCAGAATGAATTAGTGAATAAATATAAAACTTATAAAAAAAATTAACAATTATCATCTACTATCGAATAAGTCGAGAGTTCCCATCACTAGTTGGAACATTTACTTGAGCGTCGGCTGTAGGAATTTAGCGTGGAAATAGAAATTAATTTCGAGGACGCTACAAATAAGCTATACCAAGATTGGAAACTTTCGTACGTTTCACCCCCCAAAGCCCATTTGTTACATTGTTGTACAGGGTGGCCAATCGTGGCTGTTGCATCGGCAATACAGGCAAATCCAAGTGTTTCGACTCGAAACTTAACGGGCCAAATTGGAGTTAGCAGGCGGTCATTACAACGGATACTTCATGATGATTTAAACTTGTTTCCGTACAAAGTCAAAATAACAAGCAAGTTAAACCCTTAGGATTTACCTGTTCGCCTGGAATTTTGCCGAAAAATGATTGCAATGGCCGAAGAAGACAAGACATTGACAAATTGTACATGTCTGATGAGGCCCATTTTAACTTAAACGGCAATGTTAACAAGCAAAATTGCCGTATATAGAGTGAATCTAATCCAGATATGCTTCATGAGACGGAACATAACCCAGAACGAGTCACTGTGTGGTGCGCAGTTTCATCAAGGTGTATTGTCGGGCCATATTTCTTTGAAGAAAACGGTGTAACACAAACTGTCAATGGGGACCGTTATTTAAAGTTGTTTTGTGAAGTTTTTTTTACACAGAACTTCAACAAAGACGTATCCGTTTCAGCAGGATTTGGTTTCAACAAGATGGAGCAAGTGCACACGTAGCCACACAAGTTATGGCGGTGCTCCAACGAAAATTCCCAAACAAATTGATATCCAGAAACTGCACTTTCCACTGGCCCCCAAGGTCAGCTGACCTGACTGCACCAGACTTTTTATGGGGTTATGTCAAGCAGGAAGTGTACAAAACGAAATCCAGGAATTTGACTGAATTGAAGCAGCCCATTAACACAATAATTGAAGCGATCCCAATTTCAACCCTTCAGGCCGCAATGAACAATTTTCTGATCAGGTGCCGCATATGCGTGGATGAGCGTGGAGGTCATTCAAGTTGAACGGAAAAGTTACTTGAGTGTGTTTTTCAGCTTAAATAGGGAAAGGCGAATATCGTCAGAGGTTTCGGGTCTTTATCTTATTTGTCTATGGCTACAACGCACACTGCACTTATTTGTACATTTAAATTGAGGCGGCAAATATTCCCTCCTGTGCTCTATTTCACCAACTTGCTAATTGTAGATTACAAGCACTTTTTAACATTTTTTTGGAAAACCCCATTTTTTCTGTTTCACAAAATCTGTGTATTACAAAAATGTATTTGTAGCATACAAAGGCAAATTTGTAGAAATGTCATTATTTCAGTTTCACCATTTTGTTAAAATTTATAGTTTTTTGTAAGTTTGTGTTTCACGAAATTAAAAAAATTTCAGTTACTTAAAATTTCTTGCAGAAGAAAGATCGTGTGTGGATTACAGTACCAATTGTAATTTCAAACGAATTTTTATTTTAAACCTTAAAATGACATAACGTGGAGGGCATAGTAGAACAAACAAAATTTATAGACCGCGAAGTAACTAAGAAATTTCAAATTATTTTGTTTTAAATGAACAGTTTCGGCTAAAACTTTCAAAGGTAGCGGAAATAATAAAGCAAATTGGACCTCGCATTGCAAATAAGTCTGAAAAAAAAACTTTTTACCACCCTGTCTGCTTTGCCATTTTTTGCCGAATAAAATATTTTTCTTGTCCCAAATTAAACTGACGATAAAAATGTTGTTCTGTTTATTCATTTTGCTTTAATGTTATGTTAATGTTAAGAAATTTGTGAAAAACCGTGTTGTAATTTACAACTTTGCAAATTAAACGGTGGAACGGTTTTTTTCTTGTATTTGTAAATAACAATTACAATTTCCCTTTATTATTTTCTCTACAACAAATTTGTTGGAAAAAGAAAATAATGAAAGGAAATTGTAATTGTTATTAACAAAGACAATATCATTATTTTCTTTTTCCAACAAATTTGCTGGAAAGAGAAAATAATGAAGGGAAATTGTAATTGTTATTTACAAGTACAATCAAGATCCGTTCCACCATTTAATTTGCAAAGTTGTAAATTACATATGTTATTCACAAATTTCTTAACACTCTTAATGATAACATCAAAAGAAAAATTAATAAACGGAACAAAACTTTTATCGCCACTTTAATTTTGGATAAAAAAAATATTTTATTCGGCAAAATTTCCGATACCATAACAGAGAGTGTCAAAGTTAGTGGCGCTAAATTTTAAACGATTTAGCAAGATGTTAAAGCCACTTTTAGCAATTAACCAAGCTAAAAAGATTATTTATCTAGTTTTAAACAATTTTAACATTTTGATAAAGTTAAATTCACGAAACGGCTACTTTTACTTTTAGCAATTTGCTAAATCCATTATGCCATCTGCAAGTATATCGCTAATGGTCCCGACTGTCCCCGGTTCGAGTCCTGCTGGTTCACATTTTTTTTTTTTTTTGTAAATAATGAAGTTAAAATGGTGAAAATAGAAATATCTAATACCTTCTTAGAGCAAATGTTGGGTTTTCATCAACATGTAATTAATTTACAACGCATAACAACAATAATTGTGTTTATCAAAATTCAAACCTTACAATTTACTAGTTTAGAAAAGGTTTCAAATTTTTGAAATAGTTATTCCATCAATAAGCACTTATGAAATTGTTAACAAGTACAATGCTAAGCCCTTAACAATGGGTTGTTTAAAATTTTGCGCCAGTGAGTCCACGTACATGGCTGCAATCCCGTGGTATTGTCCACCATTTCCAAGCTAATGTAAGGCTGTTAGAAATTCCTGTGTGTCGGTTTCAATGAAAAGTTTATTTTCAGACTGATTTGCAAAGTGAGGTTCAATATGCCTTATTATTTCCTCTGCCTTAGCACGTTTTAACCGAAACTTTTCGTTGAAAACAAAAGATTTAGAAATTTCATAGTTAATTCGCGGTCTATACATTTTTCTTGTTCTATTAAAATCCTCGCTTATATCACTATCGGTGCTACTGTGCATTCGACGTAACGACATTCTAAAACTGGAAATGAGATTCTTATTGAAAATTACAAATTGTAATTAAATCTACACATCGTCTTTCTATTGTAAGAAATTTGAATAAACTGAACAAAATTGTAAAGTTATTTGATTTGGTGAAACACAAAACTTAAAAAAAAAATTATATTTTACAAATTTGTATTTGTAAACTACAAAAAAAATTAGTTTTGGTGAAACGAATATAATGAAATTTCTACAAATTTCCCAATCTACAACTACAATTATCTCGTGAAACAGAATTAATCAATTTTTCTACAAATTTGTTAAAAAAGCACATGTAAATTACAATTTGTAAGTTGGTGCAATAGACCACTGGTCGTGTCTTCTCAAATTGAGATTTTCAAAGTCGAAATTTAGTTTACGTTTTGTCTTAGAAGTTTCATTATGTCTTTCTGAAAGTTTTTATGAACCAAAATCTTATATATGATTAAACTTATAAACTTATACAAATAAAACACTATAAGTTTTTCGAAACGAATATAGGGTAACCCCAAAACTAAATGCAACATAAAACTAAGAAAAAAAAACGAACTACGTACGTATGTACGGCAACCCAGTTGTGATTTTTCAGTTCCATTCAACTGTCAATCGAAAAATTGACAGAGTCATTCAATTAAAAATCCCACAAGCCTTTTCGGGACAAATTGTTAAGCTCTATGAATTCGTTCTTGTTATGCAAGCGGACCAGAATAAAAGTCCTTTCAATCCTGACAATATCGTGGAACGTGCGGAGTAGATATATCGTATATGGGATAAACTTTTTTTTCGGTGCTTCGGGGGATATTCTATTTCAAAAAATGAGTCATTACAAAATGTGTATGTATTCAAGCTGGGAAAGAACTTCAAAGACCAACAGTTTATTGGTGTGGTGCCGATTTTACAGATTTTCATTCATATCCTTTGCGGAGTATTACATGTATTGTGCTTCTGCCTATAGGCAATGCGGTGTCGTTTTTCCATATTTGTGGAATATCTGCTGATCGAAAAAAGTCCCGACACAAACACAAAGTGTGTGTCAACTTAAAAAAAAAACATTTTAGATTCAACTATACGACAGCCTCTCTAGAACCGGAATCGAGGTAGAATTGGACGTGCGATAGTTGGCAGTAGTTTCATCAAAGGATACCTATGGTCGGATCAAAGGGTGGAGTAGTATCCCAGCATATTGAATAAATTTATAATGATGTAGACTTGCCTTATTTTTGTTTTTGTTTCGATACAAACGTATGTATATATGTATGTGGCTTTTTTGTTTAATATGTTTAGTGTTCGTGTCTGTTTTTAGAACGCAGAAGGTATATTTTTAGACTTATCTTTAGAAAGGGTCATGTGCTGGAAATGGTTATAAATATTTGATGTTATGGTGTTGCTTCAAATATTTTACTATCTCTACCACCATCTTTTTAAGCTGTTGCTTTAAATATTAATTTGAAATTTAATGAAAAGGTTCTACTTCTCGTAGACATCAAATAACCTAGTTGTTCATCGAATACAACACAGGTACGTAGTCAAAAGGAGTTCAATGGGGATGTTTTCTTTCCGTCCGAAATGTTAATGTGTTTAGCATATATAATTTTCTTTAAATACACTATGCGAGGAAAATTTGAAAGGATTTGAAAGAATATAACAGTATATATTGTTGTTGATTGTGGAAATATTACAATGGGAGGGTAATTTCGGCCTGTTCCAGCATTTTACATTCGGCAAGAGAAGGAATTTCTAAGCTTAACAGCTCTATATATTATGGTAGCACTTGCCTAGACGTAATAGTTGTACTCAATTGTTGACGAATGAAGCTATATATAGATCTTGTATCGTCGAAGAAATCCCTTTAACAAAAAGTTTGTTAACATGTGTCCAAAGGATATAAATTATAAAACCTTACAAAACGGCAAATGTTTGTAACTGTAAGTTTCTCATTTCTACAGAAAAAAGCATAATCAAAGGAAAAAGCAGTGATGAATACATATTGAAACAAAAAAATCCCAAGGGCATAAATATAAATTCCCTATAATTATTCCATTCACCTGTGCAAAAAGCGCATATAAATACACTGAAATAATTTAGTTCTGAATTTTTGTTTTAAATCATCAAAATCAAACGACCAATGATTTTGGTGATTTAAAACAAAAAAAAGCTGTTCTTTAAAACAATTTTATTTAAAAAGAAAATAAATGAAGAAATGTTTGGCTTTCTATTGTACCGTTGTTTTTTAATTTCGATATATATAGGGAAAATTTTGCAGTTGACAAGAAAATCGAACTCGAGTATTTAATCAAGATGATAGAGAACACTAAGCAAGTGGGTGCCGCAATTCCATCTGTCTGTCTCTCTGTCTATCTGTAGAACGATCTACAGCTTAAATGGATTTCCTTCAAACTTGGTAGGTACCAACTTAAGCGTTTTAGGTGGTTCTCTCAAATAGATTTTTGAATCGTTTTTTTAGCCTCAAAAATAACTGTACTTGCCATATAATTTTTTCTATCATCCTAATTATCTGGTTCTTTGTGTTCTTTGTGGGCCAGCTTATATTTCTTAAATTTAAGATACCTCCATTTTTTACCTGCGATTATAGGTACTATAATGCAAATTATGCATTCGCCGAAAAAAAGTTTTGAGATAACAATCAAACATGGCATTACGATGATAGCGAAGACGAAAAAACATGGTCTAAAAATTCTGTTCGTCTGTATGTTAGTATAGCCACTTACAGTCCTAATGGGTGGGCCGAATTGCTTCAAACTTTGTATATAAAGTTTTTTTAAGGTATTGTACAGAGGGGAAATTGAAATTTTTATTTTTACCTCAAAAAATAACCATACAATCGTTACGTTAAAGTCCATTTTTCTCAGAAACGGCTTAACGATTTTGATTTAAAAAAATCAGTACAGCTTTTAAGGTACGACCGATCATAAGATTGAAAAATTTTTTTTAGAAATGTCTAACAACGGTATTTTCAATAGGACCGCTTTTTTATTTCGACTATCTCATAAATGGCTTAATCGATTCTTTTGAAATTTCACACATATATAGATTTAGGTTGCCCAATATATACTGCGTACCAATATTTTTTATTTTAAATTTTATTTTTTGGGTTTTTAAAAGAATTTAACAAAAAAAATTAAATTTATATTTTGAAAATTGCTCAATAATTTTTTTTTTCAAAAATTATAGTTATATGTATTTGCTGAATACCTATGAATTGGCATTTCAGAATTTTTCTAAAAAATTTTTTTCAAAAAGTTTAAAAAAACTTCTTTTCTCAGAAACCACCCCACAGATTAAAACATTTTTTTTCTCCTAAATTTAAATTCCTACAAGAAATAAAATGGCGTTATTTTTTTTTGAGCTCAAATTAGTTTATGTTTTTATTTCAGAATTTTGAATTATTTTTTCTTTGATTAAGTCGATTTACCCCCAGTTTCACAGTGCGATCTTAAACTTAAGATCAACTGAACCTTAAACTGAGTTGAAATGTTTGGTTGAATTTCTCCAGTTATTCACAGTGAAATCTGAACTTCAGATCAGTTGAACTTCGTTTAACTACATTTTATGAAAAATAGTTGGTAGCATATTTCTTATCTCGTCCTCCCTTTCTCTCTCTGATACAAAAAAACACGCGAAACAACGAGAATATAAAATAAAATAATATTCAAAATCACTATAACAACTCGATAACATTTGAATACACAATTTTATTTTGTTCATAATATTTTCTGAAAAAAAACAATACAAACGCTGAACTGAAGTTCAAGCGGCAGAATAATCTCGGTTTACTTAAACCACAAATTAAACTCAGTTCAACGTTTAAACGACACTGTGAAACCGAATAAATTGTTGATCTGAAGTTTAAACCAAAAGTGGGGTTTAAACTCGCGCTGTGAAACTGGGGGTTAATCTTTTGTTTTTAAGTTTACATTATTACTTATTTAAGATTGTCATACCAACTGTTTTTAGAAAATAATTAAAGAAAATTTGTATATATAAAAAAATAAAGTAAAAAACGACTTTAAAAATATATTTAGATTTTTAATAGAAATCTGTTGCATATGCGATGTGATCGAACATAAGAGCAAGTTCGTGTGTTCCAGTCGTGCATTTTATTTAATAAATATATAAGCTGTTCCTCTGAAAAGTTTCTCAATTTTGCCATTAAAAAGTGTAAGAGAATTTATTTTCACTGCTTGCTCAATTATTTTCTGGAGCACGTCTAAAATTCAACCTCCACCTTGCAATTTTTTATACCCCGATACCACAAATGTCAATTGATCAATTTTAAGTGAACAATTAAAACTACTTATAGTGTGCGTTCAAACCATGTTTCTTGAAAAGGAAACAAAATCGCAGGACATTTTTTTTGTTTTCTTTTAATGTTTCTTGGTTTGAACGCACACAATAAGTAGCTTTACCGGTACAGGAGATTTTTAAGGCAATGAAAAAAATACCTCTATAAAAGGGGACATTGACCATTGTCTACGAACAAACCCATTCAGTTATCATATCCTATCTATTGATTCAAAGTGCAAATTAAGGAAAAAGGTAAACAAGAAAGAATTTTGAAATAAAAATTAATATTAGTTCGTCTTTCCACTCTTATTTAATATTAATAAGATCTAATTAATGGTAAGGCTACCGTGGATGCGTTTTGGTTTAGGAATTACCTATGTTACTGGGGATAGATTCCCAATAAAACACAGTATATATATTTTTGTGTTGGCTACGGCCTTGTACATGAGTAAAAGGATAAGAAGTTTTATGATTTTCAAATGCTAGGACGAAAGATATTATTTACTTGCAATCTTGTCCGGTAAGTGTACTTAGCAGCCAAATATTACCTATACATATACATTATAAGAGAATTTACATATCCATAGATACATAATTTATTCATAATATAATTCACATATGTAGATACTCGATACATTATATATAGTGTTTTTACTTTGCTTTCTATCAAACATTCTTATCACTTGTGTTAATTTATTAATGCTGAATATTATGAAGACATTTTAAGTAATATAAAGCCTTTTGGGAAGATTATAATAATATAACTATAAGCTATTAGGGGATTTCCTGCGAAAACTTTTAGGTGATTACATAAATTATTGATTTTTCAGATGGAACTTTAGTGTAGGTAGTTTAAATATGGAGGCATGCTTGTAACATTGCAATTGGATTATAGATGCAGTATTAATATATAATTGATGGATCTTCCATGATACATGATGCCTAATGAATACGACGAATATTTGGAAGACCATAAATCAAAATTAAGGACTTGACAGTTTTTTCTTTTGCACAATACATATGCAAGGCATTTGAAATTATTAATGAATTTTTTCAAGCTTTCTTTTACTAGCCTTTAGTCTACTCCCTGCTTTATTCTTAAATTATTTAAATAGTTCACCTATGTGATGTAAAAGATCCTGTCTGAAAAAGCCGTTCTGAAGACAACTTCCAAAAAATGATTAAGACTATTTAAGTATTGGTAAAGTTTTTAAGAAACAATAGTGTATTAGTTTTTTGAATTTCATTAGTAATTTGAAAACTGATTTTGGTGAATTCTTACCATTGTTCAAAAGGTAATTAGAAAAGAAATGTGCATTGGAGTTCCGCATTAAAGTTATGGATTAAAAAAAATATATATAATAATGAATGCAAAAATACAAATGTTGAAACGGAGCTTAAAAAGATAACTATAATTCTTGGAACTCTTGAAGCATTCCCTGCGTAAATTTTTCTATATTGAATCAAATTTCGGAAAGGGATTCTTCGTCTGTATTATAAAATTTTATAAATGAATGAAACATTATGGAAGACTTTAATTCGGCTCCTGGAAATTACGGCAGAATTTTGTTTTTGGAAAAAATGCTAAGCATTTCCTAAAAATTATCAGAAAAAATTCCTAGAATAAAAGGCCTGAATTTTAGATGAAGAATTTTCTGTTTTTTTTTTTCAAAAAAAATTCTGGCCTTTAATTATTTTAATTTCTGCAACTAAATGTGCCGAAATTCGGTTTATTAAATTTTGGATTTGTGAAAATTCTGAAAATCCAAAATTGTGTTTAAAAATATGTATTTTTTAAAGTCTGAAAATCCAAGAAATTTCATTCTTATATCCGA
Organism: Philhelius pedissequus; assembly: GCA_910595825.1. Taxonomy (NCBI): domain Eukaryota; kingdom Metazoa; phylum Arthropoda; class Insecta; order Diptera; family Syrphidae; genus Philhelius; species Philhelius pedissequus. The sequence goes on from OU343160.1 coordinate 32,004,916, forward strand.
GTTTTTTTTATATCCAAACATCGGATATAAGAAAGAAAATTTCTTTTAAAAAAACTACGGGCAAAGGAAAATATTTTGTACATGTACCTGCGAAATTTGATGAAAATGAAGTAGGCCATACAAACTTTATATGCGTAAGGAATGTATGTACATATAGAAACTTCTTCTATAATATTTTTTAAGATGAAAAGCTTTAATGTAACAAAGTAACAAAAATATACTCTTCTTCAACAAGTAAAAAAAAGATAATATACGTAAGTCTTATCTTCAAGTAAATAAAATCAAAATTTAAATAAATGCAAAATATTGTGAGACTGTCCAATTTAGGTTGCTACATACCTACATATAAATGTACAGGAACTCTTTTGTATTACAGGTACATTTATCGTCGAAAGACAACCAGCAAAAAGAAATCAAGCGCAAATGTCAGAATAACTTTGTGAACATTGTTGTATTCGTAAATTTGAATTTCTCTCCATAAATAGATGTGAAATCGAACAACAATGTGTGGTGTAATTAAACTACCCACAAATGCAGAAATATCAGGTTCATAAACGCAATTGATTGTACACGCAATTGATTGTACATGACAAATAGCTTCCGAAATTTCCCATCTTTGTATTGCCTATCATCCAATTAAAGGTGTCATTCCTTTGGAAAGTGGGAATTTGTAATGAAGGTCTTAACTTATGCATAAGATTCAAAAGGTTTGACACATGTTTGTCTGCCAAAGTAAATTTCTTATAAGCGTACTTTTTTGTTCTAAGAATTTATTTTGTTGTGTAAGAAAGGCTTTCTTATAACAGTGTTTTTCTTATATGGGAGTTTCTTATAAACGATTAATTTCGAAAGAAATAAAGGGTTTCAAAAGTAAACGTAAATAAAACACATACACATTTTTTTTTTTCATGATATTTAATTAATTTGATAGTTTTTCGACCACTTTTTGACACATATTGGGCGGTATCTAAGCCATAACTTGACGAATGTTGGTTTTCAGGTGCTCAAGAGTTAAAGGTTTATCTGAATAAATACGGTCTTTCGGGTAGCCCCACAAAAAAAAGTCCAGCGGTGTCAAATCGCATGATCTTGGTGGCCAGTTGATATACCCACTACAAGAAATTACGAGGCCAGGAAATGTCTCTTGCAATAAAGCCATATTCGCTCGAGTTTTGGCATCTCTTGTTAAAACCACATATTCTCCAAGTCGTATTCTTCAATAGCAGCCAAAAAAAAGTCGGTTATCATATGACCATAACGCTCCGAATTGACGGTGACAGTCGTTCCATTGTCGTTTTCGAAGAAGTAAGGTCTAATCACACCTCCGGACCAAAGAGCGCCCCAAACAGTGACTTTTTGTGGATGTAATGGCCTCTCTTCAATTACTTGAGGATTCTCAGAGCTCCAAATACGACAATTTTGTTTATTCACATACCCACCGAGTGAGAAATGTGCTTCGTCGCTGAAGAAAATTTTGTTCGAAAAATCGCCGTCCACCGCCTGTTGTTCGAGCACCCATTCGACGTATCTACGACGACGTTGTGAATGGTCAGCTGGCTTCAGTTGTTGTGTGAGCTGGACTTTAAATGGATGTATGTGTGGATCCAAATGCAAAATACGCCATAATGCACTTACAGCAGCGATATTTTCAGTGGTACGAGCGAAACGATGACGCACAGGACTTACAATATCTGTAACCAATTCAGTCTCTTCAAATTTCTTCACAATTTTGCCAATTGCTTGCGTAGTTGGACGATTATTTAAACCATAATCTCCTATTAAGGCACGATATGTGTCTGTGGCAGAATCACCATTTTTGTAGTAGGTTTTAACAATTTTTATGCGTTGTGCGATAGTTAGGCGATCCATTTTCGTAAATGTCAGACTTTTAACTGAAAAAATAAAATTGGTTTAACAACTTAGTTTGACAGATGTCGAATTCCAGCCCAATACTTTTGAAACCGCAAAATGGATGACATGGTGTTTCTCATTGCGTTTCTTATAAGCGAGTTTTTCTTATATGAGTTTTTTTTTATCCGTAAAATACTGTACTGTATTGACATTTAAGTTGTACATAAAAAACTACTGAAACCAATTTATAGAATTTGGGAGAACATACCAGCATTTTAAATTTTCAAAGTCTTGCAAACAGAAGTACTGCACATATCTTGATATGGGCTGCTAGTCGATTGTCATTTCCATACAAAAGCTCAATAGAGTGCCCGATCTTCACGCCACTCGGAGCAAAGTATCAAATAGAAATATTACTTTCAAAATCCATTTATTACCACTCTTGACATGCTCAGCATATTTCGTCAACATGCAAAAGAACTAGGGCCATCTATTGATATTTTATATAAGATAAGTGCTGACATCTATTATTTATAGAAGGTCAACAATTGTTGTAGTGCTGGGGGACTATAGGAAAAAATCCTTTTTTATTTCATTTTATGAAAGAGATTGCTTTTAGAGTTCCATTCGAAATAAAACAAATAAAAATCAAATTTTAGTTTTCACATTAAAAAAATTCCTTATTTTAAATAAATTTATTTAAAAAATTGTTTCTCTTTTGTTACTTGCCCGTTTCAGTAGTGCTTTTTTTTGCTGATTTGTGAAATACATTTTGACGCTGCAAAACATATCTATTGTTCCTTGTCGCCTAGGAAATATTTAAATGCATGCGTTTTAAATGTTAACTAATACTACGCAGTATCTGTGTTAAATCTTATAGATTTTATTCGCTTCGTCGAAAAGTTAAAATAAGAACTTAAATGTAATCTAAGCTTAACTGCATGTGTTTAATGTTGTTCGCCTCGTCGAAAAGTAAAACAAAATTAAATTGATATTATATCTAGTTTTAATCGCATTCCGCTCATCCGCAAATAACTGTAATATAGTTGCCTATTTTTTTCTATATAAAATAGAGAAAAGGTAATTTTTGGATTTGTGTATGGATTTATTTGAAAAAAAAAAAAAATCCCTTAAGCTACTGCTACTTGCTAATATTCGTGATCTCCGCTGTGAGCTGGGTGGCGCTCTTTTGGTCCTAGCTGAGGAGAGATACAACCTGAAGTTGGCTCCTAGCAGTCCATATATAGTATGTCAATATCTAAAGAATACTTTTTCATTTATCATTGAAAGAGTTTCAAAATTTTGAGTTCTATTAAGGAAAACTTCACAATACTGAAAACAGAAATATGGTCCTACAGAAATTCGACGACACTCGCCCAGAAGAATATGGGACGGGCCGGCTGCCCCGTTCAGTTTTACAAAAAGTTGTAAAGTATTTCACACCACCCATTTTAAAAATTACTTTACAAAATTACATTTCTAAGGACCACCCTAATCTGCACAGACAAAAAGTTCAATATACCCTTAAAAACAATTTGTTCAATAAAGTCAAGTGACGATAATATGTCCGTCTACTTCTGACTCTACAATAAAAATAATTAAAACACACAATGACTTTCAATGTTTACACAATACCTATTCGTACCATGCATAATGCACAATAGTACATACATATATATCTATATAATTTCCCATTATGCAAAAGCAGTAATTAACGACACTTTGTCAGACCTAATTACAGGATACCACTTACAACTTCCAATTAAAAGCACCTTTGGTCTAGACTTCATTATATCACTTGGTTGTATTGGTAAGGCATGAACCTGGATTTAGAAGTATACCTACCCTTCCTACTAATTGGGAATTTTCTTGTAAATTTAATACTTCCACCATCAACTATCAAGTTAACCCATCTAGGTACATATAGGCACCTATACCTACATCTTAGCATTTACTATTGGCCCCTCAAGAGACCATAAGCTAACTGAGATTATCTTTGCACGCTATACCTATTCCTTCTTGAAACAACCATTCATTACCCACACCTTGCAAAACGAGTGTTTGATAAGTTTAGTTGATGTATGTAGGTGTAAATGTAACCAACCAACTCGTTCGCCTTGGCACCACTTCTATTAGCTTGTCATGTCAGTGCTGACCCTACAACTGTTTGAAAGTGTAGTGCGTATGAAAAAAAGTGTACTAAAAACGTGCTAACAAAAAACAAATTAATTTTACAAATTTTTAAATACATTAATTTACTTTCAAATATACATACACGCATGGGTATAATAAACTATATGTATACGCAACTCATACAGAAATTCATATATTATAATAAATATGTGTACTATTTAAATCTTTACAAACCAAAAATATACATTTAAGGATTAATTGTTTTTATAATGACTTGCATTGTGGTAATTGAATTTGTTTGCAAAATTTATTAATTTTGCAGGGGACTCAAAAATTCCTTCTACGTCTTTCAAGAGTTCTTTTGATTGTGTAATTGCATCAACAGTTGAAATATTCAAATTATTTCTTAAATCATGCTTTATTATATTTAAACTTGAGAAAAACCTTTCTGCAGTTGCACTGATATGGGACAAGCTACACAAAGTAAGCATGTAACTGCATACATTTCAAAAAGCTCGCTTTTAAAGAAAAATGTTGGCACTCAATAAATAAACCTAAAATTTTACAATGTCTTCATTAAAATATTCTTTTAACATTTCTTGTGAACTTATAATGGAACGATATTCATCATTTAGCATGGTTTCATTTTCTTGAATATGAATATGAAATGGAAAAATTTTTCAAAATGGGAATTATATAGGGTTTTCCAATAAGAGGTGTTATTTTGATATTCAAAGAAAAATGGCATCTTTGGAGATAAATGATCGGATGTTTATTTCATTATAAAGAGGAAGGTATGCCGTTAATAATGGAACACAACATCAGCCAAATGGCCGCCAAGACCACGCTTACAGGACCATATTCTTTTCATGAAATTTTCCATAACCAAATCGCAAAGTGGCTGCCCTATGTCCTCGATAGCCTCACGAATTTCATCTTTGAGGTCTTGAATCGACGCTGGGCTGTTGGCGTAGACCTTATCTTTCACGTGGCCCCAAAGGAAGAAGTCGCAAGGTGTTAAATCACAAGATCTCGGTGGCCAATTGTGATTACCTCTTCGAGAGATAACACGGTCCGGAAACTTTACACGTAAAAGATCGATGGTTTCAATGCTTGTGTGGCACGTAGCGCCGTCTTGTTGAAAGTAAAAGTTGTCCAGATCAATACCATCCAATTCAGGCCATAAAAAATCATTAATCATCTCTCGATAGCGCAATCCATTGACCGTAACTGTTGCTCCAGCCTCATTTTCGAAAAAGTAAGGTCCAATGACCCCGCGGGACCATAAACCGCACCAAACAGTCACGCGTTGAGGATGGAGAGGCTTTTCAACAATAACTCTTGGGTTTTCCGAGCCCCAGATGCGACAGTTTTGCTTGTTGACGTAGCCTCCGAGGTTGAAATGGGCCTCATCAGTCAAGATGATTTTTCGATGAAATTCCGGTTCATTTACATGCATTTCAAGGACCCAATCAGCAAAGACACGACGTTGTTGATGATCAGCCGGCTTGAGTTCTTGTGTTAACTGAACTTTATAAGCCTTAAGACCCAAGTCTTTATGCAAAATACGGTGTAATGACGTTTGTGGAATGCCTAATTCCAAAGAACGACGAGGAATGGACAAACCTGGGTTTTCTTCAACACTTTGGGCTACAACAGCAATATTCTCAGTTGTTCTTGAGCGACGTGCACGGGTTTTATTCTTCACATCACTAACTTGTCCCAACAGCTCGAATTTGTCCACCAATTTCTGTATTGCGGTCCGACAAGGTGCTTCACGACGACCCAAAAATGTTTTAGTTTTACGAACCGTCTCTGCCAAATTTTCACCATTTTTATAGTGAATTTTAATAATTTCAATGCGTTGTTGAAGCGTGTATCGTTCCATTTTTATTAATAGCGTAGTTTCTACTTGTCAAATGTCAAAAAATGACAGCTTCAAAAGTGACAGCTACCGAAATAGCGGGCTATTCAAAATAACACCTCTTATTGGAAAACCCGCTAGTTGGAATGTCTCCTTTTGAAGTTTCGATAGAGTCAATAAGAGTTAAATGACTTGTATTGTCATTATCAATTAAATTAAATCTGTATAAAATTTGTTCACATAAAGCTAAATAAAATTGGTATGGCTTCGTTTTAACTTTTTCTAAAATATTATTTTCAATGTCGTTTGTACAGAAAAATTCTTTGAATTTAAATCCAAAATACATGGACCTATACTCACGGTGATTAGCTTTGTTTTTAAAATCTAAATTGATTGATATAAGATCAAGTTTGCAAAAATTTTGCATAACGTCTAACAAAAACTGTGATTTGAGTATCAAATGTACTCTTTGGTGTTCTGGGCTTACATAAGGTTAAGTGGGTAAGATTTAAAACTACAAACACACTCTTCATTTTTTGGATTAAAAAAATGTCTGATGTAAAAAAAGTGTAGTGTTTGTAGGAGCGTGCGTACTGCGTGCTTGTGACAAGAAAGTGTAGTAAAAACACAACAATTGTAGTAGGTAGGAAACGCTGGATGTCAGTCGTCAAAAACCTCTCATTTTAAATAAATTACCAAACTCACCTTAGATTCTGTGGGCGGCCCATTAAACATTGGATTCGTGGGCGTGACAATTTCCAATTTCTGCAACGTCAATAGTTCCATCGTCAAATTCAGTCTCAGTGGTTCGGGTTTGCTTTTTCCATCGCTGACTGTCACCATCCCGGTTCGAATCTGAAAAATAAAATCAAACAAAAAACAAAATTAGATATTGTATCTGAGTATCTGGCTGTCACGTGACGGAAAACAAATGAAAATCATAAAAAAAAAAAATTGCAAAACAAATCGAACCATGTGAAAATGGAGAGTGAGGCCGCACACTGCGGTACACAATGGGACTTTTATCAGAAATTTATGGGGAAAAAATAATATTTATTTTTTTTAGAATAAATATCAGTTAAGTGTGTCCTTTGACATTAAAAAAAAATACCCAATTTAATTTAGAGAACTATGTAGGTGACTAACCGACGGCAATGAAATGGTAGTATATACCTAATTAATATAGAAACATCAGGGTTCTTTGTATGAAAGAATGTTTCTTTCCCCACTGTGGGTAGCAATAGCAAAGCGTCGCGTCGTGCTGTATTCCCCTCCGGAGATGTATTGTGTTTGTGTCGACGAGTCAGTGGGGCAACGACCATCAGCACCATATAGCGCCAAACGATGATGAGCTAATGGCATGTCACATCGTCACGTCATGTTTAATAAGGCATCAACTTTAGCAGGGCCGCCGCGCCGGTGCCACCGACATATTCACACAACAAAAGTAAAAAATGACTGTTTATTGCTTTTTTTGGCCTTACGGAATATAGTGCGATACTGTTTAACATTTATGTACCTACATAATAACCGCACACATGAGCTTAACATTATTTTGCGTGGTTGGGTTATTGCTCCGCAGAGCATACGTGACTATCTGCGGTTCGTAGTCGATTAATTCCTTCGAAATTCATCCCCGCTTCGAGAATGAATTTGTAATAAATTGAATTAAATAAAACTACACAAGTTCATTAAAGGTATATCTACAACCTGTATCTAGACTAGATACACCTGGTTGTTGGGGCATATAGATACATAACATAATGTATGAATTCGCGAATATAGAACCTATATATATACAAGCAAACTGACACATGATGTTTAATTTCATGTTATCACTTTAATTATCTGTGTAACACACATTCCAAAATTAAGGATTTACAGGTTATGTGAATTTAATTAAGCAGAATTTAAGTTGTGACGTAAATATTTAGTGTACTAGCGGACCAGGCGAACTTCGTCTCGGCCCAATTTAACGCCTTCAAATGAAATGCGGAGCTATAATAAAACACAGATAATTCAAATTTCAATGTGATTTAAATATTTGAATAGAACCAAAATAAGTAGAGAGTGATTTGATAAACAATGTTTTCCGATTTGTTTTCCGGCGCAAAAACAACACAACAAAGACCATTTACCAACACGAACAGACAACAAACATAGAAATTCGAGATTTATTCCACAAACAACTATTGGCCTTGAGGTTTGTTGATTGTCATCTCAAAAGCCAATTGAACGTGAAACTGAATCCGCTTGAATTGCAATGGAAGATCAGTTGGAATAATCGGAAATCGTTGGATAAGGACTTCCTCACCTTTGAATTTGCGCTCGATGCTCATGCCTGGATTCACCATAACATGATTATAATCGATCCCACCTTCAGCTGTAAAAATGCGTCGGAGTTCCTCGCAAATTAAGGGTGTTCAAAAATTTCGTCGGATAGTTGGTCGCTTCATCCTCGTCGGCCACGCTGTCAACGGATTTTTACGAATGCAGTTCTCCAGCGATTTGGTTTTGAATAATAAAATTCAAGCTATCAACGACATCCTTTTTCTTCGCTGCTAGCATTGCCCGTTCACAAATCCACTCGAGATTTTTATAATTTTTTGCAATGCCGGCGAGCACTTTACTTTGGTGATGAGTTTCTCCTTCGACGTTGTTAACTCGCAAGAATTAGCTGGCAATGATATCAATCCAGTCGACACATCAACAGATATTTGGCCATTGCCAAGCACCAGCAGTTGTCTTGAGAATTCACTCAATTCAAAGACCGATGGGTAGTTCTGCAATGCAACTCTCATATGTATTAGTAATCACTTTCAATTTCTTGACATGCCGCCATAAAGACGACGATTTCAAGCATGCACTAGATTCATCGGCGGCAGTAGATTTTGGGATGACGGCAAATGTTGGACTAAAATCTCCGGTGAGCAATATCATAGATCCTTCATTGTTCGGTCAACTGCTTTCAAAGCTCATTTATGGCGAATGTGCATTTCAACCGCCATCAATCAGTGCGGCAGCAATGCCATAGATATCATACTCGTAGTATGCAACAGGCTACGAAATTTAATATCTTGACCGTTTTGTTGCCAGAATCAACTTAATGTCGCATGTCTTGCATGTCTCACCGGGACCATCGAGAAACTAAACGCGATTGCGTAATCGTATTCGAAGGCAGCGCGATTGAAGCCTACATTTACCACTGCTCTTCTTTTAATAACTGTTTGTCGAATTTGTGGTGCAGTTTAAAGCTGTGCAATATGGGCATGTCTCCATTAATTTCTTCTGCTCGTAGGTCTTGAGTTTGATTATCACGGACATTCTGATTAATTTTTGTAAGACGTGTACATCCTCCAAGGTTAGATCGGAATCAGTGTTATAATACGCAAAACTCGAATCAATTGCAGCCAGAAAAAATAGCACATTTGTCAAATCGTACACAGTCTAAGTCAATGTACAACGCAATCTATCGAGTTGGGACATTGATCGCAGCACAGCGTCATCTAATGTATATCTCGTAAGCTTCTCAACCCAAAATGCACTCAAAACGTCTTCTATCACAATGAATTTCACAATGAACCGACATTTTCCAAGCTTCACAAAGAATTTTCCACCTTTAAATCATCCAAAAAATCTATGGAACATCGATAAATGTCCCGAAAAATAGAGGAAATCCATAGAACAATCCAGAAAGTTCGACAAAATAAAATATCAAAATCCATTTAATGGGAATCAAATGCTGTAGTTGTGTGCATACACGCGGCAACAAAGAGAAACCAAAATGAAGGGTGTATAATATATAATATTTTTTTGGATTGTTCTTTATATATAATAGATATGTATATTCAATTATTGAAACTATGTACCTACGATGATGCGCCATTGTAAATAGGCCTTAATAAAATTTCTGACAATCCGTATCCACGTCGCTTGATAACAGTTATGCAACACATTTTCTGTTAGGTCCTTACATCTAACATATTTACAACAAATTTAACTAAACACACATTTTATTTAAATACGAGTATTGTAACGAGTGTGACAAGCTACGAGTACTGTTAAGGTTGTCACTAAGCAATTTTTTGTTTGTTAAACAAATGATTTTTTTTATCAATTTCTGCATTGCATTTCTTTTTTACTTGCGATATATGTATTATAAGGCAAGTCTTGCGTTTGAAAAAAAAACGAACTTGAGATTTTAATCAAACTTGACATTACGATGATGGAGAACACCAAAATAGTGGGACACGCAATTGCGTCTGTCTGTCGGTCTGTCTGTACAACTCTGTACAGCCTAAACGGCTGAAGCGATTTTCTTCAAACTTGGTATTTAAGCGTTTTAGGTGATTGTCCAAAATAGATTTTTGAAGTGTTGTTTTAGCCCCAAAAATAACAGTACTAAATTTTTCTACCATCTTAATTATCTCGAAAACGGCTCTAACAATTTTGATAAATATTGGTGTGTGTACTACTTTGGTCTACATTTTGGCCAACAAATTTTTTTTAAATATTTTGTTATATTAACGGTACATACAACGATTTTATTGATTTTCGACTTTCTCATAAACGGCTGAACGGATTTCGATCAAAATTTTTATACAAGAGTTCCTTCAAATTGAAATATTACTGCATTTAAAAATTTTCGAAAAATATTTTTTTTTTGATTTTTGAAAAATTCAATGTTTCGAAAAGGGGTGAACGATTTTTTCTGAAATTTTGTTTTTGAATTTATATTATTAAATATTTAAAATGTTCATACTAATTTCAAAAAAAAAAATTGAATTTTTATGTATAAACAATTAATGAAAAACAACTTTAAAAATACATAGAAATATTTTTCTATTAAAAATATTTTGCATATATTGTAATCGGACATAGAAGCAAGTACGTGACCCAGTCGTGCATTTTTTTAAATTTATATAGAGGACCAGAGGTTCGAAAAACCAAGTCCCTTTCTACCCATCAAAGTTTGTAAAAAAATGGTACAGGGGACTCTGGCTAACTTGATCATTCTACGAGTAACAACTTGAAACAAATTTCTTTAGTCTCTCCTTATAAGGTCTTATTCTTCATAATGATCGAAATGAATTTCATTTGAACAAATGCGCATTTAGGAATCGCCATTTTGAAAATTAAAAAAATGGCTTTAAAATAAGGCCAAGAAGAATCAAAAATATTGAAACTGAAACAAAAAATTGAAATTAAAAAAAAATCATGTGTTTCTCGGGACGTCTGACAGAAGTGATGACTAATCTAATTTTAACTATTTAATATTGAAATTGTTCAACTTGAGAAAAGCTTCAAAAGCTCTTAGTTACTTTGATTAATTTTACGCATACTTAGTGAAAGGGAAGCCAGACAGACCTGCGCGACGTAGCGACGCGTTACTTAACGAAGCGGCTTACCCTCCCTTGAAGATCATATCACAAAGTTTGTGAACTACCTTAGTCTACATTTTAGTCATTTTTTTTGCTTAGATATTTTGTTATTAACGGTACCTGCCCTAGCCATTTGTTTAATTTTCGACTTTTTCATAAACGGTACCTGCCATACAACCATTTTATTGATTTTCGACTTTCTCATGAACGGGTAACGGATTTCGATCAAAATGTTTATACAGGAGCTCCTTCAAATTTTAAATATTACTGCATTTAAAAATTTTCGAAAAATAGTTTTTTTGGATTTTTGAAAAAAAAAAATATTTTTTTTTTGAAAATTCAATATTTCGAAAACGGTTTTGCTTTTCAATTCATATTATTAAATATTTAAAATGTTTATACCAATTTTATTTTTAGAAAAAAAATTAAGAATTTTTATATATAACAAACTCTAAAAATACATTTCGCCGTTTCTATTAAGTACGTGCGATCCAGTCGTGCATTTTATTTTAATCTCAATGATGTGATATTTCTCTACGAATATAAATAACTGATTTTTGAATTTTCCTGAAGCTTTTCTTCATATGTACACATGTTCGAAACGTTTTAACAAATAACATCTTTTATTAAAATAAATAAAATAAATTTTCATCGCATTATGCTTAAGCACGAACAATTCAGTCGTGCATTTAAGGTCTTAGACATTATACCTGGAAGGACACCTAAGCTAATAAAAATAATCAGAATCATACGAGTAATAAAGAGTTCCTCAGGACATGAGAGTACTTTATCATACATGATATGCATCTCATTCGGCTTTCGTTTGCATTTTTTATTTTTTTTTTTTTAATTTAAATTTTGTATGTATTGCAATATTCTACGTCAGTAAAGGGCATTTGGAACGGACAGTGACGACGACAAGGACGATGTCGCACTTAATTACCTTTGCATATATTATTAGTTTGGTTATAATATGAGCATGTTGTTCAATGTATATGAATGTTGCTCTGAGGTCTCTGGAGGATGTTGTTGAGCTTATGTGAACGGCATTTGGTTATGATGGCTCCCTTGGGGCAGAAAACATATAGAAACAAATTGGATTAACTCTATGATGATGATGTTCAAAATCAGATTGAAATTTCCTGTTTAGTTTCAACGCAGTATAGCGCTAGATACACAATTTGAGGATATTTTTAATAAAATATGTTGAGGTAAATAAATTAAATGCATTTTTTTTGTGGCGCAGTAGAAATATAGAAAACAAAGAATTGCATTATTTATTGAAACTAGAATTGATTAAATTGATACTAACTTTGATTTAGATAACTATATTTTACGTTTTGAACTAAATTAATACTGTCTCGTTTCGGTCTTGTCAAAATCGAAAAATCTCTCGTCTCGATCTTGGTCACGCTTTTTTTTCGTGTATATTCCTATAGTTGTGAAATGTAAACATTTCGGAAGCGATTAAAGTAAGGACGAAATGGGTGGAGAATTATATTAAGAAATCTAGTAGGTACATCTTTTCAAGCAAAAAAACACATTTCGTCGTTCAGCAACGTACCTGTGCCTGTAAACCTAATGGTCACAGGTTCGGTCCCTGCCGTAGTCTATGTCCTCTTATTTTTCCATTAAAAACCAATTCTAAAAATAAATATCATACAATGAGTTGCTGATTTACTCATTACATGCTGTTTAGTCATAGCACTAATAACATGTGATTGAATAAAACTTCAATTTCATTCACTGGCCAGACCACGGGCAAAACATACTTCTAGGTGCATGAATCTAACCAAATTCCCCTAGAAAAATATAATTTACAGTGAGTAATCGCTGTAAGTTTTATTAAAGTCGGTAAACATCGATCAAAAAATAATGCGTCTTAGAAAGGTACTACAGCATCTAACTGATGAGCCCAGCTGTAGTACCTGGGCGAAACGCATTTTGGACTAAAGGTCACAAAATCATTCAATTGGCTTTAAATCCACACAGTCCACTAAAACAAAAACAAAAATAATATAAACATATTGTTTGCGTTTTCTTCAATTAATTGAATAAAACTTGTATAGGGATGAATATGACAACGAATACAAAAATAATGCGAATTATAAACGACATAGATAAATAAGACACGGACATTTCACCGCATTAGTTCAGCCGCAATCCCTGGAGATGAAACCTAAGACAACAACCATCTCCAGTCTCAGAACATCGCGCCACACATCTTTGATATCCTCCTTTCTCTTGCTTAACATCACGACCGTGCCATGTTGAAACATTTAAAGTGTAGTATATAAAAACAAAACCGAAAATAAAAATTAGAACGAAGTTTTTCGTTTATAATTTCGTCATGATATTTTTGTGTGGGATATTTTGTTTCGCATCAGCAGCATACTAAACGTTTTACACGAAATCCCATTTTGAGCAAAAAGAGAGAAAGAGGGATTTTTGGTGTATGATGGACTTCTCTTTCTGAATTTCTTGTGACAAATAAACAAACATAAAATTCCCCTGTCACTTTGTTTTTGTTTTTATTCCGAAAAATATCAAACATTTTATTAAAAAAAAAAGATAAAACTCACCTTTAAATTCTGGTCCACCTTTTCCTCAATCGGAGTCGCCATTTTTGCATTGATCTTCATATTTCCTGAAAATAAACCAAAAAGAGAATGAAATATTAAGCGATTACTTTGTGAATGAAACTATCAATCATATTTGGAAATTATTCGCACAATTGTAGGTAATTTATTATTCCGTTGGACAAAACTTTTACATCACATGTTTTATGCATGTACAGATCTATGTATAGGATTATAATATCATTCTCGCATAGTATACATGTATGTGATTCAACTGCCAACAAAAAGGAAATTGCAAGGTAACCGAACCAAAAACTCTTTATATCCTTCGACTGATTGCTTTGCATTCACCATATTTTTTTTTGGCATTGCTCAAATGTACATTCATATCTATATGGATTCCAATTTATATAGATACAGTAATTCTTTGCGTGGCAACAATCTGATTGAAATTTAATAACAATTCGAACGAGAACTCCAGTGAACGAAGAAAAAATAAACGAATAAAAGGAACCCTACCTTCCTCCCGGAACCGGAAGAGGGAACAAATTTAAACTTCACTGATCCAAAGATGAAAATTGAAAAGTGCACTCTTGCATTCAATATATGTTTCCATGTATGCATGTATGTAGGTACCTACCTATAAAACCTTAACATACAGTTGCGACAAAATAAATCGTACATGTATCCTATGATTCCTGTAACCAAAGTTCTTATTACTTTCTTACACTTTAAAGAACTGTTTGACTTATGAAGTAGTAAGAACAACAATATGTTGGATTTATTAAGAAAAAAAAATTGAATATTGAATTGAAACAAAGAAAAAAAAGCGAAATTATGGAAACAAGTGAAGTTATTCTAGGACAAAATAAATAGCACACTTCATTAGAAAAAGAAAAACAATTAAGTAAACATAACATTTGATCATGATACAAAGAAAATTATGTGTTAATATTTAATGAGATAACGTTTATTTTTAATCACAGCGACGCACAAGAAGTAACAACGGCGATATCCAAACTTAAGTCGCACAAGGCCGCGGGTTCAGATGGCCTGCCAGCTGAACTGTTTAAGGCAGCGGGAGATGACTTGGTCAGGAGCATACACCAACTCATTTCTAGAATCTTGTCGGAGGAAAGTATGCCCAATGAATGGAAGCTCGGCATAGTGTGCCCTATCCACAAAACAGGGGATGCTCTGAACTGCGCCAACTAGAGAGGTATAAGTCTCCTCAACATCGCATACAAATTTATGTCGGCTATTCTGTATATCCGCCTAGAACCTTTTACCAATGACCTGATCGGATCTTATCAGTGTGGCTTTAGGCGAGGAAAATCAACTAACGATCAGATTTTCACACTCCGGCAGATCCTGGAAAAACCCAAGAATTCCAAGTCGATACGCACCATCTCTTCATCGACTTTAAAACCGCCTATGATAGCGTTGATAGAGACAAGTTATACAGAGCCTTGTCACATCTCGGCATCCCTGCCAAACTTGTCCGCTGTCAGTGGAGCATTTGCAAGTATTGAAGCGGAAGCGGCGAAGATGGGTTTGACTGTTAACGAGACGAAAACTAAGTATATGCTGTCATCGAGAAGAGAAGTCCAACACCATCGACTGGGACAAAACGTCACGATTGGCGGTTACAACTTCGAAGTAGTCAGAGACTTTGTTTACCTGGGATCCACTTTTACATCGCACAACAATATCAGCGCCGAGATCAAACGAAGAATCACACTTGCAAATCGCTGTTTCTTCGGGCTTAGAAAGCATTTGAGTAGTAAAGCCCTCTCTCAAAGAACCAAAGAGACCCTATATAAAACTTTAATCATCCCAGTTCTGCTGTATGGGGCAGAGGCATGGACACTGACAAAATCGGATGAAAACCAGCTGGGTTGCTTTGAGAGAAAGATTCTTCGTGTTATGTTTGGCCCTGTGTGCATCGGTGCTGAGTGGAGAAGAAGATTTAACGACGAACTTTACGGGCTCTACAGCGATATCAACCTGGTCAAAAAGCTAAAAATACAGTGACTGAGGTGGCTAGGTCACGTGGAGCGCATGCACATCGACGCATCAGCCCGACGAGTCTTCGTATCCAAGCCCCGTGGACAACGCGACAGGGGAAGGCCTTATCTTAGGTGGCGCGATCAAGTGGTGAACGACCTCAACGAACTTGGTGTGCGTAACTGGTGGCAGCTAGCTAGGGACCGGGCTAGCTGGAGAGGTTTGCTGGTTGAGGCCGTGATCCATCCTGGATTGTAAGTAAAGTAAGACACACAAACAAGATTCTCAAATCGTACAACAGGTACCGAGTAACAGGTTAGCTAAGCTACCTGCCAATGTTTGTCCAAATTTGAATTATCGAATCTATTCATAACCGCGATTTTGTGGGTGGAGAACCATTGCTTGACAGACCAAGCGGTATGCTTTGGACCGTTGGCCTGTTTAAATTTCCACTTCAGGGGCATATTTTCGTCAGCATACGTTAGCTGTAGCATTGTATTCTTCAGGATTGCTTTGTATTTTATCTGATCCATAATACCTTCTATAGTATGAAGTGAGCCCACGCCATACCATGCTTAACACTTTCGATTGTATAGACTGGATAATATTCCTGATTTTTGCCGCGTCGCACATATTTTTGTCATCCGATCCAAAGCGGCTGAACTTAACTTGTACGTCCAAAAGATATATTTCCACCAATTTTGATCTTTTGAAATATGCTCCTTTGCAAACTATTCACCCGACGACCGACGTGGCAAATTGCGTTTGGAGACATGTGGTTTTTCTTTTGGGAATTCTTCTACACAATTTTTTCTACGGAGGCGGTTTTTAATAGTCCTAACAGACAGGTTCACACCAAGATCTTTCTCTATTGCTTGTTTAATTTTTAGAGCAGTCATGAAAGGATCTGGTTTGCTCATGCGGGCGATGGAAACATCAGTTCGGTTCTTGCGTATTTTGTTTTGAATACTTCCTGCCTCTTGACAATGTTGAAGAGCATTAACAAGCTTCTTCCTCGAACATGTTAATTTTCGATTTATTCAAGAATTTGGGGTACCTTAATTTTTAAAATTGAGAACTCGTAGAATAAATGCTTCTGCGGAATGCTTGACCGCATGCACGACCCATACTACATATTAAAAATTAAAATTTTACCAATTCTATTAAAAAACCTAATAAAAAAATCAAAGCTTTCCCATTCACCACTAAAACGTTTAATGTATTTACCAAAAAACGCATTATGTTTATAACGAAAGCAATGTGTGTTATTTTAATTGTCTTCACTTGAATGCACCTTGTTTACCTTCTAAATTACATTTGACTTTATTTATTAAAAAAATTGAAAAGAAATAATATCCCGTTACTTTACACTCAAAAGCTACGAAAAAAGTTCTTACAGTATTGGCATTGGAAATGAAATTATGATTTAAGGCTTTTTCAAATTTCGTAACAAAGCTGTGCTATTTATTTTGCCGCCACTGTATATAAACAAAAATATTTTTACATTTTGCCAGTAATGCTCCGCATGAAGTGTTTCATTCACTTTGACAAGTTAAGGGTGATTGAGTGTTTTAAATGGATGAGGCGAGTGTTCTTTTTTTCTCTTATAACATTCTGTTACAAATATGTAATGTATTTTGGTAAGTATATGTATGTAATATATACGAGTAAAATGTTCTTTTTCAGTATGCTGGATGATGGGGTTTTGTCAGAATTAATTGGATTAATTAAGTCGGGGTGATACAATTATTGACGAGCATAGTACTCGTATAAGGTTACAAATGGACGAGTGCTTTTCAAAATGAGCCAATTTACGCTAATTAGATGAAAACAAGAGCTGGCAGCACTGTAATTTCAAACAATTTCCAACTGGAAATGCGAGCTACCTGGAGTAAAGTGGAGTATGTACTAACAGTTTTTTTTGCTTTTGGAAATGGAGATTAAAAGAAATTATAATTAATTAAATAAATGTTAAATGTATTCTGAAATGAACCTCAAATTTTATGAAATAAATTAAAAAGTAGTTGTTTGGTGGACATGAAATGCCCTTGTGTCAAATGCTTTGACATTTATGATGTCCCATACGAATTTTTCGAAAAATACAACAGCTGAATTTCTTGGAAAACTAAGGCACTCATATAATATTTAATTCACCAACGGAGTAGGCCGAGGAAGTATCAAAAGAAATATTATATTGCCAATTTTGAAAAAAAAAGAAATGCTAGAGATCGAAAGAATGTAGCGGAATTTCTGTCATAAATTCGGTAATGAAATATTTAATGGGTTTCCTCTTAGAGCATTGACGAAACGTGGTAACGGAAAACCACCTATTAAATGAATTTAAAGCAGGTTTAGACATAGCTTTTTTACTGTGGATAATATTTTCACTCTTTCCAGTATGTCCACCCAATCAGATTTGGTGTGTCCTTCTTTGATTTTAAAGCAGCCTTTTAATTAGTACAGAAGATCTCTCTTTTTAAAACTTATCTTATCATCAACAATTATTAAAAAAATATCTATACGAAGAAAATAACAGTGCAGTTTTGGACGAAATCAAACTCTCCGAATGGATGTAAAATTCGGGAGTAAAGAAAGGATGCTTTCGAAGCCCTATTTTATTTTTAATATTTTTTTAATGATCAGAATCAAACTTCTTACCTCCGCAGAGGCTTATGTGCTCAGACTCCTTTCATGACGCAAATTATGATCGACAAGCCTTATCAATACTGTACCTTGTCGAATCTCGAAGGTAATATTATCAAGTCAAAAATCATGATATTTTAAAGTAGAAGTGGTGAAGGTATGCACAAGTTAGAAAATGGACTTGGCAAAATGAAGAAATCGAAAAAGTCAAACACCCTTTTACCCCTGCTACTTGACATTTACAAATTTATTTCTTTACTTATCCATCGAACATGGTGGTTTAGTGAAGAATAAGAATTGACATTCAGGACAAAATTTTCATGGACTGTACCCTTCAGTATTATTTTTAAAACTATTTTTCTCTTTTTATTTAGACTTAAATTATTTTAATCTTTTTCGTAAAACCAATAAAGCGTCCCTATGATTATAAGAATTCTCATTTTCAAATAAATTAAAATAATGTACCTAAATAGTCTCCTCGCTTGTACGAAGATTTTGCTATAAAAGGAGATGCTGAAATCATATATTTATCATTAATTTCTCTGCTACTGACGGAGACAGTCATAAAAGTAAGAACTCTGTGGCGTTTACCGCCGGGGTTACTTGTTGCGACGTGTCGTAAGTAATTAGTCTGTTTTATTACAACCTCTGGCCTTTTCCAAGGGTTTGGTGAAACAGGGTGATTCGCCTCCAAAGCATTTATTCTTATATGATAAGTTTAATGGTTAAATAAAAAATTAAAAGTAAAATTATAACAAAGTTTTTTCTATTATTATTTCATAAAGGACTCATAAATATCCTTACAGGACTAGAATAAAAAAAGATAGAGTTGATAATTATTGTAGTAGATTTTTTTTTCATAGATTTTCAATTTTTATTGATTGAATATTTTAATCCGCAGATTAACTTATAGTTTTCTTTGTAAAGTAAAACATAAGAAGTGGAATAAGTACTTTTTTATTAATATGACTGAAAAAGTATCGGTTTACATTTCTCATTTTAGAATCTTAGAAATCTCCAATCACAAAACTTGTTAGTTACAACAATTTGTACATTCGAAACCCAAGATTTTTAATGGAAAATGGAAGGGGGGAAATATAGCTCTTTTTCGTAGAAACCCTAAGATACCGAAAGCTAAAGGTCCCATAATACCAAATTACCGTTAAAAAATAGATGAAGCCCGTCTCATCGTGAAACAGTCAATGTATTGATATCTAAGAAAACCGTTGATATAAAATTAATCTAACCTAAAACACTTCACACATTTTTTGTTTTATTTTATACAATTATTCAGAAAAAAATTAAGTGTTTTGGGTATTCTAAATTTAGCTTTTTCCTCATTTCAGGTCTTCTGGATTTTGGATTTTGGGGCTTATAATTTGGGAACTGGGACACCTTACCTATTTCTGTGTGTTTTTTTTTTATATTATTTTATTTCGTTTTGTCTAAACAGTAAGACTGAATTGGGCTTATTGATTTTTACTTACTACGAGTATATGGGAATTTTGGGTTCGTAGAAGAAAATTAAGTCGAGATTTTGATCAAACTTGAAAAGGATCTGTCTGTTCGCCAGCCTATCAGACTGGAAGGCATTCCTTCAAATTTGGAACATGTTATTGTTTTTTCTATAATATGCCCAGAATTTTTTTTGTTTTTTTTTTTAAACCAATAATAACGGTTCTTGCCATACAATAATTTTTTTTAGCCAAAAAGTTAATTCTATTTTTTTCTCAAAGCAGGCTCCAACGATTTTTTAAAGAATAAAATGCACGACTGAATTGCACGTACTTGCTCTTGCGCTTATGATCTTAAGCCCACAGGTTTATTTAATGTACACAGGTTTTACTTAACTTTTTATAAACAAAATCAATTAAATTTTCTTGTAAACAAAATCTTAGTATGACAATTTTAAATACCTATTTAATAATATAAACTTAAAAACTAAATTTCAAAATAAATCGTCCACCTGTTTTCGAAAAATTAAATTTAAGAAAAAACTTAAATTATTTGCGTTTTTAAATGCAAACAAATATTTTTCGAAAATTTTGGTATGAAGTATGTAGTATTATTTAGAATTTGAAGGACATCCTGTCCTCCTATATACATTTTTTTTATCGAAATCCTTTGAAGTGTTTATGAGAAAGTTGAAAATAAAAAAAATGGTTGTATATGGCTTTCAACATAGAAAAAATCAAATTAGACCAAAACGTAGACTATACTAATAGTAGTGTCTAAACTATTTTTTTTGTACAAAATAAATAGATCCGGTTTCGAGATAAATAAGATGGTAAATACAATATTGTATGGCAAGCACCGTTATTGTTCGCCCTTAAAAATGGACTTAAAATTATATTTGAGACAATTTTTAAGAAAATCGTTTCAGCAAATTTTACCGTATATTGATCTGCAGGCAGAAAGACAGACAGGCAGACAGAAGGAATAGCGGGACCCACTTTTTTGGTGGTTTCTCCATTATGGTAATGCCAAGTTTGATTAAAATCCCGAGATCAATTTTTGTCGGATTTTCTAAATGTAAAACTTACCCTATAGTTCGAGTACCTATAACCATAAAATGTAAAATTAACTGTTAACTGTTGTAGAACAATTTTTTTTGGTTGTCGATTTTCTAGATTATAGATGGTAATGCTCTTAACCAAAAAATTGTCCACTTACCCTTTCCTCCGCTTCCCAGCATGGGTTTGTTTCGACATGACCATGACTCCCAAGACAACTCCAATAATTTTTTTCTATTCTCAAGAATAGAGAGCACAGGCGTTATTGAGTGCCTGGTGTTGATTAAGTCAAACGCTGTCGGAGTAGATGGCATGGACCCCAACCTTGTCAAAGCCCTCTTACCTATTATATTGCCCCAGATAACTAATATCTTCAATACAATTTTGACAACTGGTGTTTTTCCTGATCAATGGAAAATGGCAAAGATAGTACCAGTACGGAAAACAGCACATGAGTTCAGACCCATTTCTAGTTTTGCCCTTCTTATCAAAGGTATTTGAAAAAATTATTCAAATATAAATCAACAGATTCCTTCGAAGAAATAATATGATATCAGCAAAACAATCTGGTTTTAGAGAGAAACACAGCTGTTCCACTGCACTCATTAACGTCATTGAAGATATACGGAAACCCTTAGATGGTGATAACATTAGTATCCTCATATTGCTTGACTTTTCCAAAGCTTTTGACACAGTAGATCATGTCAACCTTTGCAACAAGCTTTCACGGCTGTTTAATTTTTCAAATTTTGCCGTTCTGTTATTGCATTCTTATTTAACTGGAAGAAAATAAGCTGTGTACGCAAATGGTCAAATGTCGAGTTTTCTTCCTATATTAACAGGTGTTCCACAGGGATCGATTCTTGGTCCACTGCTATTCTCCCTTTATATTAATGAACTTCCTCAAATCGTTTCTGAATAAACAATCCCAATGTACGCAGACGACGTTCATTTATACAAAAGTTGCACCCTTGGATTAATTGAAGACTCTGTCTCTACAATTAATGAGGACTTAGAAAAAATTTCACTGTTTGCCCAAAGAAATGGGCTCTTTTTAAATCCAGGTAAATCCAAATGTATCGTTATCTCCAAGAAACCAGAAGATCTTTCATAATTTGCACAAATTTTTCTTGACCGAGCAGTAGTAGAATATGTAGGGACTGCTTAAAATCTGGGTATATAATTTAACCGAAGACAAACCTGCATATGGTGTTCTCCGCATGTTATAGGTCGTTCAAAACTATACTCCCCTGAAAATTAGACTAATGCTGGCTAAAACATTGGTTAAAACAATACTGATTAACGGATGTGAAATCTATTATAATTGCGACTATTTATAATAGCAAAAGAAAACTTAATGTTGCGTATAATTGTATTGTAAGATATATATATAAGCTAAAAGGTATGATAGGCTATCGCTCTACTCAAAAGCTATTTATAACCTTACATTTGACATCCTCATCCGGTACAGGACCTTAGTTTTATTTTTTCGGGTAATGCAAACACATCAATCTTCTTATCTTTTTGATCGATTACAAATGTCTTCTTCTAGTAGATCGCAACAAATTATACAACCTCGGCTTACGTGTTTAACCTCTGAACGACAGTTTTTCATAAATGCGACTCGTTTGTGGAACAATCTACCTATAAGTGTTAAACGCATAATTGATCCCCGGAACTTTGAAAATAATCTAGCTGCTCATTAAGCATGCAATTAAAGCCTTTTTTTTCTACAAAGATCTTTTCTGAATTAACACAATAAATGTCTTCCCAATAAAAACAGGTAATAGCCATTAACAGTAAAAGAAAAAAACATTAAAAGAACATGAAAATAATTTGATAATTGATTAGCCTAATATTGTTATATTAAATTTTTTCTAAAGGAAGCTTAAATTATTTCATATTTAAACTTGTATTACCTTATAAGATATTGTATCTTAAAATACAAGTTTGCAAATAAATAAATAAAATACGAAATACATTTTTTATTAGTTCGTTCTATATAATCGTATCACAATTGACCTATCTGTGGTCTAAGTGTTTCAGCAGTTTTCCTGACAGCCACTTCAACCTTACCTTCTATAGAATCACTGTATTGGATGAACCGATTAGGCAGTTTTGAAAATGTTTAAGAAAAAAGTATTGTTTTTTATTAAAAAAAATTAATTGTCAGTCTTCCTTGGTATGCGTAACTTAGGGAAATTACCTATACCAGTAATATCCAACATCCTTGCTTTTATCAACATTTAGAAGAACAGTAATAATAATCACTCCGTAAACCGACGGTAAGTATTTTATGTGTGACATTTTCTGTTAATTTTTATTTAATTACTTAATAATCACAACCTCAAACCCTCCCAACCCTAAAACTGGTGCTTACTTCAATAAAATTAAGCACCGCGCAGACATCACATAACACATTGTATTACTCTTCCTGGATCCCCGGGTACGGGTTGTATGGATATCATATACACTACCGACATTCATTTGCACATCCTTGTCTAGGAATTAAGGACATGCTGATACCTCATAAAATGCTCACAACGAAAATATATTGCATGTCCTGATCGTTCTTATTTGTTTTTGTTTTGCAGGTATTTCTAGAGTCAGGGGATCCAGTTTTAGGCACATGCAAGTAACCATCTAACTGTTAAGATTGGTGTTGGGGTAGGGGTTAAGCAATCGTGCCTACAGTGCTCTCGGAACATAAAGTGTAGTACTAATACTAGAACGCCGCCGCCCCGCGCCGTGGAGCCTACACACAGTCTGGACATAGAGTACGGAAATTTCCACAAACATATAAATGTTGCTTGGCAATGTTCCAATTGAACTGAACTATTGTTGGGTAATTTGTTTTTATCCTTTTTTCTTTCTTTCCTCATCGCCACCATCACCGCGGCGCGGCGTCGTTCTTTTATTTCACAGGACTATGTAGTTGGATCTCAATAGAAAGAACTTAACAACGGTGGAAAAGCAAAAACAAGAAAATAATAAGAGAAGAGAAAAACAACAACAAACACAAACGAACAGAAAAAAAGACTAAGGCAAGGCACAAGTTTTAGTTGGAAATGTTTTCAAACTCGGTGTCATAGTGAGGGTGGGGTGAAGTCTTCGCGTTGGGCGCCACAGATGAAAGTTCAAAGCAATTTCCCGGTGGACAGAAAAACAAAAGACTGCCTCTGTCTCAGGAGTGATTGCTTAATTATAGGGAACGCCCAAGGCAGCACATAAAAATCGTAATAAAAAAAAAACAACAACTAAAACTAACGTACCTCAGAAGTGCGAAGAATACATAGGTATCTGCCAAGATATTGGTGTTGTTGTTTTGTTGGTTGGATGGTATTTTTTTCTTGTTCTTCTGTTAATGGAAAATGGCTTGAGATAACCAACGTAAGGCGACAATAAGCCTGTATAGAAAGATGTTATTTTCTTTAAGCATCAGGAAGTGTAATCCCAATGCAATAACAACTGGCGGAAGCCTTTATAATTCTGTGTTCTTTGGGGGGTGTTTGTGTTTTGTAAGTTCAACAAAATAAACTGTCTGATAAGTTAACGAACAAGGACCTTTTCACATGAAGAACTTAACAACAAATAAAAACTTATTATAAAAAAAAAAAACAAAAAATCAACCGCTAAAGTTTCAAAGATTTAATTTTATGCTTTAATTAAAAAGAGAAAGTGGATGTTTTGTTTACCTAATAACTAAATGAATTAGTAATGTTAGAAAAAACTTTCCTTTGACATTGGATAAAGCTAATGTCAATAAAGGTCATTAAAGAAATATCAAAAGAAAAAGTTAGCTAAGGTTAATTTTTTTACAAGGTTCACTTTTGAAAGAAAACAATCGTTTATTTATCTCCTAATAGGCTGACTCGAAAATTAAATATGTCCTATGTTTACGGAAGATTTCTACAAGCCCTATTCAAGTCTTACTGTGAAGGATTGTACTCTTACTAGCTTACTAGGTCGGCTAGATTTTGTATTCACTTCCCATACCAAAGAAGCAAATGATGTTTTTAAACCCTGAACTGATTTGGCGAAAATGCTTGAATTTGACACAAAATGTTGGATCCCATTCATAAGTTTTTTCATGTCATTAAATTAATTGTTGAAGGCCCTTACCAAATTTTTGGAAATTTGGTTCAACAATGATTGCTACATATTCCAAACTTATTAAACACTTGCACCAAATTTCACCCGACGAATACGATTATCTGAAACAGTTATTTATCATTTTCGGTAACGACATCGTGGCATCGCGCAATCAACCATCAAGTCCAACCCAATGTTGGCTTTATTGTTGTTTATCAATTGAAAGCCAACAATTTGTTGTTCATATATGAAAGATTTTTAACATGGCCATTTATATTTAGTATATTCAATTTAAGTATAAGTCCATACATGCTTTTCGAAGCCTTTTTTATATCATTTAATGTTTTTTTAAAAAAATTTCTTATGTATAAAATTTTAAAAACATTTATGGAAAACAATTTTGAAACGCCATTTGAAGTAAATATTAATATACATACATATATAATTCAAATTTCAAAAAAAAATCAGTGACTGGTTTTTGAAAAATTGATTTTTCAAACAAAATGTACTTATTTTTTTAAAAATCGAGAAATTTGTTTTTTTGAAAATTTGAGTAAGTAGGTATGCAGTTTTATTAACACTTTCAGGGAGCATTTGCATACAAAAATATATATAATTTTAATCGGTTCATTCATTAGTGAGAAAGTTGAAAATATTAAAAGTGGTTCTATGAGAATTACCGCAGCACGCAAAATAAAATATTTTTTTTATTAAAAATAAACTACTTTAAGAACACAAAATTCTTGGAGATGTTCTTGAGAAATAATTTTTTTATTAAAATTTTTTTAAACATTTGTGCCGTTGTTTTGGTTTTTGGGAAATTGGTTTTTTTAAGTGTTCAAAATAATGTCAAAAAAACTACTAAAGATGAATTTTCGAAAAAATCGATTAAGTCGCTTTCGAAACATTAAATTTTCCAAAAGAAAAAAATTGTGTTTTTTTTATTAAAAAAAAAAGTTCTGTATAATTATGATTTATATAAGCTAATAGCTCTCTAGAAGCTTCGCATGAAAAAAAAATCAAATCAAATGGACAGTTCTTAGACAAATTCGAAAACCGAAAATAAGAATTTCTCTCCGAAAAAAAAAGAATTTACCACAAAGTACCTTTTCCCTTCATAATGAACTGATTTTTTTAATAAAAATTATTGGAGCCGTTTTTGAGAAAAATAAGATTTCTCTATTTGTCCAAAAAAACCCGTTAATTTTTGTCTTAAAAATCCATCGAACCGTTCAATCTGTAGACTTAAGGACAGACAGACGGTATTACGGACACACATTTTTCGTATGCGCCATTATTGTAATGTCAAGTTGCTAGTTTTGAATAGATAAAACTTTTATTTCAGTTAAAAATCCAGAGGAAATTTTCAAAACCCATTATATCTATATTTCTTTGTTTTGTTACTCATAAACTAGAAATCTCTGACCATGATTTTCACACTCAAATTATAAGGGTTGCTATAATACAATCAGTCCCGCAAACAAAAAAAAAGTTGACGCTTAAGCCACGAGTTTTTCTCCATTTACTCGAAATCTCTAAAGGTGGGGGTTTGATTCTGATATCTTACCTGAAGGTCTTTCTATAAGTTTGCCTTATAGAAACGAACACACGCTTCTTATAGAGTGAGTTTCTTTATTCATTCTGATATGTCCAGAATATTCGGAATACCAGTCTTGCGTTTCTTTATTCCATGGAATATTCCGGATAAACTATTTTGTTATTTCTTTATTCATTCCGGAACGTTTGGAATGCATTCTTTTTATTCCATGTTAAACACGGAATGAAAAGAATATTCTCGGAATAACCCTTTCATATGAAAGCAAAACAAATGACAGCAGCCAAAGACGAAAACCAAGTTAACAAAATGGATGACCAAACATTGTTTATATTTTTATTATTGAAATAAATATATCAATAACAATTAAATGTGACTTTTCATGAATTAATAAATTAATAATAATTTATTTTTACTATTTTCCATAGAGATATCTATTTTCTTGTCATCATCACAACACTTTAAAAGAGCTGATTGATGTCATCTTTTTTCTTTTCTATTCCGGAGAGAATTTTTGTGTCTTTATTCATTCCATTCTGGATATTCTAGATAAACATTTCGTCTTTTCCATCCATTCTATTCCTTATCCGGAATAAATAAAGAAACACACTCATAATGTCTGGCTTCTAATGTTTGACACATGCGATTCATTGTCATTAGGTTTGTTTGATGACCGAACTGGGGCGCACTCAGTGACGTGCCGTGGTGCATCAAGCAGGGCGTTTACTAATTTCTCCTTAAAATTTTATCTATTCTTAGATACGATTCAGGATTACGACGAGGACGTTGTTTTTATTTTGTTTGATTTTTTTTTTGTGTTTTTTGTATTATTTTTTGAGTTCTTGTTTTTATACTTTTGTGTGTTTTTCTTAGAAAGGAAACTATAATTTAGAAAGGAAATACTTCAATAAAAGTTCAATTCGTCGGAATTTTTTCAAAAAACTTGCAAAACTTCATCATAGAACCTGTTTTTTACTTTGATTTCCTTTAAAAATGATTTTTCTATGGACAAAATTGCAAGTTGCCATAATATTTGCTCCTGCATTTTATTTCTATCATACGATTTAACGTGTTTAAGATCAAAAAAGGAACGTTCGATAGATTCAATCGATGTGGCTAGTTTTAAGCTCAGTCAATTTAGTTTAAATGTTTTCGAAAAACTTTCTTTTAATTCAAGAGCATACACCGTTCTTGGAATGTCCTTAACGGACATATTTTTAAGCTGAGGAAACTTAAAAAAACAATTAATTCATTTATCAGCCTTGCAAAATCAAAAAAATGCACCATATGAACACTTTAGGCATTCAAAAACTTCAGGAGGTTATTTTTTCCATACTCAACAAGGTTTTTGGTAGAAAGTAAAGTTTTGTCAACTACTCGAACCGCATTTCAATTTGAAGATCATCTAAAAAATAATTGGCGATATCGCTGTTCAAAACTTTCTAGACCTCGTTTTGGAAAAGATTAATAGCATTTCTAGATGATTCTAAAATATGATAAAAACTCGTCCTCAAGTTATTTATTTGAAATCTAGCACTGTCATTAAATGTTATCAGAATCAGAAATAATATTTAATACTGTATTAATTAAATCATTTCGTATTTTGTTCGACCTTCGGCGTCGCTTTATATACACTTGTACGTGAACGTCGCTTATGAGTATGTTTGTATTTGTACTTGGTACATCCAATGAATCCGCACCGCAAGCATGCAATGAACAATATAAGAGACAAATACTAAAAGTAATAAGAAATTAAAGCTCTATTTTCTCTTTATCATGTTTTTCACGTGTCGCATGGCATGACATTCAGCGTTGCCGAAAAAAAATGTTGTAAGTGCCAATGCTGACAACAGAAAGAGCCATTTTAGGCCATTGGGTGCCATCAAAAAAAATTATTTTTGGACCTCAAAACTTAAAAAATAATACAAATAAATAAACACAAATGTAACAAATAATAAATTAATAGATAAAATAAAATAACTTAATTAAACGAAACATAACAAAAAAATGCCGACATATTTTTACCTCTAAACTCGATTTGCGGCTAAACTAAGCACTCTTTAAATTCGATTTGCGGCTAAACTACTTCTTATAATTAGATATTTGTGATCTTGACAGTGCCACCTTTCAATCGGTGTAGGGGAAAGCAGGGCTAAAGTTTACTAAAATTGATGCTGTTCCTAAGATTTTGAAAATGAGCTAGCCAAGCTTTGTTTAAAAAGCAATGTTTTAGCTACGAAATTCAACAAAAAAGACAAAAAAAAGTACGGGTAATTTGTAACAAAAACTGTAATCTTCTTTTAAAGAAACTATTAATTTATAAGCAAAATTAACAATATTGCACATACAGCACCAAAACTTATAAAATTAATATTAAAATTTCAAAATACTTATATTAATTTACAAATTTAATTATTTAATAAATTTTGAATGTTCCTAGAAAAAAAAAACTGAATTTAGTCACATAAAAATTAGGAATGTAATTAAATATTCCAAAACCAGTATTAGATATACATATGCATACGAATTTACTCAATAACCAAGCCATTAAAACACATGAGCGACCTCTTTTTTCTTCAACCTTTTTAGACAACGATATACGTCAAATGGACAATTTTCTTCTGAAACAAACCGAAATAGAAACATAAAACACCATTTTCATCGTCTTGGTTACCAAACATGTGTTTGAAAATATGAACGAAGTCTGTTTTTATCAATTTTGGGGACTACCCTTTTGACTTTTCTTATCATGCCCTATTCACAGATAAAGTATACTTAACGTTATCTTGAAGTAGACTAACATTTTTCTCGATCACGCGTTACTTAATTTTCTGTTACTTTTAGCCCCGGTCTGCCCTACCGCACAACATGAAAAACCAATTTTTAAAAATCGACATATTTGCATCTTTAAACTCGATTTTCGGCTAAACTAAAATAACAATATAAGTCTTTGGGTGGTATGTTGGCAAGTTTCAGCCTATATTATTCCATTAAACGAAAAAGTAATTTTATTATTCTAATACTCTATAAAAAAAGTTGATTTTTAATATGAGTTTTAATGTTATTTTAGCTTGAAAAAAAACCGTTTTGATGCACTACCATATGGTAAAACTAAAAGTCTGATCATGAACTTGGATATATTTGAAAACATTTCCTCGTCGATTCCTAGAGTTCCATATGAAGCGTTTGAGTGCTACTGTGCCATTTAAATTGAAAAGTGCCAAAAAAGTGCACGATAGTGCCAATTCGGCAACGTTGATGGCATTTGCTGGCATATCTGGTTTGTCTGATCGTAACATCTATATATAAGGTACGTTTTCGTACATGTACAGAGAATGAATCCGCACCACAGCGCACATCCACAGCAGGGGCCGAATTACCGCATAAGTTATCGAGTCATACGTGACTGAATTATGTAAATTTGGCATTACCGCTTACGTTATCGAGTCTAGTACAATAATTTGACATTCTCTCATCAGTTATCGAACTGAATTTTATTCGTCAGATGAGAAGCCGACTGATAGAACGTATTTGATTTGAATTCCGGATATTAATATGTACATATTATATCATTTTTGGATACTTACGCAGAATTTGACAAAGAGAGGGGATTGCTTTTGTCCCTTAGGAGTCTGTGCTCCATAGCTTCGTACATCTCATCTACTGGTTGCTGTGAATTAAATGTTCCTTATTATGTACATATATATGTAAGTATAAAAATATTTTTTAAATCCTCTCCATCTGAATCGCTTGATAAAAAGAAATAATCCATTTTTAGTGGATATTTAGAAATATCCTCAAATCCTTGTAATAAAAACTGGAAACTCGCGAAAAATTTGTTGTTTTTACAAAAAAATTAAATTTGTTTGTCCAAAAATAAATTAAATGAATACAAATTTCATGTGTCAAACAAGAAAGACTCGATAAAAATCAATAGAGACTCGATGTAGTAGAATAGACTTACTACAATTTAAAATAGTTACACGATACGTTAGTCTACGAATGCCATCATGCCAAAGTGATCACTAGTTCATTCGATAACTGATGGCACTCACTCACTCGATCACTGATGCGGTAATTCGGCCCCAGGTTTAATGGAAATGAATACCAAATTACCAATTCTCTTCGTACTGTGTACTGATCCTGCTTCTTTTGTACTACCAAACCGAAAACCTATGGTGGAATGAACGATGCTGGCCGACGCCGACGGTGCACTGAATATTGTTAAACACCTAACCATAGGCTTGTACTAGCTATTATCTCTTCTCTTTTTGTTGGATATTTTTTTAATATGAGGATTTGTATTACTTGGGTGCGCTGCCGCTGAAGTTGGGAGAACACCCAAACCCAAATGTGTGCATTTGTGTTTTTTGATTGAGAATGAATTCTCTTGCTGTCCGAAAAAGGAAAACCGTGTGGTTGATGAGGGTGAATACCAAGGGCTGTAGAAAGAATTATTATGGAGCATGAATTTCATGTCTTGTTTTTTAATTTAGAACGTGGAATCGCTGCGTTGAAATTATGAGAAAATCTTTGAATAAGGCAGGTAGTTGAAAAACAAATTAAAATTATATTCAGTTTTTGTATGATAACATACTTGCTTTTTAAAGCCATTTTTCGTATCATTTGATGACTTTGAATGCCCAACAACAACTTGAGTGTGCTAACACCAAGTTTTTTCTCAACTAATTTGGCTGGAATTAAAGCTATTTCACGACTTGCCAAGGTCGATCATCAGACTCCTTTGATCTAGTGGTGCTGGTCTACTTTTTCATTTTAATTGAAAAACTTCTTATGCCTTCATCGTGTATTGAACCATGACCAGCCGCTTAGTAGCCAATTAAAATTAAAACATTTAGGGATTTCGGTAGCACATGCGAAATACAGATGATTTTGGTAGGGTGTGCGGTGAACGTCTGCGCACTTATAAATAAACGTCACTGGGCGCACTGCATTAGTACTGAAGAGTTCGATGTATCACTGTTTTGCCATTCTTAATTAATTAACTTTAGTCTCTTTCTTATTACAATAAAGTGGAATTGAGTTGTGTGTTTTTAGTTTGTAGTGGTAATAACCATCTTCGTTTTTGTAATATGCAACCCCATTCCTTTCCAATTCCATTTCGCTATAATTTTTCATTCAGCTAACTTTCAGGTGAACTGCACTATCAACAGTTAATTTTGACAGTAAGAAGTTTTGATACATCTTGGTGTTTTTTTAGAAATTTCAAATTTTTGAATGTTTGTTCCTGCCACAAATATAAATATGGAAATTCACAAACTGACTGAACATGGTACTATGAATTCATTTTCTTATTTGCGATTATAAGTATTATAAGTGCGGTGACCATCCGTCCCGTATTTCCCGGGACAGTTCCGTACCAGGGACGTACAACCGTCCCGTATTTTATTTTTTCTCCCGGTTTTGTCCCATATTACCATATATTTATATTATTTGAATAACGTTAAAAAATTTTACAATTTTATTTACAATAATTTAAATATGTGTTTAATATTTGTATGTCCAAGTGCAAATCCAGTTTGACAAATGGTTCAGAGGGATTTACTATAAAAGCATGTTCACTGAACGAATTAATTTGTCACCTTCGTTGAGCTGTCCTTTTTCTTTATAAACTGTATCTTCACAAAAAACAAAATATATAATATGGAAATGTGAGTGTTTACTTGTACAAATAAATAGAATTTGTTTCTTTTAATTATTTACAATTAATTTAGACATTTGTGAAATGCCTTCAAATAGAAAATAGGTGGGTTTTATTGGGAATCTATCCATTGTACCGTAAGTAATTCCCAAAAAAAACGCATCGACCGTAGCATGGACCGTAGCTTTTTTATTTTTGTAAAAATGGTACCCCTGCACAACAGTCACAAGTAATGAAAGAGTCTTTTGCAAAGTAAAATTAAGTAAATATCAAAATTATGAACAATAATTAGCTTTTATTCATATAAAATAGAAAGTATAAAAACGTACCAATATTTAATTTATGTTTCAAACCTATTTCGTGTTTTCATTTTATCTCCATTTGTAATTTTAAGTTCGAACATTCATTTTGCACCAATAGAAAGGAAATGATAAGTGAATGGGTTTGTTCATAGACTTTGGTCAAGTCTCTTTTTACACAGGACAACTTTTGTATTGCTTTAAAAATCGTCTATGCCTTCCACACGAGAAAACAAAATTGCCGGAGATTTGCTTGTTTTCTTTTAACGCTTCTTGGTTTTGAACGCACACTACAACGTAGTTTAAATTGTTCACTTCCCTTACATTTCCCCTTTATATTTCATGCTTTTATTTATTTTCTGAGTAGATCGATAGCTATAGTTTTATTTTTCAAGTCAATTTACAAATTTATTTTCTGAGTATGTTTTGCTTTCAATTCAATATTCACTCATCAGACTGCACGTAACATACGCGGAGTAAGGAACAAATAGTTAACATTTGGTTTGCCATTTCCATGCACATGTCCAGAAAAAAAACAATGGGATCACAAAAATGTACGCCCAGTCCATGTCCATGTAGTTTTGCGAATACCGTCCATGGCCAACGTCCATTAAACAGTGTAGAAAAGCATATTTTGTGAAGTTCAGTTGTTCAGTGCGTTTAGGCTAGGCGCGCACATGCAATTTTTCCGAAACGAAATAGTTTAATCAATAGTTGAACGATGATCTCGCACATAATCAACTTAAAATAAATCAACGAGATTAAACAAGACACATACAATATTTTGCTTTAATGTGCGCGCAGTTACATTATAGTTTGGTGTAATACAAACTGAAGAACTTTTAAGTTGCTCGAATCGCGGACTGCATGCGCGCACTCTCATATAAGTCCATGGTATTCACTTTAGCAACA
This sequence comes from Philhelius pedissequus, assembly GCA_910595825.1. NCBI lineage: Eukaryota > Metazoa > Arthropoda > Insecta > Diptera > Syrphidae > Philhelius > Philhelius pedissequus. The sequence continues at coordinate 32,038,407 of OU343160.1, forward strand.
GAACTGTTGCAAAACTGAAAGTTGCATATGTGCGCGCCTAGCCTTATAGCCCATAGAATTTCAAACGAATAAATATTTTGCGGCGCATTGTCGAGCAGTTCCTCTATAGTGCAGTAGCAGTTCCACCCAATGCGGTTTGTCTTCTCAAATTGCTTTTTTGTAGATCTAAATAAAAAGATGATTTTTTTTCACCAAACTCCGTTTATTTATAACTATCAATAAAAATTAAACACAAAACGAATATTGGTCTTAAGTTAGTCAAAAATAAAAGAAAAACGGAATTCATTCGATAAATATTGGATTCTTTTTTCAAAATGGATATCAAAATTTGTTAAAATTGATTAATTGACATTAGGGGTATGCAAAATTGCAGATATAGGTGCAATTTTAGACGTACTTCAGAAAAGAACGAGCAAGGAATACAGTTTTTAATAGTAAAAGTCAGAAACTTTTCAGAAGAACAGCTTATAATATATTAAAAAATGGAGTTATCTAAGATTTGAGAAATATAAACTGGCCAACTATTAAAAAAAAAGAATCAAAAAGATCGATTTGTCTTACGAATGAAATTAATAATTATAACACTCCATGAACACATCCATCGAGATTCACTCAATTATCAATCGTACCAACAAAACTAACAAAATTAGAATCGAGACTCGACTGAACGTCAACCAGCCATCCACCGTAGCTTCTACTTTAGCTTTTTATCGACCGTAGCGAATTGTATGTAAAATGCTACGAGGGATAAACTTACGGCGGATAAATTTCCCAATAAAACACGGCTAATGTGAATTCAACGATGGTCTTCAGAGGGAATTTTTCTTCTTAAACAACAATGAAGAAGCCATTAGGTAACCTGTTTAAAATACGTTTCTACTATTTCTATAAGCAGTGGTGGAAGATATGATATAGAACAGGACTTAACACAAAAAAAAACAAAGAATCTGCTTTTTTAATTCGACAAATTTTCAAGGGTCTGCAAGGCAGAATGCATTTAATGAAGGCACCTGGACACGTTCAGGTCTAATGATTGCACAATGCACATCGAAAATTATTAAAAGCAGTTTTGATAAAATATATTCATGTGTACGCACTAAATGTGAAGATATTGTGTTCAATGTTTCTGAAACAAATTATATCGAAGGAATTAAAACTTCTCTGCGCAGAGTAAGTTTTGTGAACATTTTTTCTGATTGTTCTAATCATGGCTGTACAAAATTGTCCGCTCTTGGTTCGTTATTTTACACCACAACTAGGTATCGTTGTCAAGACCTTGGAGGTTAAAAATCTTCAAAGGGAAACATCGGACATCACTTCAGAATACATACATATAGATACAACTTTGGTAAAATTTTGGTAATTTGTGCTTACAACATAAACTGTAATTTTGGCGGGTCAACAAGAAAAGACAAGAACAACACTTTTTAATAAACTTCAAGCCATTATCGGTAATGATCTCATTGGAGTTAATTGTGCTGCTCACGATTTAAATAATTATAAAGTATAAACTTCAAAAATCTCTTACTTATTGTCGAGTTAGGCCTCTGTCTGCCCGGTTCAAATGGTCCAACCGAAAAAGTTCTCTGTATAATGAATAATATTCGAACAAATGAAAACACACAACTGAATGTTGAAACTCTCAGAGCAATGTTAATGGTAAAATTAAACTGTAATTTAAGCTGTCAGGAAATTAAAAATTATTTAATAGGAAACGATAGATAATAATCATCAAAGAAATTTGTTAGGCAAAAAAGTACCAAGTACCAAAAATTTTGTTGGTAATGTGTTATTAATGTTTATTTTTCAAAGATTTTTGAAAAAAAAAAAAATGTAAAGCCTTTCGTGCTGTGTGTTTTTAATTTTTTTTTTGTTCTGAAAATTTTGTTGATTTTGTACCAAACACGTTTTTCAATTTTTAAATGTATGTATGTCCGGGTTTTGCTAAGAGAAATATGGTCACCGTAACTATAAGGCAAGTTATGCATTCGTAAAAAAATTTTAAATTTTAGTTTTAGGCCTCAAAATAACAGTACCTGCCATATGGCCTTGAAGGAAAATCTTATTCTGCTCGAAAACGGATCCAACGATTTAGATAAAAAATTTTGAAAATTTTTTTGTTGGTAATTGGTATCATCCGATATGAATCAAGTTTACAGGAAAAGTCTATTAACGGTACCTTTCATATAAGGTTTTTTTTTATTTTTTGGCTTTCGCGGTAACGGTACATTGGATTTCTGTCTAATTTTATATCTGCAAAAATCTAAGTAGCCAAACTAATTCTGCGTACTAAAATTTTAAATAACTTTTTTTTTATAATTAAAATTAATTTTTATTTTTTTTAATCAATATTTTTTAAACTAATAAGTCACATGAATATTATTAAGCTCTAAAAACTGCATACCAAAATTTCAAAAAAAGTTAGTTTTCAAAAAACTAAGAATAAAAAACCAAATTTTATCAAAATCCGTCCTACAATTTTCGAGATACTTTTTTATAAAATTTTCATTGATCCGTTGCATCTAATGGCGATCTGGTTTTTTTTTCGAGAAATCGGTTAAAGTGATGGTTTTGGCAGTTTATTATATAAGTTAAAAAACGATTTTTACCCACCTATACAGCATTCACTTTCATTTATACATATATACATATGTACATATCTACATACCTAGGTTCTCCTAATTTTCATAATTCAAATCCATTTAAATATACATTTGAAGGTAGGTACCAATGTAACCATTCCTTGAATTATATGAATTCAGCAATTCATTATAAATATTGAGAATCAAGATAATCTTACCTGAATCGGCAAAGGATAACTAGACAACCTGCAACGGCGTCAGTGGTTAGCTACACTAAAGTTGTTAGTTACAAGAGCAAGTTCGTACGATCCAGTCGTGCATTTTATTTCATTTTATTAACAAAGAAAATTCTATCCGATGAATAGCAGAATAGTACTTATCGCTATGAAGCTTGCGGTATAATATAACTTTTTTTTTTAAATTACTGAAATGTTTAATGTAAATGTGAAATGACAACTACAACCAATTACTTATAACGGGTGATTTTTTTGCTACTTGGTTTTTGACGTTTATATTTTTGACAGATCACACATGACAAATTCCACGAACATTTGACATTTCGATTCAGTATTGTTTGCCATTTCATCATGAATAGACTTACGCCTGAACAACGTTTGCAAATTATTGAAATTTATTATCAAAATTCGTGATCTGTGAAAAATGTGTTTCACAAGCTGCGTCCAAACCATGCATCAATTGAGAGGCGAATTTGGTGACCAGTTGATCTCACGTTTTGGCGCAGTCAATTGGCCACCAAGATCATGTGATTTGACCCCGTTAGACTATTTTTTGTGGGGCACGATTGCTGCCTTGGAAGCCAACATTGAACGCGTCATTGGTGAGATTCCGGCCGAAATGTGTGAAAAAGTTTGCCAAAATTGGACCTTCAGAATGGACCACCTGAAGCGTAGCCGCGGGCAACATTTAAGTGAAATTATTTTTAAAAAGTAAATGGCAGAAATTGATTTATCGATCCAAATAAAAATTTCATTCACTTTTTACAAGTTTCTGTGTTTTTTTGAATTTTCAAAAATCAAGCTCTTAAAAAATCACCGTTTACAAACAAAAAAACCAAAATGCAAGAATCTGCTTGCTCTGTAAAATAATGATAGTGGCGCAAAATTTTAAAAGATTGAGTAATATGTTAAATCATTTTTAGTATGATACTAGGCTAAAAAGAGGATTTTGCTAATTTTAAACCAGTTTACATATTATCGTACTATTTTCTTAACATTTTACTAAAGTTAAAATCACAAAATGTCTACTTTATTTTTTTAGTATCGTACTAAATCCATATGTCACTTTGACATTTACAAACGTCAAAAAGTTATGTTCGCTTACTGTTTTTCACTATCTTATGCGTTTTTAGTTGTAGTTTATTAAGAAATTAGATTTAGTATGGTGCTAGTTAAAAAGTGTTTAATATTAGGAAAATATTAGTAAAGTGCTTTATTATTAGCAAACTGTTAAATATAATCATGCTAAGCCCTTGACATTAGGCTGTGTAAAATCAGGCTAGGAAAATTGTATTATTCCGACTTGACAAGATGTAAAGACGAGCCCAATTCATACAACAAAACCATGCCGCCAATAATATATTGATCAATCAAGCAAACACATCGCGCTATCTACCAGAAAAAGGGCATAACAACGTCTATGGGGGTTATATTTATTATGTGCATACTTTAAAAAAATTGGATTATCTAATAAAAAAAGAAAAATAAATGTTTTATTAATTAGTTATTTTTATTACATAGTTATTATGCGAACGAAATATTTGTATTTTTCATCGCCTTAATTGAATTCGATGGTTGATAACAATTGTTCATATTCCTACATACAATATTAATTCAATAATAAACAAAAAATACTACCAAACAAAGAAAACAAAATATATCATTAACAATCTACAAAAAAAAAAAATATGTTATGACGAGAAAGCATTTGTCATAAATTTGTTTGACAGGCAAACAATGATTTCAAATGATATTCCATATATTCATTATTTACGTTCTATTATCCTGGGACTTGGAGCGTAAAATGAATAATTATTGTAAGTTGAAATGTTATCTATAACCCATATTGCCCGGGGCTGATACGATTCGACAGGGACGAATTTACTAGCGCCACGCAATCAAGTTAAAAAACTTTTCTATTATTGGATCAGTATTATTAATTGTTAAAAATAGGTTCTAAATACTGCTGTTTTTGTATTAATTTTACCACAAATTATATAAACAACATTTGCCTTACTTTTAATTTTGCCTGTCGGCTTAAAAAATGAACGACTTGAAGTTGTAAACAGTGTTGCCACTGTAATAATAGTTTTAGTAGTAAAACTTCTTTTTTAAGATACAGTTAAAATTTATTGTTTATTTTAAAATTAATATTTGCAGACTTGTATTTTGAATTTAACATAAAACGAAAATATACATTTTGTAAGCTTACGCTTTTTATTGTTTTTTTTTTTTTTAATTCAATTTAATTTTAAATTCAATTTTTGAAATTCTTTTAATTTAATTTAGTATTTCTACAGATCGAAAATAGTTCTTTAGTAATAATTTAATAATTTGGTTTTTATTTTGGTCTTTTATTTTCCCAACTAATATATTAAAATACGATACTAAAATTTACCCTATTTTGAATAATTTTAATTAATATCACACAAGTTTGTATGGAAGTTTTAATTAGTTAATAATATAAGCTTAAGTACATACTTTCCAAAAAAAAATCTGCCATCCGTTTTCGAAATATTGAATTTTTAAGAAAAAAATTGATTTTTTTTTCAAAAAAAAAAAACATCGTCTATTTTGGAATGCAGTATCATTTAGAAATTGAAAGACCTCTTGCATAAAAATTTTGATTGAAATCCATGCAACCGTGCATGAGATAGTCGAAAATCGAAGAAACGGTCGCATGGCATTGGCAGGTACCATTTACATTTCAATTTAATTTTTTTTATTGACTTAACTGTAGACTATAACATTTATGGTGCTATGAATTTTTTAAATCAAAATCATTAGAACAGCTTTCAAAATAATTGCGGTATACCATTTTTTCCCCAAAAAATTGTATGGCAGGTATCGATATTTTAGGAGGTAAAAACGTATTTAACCCTAGAAAGCTACCATTGTCAAAATGGCACCATCGATCAAATATTTCCTTCTCCCTTCCTTAATGTTTGACTTGCATAATCGTGCTTTTACGACAACTTAGCCGCGCGCCGTCGTCGGCGTCGGTGCGTGGTTTGTCTCGCGTGGTGGATGCGTTCTCTTGTTAAGTGTTATTAATATGTAGCTATATATACAGTTTACTGTAATCTTTTATAATATTTCCTAACTAATAATAATAATTCCAAGCTAATCTTAGTCTGACAGTGCCTTTTTAATCACAAAAAAAAATGTGATTTTAGTATTAAAACTGAAGTAAATATTTATTTTAACTTTAATTTTTTTAAAACCCATTTCTTATAAATATCATTACCTTTTATGAAAGGTTAAAAGTTATAAAAAAAATGTATGTTTTATGTTCGTCAAAAATTCAAATGATTAGCTTTTCATTGTAGTCCAGGCACTTTAGCTTTCTAGGGTTAATAAAAGAATCAAGCCAGATACCTAAAACTCTTAAGTATACCAAGTTTGAAGAAAATCGCTGCAGCCGCTTAGCCTGTAGATCGACGTTCAGACAGATAGGTAATCTAAATTTCGGACCAATTTTTTTTTGCATTCGTATTTCGAAAAATATTTTTTTTTGGATTTTTGAAAAAAAAAATGTTTTTTTTTTAATTCACGGGCAGACATTTTTTTAAATTTTGTTTTAAACTTTTATTGTTAAATACTTAAAATCCTCATACCAACTTTTTTTAGAAAAAAATTTACGAACATTTTATATAAAAAAAGGTTAAAAATCGATTTTTAAAATATATGTTGCCGTTTCTACTAAGAATCATGCGCTAACGATGTGTAACATGGTTCAAATTTGTACCGCTAGTCCATTGGTTGATACCGATTTAACAAGAAGAACGAAGAGATCTCATCACACTCACGTCTCGTTTTCTTATTGCTTCCATTCCATGTTCAAGAAAACAGAATTCTTTCAAATGCATGGCAATGTTAGTTCATATTTTTTTTGTCAGCAGACTTTCGCTTCCTCGTATATCCCAATGCTGGTCCACGTTTGTCAAGGAAATAATTTTGTTTATTTTTATTTTTTTTTTATTTTTGGAAATTTCATTCATTAATTTTAATTAGTTAGACGCCAGAAAATTCTTCAAACAAAATTCTGGCCTTTTTTCTAGGAAAAAAATCCAAAGAAAAAATAATTTCCTAAATTTCTGGCGTTTTTTCCAAAAAAAATATTCTGGTGTTTTTTTTCTATTTCCTAAAATGGAAAAAATTTAAAAAAAAAACAAAAACAAAATTAAATTCGGGCTTGTGGGAAGTGTTTTTGACAATTAGGTCCACGGCGAACAAGAAGCTCGGTGCGTAAGGAGAGCATGCTGCCTCCCTGCAACCCCCCTACTTAGCCGATTTAGGATTTGGGGTGGGTACATGTTTGGGTATGTGCAATTTTTTTTGGATTTTAAGATTACTTTTTAAAAAGTTTCAAACAAAATTTGCATACACCCAAACTTATACCCTCCCCAAATTCTATATTGGGTCAAGCGAAGGGATTACACGGGGACAGAATTGGAAATGAGTGTTAATCTTTTCGAGTACCTAAATATCAACCTGTTTATCTTTGGTGAAAGAAAACGTTTATCTTTCCGAACTGTTCATCTTATAAAACCGTTCATGTTTCCGAGTTTCCACTTTACCTTAAAACATTTTGTGGCCTTTCTTCCAAAACGATATTTGGAAATTAGGCTAGAGTTTACAAATTTTCAGGCTTAATTTCCATTTTGCTTTCAGGCTCTTTTTCCACACTTATCTAGCATACTTTCCAATATTTTTGGCTTATTTTCCAAAAAAAATTCTGGCTCAATTTCCTCTGGCTTAATTTCCGGGAGCCGTAAATAAGTTATAAAAGATTGAGAATGAGAATTAAGTGTGTTTCAAATAATAAAAAATTGTAAACATTGATGTTTTTCGTAAATGACAATGGTTTTTAGTTCTGGTGGTTATTCTTTGTTGTTTTTTTTTCTTTTTATAAAAATAATTGTATAAATGTTGTTTCGGATAATCTTTGCAGTTCTTTTGCAAAAACAAAAATCTTTTTCGGTATAAAAAGATGTCTCTAAATATTTATTGGTTGGTAAACATTTTTTAAGAGAGCTAAAGCAAAATATGTCGGTTATTCACAGAAAACGTGTCGGCTTGACATGTCATTGACAGCTCCATAGAAAATGATGACACCCAAGTGCGCCTTACCACAGTAAAAGCTTTACTTCAAAAAGTATGCAATGTAATAATATGTATTTACAATATTTATGTGGCGATAAAAACAAAATGAAAACTAAAATTATTTGTTTAAAAAGTTGACACCCCAACAAATTAGGACATTATATATTTATAAATGGGGTTAGTCCGCTGGTGTAACAATAGTCCACACCTATTAAAAGTTTTGATTGATATTTTATATGTTTGATTCCATGAACTGCAAGTAATAGCTTTATTCTATATTTTCCTTTTGATCAGCACAGTGTTTATGTACATATATATACACATTATTATAATGGATGGACAGGGTTTTAGCAAAAATGCTTAATTCTATTTCCATCAAAAGCGCGTATTCAATGAATAAGAAAATCATTAATGAAATGTAATCTAATGATAAATACTCCATTACACAGCTTCATGATTTCTCATCAAATTAAATTAATTGAAATCAAATTAGTAACAATACCTTAAATAATTAGGCATGTCAAAAAAAAGACCCTAAAGACCACATTAACAAAAAAAAAAAAAAAAAACAAAAACAGAAACTAGTTTAAGTATTTTTCGAGAACGTTGTGGCCTGGGAGAGTATGATGTCTTAATATATAAATGAGTGAATACTTATCTCTTAAATTTCAGGAAGTTTTTTTTTCCTCATTCACATGTATTTATTTCAAGGCTCCCATATAGCGGTTTAAATGAATGGATAGGACTCTCATTCCTTCAATACAAACATGCTCGACTAATTTCAGCCTTAAGCTTCCAGAATCCCATCAATTGTATGAAGTCAAACATCTACACACTCTTGCAGATGATTATCTTCTCCTTGAGGAGGATTTATACTTCCGATGTGTAATCACTATATAGTATAGTAGCGCGAGTAGGTATTCATACATATTTGCCTTGAATGACCAAACTGGCATAATTCACATCATGGATTACGCTCTTGTTGACCTTGTTCTTCTTAGTTCAAGTGCTTTAGTTATTCTTGAATTGCTATACTTTCACATCACATTTTCCACTACCGCCGCCGACCGCACCACATTCATGTTTACCATCAAAACCAGCAGAAAAAACATAACGAAAAGAAAACTATTTAGCCTTCATATTTTTTTTTTGAAATGATGGGGTTTTCTACAGAATTCAAAATCACCATCGTCATTCATCATCATGAGCCAGATGTAGTTTTTCTATTCCGCCAAGCAAGGATTTAGGTCACTAGTCAAATTTTCCTGTACTTGTATACTGAGTTGTTGTTATCGTATTTTGCACAAGAGGAAGCAATTTTTTTTTTTTAGTTTTTTTCGAGTGCACGCGAACCGAGCTCTTGAAATAACTCAGTGAAAAAAAGTTTCGGTCGAAAATCCTGTAGACAAGTACTTGAAAACGTTGCTTAACTTGTATTCGTACACTACTGTTTAGCATATCGTGTCCAATTAAAAAGAGATGTTTTCTCGAACAGTTTTCAAGAGTTGATATAAGCATAACGATAGAAGTTGTGTATTGAGAATTTTAATTTGTCTGTCTGCAAAATTGAGAAACAGTTGCAAACAAAATGTATCCATGTATTTATGTAAATAATATTTTTACGTTTGAAATACATTACTACATAATTCATATATTACGAAATGTAGATACTAATACTACATGGCGAGTTTTGCATTTGGAAATAAAATCGAAGTAGAGATTTTGATAAAATTTTACATATTTTACGATATCTATTGCTTCAGCTGAACGAAACCTAAGCCACTGAAACGTTTTTTTTTTTTGTCAAACTTTGGGGAAATTGACATGTTTTAAAGTATTAAAAATAATTTACAATTTCGATATCAAAAATTGTATTAAAAAAATATTTTGTTTGTTGAAAAATTGAATATACAATATTATAAACATCTTTAAGGCACATCTGTATAAAAATATAATTTCTTTAAAGTTTTCAACTAGCAATAATCGCACCTCGGTAGGACCTCATTGGTTACGATATCGCCTCTGCGCAAAGCTTTGATTAATAAGAGAGAGAAAGTGTGAACTAGTTGTGTTTTTGATCAGCTCTAAGAAAATTTAAATTATTTGCTGAAAATATTACTTAAACTTTGTGAAAAAAAAAAATTCAAAAAATATTAAACCGATTAAGTATTCACTAGAACACCCAGGGTGAGTCACAATTCACTTTATATTTAAGAAAAAAAAGACAACAAACGAAAGAATAGTCATGCATCGGACACCGGTAAAACCCTCCACAAGCGACAGTACTTCTACTGCTATACCAAAACGAAAATTATCCGCCACATCCCCAGATTTTCCTCCCCAAAAGGTAACGTCAAAGGACAATATCGCAGTTGGGAACATGTCACTCAATGATCTCTCATCGCTTCTGGACGAAAAGCTTAAAAATTTGGCTACAAAGTCTGACCTAGACGGAATATTTGCCGAAATTCATGACCTGAAGCAGAAGAATGCAGCTCTTCAAGAGAAGTTGCATCTGATGGAGTCAAAATGTTTTGATCTGGAACGGCAAGTGAGCTGGATAGCCAAAAAAGCAATTGAAAAAAACATTATCCTGCACCTTCCTGTGGTAACAGGCCAAATTGCGGCAGAAAAAGCGAAAAGCATCTGCATGGATTTGCTGCAGTCAAATGATTCAACAGCAATAACTGAAATCCGCTCATTACGGTCAAATAATCAAAAAGTAAATAACGTTTTGGTAGAAATGAAAAAGAAAGATTTTGTAGACACTATTGTTAGCACATCTTACGCTCCGACTTCAAAACTTCGCGACGAAGGCATTTCCTTGCACAGGGATTATCCAGCGGCGGCGCGCGAGAAACGACAACGGCTGATTAAGATCAAAAAGGAAATCCTTGCAAAGGATAATAAAATTAAAATACAAATTCGTGGAGAAAAAATCACGGTAAACAAACATATTCTTTATCTGGATGCTGAAAACAAACTTGCATGCGAAGACGATGACGGAATGACATTTGTTCAACATTTGCTTGGTGACAGCACAATTCTGACAGCAAATGCCAGAGGCGCTCAAACAGTTGGCAGTGTTCAGCAACCAAATTTTTAATAATAAAGCCGTCAGCCTATCAAATAACTTATCTATTAATAAAACTAGCTATTTAAAAAAATATAGAATTAAACCAAATGTAAACAGTAATTTAAGTAATAATTTTATACAAAATACTTTCACTTTAAAAATCATGTCATATAATATTGCAGGGTTACGTAGCAAAACACAGTTTAGGGAATTTTTTGAGTTAATTAATCAGTATGATATCTTTTTCTTATACGAAACATTCATCGAATGTAATGAAGATACCTTCTCACACTTCTTCGAGGATTTCGAATTGCACTGGATCTTGGCGTCAAGAACATCAACACATGGAAGAGCTAGTGGAGGATGTCTTTTCGGACTAAGGAGGAATATCAAGAAAACTTTTCAATGTTGCTTCGTTCATCAACTTGACAGAACCTTTATAAAAATAAAAAATAATACTCAAGAACTCTTCATCATCCCAGTATACATCAATTGTAGCTTTTGGCAACAAGATCTTGCCTCCCTGTACAACTTCTTTCTGGAATTTAAGGAACAAAATGTGATGCTAATTGGAGATTGCAATGCAAGGGTCGGTGAAACACAATTATGGGAATTTCATCCAGAACTCGCTGGGTATTCAACTTATACTCCCAGGAAATCAAAAGACAAAAAAATCGATAGTAATGGTAAAAAATTTATTGAAATGTGTGAATCTCTCAGTTTGTCGCTTCTGAATGGCCGAACAAAAAGCGATGAGGAAGGTTCACTTACTTTTTTCAGAGGAAATGCTTCTTCAACAATAGACTACTGTCTAGTAAAAGAAGATTGGTTTAGCTGTATGCCGGATCTCAAGATAGGCGAATACCCTTTCTCCGATCATCTTCCGCTTTTAGTCACTGCCAAGCTTGACACTCAAAATATGAATACCGAACCAGAAAATCAACTTCTTCCGAAACTAGTATGGAATGATAAATTTATACATCGCTATCAAAGAGATCTAGATAATGCACTTGATGCAGCTGGCTTCTCCGAACCAGAAACAAATCAAGGAATAGACACTTTGACGTCATGTGTAGCTATTGCGGCGAAACCTCTCCAGCCAAATGGAAGGGGAAGATCGTCAAAAAAACAACCATGGTATGATGCAGACTGTCTTAGTGCGAGAAACAAATCTTTTGCTCAACTACATCTGGCAAAAAAGACACCTACCCTTGTTTCAAAACTAGCTTACCAAAAAGCAAACAGAGAATACAAAAGTATCTGTAGAGAAAAACAAAGGCAGTATTGGCAAAATCTCGCGAAGGAAATAAGTGAAGTAAGGAACAGTTGCGACTTTTGGAAATTAGCGAGAAGACTGAATAGTAGAGAAGTGGTTAGTCGTTCAAGAATACAAGTTAAAGCAGAGGTTTTAGCAGAACACTTTCAAAATTTGTTAAACCCCCCAACTAGCCCAAATCATCACTTGTTTGCCCTCCCTTATATAGAGAATGTGGAACTTGATGCGAGAATAACATCTCTAGAGATAAAAACTGTAGCCTACGCTTGCAAGCTCAATAAAGCACCTGGAGTAGACCGTATACCGTATGAGTTCTATAAGTTTTCCACGGAAAAATTTCTAAAATGCTTGGCAGAATGTTTTAATCGGGTCTTTGATGAAGGATCAGTAGGTGAAAGCTTCAGGAGAAGCATCATATTCCCAATCTTTAAAAAAGGGAATGCAGAAGATGCTAGTAACTACCGAGGAATATCATTCTTAAATTCAGTAATGAAAATCTTCTCTGCAATACTTCTCAACCGTTTAACAAATTGGATTATGGAAAATGGACTACTGAGTGAATTCCAAGCAGGTTTCCGTAAAGAATATTGCACTGTGGATAACATTTTCACGTTAACAAGCATAGCGAAGTTATACCTTGATAATGGAAGGAAACTATATGCTTTTTTCGTGGATTTTAAGGCAGCTTTTGACTCTATAGACAGAAATGCTCTCATTCTAAAGCTCAGCAATATAGGCGTGTCAACGAAAATCCTGAAAGTAATACAAAGTATGTATGAGGAAAACCAAGCGGCCGTGTGGGATGGGAACCAATTGTCTCGCTGGTTTGCAACAAAAATGGGTGTTAAACAAGGATGTTTACTAAGCCCTTTACTATTTTCATTATTCCTTGATGATATAACTTCCTTCCTACCAGGAGGTATTGTTTTTAATGGAATAAACATTAAATGTCTAATGTATGCAGACGACATCGTCCTGCTGGCAGATACGCCAAATATGATGCAGCTTATGGTCAACAAATTACAGCAATATTGCCGAACATGGAACTTAAAAGTAAACACAAATAAATCGAAAATGATGGTTTTCCGAAATGGCAGTGGTAGATACGCTAGAAACGAGAAATGGACCTGGGAAGGAAAGGAGCTAGAAAATGTCAAAGAGTATAAGTATCTAGGAGTAATACTGACTCCCAAACTCTCTCTTGAAAAGCATTTCAAATCAAAGCTTCACGATTCTAAAATGGCTATCAATTGCAACTGGAAAGGAATTCTTGGCAAAAAGGACGTCGCAACAAGTGTGAAATACAGATTATTTGAAGCAGTAGTAAGAACTATAATGTGTTATGCTGCTCAAGTCTGGGGTTTGTTTCAGCATGAGGAAGTAGATAAACTCTTAAGATACTTCTTAAAGAAAATCTTTCGTCTACCAGAAAATACGCCGACGTACATGCTCCATTTAGAGACTGGACTTCCACCTCTCTACCTGTACACTCTCAAACTACATTTCAACTATATAAGAAAGGTCATGGAATATCACCCGCAAAGGCTTCCCAAAATTGTGGCATCTTATATGATTCAACGAAAATTTCAATTTTTTGGTGAGTGGTCAAGACTGTGCTTGGAGCATAACGTTCAAATGGACCTCGACAACCCAGCAACATGGGAAGACCCATTGCTTTCCCTCCAAAATTCTATCAAGGAATCCAGGTTTGAGTTTTTCCGAGAACGTGCGAGGCTAAGTGAGTCAAGGAATCTATATCGAGCACTGGATCACAACTTATCAAACAACTATTTTCACGACAACAACAGTATTGACACTATTTCCACAATTATTAAAGTAAGAGGAGAACTTTTACGCCTAAACTATATCCCTCATCGAAATGACCAAAATACTGAATGTACACTGTGTAACCGACATACATCAGAGGACGTTATACACTTTGTTGGAACTTGCCCCATTTTTAGCTTCATAAGACGCGCCCACTGGGGTAAAAACAGTCTAAGCATGGATGAACTCAAAATTATTTTAAACGGCGACTGCTGGCTTACTCTGGTTAGCTACGTTAAAACTTCCTGGAAATATCGTTCCCAAATAATAAACGAAAGTTTTTGATTAATCTAATTCTCAGAATATTTGTGAGATACTAAAATGTTTTATAAAACAACTTTTTCATTATTTATATTCAATAATCAATAAAATTTTATATGCTCTCTGTTTTTTTCGGCTGACGGCTTACGCCATGCTCTAATTGTGAACAATTTATGTAAATTATGAATGTTGAATAAAGATCACATCTTACTACTATTACTACTACTACTATAATTTCTTTCGTTTCATCCAATAATGAGAAAGTACGAAGTGTGATTCTGTATAAAGTGTTATTAATATAAGAACGGAAAATAAAAGTTAGTTTTAGTTTTTTTTTTTTTGTTTAAAAACTGATCAATAACATTATTTCTTGGAGCAATTTTTGAGAGAAAACAATTCTTAACGAGTTTTCAAGATTTAGGTAGTAAGTTAGGAATATGGTTTTCTTAAGTAAGTTTTGTAGAAAATATTAAAGAATAAATAAATATAAACAAATACAAATAAAAAAAAATTGGATTAAGCTTAAAATAATAGATTTTTTTACTTGCGATTATAGGTACTATGTATTTGTGGAAAAAAAAGTTTTGAGGTAACAATGAAACATTACATCACGATGATAGCGAAGACAAAAAAGATGGTCTAAGAATTCTGTTCGTCGGTATGTTTCTATAGATACCTACAGCCCAAACAGGCTGGCCGAATTGCTTCAAACTTGGTACATAGAGTTATTTAGGTATTGTACAGAGGGGAAATTGAATTTTTTTGTAGCTCAAAAAGTAACGGTACCTGCAATATAACCGTTACGTTAAAGCCTATTTTTCTCGAAAATGGCTCCAACGACTTTGATTTAAAAAAATCATTGCAGCTTTTTAGGTACGACCGATCATATGGTTGAACAAAAATTGTTTTAAATGTCTAAAAACGGTACTTTCCATAGGCCATTTTTGTTTTTGCTTTCGGCTATGCCTTGAATGGCTAAATGATTCCTTCCAAATATAGGTGTAGTTAGCCCAATTTATACTGCATACCAATATCATTTATTAATATTTTTTTTTAATTTTAAAATAATTAAAAAAAAAATTATATTTTGAAAACTGCTCATTAAAATTTTTTCAAAAATTATGTATGCTGAATACCTATGAATTGGCGTTTTTTTTGAAAAATGTTTTGAAAATTAAAAAAAAAAAAATCAAATTATTTCTCTAAAACCGCTCTACGGATTTGTAAAATTTTTGTCACGATTATTTCTTATCCAAAAAAAATATCATACTTTTTTTTTCTTAAATTATCTTAAGTATTTATTTAGAATTTTGAATTTTTTTTTTTTTTGATGAAGCCGATTTAATTTCTTATTTTAAAGTTTATATTATTAAATATTTAAGATTGCCATACCAATTTTTCTTAGAAAAAAATTAAAGAAATCCTGTATATATAAAAAATTAAGTAAAAAACGACCTTAAAAATACATTTAGATTCTTAATAGAAATCTTTTGCATACGATGTGATTGAACATAAGAGCAAGTTCGTGCGATCCAGTTGTGCATTTTATTTTAATTAAAAATTGTTTTTTTTTAAACAATTTGTTTTTTGAAAACAATTTGGCTCATTTTGCTGTTTAAAGTTTTAAGGAGCTTCTGAAAAAAATTCAACTGAATCGTTTTCTAGAAAATAAAGGCAAAAAAAGTTTTCACTAAATGTACCAAAAATAACCATATTGACGAATAAAATGCACGTTTGGATACGTACATGCTCTTATTCCTTCTATCACATCATAAGTATAATATTCTTAGTATGTAGAGCTAAATATATTGTTGAGACATTTTTACTTAATTTTTTTTAACACAAAATTTCTAAAAATGTATGCTAAGAAAAATATTGGCATTTCAATTGTAAGTTTCTTATAATATAAATTTAAAAACAATATTTAAAAAAAAATGCCCATCTACAATAATATTTCGCAAATTGTGGTATGCAATTTATTAAGAATTTAAGAGACCTCGCTTATAAAAATTTTGTACAAAATCTGTTTGCTATTAATATTATTTAAAAGGTTTGGTAGGAACTTTTAATAATATTTTACGTAAAATCGGTTTGTATCAAATTGTGGACTATAATTATCTAAGATAGTACACATATTAAAAAAAAAATATAATCGTTACAGCTGTTTTTGAGATAACTAAAATTCGGCTTTTTTTGCTAAAAAAAATTGTATGTATTTGTATGTATTTTAAGATTCGCTCTAGCGGCGTAGACTCTAGGTTGACCTACATACATAATTGCGCAAACCACTTTTTTCGTCTAGTAAGTAATACAAGCGTGATGAATGATGAAAATTTCGAGTTCCAATTCAAAATCATTTTTGAATGCAATCTTTATGGATCATTAATAGAATTCATTTGCTTCAATTAGAAATAACGACCTTAAATTAAGCAATCACCATTTGTTTGGCATTAAAAAAAGATTACAATCATATTGCTCAATTAATTTTATAATAATAAATTGATTGTAATTACATGCGATTTTTTTAAATGAATGCAAAAGAATGCAAGGAATGTTTTATATCCTCAAAATACTTCAATCAATTGATTGCTGAAAGATTTCACTCTTAAGTTTCTAAGGATTTTTTGTTGTGTTAGATCAGTGTCGGATTCATTGTGAATATTTTTTTTATTTAACGAAAATTTACTAAAGCTTGCAGACTGATTCTTAAGCAGTGTCATTCTATTATCTGAAAAATAGGCTATTTTAAATATGGATATTTATTTATGACTTATTCATCATAATTCTACTCAAGGAATATTTTTAATTAAAATGTATACTTAATCGGAAAATTGTGTTTATTTTCTTCTTTTTAGCCAAATACGTTTAAGCCAAGTATGACGTTTTTCATTAAACAAAATGCAAACACATTTCTCAAAACAAATAAATCGGAGAAATAACTAAAGTCTTAACCCTAGAATGAATCCCACTTAATATTAAATGTGGCACTCCAACTGCAATAACATTCCTATCCAAAGTTCCTCCTTGAATATTTCATTCATTTCCCATTTTCAACTTATTCAACTTTCAATAAAAACCAAAAACACAACCTGACATCATACATACAGGTACATAAAAAAATAAACCCACTCAAATAGTTTGAGGTCAAGTGGTGTGGTGTCATCATGAGGTAGAGGCATCATCACTTTCCTTTACCATATTACCCAGTCCTGACTTGTCCTGGTCACACCCAAATCAAAATCTACCTTTATCTCTACCTCCTCCAATTCCACATTAAGTTTCTCGCTTTTGAATCATAAAGCATCTAACCGTTGCATTGCCTCTCAAAGTCGTTGATACCGATGCCCAACCCCAGAACCGGGTGACACACATTTTGCTTATTTACGTGTAAACAACATTGCCCCGATTTAACTTGTCCCGTTTATTCAAACACTCGACTCTCTCACTCCAACACACCTTTTGTATAAAAATGCAACCACCACTGCATTGAAGATATCTAGAGATGAACAAAGTGTATTCATGATTCACTACTCCTATCCAAAGTTGCCAGATGTGGATACCACAGTCAGATTAAAAAAAAATCAAATTCAAAAATATTGGTAAAGTACAACTGGTAAGCTAACAACCGATGGGTTGGCAAATTGGTAACCATGTGATCTATTGGGGAGTTAGTGTTGATGTACATTATACATTATTTCAAAAGATAAATTAACCTTAAACGTATTCAAACGTTCCCCATGAAGGCAAACACATACAAGCAGTTCGGGTCGAAGGACCAAAAACTAAAAATTAAAAAAAAAAAACTAAGAAAAACAATTGCGATTCGCCACTTGTGTTTTGAACTTTTTCTATTTAACAGATTTTTTGCTCATCAACGCCTTAAGTCATAGACATTATTTGCTTCTTCACTCCTTTATCCTGCGCCAGGATAAATGAGTCTTCTTTTTTGTTGTCGAATGGAGGAAAAGGGGTTGAAAAGGAGTCAGAGTAGTGCTACAAGCGTAACTCAGAACGTGACGTTCCTTATCTATATACAAAAAATTTTTACGTTGCATTTGAGCCTTGGGCAAAAGAGGGTTAATTGACTTTTATCTAGGTTGGTTAAAAGAAGAACCTTTTAAATATTTTAGTTTATATTTTTTTTATATTAATTTAATATTTAATGCTTTATTTTTTTTTGTTTAACTACTCGGGTGAAAGAAATGAAAACTGGTATGGAATCTTGTTTACAAAGTGAAAGCAATTCCAATGAAATCATTTTTTTTTTTGAGAAGAAATTTATTTTCTCTTTGAAAGCAACAGCTTTTCGTTTTATTTATTTAAATTATAACTCAAAGTGAGACTGAAGGAAGGATTGTGAACGCAGCGCAATTACGGTGGAATTTCAGTTTTTTATTCTTTGAGCTGACTGACGTCCATCAGAATAATTGATAATTTTCCAACGAATGCGGCTAAATGAAATAGGAAACGAATATTACTTCTTTAGCTTTTTTGTTTTGCTTAAAGGGAAAACACAGAAAGTGTAAACTTTTTAATTAGGCTCCTATTTATAAGGATTCCTGCGTCTTTCTAAAAAAAAGAATAGTTACGCAAGCTGCCAGAAGATTAACATGGGGCTTTTAATGCATTTTAGGCATTTTTTTTTTGAAGAGATAAAATGTAAAAGGAATATAAAAATATACCCTTTTGTGTTCGTGATTCGGTCGGGGGGATTATTTATGATTATGACTTTTGTTACTCACATTTTTTTTTACTGTTTTTCCTCCCCAACATTCATAACACTTACTACTGCCAGGCATCTTTTCTTTATTGTGTGTATGCATTCAAAAAAAAACTTAATGTTTTAATATTTAAAATTTGTTTTATTTTTGTTTGCAAAAAAAAAAATTGGAATGCCAATTTTTATGTTTTTATTCAAAAACATTATTACCAAAAAAACCGTCCATCTGTTTTAGAAATATTGAATTTTGGTCAAAATCCGTAGAGCCCTTAATGAGAAAATCAAAAATTAGAAACATAGTTATATGAGTACTGTTAATTACGTCTTATGTGAAAAATTGTAGACTTTACCTACAATCGTTTTAGATTGTTTATCAAAACCGATAGAGCCGTTTTTGGAATAATTTAGATTTGCCGTATGGCAGGTACTGTTATTTTTGGATGAAAACAAATGATTTCAAAATGCATCTAGGGAATCAAATACGACATTAAGTGAAGGAAAATCACTTCAGTGACTAATAGATTAATAATAGACTAATAGATTAACCTACAAGAAGACAGACTGATGAAATTCCTCAACCCACTTGTTTCCTGTTCCCCATCATCCTAATGTCAAAACTTCGAATTTTCAAACGAAAAACATGTCCTATAATACCTATGTATATCGCAAACTAAAATCGACAAATGGTTGCGTCGCGTGTTAGAAACCCTAACGAAGACTCTCCGAAAAAGCAAAGGTAATTTTATTTTAATAAATTTAACTAAACTATTTTCCATAAAGGGCGGTTCGATTTTAAAATTGAATAAAACAAAGTTGAGTATGAGTTGTCAAAAAGATTTTATCTTTATTTGAGAGCCCTATTAATGAAATTATGTGTGAAATATAACATCGTTCAAATGGCCGCCGAGACTTCGCTGGGTGGCGCGCATTCGAAAGGTTCAGTTTTCGATGACCTTGGCGTGTAAATCAGGCTGAATTTGCCCGTTGGGATCGATTATGTTGTCCTTGTGGGCCGCGGTGGTTTGCGGTTTATTCGCATAGCACTGCGACTTAAGAAAGCCCCACAAGAAAAATCTAAAGGGGTTGAATCATACGATCTTGGGGGCCAATTCACGTCGCCTCGGCGCGAGGTAACCATGAAACGAAACCACTCGTGCAGAATATCGATTGTGTCTTGAGCTGTGTGACACGTAGCGCCATCCTCTTGAAACAATATGTCTTCGGTATCCATAACATCCAATTCAGGCCACAAGAAGTTGGTGACCATCGACCTATAGCGATCGCCGCTGACGGTGATGGCCTGATCAGCATCATTTTGGAAGAAGTACGGACCGATGACGCCTGAAGCCAAAAATTCACACCAAAAATTTGGATGCATTGTTTTTTTTTTTTTATAATCTACACGCGCTCAAGGAATTATGAATACCCCTTAAATATTTCAACACAGCGCGGGCGTGAGGGTGAAGTTAAGGAAGAATGATAGCAAAGATGTGTGGCGCGATATTCGGAGACTGTGGGTGGTTGTTGGCTCAGATTTTATCTCCAGTGATGGTGGCTGAACTAATGCGCAGAAATTTCCGTGTCTTATTTACCTATGTCCCTTATAATTCGCATTAATTTTCTTATTCTTTGTCATATTTTATCGGTATACTAGTCTTACTTAATCACATGTTGTTAGTTCTATGCCTAAACAGCATGTAATGAGTAAACCAGCAACCCATTGTATGACATTTATTTTTAGAATTGGTTTTTAATGGAAAAAATAGCACACAAAGACTACGGCGGGGATCGACCAAACACCTCGTGAATCTCGCGTGGATTGGTGTCGTCGCAAAACCGATAACACGCGTTGCTCGACACTGTAACTTGCCATCATGATTTGTCCTTAGTGACTGATTAAAAAACGATATTGTGACAGAAAGTAAAAGAAACTATATGGCCGCCACGAGCTGTCAAAATCAACCCGTCCCTATTGGAAAGCCCTTTATATGCCTGTAAGACCTAAGGTCTTTTAAATGCAACCTGAACTGCACGGTACTAGTTAGAAGGAAAGAAATATAAGAAAGAATTATTTGTTGGCACAATGGACTTGAGAATTAGGTATTTATTATCTCATTTTTGCCCACGGGCGGCATCCAATTAAAATTATCCGTGGTTTAGAAAAGAATGCTGCATAGCCTATGGATCTAACCCACGCGTCTATGTTAACAGTCAAGAACTATATCGACTGCGCCATTGCCACCCGATAACTGGTACAAGATACCAAGTATATGCTCCAAGAATTCTGTCCACAAAATGTCAATATTATGACAGTCAAAATGTTAAAGTACCGGTAATTTACCTCGGTTGGAAATTTACTTCACTAGTTACGCACAGTTGTGAATATTCTGCCATCAACAAACCTAAGAAGAAATCGCTGATCATTCAAAGCTTCTTACGTGTGAATAAATGTTCTATAAAACCCTAATTCTACTTATACTTAAAAAAAATCAATGCTCTACGTGTTCAAAGACAGATAAATCTAAAAGTAAAAAAAACATCTACAACTATGACTGATGGATCACACCGAACGAATATACAACAATTCTCTAATCAAGAGAATCTTCGACTTTCAGCATCAGCATCGACAAAGCCATAAACAATATTGCGTGTGCTGTCGAGGAAAAACCTATGCAATTAGACCAATAGTTGATACAAATTACAGGGTTCCTTAGGTCTTGAATATTCATACAAGCTTTATTGATTTCGTATAGAGGTAGAAGATATAAGTAATAAGAACGGTTACATTTCGCTTAATGGCGCCCCCCATTAAATTAACCGAAAACTAAAATAATAAGAAATAAAGCCGATTTCTTGGCCTTGAGTCAGAACATCGATTTTCTGAGGTTTTTAGCAGGTTTCTTGTTATAATTGAGTCAGCCAGTATTATGCATTAAAAATAGCACATTCCAACCAATCTAATTAACTGGGTACAACTGCAAATGGACCTAGTAATTAACGAGTATATTTCAAAAGTCTCACTTTTTCATCTGTCAAAAAATAAGCTAATATAAATTAAGAAAAATGTTTGCGTTAAAGCAACCAAATTATGCATTAAAAAGTAATACTCTCTTAGAATTGTTTATGTAATCACTCATCAAGCAGGATCTATACTTCTGTTGTGTCTACTTTCGCTTATGAGCTGATAATAAAGTAAAATCTTGAAACAAAAACATGAAAACAACCCAAAACAGATGGCTTAAGAACAATAATCCCAGAAGAACCCAAAACCGCTGCTGTAAGGATTCTTAATCTATTAAGACTGAATCAAGTGAAGTCATGATTTTTTATTATAATATCCCTAGTCAATGTGTGGTGTTTGCATATATGTACATACTTTCCCTTAAGTACAAATTCATTTTCATCATCAACGAAATTTTCAGCATTGAGTTTTCACATTAAACACATTTGAACAAATATAACAAAACAACCAAAAATCGTAAAAAGCTTTTTGTTGTGTGTGTTCACAGACACACAAGAACCCCGAGCTATTTAGTTGAGTGTTGATATAAAATTATTAGGGATGTCCTTGAAAGTTATGTTAGTACATCTTGCATTGTGTATTTCATATAAAGTATTATAATATGTGACATTGTAAAGTATTTCTAATTTGTATTCAAATTTATTTGATAGTATGTATATATGTATATTTCTACGCCAACTTACAATTTGTGTTACGTGGGCGTGTGTGTGCATGATGTTACATTCCATTTCGTCCTTGAAGATGTCAAATTACAGAGCATATTATCTTAGCTCATTCGAAATGGTTCTATTGATTTTCTGTTGATATTAGAAAATAATGGAATTCAACTGATTTGTCTGCGTTTCGAATAAGTAAATAATTCATGAATAATAATAATTATACCAGATTTTCTGCCATCAATCCTTAAGGAAAGATGTAGGCTTATGTCAGTGACTAAGTAAGAGGGTGAATCTAATAAATTGAACAATTAATAATTCTATACAAAATTATTTATAAATTGATTTCTCTAAATCCTGTTGAAATCTTCTCTATACAGATTGTAGCAGGTTGAAACACTAAATTATACAGAAACTGTAGTTAAATGAAATAAAAGAAAAAAATTATTGATTTCATTTAATTATGCCTTTCAGGCTTGCAATCTTTTGGGAATGCAATTTTTAAAAATCATTCATTGAATTTTAGTAAAAGGTTGCATTTTTTTTATTTCACTATAAGAGAGCAAATCATAATCCATTGAAACTAATGCAAAAGAATTGATTACTGGAAAATTAATGAATATATTTTTTTTTGTTAAATGACAATGGTGTTTGCATTATTTAAAATCGCAGTCTGAATGCAATATTTGAATTTTTAAGCCATGAAAGATTGTATTCACAAAGAATTGTACTTTTCTTTTAAGTTCGTTTAAAACCCTGATAGAACTAATTAGATAAAATCAATAAACCTTCCTTTGTGGTGACTGCGACGGAGGCAAATAATCATATTCAGCTGAAAACCCTGAAGCTGTAGGTCAGTTAAAGAACATATAACTAAGAGAATCGTCTGGCAATATGGCCAACTTGGTACATCTAAAAAATATTTCTTCAAGATTTTTAACTTTCTGCTTTCAAAATAGTGACAGGAGTAATGGGAGGTTCCGAACGGCACCTCCCATTACTCAAACCAAATTGAATTGAGAAGTTTTTAAAAGACAAACAAAAAAAAATATCTCTTAATTCTTCGATAATTTTTGGCACCATTGTTTAAGTATAAATGACACAATATATCACATTCTCGTAACCTACATTTCGATTTAAATAATGCAGGTATTCGCTATTTAAGGAAATAAATACTGCCAGCGTTCCCCAAGAAGGTGTTCGTGGTCCGATCATGGTCGTTCTACCAAATTATTTATTCGTAGTTTATTGTATTTATGTATGTTTAAGTGTTTATTAAGATTTTTCAAAGAACTCCCAACTCAGCTGATCAACAAACCACTTTACAAGTGTTTCTTTCAAACTATTGTGAAAGAAAATGGCGCTGTTTCAGTATCTGTATCATATATCGTAAATGTCATTCTTTATAATTTAAGGAGATGAGCGTTCCACAACTTCATTGTAAACGGACGGGCGGTCTGGAAAAGTGCGGCTCCGAAAACACATTGATATAGTTGGTCCCCAAACGCTAACTAAACTAATTTATCGAATATTTGTTTTTTTTTTTTGTTGTAAAATCGAACTTCAATCGCTAATAAATACCAGCATCATCACCAAATCTCTACAGAAGCTCAACAATTTAGAATTAAATATAACATCTATCAGATTTCTACAAACTTTGTAGGTGATTTTGTCTTATTCGGATCGGAAAACTGGAATTGATACAAAAACTGACATTCTTTTCTTTTCCCGAAAATTGTTCTGTAAATAAACTTTTAAGATTTAGATTTCCTGCTAGATGCATTCATTCAGGAAGTGAAACCAGCGTTGCGACAAATTCCATTATGACCATATTCAGAAGTCAGAGGAAAAAATGTGAGTAAGAGGACGGCCGATTGTCAAAAGAATTTCCCATGCACTCTAGCAAAGAATCTGAAAGATGATGCACAGAAAAAGAAGAGACCTTCCGGGATAATACAAAAGTTGGAGTTTGTAGAGGCTCTTCGAATTTGGAATTTGAGATCTGCTGGAGGAAATTTGGAAATACTTAGTTTGGAAAATAATATAGAAGAAATTGGCAGGACCATTAAAAAAAAATAAAAGCTAAGTAGTACACTCTTTCTTTTCGCAAAGCTTTTTGTAACCCTTTGATTTTCAATACTCAACCACACGATTGGTTCCTGTAATGTAAAATACTCTGGAATCCATCCAAGCTAATATGTTAGCTTCGAAAATGCTTCCGTAATTCAGTTTAGCTTCGATAAAAAGCTTGTAGAATCTGAAATGTTAGTAGTGATGATTCTTTAAAAGTTGTATGTCAATTACGGACCCAGCAGTAAAGACTAATCTTAGAAAATTCTTTAATAACTTGAAAATATCTCTTTGACTTAATTTTAATAATTTTTTAATTTTAACTATATTCCAGTAAGACCTAAGGTCTTTTAAATGCAACCTGAATTGCACGGCACTAGTTAGAAGGAATAGAAAGATATGACAATTTTTTTTTGTTGGCACAGTAGATTTGAGAATCTTTTTAACCCACCGGCGACATCCAATTAAAATTGGAGTTATAGAAAAGAAAAAGAATCCTGTCTAGCATAGGCATCGAACCCACACATCTAATTTAGCACTCAAGCACTATATCTACTGCGTCATTGCCTCCAGCAATTTATAATTCACTTGATTCGTTCCTATGTCTTCTTTCAGCGTCTGTAATTTCCTGTTCTATACACAAATCCGCCATTTAAACTTTGTCGCCAGAGTTAATGTACTTTCCCAATTTTTAGAATTTCATTTGTGGAGAAGCACTAAAAAGTTTTAGTGCTATTTTTGTTTTCAAAATACATTTGTTTTTGAAATTTTCTAGAATAATCAAGAAACAAAAACAACAAACTGGACAAAAATTAAGAAAAACAAAAATCGTTAGATAATTTTTGTACACTCTAAAACGGCTTTCTATGAAAGTTCGCGTCTTGTCTTAATTCATTAGCGTACGAAATAAAATTGCATAATGTTCATATATTCCCTTCCTCGTATCCAGCTCCAACCCCTAACAACACTCAATACAAATACAGTTTTTCTTATTTAAAAAACACGGAATATGTTGATGAGCAATAATCCGATTCTATTAAAACATTTTCACAAGCTCTTCATTCTCATTTCCCATCGAGGAAAATTTCCCATCTTAATTCTGAAGAATCACCGCCTTATAGCAACACTGTAATTATTAGAAATACTATCTCACCTAATAATAATAATTTTTATTCGCTCCTCCGGAGATACCTTCATTTAATGAAAGCACACGAGGCACTTCATTACTAGCACAAGCACCAATGAGACCAACCAAGGGGATATAGAAATGCTGGCATTCAATTATTACTATTTTCTGTGATCCTGTGGAACGTGGATATGACTAAACCAATTCTATTGTTGTGTCTTTAAAGAGGTCAGTGAGCCCTACTTTTAGTTTGAGCACACCAAAAAAAATACATTACTTAGCTACGCGTAGCTAAATTCTTTCCTGCCCTTATTTTAGTGTTAAAGTTTAAATTTGAAATAACTTTCCAAAACCCCTTTATGTGTATGTAGTTACTATTCATCTTTGAGTTGAGAAGCCCTTTAGTGTGTTTTAACTCACCTACAATATACACATGTACGCGTATACTTCCTACAATAACCCCTTAACCCTAAACCTACACTAAAAGTCTTAACAATTTATGTGAATGCAGAGTAAACAAAATCCGGTCAAAAGGTTCTCATTACGAAAGGAATCGCTGCTGTTGCATGAAAGAAGGGTAGTTGTGGTGAAAAGTCGTCTTTCATAAGTCGAACTATACAAAAGCTCAAGAGCATGCACTCTCTCGTCCTCCTCACGTTAAGTGGGTTGAAGAGAAAGTGAATTAATCGCGCGCACATATCATTATATAATGTATATGAACTTTTATTATTTGTATGCACTTTACCTCTTAACCAACCCTTAGCACCCCCCCCCCCCTTCCGTTACTGGCGTATAATGCGAAAATGGGTAAAACTTAATGACGTTGTCACATAAAACCGGGACACATCCTGTGCTGGATTAACATACTGAATAATACAAAATACAGAGGGGCCCTTACCTATTTATAATAGAGGGGTATTTTGGGAACAATGAATACGCAGTCAAAGGATAATGGCTAATAACAAAAATTACTGACACTAATGTTAATAAAGGATTTGTAGCCTTAAAACGGTCGCCTGCATTATTTATGACTTACCCTGAAGCTCCAAACCCCAAAAATTAAAACTTTGTTTGATTTGGGCCGGCAAAGGTCGAAATCCGCCAATGGAGAGAAACATCCTTTGGCCGTTTTGTATATAAAGTATACTGATACTCTTATCTAAAAGAGGCTAGGAGCTTCCTTTGTTTACTAAATTTTGTGTTTTCTGGAGGAGGAGGAGGGGACAGATCTGACTTCAAAGATGAAAATATTTTTTTTTTTTTTTTTTTTTTTTTTTTGAGTTTAAGTGGAATGGCAAACAAACAAAAAATACAAAATCCCATTGAAAAACAAAAACAAACAATAAAAAAAATATTATATAGGACACAAGACAAGAAAGTAAAACTAGTTGTAGCTTGTAGATAAAATATAGAGAGTCTCTCTATCTATATTCTTTGTGCCCTTAGCCTTTGGTCACACTTGACATTAAATTGTTTCTAGGACCAAACCAACAACCAACAAACATACACCCGCCATATACGAGTACATATGCCAGCGAAGCTAATTTAAATTCCCTCGCTTATATTCTACATAGTTACATACTCGTAAGCTTTATGGAAAAGGATTGGGGTTAAAGAGGGATTGTTTTCTTTATTTAATTTTTTTTTTGTTGCCTCAGTCTTCTATTGTCAATGTTCTTGTTTTTAAGTGCTGATTTTGTGGCTAGAAATGAGGGTGGTTAAGAAGGCTGATTTTACTACTTGGATTAACAAAAGATACAGCACCCATAATCTTATGCCCAGCAGCACGTCCGTGATGCGTCGTAGTCACTCATCGAAACAATGAAAGAAAAGGAAAATGATGCAAACAAGTAACAAAAAAAAAAAGAAGAAAATATAGAAAAAAACAGGCGAAATCCATTGATCCTTAAAATTGAGAGTGTGTCTCCTGATTGGCCGGTTGCCATGACACGATATTATCTTTGGAATATAATGGTCTAATATGGGGCAGTTGGGAGTATATGTATATTGAGTTTGGTCCAAAGTGAATTGCGTTGTTTGTTTTAACGAGCTTTCAAGTGAGTGTTTTTAATAGAAAAAAAGATGGACGCATAACGATATGACCGAGGCTTGAAGCAAATACAGATTGATTTTTATCATGATAGAGAAGCATTTTTTATGTGAGTTGATGGGCCTTAACAAAATAGAAAAAAAACAAAATGGAAGATAATTGCAAAATGGGGACATGGATACGATTATGGTTGGATTCTCTAATAGAATTAAAGATTATTTTTTATAAAAATAGGCGTGTTTTTGTCTAGGGGAGAGAAAAAAAAGCGACGCCATTACAGCAAATATTTGACATTTCCATACAGAATATCACTGATAAACAATAAATAATTTGGCCAGTAATATAAAGTTTACCTTTGAACAAGAGTTAAACGCCGAATAGAATTGGTTGTTATCGTATTTAAAAATGTTTAAAGGAAACGTTACAGTATTTATCACAGATCGTTGCTCCGTTTCCAATCCACCACCATCACCACGGTTCCAGCAGCACCATACGACCAGCACACTACCTTAACACTGGCATTATTAATAGAATCAACATCGCACGATCACTACCCGTACATAACACGACATTAATAATTATCACCCACCTTAGTGCTTTATCATCAGCAACAATACATGAGCAACACCATTCGACTAACTTAACACATCATCACCAGTCACACATTACATAATATCCACCCACCACCCACAGCTGATGATCAGATAGCAGATAACATTATGAGTCGAGGTCAGCACTGCGAGTATGGAAGCTTCATTCGTCTTTCTTACAATTCACACTGTGTCACACCCAGAAATATAACAAGAAGATGTTAAGATGATAAGAAATACCGATTCCGGGTGAAAATTACTAGAACCTTAGTCTCGGTTTGAGATTGGGATTTGATGAGGAGTCGGTTTCCCATTGATCATAATTGGTGGACAACTTTTTTTTATCAATTCCGATACCTTATTTGGCGTTTAAATTGGAAATATATTGGGTAATAAAAGAAATTGTTTTTACCTCGGATTAGCCTTGGGCTGGATTGTTTACTTCTTATGAGTGAAATCGTCGGCTATTGCAATTATGTATATGAAATACCGTGTTATATAATTTAAGATTATAATGAAATTATAAGATTGTAAAAATCCTATTTTATAAGTTACTAGCAGACCCGGCCGCGCGTTGCTGCGTCTTTATCGTATTGGGCTCATAATTATTAGATATTAAAATTGATATTGTTAAGGAAGCTGGTAAAGATTCGAATTAGTAGTAATCAGTGATTTCCATTAATTAAGAACTGAAGGATGAACAATTTTACTCGTTATTCTGTCTTTCATTAAAACAAAAAAAATTTGATGGTTTTTATATACTCGATTGAGCGGGTGTTAATCACTTGGTGGAAATTTATTTTTGTCACCAAATTGATGGTTTGCAAACGCGTGAGCATGTAACATACAACTGACCATGGGAGAAACATGGATTCTCCAAGTCAAAGCCACAAATTTTCAATGTCTGCTCTTGGAACTTATTTATCGTCATCGCCAAAGCCAAAACTATCGGGAATTGTAGGTATTCTTGATTCTGATGGAATCATATATATTCGAGGTAATAAGAGGACTTTTCTTTTCAATTTTCCAGTCAATATTAATGATTCCGGTATCTTCTGATGACTAATCGTTACGCAAAAGAAAGACTATGGTGAACCAATTTTCAGACAGAGCTTGTGTGGCGGTATTCCTTGAATATACAAAGAATTTAGAAAGAAAATTGACGATCTCATTTTTATTAATAATAAAGGGTTATCCATTTTGCGGTTTCAAAAGTATAGGACTGGAATTCGACATCTGTCAAACTAAGTTGTTAAGCCAATTTTTTTTTCAGCTGATATTTACTGCTGTAAGTGAAAGTGTTGCCGAAGACAAGAATGTGTCAATTCCTCGTCGTTCTCAGGAATTAGGACTGTCTTACATCTATATAAAGTCTAGCTCACACAACAACTGAAGCCAGCTGACCATTCGAATGGGTGCTTGAACAACAGGCGATGGACGGCGATTTTTCGAACAACATTTTCTTCAGCGACGAAGCACATTTCTCACTTGGTGGGTATGTTAATAAACAAAATTGTCGTATTTGGGGTTCTGAGAATCCTCAAGTAATTGAAGTGAGGCCATTCCATCCACAAAAAGTCACTGTTTGGGGCGCTCTTTGGTCCGGAGGTGTGATTGGACCTTACTCCTTCGAAAACGACGATGGAACGATTGTCACCGTCAATTCGGAGCGTTATGGTCATATGATAACCGACTTTTTTTTTCCTGCTATTGAAGAACACGACTTATAGAATATGTGGTTTCAACTAGACGTTGCCACATGTCACACAACTCGAGGGAATATGGCTTTATTGCAAGAGACATTTCCTGGCCGCGTAATTTTTCGTCGTGACGATATCAACTGGCCACCAAGATCATGCGATTTGACACCGTTGGACTTTTTTTTGTGGGGCTAAGTGATAGACCGTGTTTATGCAGATAAACTCTTAACTCTTGAGCACTTGAGAACAAACATTCGTCAAGTTATGGCTGAGATACCGCCCAATATGTGTCAAAAAGTGGACGAAAATTACCTCAAAGGAATCGATGCTTGCAACAATTCGCGTGGTGGTCATTTAAATGATGTAGTGTTTCACACATAATGTCAACGTTCAAACTTTATAATAAAAAAGAAATATCATGAAAAAAAAATGTATATGTGTTTTATTTACGTTTACTTTTGAAACCACAAATGGATAACCCGTTACTGCTAGACTGCTAACTTAGACGTGCGGGTTCGATTCCCACGCTAGGCAGCATTCTTTTCTACAACTCCAATTTTAATAAGATGCCGCCCATGGGTTAAAATGATATAGTAAATACCTAATCCTCAAATCCACTGTGCCAGCAAAACAAAATTCTTTCCTATCTTTCTTATCCTTCTAACTATTGCCGTGCAATTCAGATTGCATTTAAAAGATCTTAGGTCATATAGTTAAAATTATTATTATCTATATGTATTCTTTGGGAAACCCCATTAGCTATAGTATAGGGATTAAGATTCAAGCAAATACTTTAAATCCCACCATCCCTACAGCTTAAGTTACACAATCCAATTAACAAAACATTCTTGGGTTTTCTCTGTCGAAGGACTCTTAGCCTGCTTGATTTTGTTGCATTTGCTAAACATTAGAACTTAGACCATTAGATTGTTTAACTCAACAAAAATAACTCAACTCTCAAGTAACACTCTAATCTCTTGGAATACCCGTTTGAAGTAAAATTCACGGGGCTGATGGTTAGATTCTACCTCTCAAAAGGTCGAGGTCGTCTAGCGCTTGCTTGTGATGTATAGTGATAAATGTGAAGGGATTTTGTAGGAAATGTGTATAAATATCTATTTCATAAAATGTACATATGTATGGGAATATGATATATTGCACAATGCCTTCAAAAGTTGTCTTCTGGCATTTCACGATGCGATGATGGAGCTTTATACTTTACATATATATACAGTATGCACCTATGCTCGTCATCGCCGTACAAATAAAGCTTCAAGTGTCAGTTTGCTGAGGCTTCTTCTTCCTGTTAAGAGGATTGTTTGTTTCTATTTGTGAGTTTTGATATACATAATATAATATATGCAAGTGCCAAAGTTATGTGTATTTCAAACATTAATGATCCTCGCACAGGTTAGAGAATGCTTTTGAATGAAGGAAAACTGGCCCATTAGTCGTAATGAGATTCACTGTAACCAAAGAAATTCTAATAAGACATCAGCGCAAGCAGGGTTAAATGCAGGAGTTAAGGTGTCATACACTTTACGTAAGCATTCGCCGATATACGAGAGGAGATGTCGATAGTAGTTAGGGTTGTGTTCAATGTATTATGAAAGAAAGTTCATTCATCGTGATGCATGACACAAAAGGAATGAAGTGGAAATAACTAGCTGCATCACATCAAACACATTATATGCACCATTGAACACGTACCTAATCAATTCGCAGCAGTGGGGACATGTAGTTATTGGGTGTTAAAAGGCATTGAATTGCCATTGGACGAGTTCGACTTCAATCAATCTTCCAACAAAGAATATCCTTAAAAAAGTCATTTAAACTTACAATGGCAAGGTTTTTGAAGCATTTTGCAACTTTAATTAATTTATAAATGTAATAAGTGGGTGCTTATAAGTTTTTCCCTAGGAAGTTTCCGGATTCCCAAAGAAACGCATTCAAAAAGCAAATTATTAATAACAAACTGAAGAGAAACTCGATAGGAGCAACTTCGCATAAGAAAACTAGACTAGATTGCATTAAACTGCATGCTCTTGTGGGTTAAGGCTTAGGCCCGTTTGCTGATACGAAACTTAAGAGTTTATGTTCCACATAAACGCTTAAGTAATACATAGAGCTTTGCGCCAAATTGAAACCTATACATAAAAGTCGTTAAGTCGAACATAGTTTATGTTTTAGAAAAAGTAGCACATAAAATATTTAAGGCCCGTTTGCTGATACGAATCAAAAATATTTATATTCAACTTAAAACGCTTAAGGGCTACTTTTTCCTCTGCGTAAACTGTCACATAAGTTCTTAAGTAGAACTTAAATGCTTAAGTTTTGTATCAACAAACTTTATGAACATAAGGGATTGAAGTAATCTTAAAAACAATTTTTGCATAGGTATTTGGTTTTTTAGATATTAACTCATTTAACATAAGAAATAAATAAAAACGGATTTTGAAATTCTGGATGTGCTTGACAATGACGTGAACATCTCTGAAATTCCAGATGTTTCAATGAATATTTTCCTTCATTTGATGACCTCTCTTTTTACAAAAAATATTTGGGTAGCAAAAGAAAAATGAATAACAAATACATAACATATTGAAGCTTCGATTATATAAAACCGCGTCCGAATGTGTGTACAGAGTGACCTTAAAATCCAAGAAGAAGAAAGTTTGGAGCAATTAAAATGGAACAATATTTTGCGTGGTTTCTCGCTTGTTCTTTTGTGCTTACGTATACCTTGTGGTGGTGCTTGTGCCAATTGGAATTGTTTTTAAACCTCAAAACCGAAAAAATATAAATTATTTCGCCAAAACGAAAACAAAGTTTCCATCGTATTCGAATGGAAGTGGACGCCACGATTTTAGATGAAATTGTCGACGGTGACGGCGACTACATTGTCGCCATGAAACTGGCTGCATCGTACCGCCAAAGAAGAGTCAAAAGTCAATAAAAGAACAAAAAGACTCTAAATTCGAAAAAAAATTATGTTTATCTCGTGATTACCTACACCATCTAGCTCGACTCAACTGCTAGGACAGTTGTCAATCCAGAAACTCTACAAGTTGCGGTTTCTCCAACTCTTCCGGAAGTAGCTACCAGCTGCTCAGCCACCAACACCGGTTGCCGTCACCTATAATTCGCGATTGCCACCAGATGCCTCCAAGAAGCGTGCGGATGGAAGGTTGAATTTGCGTACCGCGCAAATACCGACATTTTTAAATTTTATAAACAAAAATACACAATTATAACACAATTTCCCAGTTTTAATTTAAAATTTGTATGCAATATTTTCAAATTTTGACATATCGCATAGTTCGAACTTGGATGTATTTTTAATCTAATACCTTGCTAATTTTCACATAGATTCTTACGTGCAACATAACTAAATTTATGTAAAACTTAAAAGTTATGTGGAACTTAGCTATTAACAGGATTTATGATTCGAATCAGCAAACGGGCCTTACTTTTTCATACTAAATATTTATGTATAGGAATACAGAAGGTAAAATGAACTATAAGCAAATTGAATACTTCTATAGTTTCTTATAATCTATATATGTATATAAAAGACCAATCTCGTCCGTGTCGCGCATAAGGCCCCGGCCACGCACTGAGCGACGTTGAGCGACGTCGCTAAACGACCAACAAATATAGAACATATTAAAACCTATAGATATGGCCATGCTGTTACTGAGCGACGAGCGATGATCCTAAGCGATTAGATTAAAACATGTTTTAATTTTGTAGTTGATCGCTGAGCGACGTAAAAGAAAATGACCAATATCACTTCTATGAAATCAAGGTCACTATTGCCGTCACATTCTCTCACGTAGTTATGCAGAACTGCAGTAGTTGGTTTCATTTCCATTTTCTTTTCCAGAAATTTCCATTTTGCGATTATAGGAACTATAAGGCAAGTTATGTATGTATTCGTAAAAGTTCTGTCTGTCTGTCTGTAATTCTGTCTGTCTGTCCTCGAGTCTACAGCCTAAACGCTTTGATAGATTTGTTTCAAACTTGGTACATATTGTTTTTTCGGTAATATGCCCACATTTTTTCATTTTTTTTAAGACGACAAATAACAGTAACATTAACGTTTTTTTTTTGGCAAAAAACTAAAATCTTATTTTTCTCAAAAATTAATTTTATATTTGTAATTTTATAAAAAAAATCAGTTAATTAACGAAGGGAAAGGGTTCCTTTTGATAATTTTTTTTTTGGAAACACATTGTTATTTTTGGTACCTATAATATAACCATTTTTTTGGTTTTCTATTTTCTCGGAAACGGTTAATTTGATTTTTTTGAAATTTTTTACGCAGAAGCTCCCAGAGAATTGAAACACTATTGCTTACTAAAGTTTTTGAACAAAATTTTTTTTTGGAAACTATTTTTTTTGAAAACTCAAAATTTCGAAAACGTGGCAATAGATTTTTTCAAAATTTCGTATTTGGTGGTTTTTTGAAATTATCTTGAATATTAAAAAAAAACTATT
Source organism: Philhelius pedissequus (assembly GCA_910595825.1). Lineage (NCBI taxonomy): Eukaryota > Metazoa > Arthropoda > Insecta > Diptera > Syrphidae > Philhelius > Philhelius pedissequus. Next base: position 32,073,205 of record OU343160.1, read on the forward strand.
TTTCTAAAATAAAAAACAACGGTACCTCCCATACAAATGTTAAGAAACCGTTAAGAAAAAAATTTATTTCTCGAAAACGACTCAAAGAATTTTTATAAAAAAATGTGTGTGTTCTTAAATTAGTATAGTTTACTCTTAGGTATAAAAATATTTTTTTTGCGTACTTATTAACGGCACTTCCCATAGAACCACTTTTCAAATTTTCGACTTTCTCAATATTGGATAAACCTGTTAAAATAATTTTTGTATGCTCCCTAAAATTGTTAACAAGACTGCGTACTCAAATTTTCAAAAAAAAAAAGTTTTTCGATATTTAAAAAATATATAATTTTTTTTTTTTGAAAAATCGATTTTTCAAAAACCAGTCACAATTTTTTTTTTAAATTTGAATTTTATACGTATATTAATAATATCTTCGAAGAAAACGCAAACAATATTTACATATTATTTTTGTTTCTGTTTTTGTGGACTGTGCCAATTGAAATATTTTGTGACCCATAGTCCCAAATGCGTTTCGCCCGGGCACAATAGTTGGGCCAAAATGGCGTTACAAATTTGTTTTCCAAAAATATTTTCAAAATTTTATACATAAAAAATTAATTTATTAAAAAACCGCTCCAACGATTATTGAAATTTTTTTTGATATATTCTTATTTATCCATATTTAATTTCCCTCAAACTATAACGACTAAGCAATATAAAAAGGAAAATCGCGAAAAATTTCCAGAAAATTTTGAAATCCGGGATCGAATTCGCAATGCTACTAATGGTAATGAAATAGAAATGTCAGATGAAATGCTCAACGAAGCTTTGATTTTGATCGAAGACATGTGTCTGCTTATGAGTGGCAATTTGGTGTGCAAATTGGGAAGCCCACCATTTAATCGGCCAATGCATGATGCATTTAATCCAGAAATAGAGCGATCGAGTCGCATTGAGTCAGTCAAAAATGGAAATGGTGGCATTTTCTTTCTCGGTGCACCAGGTGGAACTGGAAAAACATTCCTGATTTCACTGATTTTGTCTACTATTCGTTCGAGATATGAGATTTCTTTAGCTCTCGCCTCTTCAGGGATAGCTGCTACGTTTTTGGAAGGCGGTCGAACAGCTCATTCTGCATTGAAATTGCAATTGAACCGGCAAGTGAATGCAGAACTTACATGCAACATCTCAAAGAACTCTGCGATGTCGAAAGATTTGCAGCAGTGTAAGATTGTCATCTGGGACGAGTGCACAATGGAAGCATTGGCATTCGCATTATATGAAACAGCATGGTGCATGCTCGGAATAATTTTCTTCACATAAATGAATTTAATCGGAATGAAGGGCCTACACTGTATAAATGTAGCTATTCAGTGACACATCAAAATAGTTAAAAATAAAATATAATAAGGCAGAAATAAATGGATAATACACATGATAAAATCTTTTTATATTGATTAGTCATTTGAATTATTGGCTAATAATAATACATATGTAAATTAAAAAATTGAAAAATCGTTGGAGCGGTTTAAAAAAAAAAATATTTTGTTATGTATAAAATTTTAAAAACACTCTTAGAAAAATATTGCAACGCAATTTTGAACTATTATTAATATACACACAAAATTCAAATTTCAAAATTTGAGACTAGATTTCGAAAAATCAATTTTTCAAGAAAATTGTATTATTTTTTTAAAAATTGAACATTTTTTTTTTGGAAAATTTGAGTATGCAGATTTTTTTTAAAACTTCTGGGGAGCAATTGCACAAAAAAAAATAAATTTTATCGGTTCATCCAATGGTGAAAAAGGCGAAAATATGAAAAGTTGTACCGTAAATAAGTACGCAAAATAAAATATTTTTATTCTTTAAAGTAGACTGTAATAATTCAAGTAGGTAAACATTTTTTAATAAAAATTCTTTTTTAACATTTATATTGGAGGTACCGTTGTTTTTTAATTTAAGAATGTATTTGTTTTAACTTTTCAAGAAAAAACAGAAGCATTAGTGCTTAAACTTTCTAGGAGCGCCTGCATAAAAAAATTTAATGTTGTTCGATAATTTTTCTAGAAAATCGAAAACCAAAAAAATGGAACTACTAGAGGTACCAAAAATAACAATTTTTTTCCAAAAAAAAAAATAATACCAAAATGTTCCCTTTCCTTTCATTAATGAACTTATATTTTGTTATCAAGATCGAAGCCACGTTTTAACCGTACTTCACTAAAGTGGCCCTTAAAGTGATAAGAACTACAAAGTTCCATTGTCAAGTTGTCCCATATTTTCAAAAAAATATTTTAAAGAATTTTGTATAATCTCATAAGCTTTCGATGTAAGCCTCTATCTTTTTTCTTACACAATATGGCTCTTTCAGAAATGCAAGCCTTCAAGGATTAACCTAGTTAAATACGTGTTCCCTTAGTCCTTGAGCCTTTAAGAACAAAAACAAAGTGGACACTATCTTTTTATCGATATTGACAATCTTATATTCTAAAACTATCCAACCTAGATTTGAACCTATATCTTTTTACATGGAGAAAACCGTTACAACAACATTCCATTTAGATATGTCGTTTCAAGATCGTTTCTAGTTAGCACTCTCGTCCCCCAAGACTCACTCCTAGGTCCTCTCTTTTTATATTCAATTTAATTGCCGGGCGACGCCGACATGTACGGTTGCAAGTTTTCCAAAACTAATTCGTCGGTACATGACTCGACTATCAATATCAGCAACCCTCTCAAATATTTAGTCTAATGGTCAGTTTTTCAGTGCTAAGTAATTCCAATTTCGATGTTCCACTGCTATAAAAAATTTTTTTTACTGCTAATTTAATCAACAAAATTGGTGAGTGAATTAGTATATATCTTTTCAGAAATCATATGAACACATATATTTCGTTAAAATAAGCTAAAATTCCATCAACAATTTCATCCGTGTTGCAAGAAATTGATTGGAGTTTTCTTAAGCTTTCTAATGATTTCTAAAAGTAATTCCTTCAGTTTATAACTACCTTGAATTCAATTATATAATTTCATAACTTCCAGCTGAACTATACCTACTTTCATAATTCCATATACAGACTGATTCTCATGCTTTAACTATAATTATATTCAACTTCTATAAGACCGCACAATTATTAAAATTCAGGTGAATAACTTCAGCTTGGGTTTGTATATGGGCTTGAGTTTTACGATAAAATACTTATCTGCGGCACCTGACCTATTTCGGTGTCATATCTCAGAGAGGATATTTTGTTCGTCATCGCAGGAAATAATAATACAGCACTGTGTGGCAGTGGCACACTGCCAAAAGGCTGCACCAGCCAATACCCCCATACAAACTAAAATCCATTTCGTCTTCATTTTCAGACGAAAAAGGGAAATAAATTCAAAGTAAATCCTCGCGATTATCCTTACCGTAAACGATTAAATTGCATTGCAATGCGGAGCCACATCAGGAAGCAGAGCATCTACTTTATAGGGTTATTGCATTGGGTGGTGGGAAAGGGAATGGAATATCTGGGACCGACATCGATTATTATAATTCAACTCAACTCAACCCAACAGACAAGACCAACCCCCAAATGATACCAGAAGACACGTACAGGTTTGAGTGGTGGTGGTAATATTATCGATTCCCGCCTCACTGGGACTAAATAATGTCCTCTGATCTAACGTCTTATCTTGTCCTTGTCAGGAGCCGTGGTCGGTATAACTTTCTATAGTGTCGAAGACAACGACATACTGCCTGGGGCTATTGGCAGCGTCCATAAGACACAAATGATGTCTTTAAATAGCCGCGGAGCACATAGTCAATCATAGCAATGATTAAGATGAAGACGATAGAGAGAGAGAGAGATAGGAATGATATGTCGATATGACGACGATGGGTATAATAACAGTGTCTTGAGAGAGCTAACTGACGCAAGATGCATTGCCCCATTGGCAGTAGTTTGCTGATGATGATGCTACCGAAAAATTTCCAATGACCAATAGTATTATCTATATAGAGCATTTCAACCGACAAAATCTAGCTCCAAGGGTAAATTTTTTTTAAATATGCAACTGATGAGGTATATACTTCAATTTTGTAATGTTTTTAAGTGATGGAGGATAAAATTTTACACATAAATAATGTTTGCGGGTAATTCTTTTTCATTCCCTTAAGGATATTGCATAGGGTCTTTGGGAGTTGATTGATGTTATTGACAATTTTTTTTTATTTTTCGCTCAGATTTCTTAAAGGTTTTTTTAATTCAATTTTTGTGGTAGGTATTCCTGTCTTTTTTTTTTTGTGAGAGGCTTTCTTGAGAACTGATTTGACAGTTTTCGTTTGGCTTGAGCCTTGAGGTTAGCTTAGAAATTCATCATGAATAAACTTACACCGCTGCCAGGGACAACGATTGTAAATCTATTTTATTTTCCAAAATGGTTTAACTCAAGAAAGAAAGTCTTGGTCATTACGTGCATTTTATGGTGCTTTATTCATAATCGTTCCTCAGATTGATTAATTGATTAATCAAAAAATACAACCCCTTCGTGATACAATATTTAAATATAAATTGTAAACCTATCTGTAAGATCAAGCCAATTTCATGGAAATTAAAAATATTTTTGTATCTGTTCTATTTCGAATTCAAGTATTCCCGTTAAAAAAAAACACCCTTTGACTTGCTTTGCCTTGTACCCTTCACAATGTAGTTCAAGTGATAATAATATTCATATTCATTTTTAAACCAAATTTTTACTTCATGGTCCGTCCATGGACTTAAGCCAACAGATATGCATGAATATTTAGCAAAATGCACGCATATGTCGCAGGTACAAATTTTTATGTTCGGTCCAATCGTTAATAGGATGTTTAGTAGATGGCCGTCTAATTTCTACCTGTTGCTATCAATTTACGAAAAACATTTTTTTTAATTGTTGGAACATATTATTATAACTTATTTACATATGTACGTACATAATTATATATATATATTAATTATATTACAATTTTTTTTGAAAATATTGCGATGCTGTTTTATTTTGAATTTGAAAACTTATACTCTATCGAAATTTTGATCACAATTCTGTAAGCCAAAAATAAAAAAAACCTTTCTATGATAGTAATTTTTTTTTAAATATAATGTAGAAAATTTTCTGTTTTTTTTAATTAAAACCGTTTGAGTCGTTTTCGACATAATTAAGATTTGTTACAAAAAAATTGAAGAGCAGGTAAATACCTTTATTTGTGGGTCTAAAAAATCTGGGAATCACCTTTAAGCGCTTAAGTACTAAGTTTGAAGAAAATCGCTTCAGGCGATAACCAATTGAACTACAGACAGACAGAAGAGAAGAATTTTTCGCATATATCACAGGTAAAAATGAGTTTCTGGAAAGTGCGAAAAGGTTGAAAAACTGTGATTATTGATTTATGTACAACTGACGCGAGACAGAAGGCCCAACAAAAGTTTTGGAACTATAGTGATTCAGGATTGAACACAATAGGGCAGTATTGTGAACACAATCTAAAATAAGAATTAGCTAGATTTGTTAAACTGTTTAATATAAAATTAGACAGAACAAATTATATTCACAGAAAATCCTGTGATCGGCGGTGATCGATAATCACATAATCGTAGAACTTCAAGATTTGAGATTTATTGTTATTGGAAAGCTTATATCTTCTAACAATAATCGCATTTACTGTATCTGACTATCTCTTGCGTTTTCGGAAAGAATTAGAAGAAAGGGTTATTCAATTCAATGAGAAGTTCAAAAAATTTGAAACAGAATCAAATAGGCAGAATAATTCTACCATAAAATGACGGTTACAAAGTTTATTCATTAAATCGATCGAAATCATGAAAAAAATTATTTAAAATAAAAAAAAAATTGTATTTATATATTAGCTTATAGATTAGTGTTATATGAAGAGTTTTCTAGGTAAGCAGGTCTCTGGTATTACGGGATTCTGGTCATTTCAAATTTTGTGCCAATTTTTTCAAACTTGTGATTGACTGGATTCTTTTTTCAAACTTTTTTTTTAGGCTAAAAGGTACCTGGCATACAATTACTTATATCAATACAGCGCAAATATTAAATATCTCGAAAACGACTCTAAAGATTTGGTTAAACAAAATGTTGTGCATTGTTAGGTACATGTAGTCTTACAGTCTATATTTTAAAGTAAGCTAATTTTGACATGAAATGTTATTACCGGAATTGCGTGTAAAATAATTTTGTGGATATTCGACTTTCTCACTAGCGAATCAACGGATTTCGATCATTTATTTTGCAGGATGTTCTTCGAATTCTAGATAAAACTTCATACCAAAATTTTGAAACAAAAATAATTGTTGATGCAATATTTTGAAACGATTCGACGGTTTTTTTTTTAAATATTATAAATTAAAAACGATTTTAAGTATTTAAGTGTTTCTACTAAGAATCTTGTACATACGATGTGATCGAATATAAAACCAATTACGTGCGATTCGGTCGTGTATTTTATTTCCGTTTATTTAAAACCTTGTATAATAATTCTTTCAGACATTATAGATTATAGCATTTTCTAGAAAAGGGATTTAATGATTTTTGATTAAAAATAAAATGCGCGACTGGACTCACGCGAAAAGATTCTTAGTAGATTCGCCTAAATATATTTTGAAATTCGTTTGTTACTTAATTTTTTATATACAAAATTTCAATAATTTTTTTCTAAAAAAGACTTGTGCCTATTTTTTGGTAAAATTCTTGTCTTTTCCAACAAAAAAAAAAAACTGTTATAACGGTATACATGCTTCCGTGGTACGTTGCGCTTATGTTTTCTTACTCTTTGAAAACCGACGCAAAAATTATGATATCATTTTTTATAGAGCATTTCTGTTGGAATGTTAAACTCAGAAGTGAAGTACAACGTAAATGAATCGTACATAATCTAATAATGTATTGTTCTCTTTCTAACAAACATTTGTAAATACTTGACTATATTTATAATCATTTGTTCTTTTAGTTCCTAATAAACCACCAACTGAATTGGATCTATTGTCTTCTTATTTTTCTCCGACGAACAATTTCCTAAGAATTTTAAAAAGTATATATACATACTATTTGGCAAAATGTTTAAGACAAATATTTAGTAAAATGATAACAAAACCAAATTTATTTTGTTTTGTGAAAATTCAATTATTTTATTTAAAGTTTCTAAAGACTGAGTGTTTTTTTCTATAGCATTTTCAAAACAATAATCGTTAAGACCCCTAAGGAAAATACTCAGAGAGAGGAATATTTGGTAGAAATTTGTTTTACCAAAAATGGTTATGAACTTCTCATCAAATTAATAGCTAGCTTTTAAAAGTTATCAATTATTTGTATCTACATTTATTTATTTATATATTTATTTTTAAAATAATACAACAAGCAAATTAAAACTGAGAACAAAATTGTTTATTAAATAACTCTATAGCTATAGATTTTATTATGTAATAAAATAAATTCATAAAATTAGTAAATTAAATTAACGATTTATTAATATTTGTAAAATATAAATCATTCAAAAAAATAAACATATAAAGGGTCCGCCATCTAACGTTTTTTTTTTAACTAGTGCTTTTTCCGTGAATGGTAACACTCAGATCATGCCTGATTTGACAGATAATTATTTTTGTCCTTCCGCTGAACGATTATGGTTGTGTATACACTTGAACAACGCTGGGAAATATTGCGACATTACTTTGAAAGTCATGGTAATGTTGCAGAATGTGTTCGAAAATTGTGTACGGATTTTGGAAGAAGAGAAGCACCGTCAGCTCCGTATGTTCGTTATCTTGTGAAAAAAGTGAAAGAAACTGGAATCCTCATCGATAAACCAAAGCGTGAAAAGCCAAAAACAGTTCGTTCACCCGAGTATATTGCTGCTGTGCAAGAAAGTGTGCGTGAAGCGCCATCAACATCAATTCACCGTCGTTCTCAACAATTGAACATTTCGGAGACATCATTGAGACGAATTTTGCATAAAGACGTTGGTATGACGCCGTACAAAGTCCAATTGGTTCAGCAGGTGAAGCTAACTGACCATCCAATGCGTTTTCGCTTCGCTAAGTGGGTCTGCGATCGACTTACAGAAGATGCCGATTTTGCCAAAAAAAATCATCTTTTCAGATGAAGCTCATTTTGATCTTGGCGGGTATGTAAACAAGCTAAATTGTCCCATTTGGGACACAGAAAACCCGCACGCATACATTGAAAAGCCGATACACCCAAAACGAGTCACTGTTTGGTGCGGATTTTGGCCCAGAGGCATAATTGGGCCATTTTTCTTCGAAAATGAGCAAGGAGTGGCCGCTACAGTCAATGCCGATTGTTATCGGGCCATGTTGAATTAATTTTTGTTCACAAAAATTGAAGATGAGGATATTGGCAATATTTGGTTTCAACAGGACGGCGCTACGTGCCACACAGCCGAAGCTACACTCGATGTTTTGCGCCCTGTTTTTGAACATCGCATTATCAGTCGCAGAGCTGATGTCGTTTGGCCACCTCGGAGCTGCGATTTTACACCGTTGGACTATTATTTGTGGGGTTACGTAGACAAGCCAGAGACAATTGACGCTTTAAGGGACAATATTCGTGAAGCCATTGTTGCACACAATCGATAATGTGCTTAAAAATTGGACCGATCGTGTAGGCTACGGCATGGCCAGCCGAGGCAGCCATTTGAATGAAATTATTTATTTTCCATTATTAACCGGAAGGATTGTACTTTCAAATAAAAAAAAGAAATTTGAGAAAATATTCAGTAGTTTTTTTTTATAGCATTTTCAAAAAAAATAGACGTTATTTGGCGGACCGTTTATATATATTTTTATTTCTAACCCAAATATTAAATCTTTAAAATACTAACTGGTTTGTGTAATATTTGATTTAAATTTTGAATGATATTAGTTTTTTTTTTTTAATTTGTATACTGTACTCACAGTAAACAGTTAATGTTTTTCAACAAAAGGATCACACATCACATGCATGCATTTGTTTGGTGTACCCGGATTAAAGTTAATTTAATTAAAATCTAATTATTTTCTCATTAAGATGCAATCCAATAAAACTTTGAGTTTTAAATTTAAATGTTTTTGCTGTACAGCGATCTTGAATCATTAAATGAATAAGAATACTCGTACACAAAAAGTTTTCATTCAACAACAAAATGGGGAATAATTTTTCACACGCTGTCCACCATATCAAAATCTGAGCGTGAATTTCCGACGTATTGCAGAAGCAAGAAAACCATTAAGCTAATGATACTTCACATCAAATTCATTATTTGCAACTCAAGTGAATCCGTTTTCCTGGCAGAAGTTTATGTCTCTCTCATCCTTAAATTCTGTAAAATTATCCCTAAATAAAACTTTTTAATTTCTCAAAATTAGATAAATACTTTCGCTTTGGTTATTGTTGTTTCGTGTAGATTCTGCTATAAATCATATACACTGAACAAAAGGAGTCCATATGCTCTGAACATTCAATGCCTTCAACATTATTCCGCGACACATTTACATTCATTTCATTAATTGAATTGAATTGAATGGTGAATCTGAAACAAGGTCATATTCGTCTGGACGTTTAATCATTAAATGAACGAATCATTAGGATTGTTTCGGTCGAATGCGCTTATTACTTAATAACGTATATACTGCTTCTATCTACATCGGGTATTTTGTTTCTTAAATGCTATCTTCTCTGGCGAACCCAAACAGATGAATTCACTGGGCTTATAGCGACATAAGAACATAAAAGTATCTCTCTAGTTTCGCTCATAATCACGCAACGCTTTTAATCAAGTTTTGTACGCCTATATAAAATTTTGGTTATTTTGTAGTTTTCTCTGCAATCGACTTTTTTAAACGAAATGCATATGCATAGTTCCTTAAAAATATGTAGTTCATGGCAGCCGTGTTGTTTCATCTGTTATTATTTTGTTCTAGTTTTTTACTTGCGATATATCTGTGGCCGCAATCAATAACCGCTTAAGTCGACTTAAGCTAACAAATGAGCTTAAGGCTCTATCATAATCTGCAAGCTCTGTTCTGTTATAAAAAAAATCCTGGATTTCTAACCTCAATATTCACACATCAACCAAGCATATCATACTGAAAATAGCTTAATTCGACTTAAGCGTTTATTACAAATTAAACAATGTTTCTTCATTGTAGCTAAACAGTCATAAGTTGTTCTTGCGAATTTTTGTATACTCCGCAGAAGTCTATGTAGGGTAAGCGTTTATTGAAAAAAAAAAAACAAAATTCCAGGAACTACAGAATTAAATAGAGTTAAGACGTTATTCCAAATATATAGGGTGAAATTTCAGTTGACTTAAGTGTTTTGGGAAGTGAAGTTCTTCATAGAATTTAATTGAGATAAAAGTGTCGAGAAGATAAGTGCAAATAATAAAACCAGTGCAACAGTATAAGTTCCCGAGCTTGTTCAAATTTTGAGCTTGGGAAGAAAAGTTTTTGTTTGGTAAACACGATGAAAAGATATTTACACAACATCAGAAAACAAACGATTCCTTTTAAAAGCATGTGACTTACGTAAATTATATAAGTATTATTTATATGGCAACTTATGGATTCTAGCTTGAGATTTTATCAAACTTTACATTAAGATGTTATACGGGAGAGGAAAAAAGAGGGTCTCAAGTCCTGTCTCTCTGTCAGTTTGTCTGTTCGAGAGTCAACAGTCTAAATGGTTAAATTGATTTTTTTCAAACTTGGTAAATATTGTTTTCTGGTAATATACTTAAACGTTTTTTTTTTTTTTCAATTTTTTTAAGACGCACTATAATTACATAACGGTACTATGCTTTTTTTTGCCAAAAGGTTAAATCTGATTTTTTTTTTCAAACAATTTTTCAACAATTTATATAAAAAAAATCAGTTCATTATGAAGGGTATCGGTTCTTTTTGGTTTTTTTTTTTTTTTTTTTTTTTGAAAAAATGTTATTATTGTTACCTCTAGAGCCATTTTTTCTAGTTTTCGATTTTCTAGAAAATGCTGCATTTAATTTGTTTTGAAATTTATTATGGAGAACTTCGTTAAGAGCTTAAATAGTATTGTAAACAATTTTTTAAACTCAATTATTAGAAAACGAATCATAGGATTTTTTTTAAACTTTCTACTTAGTAGTTTTTTGACATATTCTAATACCTACCTAAAAAAATAAAGTGCACGACTGGATCACACGTACTTGCTCTCATATATAGATATATATTAAATCACATCTTAAGCGCAAAATTTTAAGTAGAAACAGCTCAATATGTACTTACAGCCCTATTCTCCCCAAAATCACTGATACCTCACAAGTCACAAGAAAAGGTGAAATTTATTTTGTGACTTTTCGGATTCTCCCCCAAAGTCACAACTTGTGAGAGTCAAAAAAACAATCGAAATTGTGATGTACTTCAAGCAGGTCACAACTCACAAATAGTTTGAGTTTTGACATTTCGATACGGTACAATTTTTTTTAAATTCCAAATGAGATAAACGGCAATAAAACTTTAATTTGAGATGAAAGTTTTAGCAGTGACTACATACCAGACAGAGGAAAATGGGTCAGAGCATCCTACATAAACTCTTTATCAGTAAGCACTCAATAGTGTGATTATCTGTAGGTATTCTCTTCATTCAGATCAAATATAAATCCTTTAACATTTTCTTGTGTGAAAATGAACGAAACACTACTGAAAACGGATTCTCTTTGATAGTTTTTTATTTGTTTAAAAAAAATAAATTCATGTACATATCCAGCCAGGAGTAATTTTATTTTTTAAAGTAGCTCATCTTCATGATTGCAATTTTTGTTTTGTTTTTAACATTCATCTGTTCCAATAATGGCACTACACAATTCACCTTTAGCTGTGGTGAGTTCTGTTGTGTGTTTTCTTGTGACGATTATGGGAGAATTCAATAAATGTTATCGAGTCACAATAATCCTCACAAGGAATAGTCACAAGGGGTTTTGACTTGTGATTCGTCACAACTGGGAGAATCGGTCTGTTAGTCTTTTTTTAAATTAATTTCTTATATACGAAATTTCGGACATTTTTTCTAATACAATTTTTAGTATGACAACTTAAAATAAAAAAACCGAATTTCAAAAAAAATATCGTCCACCCATTTTCAAAATATTAAATTTTCAAAAAAAAACTTTTTTTATTTCAAAACACCAAAAACATATTTTTCGAAAATTTTGGACGCAGTATTATTAAGAAGTCAAAGGATTTTCTATGTAAGAATTTTGATCTAAGTTCGTTGAGCCTCTTATGAGTAAGTCCAAAACCAAGAAAGTGGTTGTATGGCAGGAACCTTTACTAAAAAAATATTTTAAAAAAATTTGCTGACCAAAATGTAGAGTATGCCTGAAATAGTGCAAACACTTTTTTTCATCAAAGTCGTTATAGGCTTTTTCGAAATAATTAAGATGGTAGAAAAAATTGTATGGCAGTTACCGTTAGTCTTAGACATAAAAAAAAACGATTCAAAAACCTATTTTAGACAATCACCTAAAACGCTAAAATACCAAGTTTGAAGAAAATCGGTTCAGTTGTTTGGCTGTAGAGCGTTGTACAGACAGACAGCCAAACAAAGAATTGCGTTACCCACTTTTTTTGGGTGTTCTATATCATCGTTATTTCAAGTCTGATCACAATCTCGAGTTCGCCAAACACGCCCTATAGTACCTACATACATATATCGTAAGTAAAACTATTTTCCTAAAACAAAAAACAAAGGTCCCTCCTATACAAATATTAACAAAAAAAAACGCTAAGAAAAAAACCTATGTCTCAAAAAACGACTCCCAGAATTTTGCTTAAACAATGCGTGTGTTCTTAAATATTTAAGTTTGTATTCATATTAACAGTACTGCCCATAGGATAATATGGGAATACGGAATTTCATATATTTTCGGCTTCCTCACTATTGGATGAACCGATTTAGTTATTTTTTCCTCCTTAAAAGTATAAAATATATCGCATACATTTTTTTATTCGATTTAAAAAACAATTTATTTATGTTGCCAAATTAGATGGTGCGAATTGACATTCTGGACCGGAAATTTTAAGGCACGTATTAACTAATGCAGAGGCTATATGTTTAACTTTATCCACCGTTTTTACGCCTAAAGCCCAGTACTCAATTCGGGAAAAATATTAATTCTCGTACATTTTTTTCCCAGGATAAATTTTATGTCTAATTCTTCCCAACCAGTACTCAACTCAACCTAAAATAAAATAAAAACTGTACATACAAAAATCTCCACTTAATTTTGCCAAGACAAACAATGTCTTAATCACTATTTTGCTAGTCAAATTGTGATGTTTTATGTACATTGTAACAGATGGCGTATCCACTGTTTATGTTTTGCAATTTTAAAAGAAATTAAGGTACATGTATGACCTGACAAAATTATTGAAAAAAGTAGGAAAATAAATTAGCAAGAATTAAACAATTTCGACATTTGATTTCAGTTAGACAGTAGCGTAGCTATAATGGGAACGAGTAGGTACAATGAGGACGTACTTTAAATAAAAGTACCTATCTATAAAATATTTCAGAGACTTATTTGTAGGTTTGTTATCCAAGTATATGTATTTGCATAAATAGAAGTGAATAATAAATTAGGAAAAATCAAGTAGCTTGAAAAGCAATAAGATTAAAGCTGAACAAATCGAGAAATGTAATAAATCAGAAAAAATATCGAAACAGGACAAAGTAATAACTTTGCATATTTAATTGAGATTAAATATGTATGTATGTATATTAATAATACAGTTGTGTGCTCGCCTGTTAACTTCGTGGTAGCAGGTTCGATTCCTGCCGTTGTCTAAGTCTTCTTATATTCCATTAAGCACCAATTCTAAAAATTGACACAAAATAAGTTGCTGCTTTGCTCATTACATGCTGTTTAGGAATAATACTAACAACATCTGATTGAGTAAACTAGCATACCCATAAAATATGACAACTGAATAAATAAAATAATGCGAATTATAAGGGACATAAATAAATAAGACACGGTAATTCTCTGCGCATTAGTTCAGCCGCCATCCCTGGAGATAAATCTGAAACATCAATCAGCTCTTGTCTCAGAACATCGCGCCACACATCTTTCCTATCCTTCTTTCTCTTCTTCCACCGGATGCCCGCGTTGTGTTAAGAAAAAACATATAAAGGGTATTCATAATCCCGCGCGTGCAAAGTTATAAAAAAAAAATAAATAAATAAATACACATTACAAATAACTAAATAAAATAATGCGAATTATAAGAAACATAAACAATTCAGACACGGTAATTTTCTCTGCATTAGTTCAGCCGCCATCCCTGGAGATAAATCTGAGACAACAACTACCTCGCGTCACACATCTTTCCTATCCCTCTTTCTCTTCTTCACATGACGACCGCACTGGGTTAAGAACATATAGCGTGTGTAAGATTATAAAAAAAAAAAAATTAGGTAAATTATTTTTTAACAACAGTCTTTAACATTAATAACATCAGTGACATGCGTCCTTATTTTGCCCTACTAATTATTTCTTAGAAACCCTACTGTTCCCATCCGAATTTTATGTATAACTATCTCCTTCTATACAACTTCAAAATTTAGCCTGAGAAAAAATATGTAGAGATAAAATTTGCCTGAGTACTAGACTTAACCGTGAAACTTTTGCGCTTAGTTTTAACTAAGCGATGTACATAAAAAAAAGTTAATACACATTTTTTTGCTCAGTGTATTACATATATCAATGTGAACAACTGAAAGCCGAGACTTGTTTTAGTTGCTGAAGCTTAAGCAAACGACTGCTATTGAAAATGACACTTTTCAAGTCCATTTTGTGGTTGTTTATTTATATATATTTTTTTTTTTTGAGAGAAAAGGATAAAACTCCATTACTATCAAATTAGAGAAGATGATACAGTAAGCTCTTGAAATTGTTTTCAAAAACTAATAGCACTTCAATCTAATGAGTGAATGGATGGAATTTCTTAATTTGCTTTGGCTTGTTACTGTCTACTGTCCTATCATACCAGCAATTCAGCACTAATTACTTCAATTAAATTAATTCCACGCTTAAATTGTATGTAATGTGTGATGACAACAACTCTCACCACATGCCACGCATTAATGCCACAAAATACGCTTAACATTAGATTCATATTTTCTGTTCAAATTTTCCTAGGGAAATGGAGATTGTATTCGATTGTAAACACTGCTGGTAGAACAACATTTGGGCGCCAGCTAAGTGTCATCTATAGAAGTGATTCTGTGTAATGTACAAAAAAATACAAACACGAAATAATAAACGCCCGTCTCGTTGAGGGTGGAATTAATTTTCTATTTTCTTTGCCTCTGCCTTTGTTCAGTTTCAATAATGGACGCTCCAGTTCCGGTGGGAGATTGAATTTGAGAACAAGTTTTATGTCTGAAAGTATGTGGCGCCAAAAATACAAACGAACAAAGGAGTTCGAAATGTGTGTTCGATCGATATTATTAATACAAATAATAATTCCTGAGTGGATGTGGTGGTGGAAATGGGAGATGTGGTGTTGACTTTGGGGGCTGTTGAACTTTTGTGGAGAATCTCATACGTGATGAATGATGAGTTTTGTTTGTGCACGAAGGAGTATTTGTAATTATTTTATGAAAATGCTATTGAACTTAGTGTGCGTGTGGTAATACCATGTTTGGTATTATTAAAAGTTGTCGATTCGATTTTGATGATAGCATATTGAAGCGGCGGCGGCGGCGGCGGCGGCGGCAACGTCTCCCGCTGTTGTCAAAAATAAATCGTTTTATATTTATCATCACATTTGTATAGACAGATTGAAATTATTTCCAGCATGTGTGCAGGGTGATAATTCGTTGCGTTGAGGAGGTGAACATAGATCAAATGAAATTAATGTGAATTATAGTTAAAGTATCTATTGGCTTCATACATAAATAATTTCTAGGTTTTTAGAAGTTGTTAGAAGTAGAGGTATTTTATATTGCACGCGATTTTGTTCATTTATTTGGAATATCACATTTCTATGTTATTTTTTTAAGAATCGGGCTGAAAATTTAAAACGTGATTTTGATTTTCTGATAAACGGGGCAAGGTTCGAAATTTTGCATTATCGACCTCAATGTCGCCTCCATATTGTCTGAGTAAATTGAAGAAATATTGACTTAGGGTTTAAATCTCGAAGTAACCGTGGTGAACTTGGGGTGTTTTGGAAGAAATATACTGAGATTTTTTGTCTCGCCTCGTTTGAAATCCTCATAATTCGCACTGATTATGATATTTTATACTGGATATGTTTTTTTTTAAATAAAAATTGTAAAAATTATGTTTATTAATTAAAATTTTTATTATTAAATTTACTTAAAATTTACAAACATTATTTTTTTATTTTAATAAAACGACCAGTTTCAGAAATTCATTCCATCTTCCGTTTAATTATTAACTTAACATAATTAAAAAAAAAAATATTTACATTTCATTTCATGATGAAACATGGATCATTCATTGGATTGTAAGAATTGTATGATATGCTGAAGCAGAAAACTTCCATTATAAGTTGTTTTCATGTAATACCACATACAGCTAGAAATTCAGTTGATAAGTTCACTGTGCAAGATAAACACCAGTTCATGAGAATCATTAAATCTTTCAAAATTTCAAATTCCCATTCATATGCTAAGCTATTTGATGCAAACAAGAGTACAATTATTTTATTAGGCTGAAATGTACGCTTAGGTTAAACTGTAACGAAGCTTTTAATACTACACTTTTCCATGCGATATACTTATAGGCTTTTAACACCAAACCCCAAACCGGGTTTTTAGCTAAAAGTGTACGAAAACTCGAAAACCGTTCACACTGAACATTTACAAGTTTTCGTTAGACATTTCAATTATTTTGGCACCACGGACAACAACAAATACATTGTGAATTGAAATTGAAATTACCCTAGTCAGCTGTTTTTTTTCCGTTTTTACTGGCAGCAACCCATCAGCTATTTATGTGACGATTAGTTGAGCACTGAATGTTTCGCAAGGTGTGTTTGCTTAGTTCATCTAGCAAATCCACCATGTTTTCGACAGGTTTTATTTAAAACTGTTTAAGGAAGTTTATCAAAACGAGTGGTTTATCAAAAATGTATGGTGAAAACTTGTGTTTTCGCTTTAGGTTTTCAGCCAAAACTGATAATTTCACGAAAACTGTGTTTTGGGTTATTAGTTACTATAGGGCAAGTTTCGCATTTGTAAAGAAAATCGAACTCGGGATCTTAATCAAACTTGACATTACGGTGATAGAGAAAACCAAAAAAGTGGGTCCCGCAATTCCGTCAGTCTTTCTATCTGTCTGTAGAACGATCTACAGCCTAAGCAGTTGAAGAGATTTACTTCAAAATTGGTACTTAATTTTAAATGATTTTAAATGAATGTTTCAAATAAATCTTTTATCCAAAAATAACGGTATTTTCCATACAAATTTTTCTAGCATCTAAATTATCTTCAAAACGGCTCTTACGATTGTGATAAAAAAAAAACTTCCGGTATAGTCTACATTTTGGTGAACATTTTTTTTTCATATAAATTGCATTTTTTTAATTTGCACTTTCTCATAAATGGCTTGAAGGATTTCGATCAAAATTTTTATGTAAGATTCTATTTAAATTCTAAATATATTGCATACGAAAATTTTCGAAATTTTTTTTTTTGATTTTTGAGAAAAAAAAATATTTTTAAAATTCAACATTTTGAAAACGAATAACTATTTTTTTTCGAAATTGTATTTTTAAGCTTATATTTTTAATTATATAAAATCACCATATGTACCAAATTTTATTCAGAAAAAAATTAAACAAATTTTGTATTCACAAAATTTAGTAAAAAAAACAACTTCAAAAATATATTTAGCCGTTTCTACTTAAAATCTTGTGCATACAGTGTGTTTGAACATATGTACGTGCGATCCAGTCGTGCATTTTATTTCCATAAAAATCGTTGGAGAGGTTTTTTTTTTTAAAAAATAAGATTTTTCTCTTAGGCCAAAGAAAAATGTATGCCAGGTACCGTTATTTTTCATTTTAAAAAAATGAAAAACACGTGGGGGCATATTACCGAAAAAAACAATATGTACCAAGTTTGAAGAAAAGCCATCAGACAGACAGACAGACGGCACTATATTTTTCGATATCATCGTAATGTCAAGTTTGATCAAAATCTCGAGTTCGATTTTTACTGGCGATTATAGGTAAGTACTATAAGGCCAGTTATGTATTCGTAAACAAAAACAAATATTTACAACATATATAGAGATGTGACGGATATCTGGTAGATATTCGGTATCCGGCCTATCCGGCCTCTTTTTAAAATGTTCGGCCAGAGCCGAATAATCTTTTTATATCCGGCCGAATACCGGATAGTCGTTTTTCAGAAAAAAAATAAGAAAATATTAAGTTTTTGATCTGATTGATTTTATTTCATAAATTAAGGATGGGCAATCAGCAATTTTGTACTGTACGTTTACTAAAGCCAAATTATGGTAATTAATTAAAATTAGATTTTCTGCATTCATGTGTACTTTTTTTAATTTTTTTTTTATTCTATGTACTTTCATCAATTAATACTTACATTAGACTAAGTAATAATGCATTTTAAACAGAAAATTATAAAAACGTAATATTCAATAAACAATAATTAACATAAGTTCATAAGTAATAGTTTGTTAAATAGTTTAAAAGACTAGCATATATTTAAACGCACTTCTACTAAATTGAAAGTTAAAATCTATGTAACTCGAAGCGTTATTGATTTCCTTGGCACTGTGAGTTATATGCTCATTGAAGGCATAACTATAATCTATGAGCAATCTCATGACACAAGGTTCGAGTTCTGTGAGCAAGAGAAGGGGCGTATGGATCGATAGATCAGGACAATCTATATGATACATAAAATGTCATGAACAGATGTAAAAGGGAATATCTTGTGATGATTTTCCAATATCTGGATGCCAATAAGCTGGCATCTTACTTTATAAGAAAGACATTTTGTTTATTACTAACCTAGTGCATTTTTTTTAATACTCTCGATTCTTATGGCAAAGAATATTGTAATAAGGACTTCAAACTACGCAGCAATATTCAAGAATCGACCTAACATAAACAACGTAAAGGGACTTTAATGTATAAGGATCATTTAAATCAAAAGCGATTCGATATGTAAAATGTAAAATCTTCATACAGCATACTATATGAAATGATAGAACATTGAGGACTACGAATGCGCTATATATTTGCCGTGTAAAAAATAAGAATATCTTGTGGAAGTGGAGGAGAAGGGAAAAAAGTGTGTTTAAGTTAGGTTTACCTCTATCGGTTTGATTTGAGTACCAGACCACCAAAAGACTAAGCTTTTCATTTGGGCAGATATCCGGCCGGCGAATATTCGGCTGTCCGGCCAAGCTGCGGGCCGAATATCCGGTATCGGGCTAAAATCACTATTCGGGCAACTCTAATAGAGAACACCAAAAAAGTTGGTCCTCCAATTCCGTCTGTCTGTCAGTCTGCCTGTCTGTCCTCGAGTCTACAGCCTAAACGGATGGATAGATTTGCTTCAAACTTCTTACATATATTGTTTTTTCGATAATATTGTTTTTTCAAAAACGGCTCCATCGATTTTTATAAAAACAAATCAGTTCATTAATGAAGGGATAAGGTACCTTAAATAACATTATTTTTGTTACCTCTAGTAGAACCATTTTTTTGGTTTCCGATTTTCTGGGAAACGGTTATTCAGATTTTTTTTTTTAATTTTTTACGCAGAGGCTACATACACTATTGTAAACAAAAATTTTTCAAACAAATTTTTTTGTCGAAATCAATTTTTTTTTGAAAACTCAAAATTTCGAAAACGACTCAATAGAGTTGTTCGAAACTTTGTATTTGGTGGTTTTTTGACATTATCTTGAATAGTTAAAAAAACTATTTTTAATAAAAACAACGCTACCGTACAAATGTTAAAAAAACCATTATGAAAAAAATGTATTTCTCGAAAATGGCAAAAAAATGTGTGTGTTCTTATATTAGTACAGTCCACTTTTAAATATAAAAATAATTTATTTTGGGTATACTTATTAACGGGACCATTTAACCACTTTAATATTTTCGACTCTCTCGCTATTGGATGGACCGATTAAAATAAATTTTCTCACGAAAATGCGCCCTAAAAGTGTTAATAAAACTGCATACTCAAATTTTCCAAAAAAAAGTTTTTCGATTTAAAAAAAAACAAATAAAACATTTTTTTTTGAAAAATCGATTTTTCATAAACCAGTCACAAAATTTTTATGAAATTTGAATTTTATATGTATATTAATAATATCTACAAAATGGCGTTTCAATTTTTTTTTCTAAAAATGTTTTCAAAATTTTATACATAAAAAATTATTTTTTTTAAGAAACCGCTCCAACGATTTTTGAATTTATTTTTTGATATATTCTTATTTATCTAGGAATTCAAATGGCATATTTGTCTTTCCTCAAACTATAACAACTAAGCAATATAAAAACATTTAATTATTTGTATTATCCATTTATTTCTACCTTATTATTATTCGGAATGTTTGCGTACGTCACTGAATATTACATACAATGTTTGTAGGCCCTCATACATTTAAGTGTATGCACATATATATCTTTAAAAATTACATGAATCTTATGTATGCATAGCATATTGCAACCTAAATAACCATAACATAACATAAAAAGGACATTATGACAGGCATATCAAAATAAATTAAGACAGCTTTAAAAAAACGTTAAACCCATAGGTGGTGTTTAAGTTAAGAAGGCTAGAACATAACGTTTCCTAAATAAGAAAATTTCTATTACCTAGATTCTGCTATTACTCTTATTACCGTGAACGTCCAGTATAACGAATTATATAATGCACAGTCATTCGTTATAACGAAAAATTCGTTATAACGATCGTCTTTTTTTTCTTTGCTTAATAATGCTAGAATATAAAAAAACAAGTGATTTTTACATTGAAATGTATGTATTTATTTATAAGAAAATAGAAATTTAATAGTAAGTTGTTGGTAAACGAATCAATTGCCTTTAACAAATATTGGCTTTATTTTTTAATAAACTGCAAACACAATCGATCACTAGAAATATGTACTTCGCGAAATGAAAGGCGTTAAATTAATAAATAACAACTGTTGTTGTTGTTACTAGAAGTAGTAAGGATACATACAAGATATGAATTTATCGCAGTTAACTTGCGCTTACACAAATTTGCTAGACATTCGTTATACAGAGCGTAAAATTTTTAAACCATTCGTTATATAGAACCATTAATGGAAAAGAAAAATTCATTCGTTATATTGGAAATTCGTTATATCGAGCATTTCTTAAACTGGACGTCCACTGTATTTTGTTTAATTGTATTTTAAATTTAAGAATGATTTTTTAAAATGAATGATTTATAGATAAGTCTGCTTAATACATTATATAATTCAATAGCCGATTTTTACATTTTTTTTATTTCATCGTAAGTAAAAAGTTAAACATTCAAACACTCATATCAGATCACTGAATTGATAATAGCATTTGTTATACCCGATAAAATACAATTTTTCATGTATAACAATTCTCACTCAATGTCACGTACATAGGTACGAGTATCTATACAATTTACCAAGTCCTATTTCAACTTGTTCTCTTGTTGAATTATTTATTCAGATTGTCAATCTTTTACCCAATTGTGTGACAAAACAAAAACAAAAAAAAAAATAAAAGAACCTCTATAACCACAGAAGTGGAAAACAGAGAAACGTGAACTCCCATCACAATATTGTTGAGTTTTTGTCCACGAAAGTACTTCATAGTATTAAATAATAGATTTGGCTTGTTCCAGCCCGAAGTTTGTTTGTTATGGAACAGAAAGTCACTCAAACTGTATGTGAGGAAGGTCAAAAAGACGCCATTGCCTCAAGCGTTACAGGACACTTTTTTTTCTCTTATACAAAAATGTATGTATTCCTTGTGTACATTAATAGAACAGAACAGTACATAATATGAACACATAACAGCCCATAAGCTCATTGGTGACTATTATTGTGTTGCAGTTGTTCATTATTTTTTTCGTCCTTCCGGTATAATGGCAATTGTGTATGATTATGGTAGTTTTTGGAAAAGTGGCATTCTTACAACATTAAATACGGCAGCGGCGTGGCGGCGGCGTAGTGACTTTGTGTTCTTGCGAGATTTCCTTATTTTATCGGGTACCACTGAGAAATCTTTCCACTTGAGTGTTAGGTAACTTTTGCTGTGACCCGGGAGCATTTAGCCTAATAGAAGACTAGACGATACTCGTAGAAAAAAGGAAACCCCACAATGACAATCTAAAATACCTACCCTGAAGAATTCTTTTTTATCCTTGCTAGTTCAGCTTTAAACAAAGAATTTTTTTTTCTGAAATCTACACTGCAAGGACATCTATTTTGTTATGACACCCACTCCAACCAAATAACCAAACTATCCAACAACCTAGATGTAGCAATGTCGCGCAGAAGGAGAAGCTTTGAAAATTATTTGAAATTCCTTAAAACCAAAAATGTTATGCAATCTTACTGTTACTGTCAGATTGAGGACGACGGAAGTTCCTTCCTCGCACCCTCATCACAGCTCTACCACGAGCATACTATATAGATGTATGTATACTCTACTCTGTGATTCATTGTTGATGATTCCTCACATAAGTCACACTCACAACACTCCGACATAAAGTCTGGTGAAGGATGTGTTGTGTTCTTGTCTTCGTCGACGGAAAAAAAAAAATAATTTTATACTGAAAAAGAGAGAAGAAATTTTCCACAATAATTTAGCTGAAAACGTCAAAACCCTATAAACGGTTCCAATCCCAAGTAAATGAAAGTATGTATAGGGCGCGTCAGAGTTTGACATGGTTTTTGTGTATATTTTCTTCGTCGTCATTTTCGTTCTCGTCGTCATCGAGGTTATGTTAGGGTTACAATATATTTACACCTTTGTGGTATAGTTGGAGCGTTTGTTATTATGGTTTTTCCTACAAATATACAAATGTTGCTATAATTTGAATGTTCATAGGTGGAAATGAAGAAACCAAAAGTTATACATACATTTATGTGTATTTGCGATTATGTACATATATAGTATATGTCTGCGAAACTTAATTGAAGCTACATTTTTGTTCGTTTTGGCTTGAAAGTTGAGGTGTGGCTGAGAGTTGAATTGCATGTCTGATATTGGGGGAGACTTTTATTACGATTTTCAAACGTCTAGAGTTAGGTTGGTATACCAAAAGGTGAAATAAAAAAAAGTTCAAAGCAAGGTGCAACAACTTTTTAATAATCCATATGTAAACGTTATGTTATTTTTCTTGTAAAGGTCTATATAAGAAGATAAATGCAAAAGGTGTGTACCTTCACAACAATCATGGTTAAGCGTAACGACCCGACCAACATAAACGCTTCATAATGTGTAACAACAACCGGTCATACCGTTACCACCCAGCGCAGCGACTCATTTGGTCCCAGAACTATCCGAAGAAGGCAACGTCAACAGTTAAGGTTAAAATATTTTATTTACTGGTTTTTAGTTTAGAAAATTCATACAATTGGAATTGGAGTATAAATGTCGGTAAATTACCATTATTTGTCTACCAGCAAATTAAACATTCTTAGGTCCGAAATAGATGACTTTGGAAGTTAAGTTACCATTTTTCCTCTATCGCTTCTTTGAGATATTGACTGGATTTATTTCTATACTAGCAGATACAAGTGCAATGCTACGGACCCACGGGAATCTAATGAAATCATCTATCCACCAAGAAAATTTTATTAAAAACCGTTCAGTCGTTGAATGTAGGCACAAACGACGAACATGCTCGCCCAGCATGCTAGCGCTCGCTGTGCTCTTCTTGTATGTGTGCTGGTTCGATGTTCGTCGTGTATGGTCATGTTCGAGAACAAAGCGAAGATTTAATATTGGATTCAAAAAGTAAGAACTACAAAAATAAAGTTGGAAAAATAAATAATGGCTAATCTTCCAGCTGCTTACCAAATTTCATTAAAATCCATTCAATGTTTGGGGCATGAATGCGGAACAAACACCCAACTATATATTTTGTTCATATTTAAGCCTCTCCCATAGGAACCATTCGGTTCTATTTTTAGGGATAAAAATGACATATGTAATAATCGAGCGTGTATCTGTGAATGTGTGTGTCTGCATGTGTGTATGTGTATGTGCTTTTAAGCTTCTTGTGAATAAAAGCTATGTTGGCTATTTGTAGAATGAGCTCTATGAAATATTAAAACAAACCTATCCCACAGGAACAGGAACCATACATTTCTGCGGGATAAAAAGGAATCTGTTTCTTATTCCAGACAATAATCTATCTCTGTACAAAATTTCATCCAGATCCGTTCAGCCTTTCCGGAGTTATTGAGTAACAAACATCCATCCAAACTTTCACATTTATAATATTAGTAGGAAGTAGGATAAATTCAGATTTTTAGCTAAGCTAAAACTCCTGAACTTTAATATAATTATTCAGAATTCTTTTTTATTTCCCACGAATTTTCTTCGAGATTTAGATTTGACTACAACGAGAAAGCATTAAAGCTTTAATTTAAATATCTATATATTATGTAACTATGCATTTAAAATAAATTTCTTCGCAAAGAAGTTATTAACTTTTCTAAATTGAATGAACGAAATTTTATTTCATAATTTTATGAATTTATTTTTTTTAAAGAATTTAAGAGACAAAAATGAAATAATTACAAAGTCACATAGTTGACGAATAAAATTTAAATATAAGAAAAGTGTGGGCGTGCTAGTAGATGGTTTTAGTTACAGTAAAATCTCCCTTGGGCGGACAGCCATGGTGCAGAAATTTTTGTCAGCCTAAAGGGATTTTCCGTTTAAGGAAAATCAAGTAAACACACTAATTTTCAAAATTAAGAGTATTCATTTATTAACAGAAAATAAAAATAACAAAAATATATAAACTTCAATTCTTTTTTATCATATGAAGTGGAATAAATCTATTAGATTTTAACAAAAAAAAGTAGGTAAATACATATAAAAATCAGCTCCAAAGAACTTTATAATAATATAAGAAAATTCGTATTTATGTAGTTATTAAAACAAAATGCACGACTGGATCGTACGAACTTGCTCTTGTAGCTAACAACTTTAATGTAGTTATATCCATTGAGGTTAAGTTAGTTAGGTGTAGTTATCCTATGAAGGCTTAAACCCTATGTAGGTTAGATTACCTTGATTCTTAGTACATATAATGAATTGTCGAATGGATGATTCAAGGAATAGTTACAAAGGTACCTTCCTACAAATGTATATTTAAATCTAAGTTATGGATATTAATAATGTAAGTTAGGAGAGTAAAATGTATTTACTTACATATATAGACGCAACCTAAGTATGTAAACATGTACATATAATAATGAAAATCACGAATGTAGGTGGGTAGGTATAGCTATATGCATATAACTAAATAATTTAGGTGCAACATACAATATTGTGCATACATAAGATTCATGTGATTTGTAAAGACACATATTTATAAATAAATGTATGAGGGCCTAAATTGTGTTTAGTATTCAGTGACATACGCAAAAATACATAAAAAGGGAATAATAATAAGGTAGAAATAAATGGACAATTCACATAATTAAATGTTTTTATTTTGCTAAGTGTTATAGTTTAAGGGAAAACAAAGATGCAATTTAAATTCATGGATAAATATGAATATATAAAAAAAATTCAAAATTCGTTGGAGCGGTTTTTTTAATAAATTAATTTTGTAGTATAAAATTTTGAAAACATTTTTATAAGAAAAATTTGAAACGCCATTTTGAAGATATTATTAATATACATATAAAATTCAAATTTAAAAAAATTCTGTTACTGGTTTTTGAAAATCGATTTTGCAAAAAAAAATTTTATTTATTTTTTAAAAATCCAAAACTTTTTTTTTGAAAATTTTCGTATGCAGTTTTATTAACAATTTTAGGAAGCATTTGTATAAAAAAATTATTTTAAACAGTTCATCCAATATTGAGAAAGTCGAAAGTATGAAAAAGGGTTCTATGGGAAGTACCGTTAATAAGTACGCAAAAAAAATATTTTTATAATTAAAAGTGGGCTGTACTAATTTAAGAACACACACATTTTTTTATATAAATTCTTGGAGCCGTTTTTGAGAAATACATCTTTTTCTTAACGTTTTTTTTTACATTTGTATGGCACGTACCCTTGTTTTTTTTATTTTAGGAAAATAATTTTTTTAACTATTCAAGATATTTTCAAAAAACGTACAAATACGAAGTTTCGAAAGAATCTATTAAGTCGTTTTCAAAATTTTGAGTTTTCAAAAAAAAAAAAAATTTGTTTTACAATAGTGTTTAAACTTTTTGGGAGCTTCTGCGTAAAAAAATTCAAAAAAATCAAATTAACCGTTTCCCAGAAAATCGAAAACCAAAAAAATGGTTGTACAATGGTTTTACAAAAAAAATTATCAAAATTTACATTTTCCCTCCATTAACTGATTTTTTTTTATAAAAATCGTAGGAGCCGTTTTTGAGAAAAATACGATTTTTGTTTTTGGCAAAATAAAATGTATGGGAGCTACTGTTATTTGTTGTCTTAAAAAAATGAAAAAACCTGTGGGAATATTACCGAAAAACCAATATGTACCAAGCTTAAAGCAAATCCATCCAACCGTTTAGGCTGCAGACTCGAGGACAGACGGAATTGGGGGACCCACTTTTTTGGTGTTCTCTATGATCGTAATGTCATGTTTGATTGTTATAAAAAAAATTTTTTTTACGAATACATTACTTGCCTTATAGTACCTTCATATAATCGCCAGTAAAAATATTTCAATATTTGCTTGTTTAGTTTTAGAAAATACCGATTTATTTTGGAATCTGGCCTGTAGGTCAACTAAAAGTGGAACAGTTAGGTACCGTCATTTTTTTTGGTGTAAGAATGTTTTAAATTTTCAATTAAAGTGTTTGCTTCTTTGTAGGAATTAATAGATGTTCCCAACAGGTCCTGATCTTCTTAATCAGATTCACGCCAGACGCTGTGATTTCAACAAAAACAGCAATATTTTTATCAACATTTACATTTTCATCTATCAACAAAATCTTTCAGGCTATTCATCCAATCTGCATTCATGCAGAAACTTGGAAATTTCTATTAAATTTGCTATAAGCGAATCATCTTCGGGATCGAATTCACTGTCCTCCAAATTCAAACTTGAAACTACCTGAGGGCAAATAAACAAAAATCTAAAAATTCAAAAATAAACCTTTTTTCACTTTAATCAAGTGAATGAGAGAAAATAATTTGATGCTCGCTGTAGAAGATTGCAACTTCCAAAAAAAAAAAAAATATCGTTGTCAAAATTATATATAGGTATATTATATAGAAAATACATTGTCATTCATATGTGAAATTCCTGTCGTCCGTCCAAGGAAGGGACACTCCCGTCCAAGTGAAACTGAAAACAATGAAACGTTTATAGAGCTATTTCCGTACAAAAACATGTGTCCGCCTAAGAGAGGTGTCCGCCTAAAGGAGGTGTCCGCAAAGGGAGATTTCACTGTATATTAATATTTGTATATTCTGCTGTTAATAAGAATAACCTGTTAACATTTTTGATCAATTTATTCAGTGTTTTTTTTTTTTATTTTTAAAGTTTACACGCATATATTACCTATGAGCGACTAGCAGAATAGGTTCATCCTGCAAATAACATACATGCATATTTACATATTTAAGGAAGAACGGAAAAATAAAATCAATCATCAAAGTTTTTCTGCGTAAAGTGCAAAGCGACACGAGCATAATATTTGCTTATATAAATAACGGTTTTTCTGGAATGCCCTAAAAAATTCCGTGTTTAGTAAGAAAATGGAATATGCTTTGCTTTCAGCTTAAACATTAAGCTATAAATTAAAATTAATTCCATACGTCAGAAAGAATTCTTTTTTAATAATATATCGGAAAAAGAAAACTCTTTGAAAATGCAAACACAAAAAGATTTTTGTTGTATTGGGCCTTTCGAATTTCAAATAAACCTAGCTAACTATAGTCAGCTTGATGTAGAACCTTTTATTTTCTTTCTACTTGCAATCGATTTGAGATTTTAGTTAAACTTGCTGTTACAATGAGAGCACCAAAATTTACGATACCTGGCATACAACCAAAGAAGGAACTTAATCTTCTCGAAATGGCTTTATCGATTGTGATAAATATTCTTACACAGGAGGCGCCTCAAATAAGATCAATGACTTGCAGTTCCCGTTTTTTTTTTCTTTCTATTTAAAAACAAAATAATTGAAATAGAATTTAGGTATAGCTAAAGGATTTAAGAAAGAAAATATTAACAGATTTTAGTAAAAAAAAAAATGTTTATGTTTGTAGTTTTCCGAGATATTTTTCTTTAATTTAAACAATGCATTCATTTCTTAACAACTTTCTGAAGTACTGTATGTTTCCCAAAATTGTTAAGTTAGGAATTCTTGAAAATGAAATATGTATATACAACTTTTTTAAAAACTAAATATGGTCTTACTTTTAATTCCAGACAACCGATATTTTTTAAATTATGCATACATTTCGTATGTATTGTTCATTTGAAAAAAAAAAAATAAATAACATTATTTAAATTTTCCTTTAAGGTAGATAGATTCTGGAGATGCATAACAATTGCCCTTTTTTCAAATGCATACATACGAAACTTCATCATGTGCTTATACTAAACTAACCCATCGTATACAGTGAAACCCGCTTAAGTGAAACTCGCTTAGGTGAAAAACTCGCTTACCTGAAAACATTCACAAATCCCCGTATATTTATTTACATACAAACTACCTCGCTTAACTGAAAACTCGCTTTATTTAAAAACCCGCATAACTGAAGGAAAAATTCATTCAAGTTTTCTATTTTTCTATAGAAAACAACTGGGTTAAATGAAAAACTAAATATCGAGTGCTGAATTGTTTCATTTTTGTATATGTTCAGCTCCTCCCCCCACCACTTTCGCATTCATAACACATGTACATGATAAGTTTTAATTAAATGGGAAAACCCCGCGATTTCCATTTACTTACATACACTGTTGTTTTTGTAACACGAAATGTATCTGTGAATAAGAGAAACTGAAATCAAAGAAGCATGGTTTGGGTACAAATTTATTTATTTGTTAATAACTAGATCCTGTTTTTTTTATTTAGATTAACCAAATTTATTTATAACACCAATAGGTAAACATTTAACACAGGTTGTTTTTCAGCTGTCAAAGTTCAATATATGTAGTAAAAATTGTAAGGTGTTACGTGACATAAAGTCTGCCTCACTGAAATATTTTTTTAGTTATTCGAAACCAGTTTAAGGGCCAATTTTTCAATAGTCAGTTAAACAATCAGTTAGTACACATTCTCCAGATAAAACAAAAATCAGTTTTTCAACAGTCAGATACAACTTAATCTAGGAATAAAGTTATCTGCTTATTTTGGGTTGGTGATGTTTGCTCCAAAAACATAATCCATAAGAAAAAATCCCTAAAGACAAAATCCCCAAATGAAAATGGAGCAAAGACAAATCCCCAAAAGAAAATCTCACAAAAAAAATACCCAAATAAGCAGTGCATGAAGTGAATCAAGCGGGAGTCATCTGAAATCCCCAATAAACAAAATCTCCATCGGACGAAATCCCCCCAAAAAATATCCAACGAGCCAAAATCCCCTAGGAAAATAAGCCCTATGGACAAAATCCCCAATATACTATCTTTTTTCCGAAAATCTCCACAAATCTCCAAAATCTTCAAATTCTCAAATAATCCCCAATATATTTTTTTTTTGGCTTAGGGCGATTCAGTTAATAAATTAGTTATTATTTGATACATTTGAATTTGCTGATGTTTGCTCCAAAAACACAATCCCCAAGAAAAAATCCCCAAAGACAAAATACCCAAGTGAAAATGGAGCAAAGACAAGATCCCAAGCGAAAATTTGACAAAAAAAATTCCAAAGAGAACATCCCCAAATCAGCAATGCCAGTACTGAATCAAGCAATAAAATGGAGCGACTTTATTGCTTGATTCACTACTTGCACTGCTTATTTGTGGTCAATTTAACAACATTTATTCCTTTAAGTAATAATGATATAATAATTGTCTTCATCCTTTTTTTAATAAAATAAAAACACAGTGCTTTCTAAATCCGTTTTACTTTTATTAAGCACACAAAGGACCTGATTTCGAAATTTAAAAAAAAAAAAGGATTTTCAGAAAATAAAGCAAAATATAAGAACTGGCAATTCTAGAAAAAAACGGCATTTTTTAAAGTTTAACAGGGAATATACGATAAAGACAGGGTGTATGATACCACTTCAAAAAATTAATTTTACTTCCTGAATTAAAATGTATCAAATAATAACTAATTTATTAACTGAATCTCCCTAAGCCAAAAAAAATATATTGGGGATTATTTGAGAATTTTGAGATTTTGGAGATTTTGGGAAAAAACATAGTATATTGGGGATTTTGTCCATAGGGCTTCTTTCACCATGTGGATTTAGTCTTGTTGGATATTTTTTTTTTGGGGGATTTCGTCCGATGGAGATTTTGTTTTTTGGGGACAACAGGTGGCTGCCGCTCATTTTAGAATGGAATTAGAAGTTATCTGAGGAATAAAATAAATAGGTATTTTCGATGTCAAAAATTTGAAAAACTTTGAAAAATTATAATTTCTTTGAAATAAATGTTAAACAAAAATTAATTTCTATAAAAAGTTCGATACTCGAACTAAAAGTGACGTTCAAATTAAATTATTCTATATAGATTGTTTTTTCTTGATTGAAAAATTCGATGCTGCTATCCGGTAGTTTAGTAGTCAAGTAAGTTTATTCCTCCGGCAACTAACTAGATGTTTGTCTGGAGTTTGAAAAATCGGTTCGACGTAAAATATATTTTCCACTTATCCGCTTGAGTGAAATCCCAGCTTTACTAAAAAAAATTCCTGATTTTTCGTTGTTTCGCTTAAGTGGGTTTCACTGTATTGTATTTAAGTTCGATATGTACCCGACACTGACTCCATCGTATAAAATCAATTTTTATTTTAGAAGCAATCTCAATGGAGAGGTCCTTGAATTCAATGACACCTGTTATCCAAAGTTGAATGCACTTAGGTAACGCCAAATTAAATAACATATCAGGAAACCAAACGAACATATCCGTTTTGATTCAGACGTATGTTTCAAAACGAATAGATATATGTGCTTCAAAAACTACCATGATGTAGATTGTTGTTGGTAGTAAAGTATGAGTATTTGAAAAATTCCTATTTTCAGAGCTTCCATGTTCTGTAGCTTGCATCTCTTTAGCAGGGATCAATTATTGATAGTTCTACAGTTTCCAGTATCCTCTTAGAGCTTGAGACTAATGCAATATGTATACTTCTATCGTTTCCTTCCACACAAGTTGGGACATAGAACTTGTTACTGACACACAGCTGCAATCTGTAGTACAAGGCAAAAGACTGCCTTCCCATTTTTGTTTTGGAGTTTATTACTAGCAAACCTATCATCTAGGTACTCTATAGTACATATACGCTAAAAGATTTAAAGTGGCTTTTGTTCTCGAAGGAAAACTAATGCACCTAACAACATATACCCGTTGAAAACGGTATGCTTCAACTATCACAAACAACAATTAATGACGGTAGTGGCGCGACAACGGGTAACTGAGGTCGATCGAATACTGTAGAATAGACCCTTTAAGTGCTATTGCACCAATTTCCTTCGTTACGCTTCGTCTATATACAACAACAAACAATTTGGATTCATAAATATTTGCTGGGCTCTTCCGCACCGCCAACGCTCTGCATCCACCGATTTACCACCACAACTCAGCTGGTGCTCTGAAGCCCTCGACAGGTCGACACTTCTATTGTATCCTTCTATTTGCTAGGATCTCCATATCCTCTTCCCCGTCCCAGAAATGATCTCCATATTACTTGTACCCTTCCTTTGCTGATGGAAGCAAGTTCTAGTTCCTGCAGTAAAAAAAAACATATTGTTTGATGGAGTAGAGACGCTTGAGAAGGACGCCAGGAACATTTTTTTTTATTATTTCCCTTTTGTAAATTTTCATTATTATGTTTTTTCTTCGATTCCGTTTTCGTATGGTTTATTTTTTTTATTTTTATTGTTTTACGATTGCAAGGTTTTTTTACTTTGCGATGCACATTCTGACTATGTGAGTTCCTTCTGACATAATGCTCGCATATCCTTAGAACCATTTTTTTTGTGTTATTATTGTTGAAAGCCCAATGTCTGCAGTTTTTTCCATTTCCGTTTATTTGCGGCTCATGAATGATGGGGCATACAAGAAAAAATAATAAAAAAAATTCACACGCCAAGGAAATTTCCTAACTACTCTGACGAGGACGAAGACAAGACGTAACTGAGGAAGAGAAAATGCACAAACACGGGTTTTCCAACAATATAAGGAGGCAAAAACATCTTGTATTCTTTTATTTACATGTGTATATGGGTTGCTGTGTCTTTTTTTTGATTTACAGTTATTGCTTGATTTCCTTCAAGTTGGATTTTTGAAAACAAAAAAAACAAACATTGGCATAAGCAAAAAAAGGACTGCTTATTTTCAAGTGAAAAAAAATTTGTTCGGTTAAAGAATATAAAATTCCAATGCAGTGAAACAAGTGAACTTAGAAATACATAGTTACCTGTATCAATTTCGATGTGTTGTAATTGATATAACAGAAATTTCCTTAATCATCCTACATGGCTATTATTAAAAAAAGTAATAGAGGGGCTATATTCGAGCCTCTATTAGCGAACTTCTCTACCGATGACAACTAGATACATATGTATGCTTGTGTATTTTAATTCGAGGAAAGTGCTAAATTGTCAAAAGAATTTACTAAACAAGTTCGCCCCTTTAGTGTGCATGTTAGCTCAATACAGTTCAATACAATCTACAACCAGGGCGGATCCGAGCTAAATAAGCGCCCTGTGCAAGCTTTACTTTTAGCGCCCCATTCTTCAATTTAAATATTCAATTTAATAACACTTTTCACAACACACACTTTTTATTTTCCACCTTTCACTTCGCCTTCCTAAAAAATAAACTGCGACTTTGAAAACCTAAAATGTATGTAGATATTAAAAACCACGATCAATACTAAAAAGCGCATTCTCTATTAAGAAGCAACTGAACTTAGAATTATACAGACGAACTCAATAACAAAAACAGTTGCAAAAGGGCAATGCAATAATGCACAGACGCTACGCACAGTTATTTGTTCTTTTTTTTCATTATGTTTACATTTAATTATTAATAAAACTGTGTATTTTAAAAAAAAATAATATTAAAAATTTCTTTAAAATTGTAGAATGAGTTTACTATTCTGAGATTTTATCCAATGAAAAATTTAGCTGATTTCCTATGGATTTTTGTTGGGTTTTGTGCGAAAAATTATCTTGAACAGACTTGGTGTGATTTTTTGTTTTGGCTCATATGAACTTTTTTCTTGTATAAATGGTTAATAAGCTGATTTGTATGGCTTTTGTTGGGTTTCCTTGCAAGCCTGCAGCAACGTAATATTGGTGGGATTTTTTTTATATTTACTCTATTCACACTATGTTATTTTCCGTGTAATTATATGAATGGTATGTCGTGTGAGCAGATGAAATGACTTAATTAGCATTATTGGAAGATAATTATTTCGTTCAAAATACATACACGAACACAATTTTGAAGAATGAAAGTATGTGTATCCATAATTGTTTTTTTTATAATATTATTATACTTTGACAATGCGCCCCCAAAGCTTGGCGCTGTGTGCACTGCACATCCTGCACATATGGTGGGTACGGCCCTGTTTACAACTAGGTATACGTAGAAACTACTTATAACCGCAATGTAAAATGCAACTTAATGTTTTCAGTTAAGCTAATCGAAGAATTATTTTTATATCTCTTTCTCCATTTCGTTTTGATTAGAAAATAATGAACAATTTAGTTCAATTCATCTGACTGGTTCACTATTCACTTGCATTTTTAATAGTTCTTAGATCCTTAGTATTTCGAGAACCAACCTATTCAGGAACTATATTCGTATCTACCAATGTACGAAGTCGTGTTGTTTGTTTGTTTTTTAGTTCATTAGCCCTTTAGTTCTTTTTTGAACTACTGAACTTATAAATAGTGAACTAGTTCGCACAGTTTACTAGCGATTGCGAGGTCTGCTTTTTTTAACTATGTCATCCATGAACTAACTACACAATCCTAATGTATCATTAGTGCAATCTTTTTTATTTTTAAAATTTTATTTTTTTTTAAATATATTGACAATGACAAGTATTCTTTAAATAATTATTCATGAATACAAAAAAAAAACAATAATTGAGCACAAAGTACAATATTTCAACTTAAGAGCTTTGGTAGGGGGCGCTGCCCAAGTTTGAGTTAGATGATTTTTTAGGCAATTTGACAGCAGCTGACACAAAGCCACTAAAACATCTTTTATTAGAGTATCTTTGATCTGGTGGTTTCGCACTAATAAGCTAACTTTAACTTTTACTGAAAGTGGAAGAGCGCCCTCTACCTATGCTTATTAATATTATTTATAAAGCAACAAAAATAAATAGAAGGTACGTTTAACCGAGTTCGTTGCGTTAGTAATTTGTATTTTTATTAATATATTTCATATTATATTATTAATATATATACAGTGAAATCTCCCTTTGCGGACACTTCCCTTAGGCGGACAACTCTCTTAGGCGGACACATTTTTTTGTACGGAAATTGCTCCATATAAGTTTCATTGTTTTTAGTTTCTCTTGGACGGACACTCCCTTGTACGGACACGGACAAGAATTTCACATATGAATGACAAAATATTTTCTCTTAGACGGACACCAGAGTAGGATTGAATATGTCATCACGCTGATAATTTTTTCAACGGTATTTTCATAAGTTGCAGTTTACAGCGAGCATCAAATTCTTTTAATGTAATGGAAAAATAAATACGTGCCAGTTGCCATCCCAGACACTCTATTATGTAAATGTGTTGAATGTGTATTTACAGAAGATGACTTTCCTCTAGCAAATTTAAGAGAAATGTTCCAGCTCCTTCGCGAATGCAGATTGAATTAGAACCTGAAAGTTTTGTGTTGATGCATGAAAATGTAAATGTGAAAGATGACTTTAACGTGATGCAAGAAAATATTAATAAAATCAACGAGTCTGGCAGTGAATCTGAGGAAGACGATTAGGACCTGATGGGAACCTCTATTAATTACTACCAAGAATCAAACACTTTAATTGAAAATTTTAACATTTTTGCGGCCAAGAAAAATAACGATCAAGCTGATCAATTTTTTGTTGACCTACAGGCCAGACTCCAAAATAAATCGGTCTTTTCTAAAACAAAACAAAATTATGAAACATTTTTTTTAGAAAAATACATAAATCATAATACATCTTATATTTTCGGAAAGTTTTTAGAGGGTGATTTTGTATATGTACTCGTATTTATATGTTAAATCTAATCATTTCATTCCGTGTCAAGTGATAAAAAAGAACTGAAGCTAATTTATTTTGTTTTTTTTTTGCTGCTTATAAATTAATATAGCCATTATTAATTAAGTTAATTTTAAGAAAGTGAAGTTAATTTATTTTAAGAAGGTGTTTTTTTTTATAATACAATTCTATATACTACTGAAATTACTCAGCCAAGTAGAAGACTTAGCATTATATTTAATTGGACTTGTTGAATTATTGATTCAAAATAGCTTTTAACGGCCTTAAGTCCACAAAATTTGCGTTTCATCCCGGCAATCTCATTTGGACTCATCAGTTGGTTAGTGAGCGCCTTACCAATACGCAATTTTTCAGTAGTATGTAGAATTGTATTAAAAAAAAATTAAATAAAATACACCTTCTTATTAACTATGTCTGGCCAAGGACAAAATCTTCCAATTTTAATGATTAAAATTTTAATCTTGTTGGATATAGTTCACATTGCTTTTTTGTCAAAAAATGCAAGTTGAACTGAATTAACAAAAAATTGCGTATTGGTAAGGCGCTCACTAACCAACTGATGAGTCCAAGTGAAATTGCCGGGATGAAACGCAAAATTTGTGGACTTAAGGACGTTAAAAGCTATTTTTATTTTTGTTATCTTTATTTTCGGTTAATAAATGAATGAATGTGCCATCAAAAATTCTTTTCTATTCCTTCTAACTAGAGCCGTGCAATTTTGGTTACATTTAAAAAGACCTTAGGTCTTACAGGCATATAGTTAAAATTATTATTATTATTAAATACTCTTAATTTTGAAAATTAGTGTTTTTGTTTGATTTGCCTTAAACGGACACCTCCCTTAATCGGATAAAAAAATTTTGCACCATGGCTTTCCGTCAAATGGAGATTTCACTGTATATTACTATTTTCTGTGCGTAAATAGGTGTAAAACAATAATTTTGAGATAAGAACACATACTTATCCAAAAATTATTGATCTTTGACTGCTTTCAGCTAACCTATCCGAATTGTTCACAAATTTATTGGTATAGCTTAGAATCGGAGATAACTTATCTAATAAATGGGTGAACATGGCCATTTGGAGAAACAAGCGCTCTACGAACAAGAACTTCGAGATTCATCAAAGTCATTGGAACTACCAACTAAACAACAAAATATTTTTTGGTACTTGAATAAATGTCACAAATCTATCCAAAGTAGACTTTTTCTTTTACTTTTATCGAAAGCAGGTAATGTGTGTAAGTTCTGATTTGCTGCGGATAGCTTTTACCAAAAGAACACGGCTAAACTCAAAATCATAATCATCTATGGCATGTACCGTTAGTAAAATTTTATGTAAATATATTTGGAACTAATATAATGGGTTTTCCAATAAGAGGTGTTATTTTGATATTCAAAAAAAAGAAATGCGTTGTTGAAGCGTGTATCGTTCCATTTTTATTAATAGCGTAATTTCTACTTGTCAAATGTCAAAAAATGACAGCTTCAAAAGTGACAGCTACCGAATTAGCGGGCTATTCAAAATAACACCTCTCATTGGAAAACCCCTTACCTACAGTTTTGGGGCTAAAGAAAAAGATTAAAATTAATTGGAGTCAATCACCTATTTAGCTAAAACATATATTATTTTAAGTGTTTTCGGAAGTTTACTGCTGGATTTTTTTTAATTTACAAAAATTGGCTCAACGAACTGTTTTCTTATATTAATTTGATACTTAAGTCTTTTTTTTTTTAAATTAAAAAAAAATATTTATTTAATTTTGATTTACTTTTAAAATTAATTTTATTTTATTTTATTTTGTTTTATTTTATCTTATTTTATTTTATTTTATTTTATTTTATTTTATTTTATTTTATTTTATTTTATTTTATTTTATTTTATTTTATTTTATTTTATTTTATTTTAATTTAATTTCGCTTATTTTATTTTGTTTTTTTTTTTTGTATTATTTTAATGATCGTACTTTTGCGTACGTTTTGTTTTTGTGCGATTATTTAAGTGACCCTGGAAAGCTTTAATTTTCATTTTTCATACAATCTTTTTATTTTAACTTAATTCGAATAAAGAAGACCAATTCAGAAAATGAGATTTCAGAATCTTAGTCTGAGAAACATTATGAACTCGTTTTCTTGTCAAAATTTATTTTTCTAGTCCTCAATTTTTGACAGATTAAATTGAGTGAAATCTTATTTTACCAATTTTCAAGTCAAATTTAAATTATGCACCAAAACTTTATCACAATAACTTTAATCAATTTTATTTAAATTGTTTCAACACAACTATTTGAAAACTCTATTAACTTTATTGCTTCTGATTTTTGTTTTATAAATAGCAAATATATTAGTAGTATTCACTTGACTTCTCATGTTTCGAATACTTTAATTTAGTTCTTGATTTGTTTTTCATTTCTTTTAATTTATTAAAATTATTTTTTTCCTATTTCTAACAAACACAGAACCTTATTTTTTTAAGTGCTCGTGTTTCTGGAAAATATTTGATTTAACAATATTGTTGTTTTTTCTTCATCCAATAATTGAAAATATTTGTTTTCAATTTTCCCATTTTTATACATACACTCCGGGTGAATTGAATTAAGTCAATGTTTTTTAGCACAATAATTGCTTATTTTTTTAAAAGTAGATTCACAAAAAAGCTAATTTTCGACATCACTAAGATTGATAACAAATTAAAAATACAACTTTCTAAAAGTATTGTACTCAATTAACAAATTGATTGATTTTAAATTCCAAA
This sequence comes from Philhelius pedissequus, assembly GCA_910595825.1. NCBI lineage: Eukaryota > Metazoa > Arthropoda > Insecta > Diptera > Syrphidae > Philhelius > Philhelius pedissequus. The sequence continues at coordinate 32,111,625 of OU343160.1, forward strand.
AATTAAAATTAGGGGCCCGATTTGACATCTCATGTATATCAAATCTAACTGTCATTCGAGAGTGTTAAAATTGTAAAAAAAAACTTGTGCCTTTTATATTAGGTTTAAAATAATGATTAAAAAAAATGCCCTCACCGCTTACCCTATGTATAACTAGTGATGTTACTGGTCAATGGTGTATATTTCCTTTGAAATGGCGAAGATGTTACACAATCATGTGAAAAACATGGAAGTGGAAGTAATCTCACACGCAAGATCGTTTTTTACTTTATGGAAGTTATCAATACTTTCCTGGCATAGCTACTTAGCGCCTTTGTAATATAAACTGATTTCTCTCCTTTTGATTTCTGTGTTTGGGGATATGGAAGTTAGGTATGTGTTATGTAGTTTGGTGTACTTAAAACCCATTTACTCCTTACATTTTGGACACAAAATTCCAAGCTTTAAAGTAAAAGTACAAATAACCAAACAAAAAAACCTTAAGCATGTGAGTCAGAGTGTTAATTCGTGATGTATGATATCGCTACTTAAAAGTTTTATTTGTGGAAACAATATTTTGTCAATAAAAAATTGTTGAATGCATGCACGCATCAATGCATTTTTTCGTTTTTGTTTTGCTTTTAATTGATTCAATTTCCTGTTGCATTTGTTCGCGTTATTGCACTTAAAAAAAACTGTAACTGATTTAATTATTGCTACACGATGACGCAGTAGTGCATTAAGCAATCTCACGCTCAGCTTCACACCACCCCTCCGTATGGGCAAAGGAGTCAGATAGGAGTTGTTGTATTTTTTATTGTGACGTTCGAATAGAGGCCTACAGTGGGTGTTACGGTTGGTGTTGAGCTTGAATTTTCATGCGACAATAATTAGCCACAGGTAAGTGGATTCATTTTTTTATATCTGTGTGATGTAGTTGGACAAGCGGCGGGAAGTGATGAGGATACAATTTTAATGCGGCTTTATTTAGAAGAAGATGTTATCTGTCATACACGTCGAAGTAACGCAATGTCAAGGTGAAGTGCATACCTAACACGATTAATTAAAGTGACCTTTTAAATGCATTGCATACACATGAGTGCCACCTAAATGATGGAGGCTAAAATTTAAATTAAATGCGGAAAATAGATTCGATTTATTAGGGTATCCACTCAATTTAAAGGTAAAATTCATTGATTTCTTTTACGTTCACGCATTAAAATTAAAAAAAGGATAGAATTTCTATTTTTAAGATTAGATTCCGGAAAAAGTCAAAGAAGCGGAAAAAAGAGAATGGCTTTTTTAGAATGAAAATTTAATTTATTTATTTTTAAAATAAACAAATACTTTTACGTTAATAGTTCGTTTAAGTGAAATTAAAAATCCGTGTTCTATATTAATATTCTGCTCTTCAAAAAAATGTACTAAGAGGCTGTAGGACGCTTAGGTTAGATTTAGTAGTAGATATAGTAACAAATCATTTTTGTATATATTATACTTATATAGTTATAAGCGGGTATTTAGAATTTTTTTTTAATTTAATAACAAAAATTGTAGGTTAGTTGGTTGTTTTTAGGAACCGAGCAAGCTTGGTCAACTTGGCACTGTCAGGTTGATTAACAGTAACTACAAGACACCACTTTGATTCTTTTACCTTTTTATTATTGATTATAGCCATTGGCGACGCGTGAATAAAAAATGCGATCGTTCAAGCTTACAGATTACATTAATTTTGGTTTTATTCATACTCAAGTTCAATTCTTCTTGTTTTTTTTTTTATATTTTTATAACATTTTGATAGAAAGAATTTTCCTACCGTTTTTCTCGCAAAAGTTTTCGATGGTAATCATTGACAGTTCTGATAACCTACTCTGGCCAATTGTAGTTTTCAAATACTTTTTTATTCTTTTAAGTGTTGAAAAATATCTTTCAACGGATGAAGTTGTTAGGGGATAATTAATTACCAGTTCACATAGCTTATATATTTGTGGGAAAACTGTGACTTCTGAATGCCATTTTTTATCTTAAATTCCACCTCCAAGTTACAAATTATAAAATTATTACTTGAACAAACGAAACGCACTTCCAAAATTTAATTTACAGTTTACAGGAGAATCTTTTTGTTGCGTCCACTCAAAAAAGAACTCAATTCATAGCAAGCAAATTTAAACAAAATTCCCATTTTGTTCATAATCTTCCAGCACGAATAGAAGAGAGTCATTGTATATATGTATATTCATTGTATAGCCATTGTATAGATATAAATACAATGGATATTCAACTCAGAATTTGTTTGAATGGAGAATTGTGAGTTTAATACATGTTAGATTGCAGAGAAGAAAAAAAGCACAAGAAAAAGAACTTTTATAGATGTTTGGATGAATAGGGATTTAAAATGCACGACTGGATCGTACGAACTTGCTCTTGTAACTTACTACTTAAATGAAGTTAAACATTGACGCTGTTAGTAGGTAGGTAATTTGGTTACCCTATGTAGGTTTAAAGCCGATGTACACCAGATTACCTTGATTTTTAGTATAATGAATGGATGATGCAAGGAATAGTTACATATACATATGTGCCCACCTATAGATGCATATTTTAATCTAGATTATGGATTTTAATTATGTAAGTAAGGAGGGTAATATGTAGCTACATACATATATGGAAATTATGTATGTATGTATATATAATAATGAAAATAAAGAATAGGTGGGTAGGTATGCATATAACTTTACAATTTAGGTGCAATATGCATACATATGATTTTTAAAGATATATTATGTATATATAAATAAGTATGAGGGCCTACATTGTGTGTAGTATTTAGTGATGTACGCAAAAATTCGTACAAATGAAATATAATAAGGTAGACATAAATGGATAATACACATAATAAAATGTTTTTTTATTTTGCTTAGTCGCCATTTTAAACATATTTTTAATGTACATTATAAAATTCAAATTTCAAAAATATTCAGTGACTAGTTTTTGAAAACTAGATTTAAAAAAAAAACTTTTATTTATTTTTTAAAAATCGATTTTTTTTTTTTGAAAACTTGTGTACCTGTGCAGTTTTATTAATACTTTAAAGGAGCATTAGCGTAAACAAAATTATTTTTAATCGGTTCATCCAATTGTGAGAAAGGCGAAAATATGAAAAGTGTTTCCATGGGAAGTACCGTTAAAATAAAATATTTTTTATACTTCAAAGTGAACTGTACTAATTTAAGAACAAAGGTACGCATTTTTTTATAAACCCGTTGGAACCGTTTTTGTGAAAAATAAGGTTTTTGTTTTTGGCCAAAAAAGAAATGTATGGGAGCTAATGTTATTTGTCTTAAAAAAATGAAAAAAAACAATTCCATCGAACTGTTTAGACTGCCGACTCGAGGACAGACAGACGGAATTGGGTTACCCACTTTTTTGGTGTTCTCCATGATCGTAATGTCATGTTTGATTGTTAGATTTTTTTTTTACGAATGGCTAACTTGCCTTACAGTACCTAACTATAATCGCAAGTTAAACAAAATGCACGACTGGGTCGCACGAACTTGCTCTTATGTTCGATCACATCGTATGCAAAAGATTTCTATTAAAAATCTAAATATATTTTTAAAGTCAGACTGACAGGCTGACAGACTGACAGACTGACAGACTGACAGACTGACAGACTGACATACTGACAGACTGACAGACTGACAGACTGACAGACTGACAGACTGACAGACTGACAGACTGACAGACTGACAGACTGACAGACTGACAGACTGACAGACTGACAGACTGACAGACTGACAGACTGACAGACTGACAGACTGACAGACTGACAGACTGACAGACTGACAGACTGACAGACTGACAGACTGACAGACTGACAGACTGACAGACTGACAGACTGACAGACTGACAGACTGACAGACTGACAGACTGACAGACTGACAGACTGACAGACTGACAGACTGACAGACTGACAGACTGACAGACTGACAGACTGACAGACTGACAGACTGACAGACTGACAGACTGACAGACTGACAGACTGACAGACTGACAGACTGACAGACTGACAGACTGACAGACTGACAGACTGACAGACTGACAGACTGACAGACTGACAGACTGACAGACTGACAGACTGACAGACTGACAGACTGACAGACTGACAGACTGACAGACTGACAGACTGACAGACTGACAGACTGACAGACTGACAGACTGACAGACTGACAGACTGACAGACTGACAGACTGACAGACTGACAGACTGACAGACTGACAGACTGACAGACCGACAGACTGACAGACTGACAGACTGACAGACTGACAGACTGACAGACTGACAGACTGACAGACTGACAGACTGACAGACTGACAGACTGACAGACTGACAGACTGACAGACTGACAGACTGACAGACTAACAGACTGACAGACTGACAGACTGACAGACTGACAGACTGACAGACTGACAGACTGACAGACTGACAGACTGACAGACTGACAGACTGACAGACTGACAGACTGACAGACTGACAGACTGACAGACTGACAGACTGACAGACTGACAGACTGACAGACTGACAGACTGACAGACTGACAGACTGACAGACTGACAGACTGACAGACTGACAGACTGACAGACTGACAGACTGACAGACTGACAGACTGACAGACTGACAGACTGACAGACTGACAGACTGACAGACTGACAGACAGACATACAGACGGACAGAATTTTTAGACCATCATTTTTCGTCTTCGCTATCATCGTTATGTCATGTTTGATTGTTATCTCCCAACTTTTTTTTCGTCGAATGCATAAATTGCTTTATAGTACCTATAATCGCAAGTAAAAAATGAAAAAAAAAAAGAACAAATAACTGTGCGTAGCGTCGATGCATTATTGTCTTGTCCTTCTGCAATTGTTTTTGAGTTCGTCTGTATAATTTGAAGCTCAGTTGATTTTTAATAGAGAATACGCTTTTTAATATTGATTGTGGTTTTTAATATCTAACGGGTGATTTTTTTGCTACTTGGTTTTTGACGTTTATATTTTTGACAGATCACACATGACAAATTCCACGAACATTTAACATTTCGATTCAATATTGTTTGCCATTTCATCATGAATAGACTTACGCCTGAACAACGTTTGCAAATTATTGAAATTTATTATCAAAATTTGTGCTCTGTGAAAAATGTGTTTCGCAAGCTACGTTCGTTTCAGCGACAAGGCTCATTTTTGGCTAAATGGATACGTGAATAAGCAGAATTGCCGTATTTGGAGTGAAGAGCAGCCAGAGGCAATTCAGCAGCTACCAATGCATCCCGAAAAATGCACTGTTTGGTGCGGTTTATGGGCAGGCGGCATCATTGGCCGTACTTCTTCAAGGACGATGAAGGCCGCAGGGTTACGGTCAATGGAGAAAGGTACCGTTCGATGATAACAGATTTTTTTTTGCCGAAAATGCAAGAATTGAACTCGGTCGACATGTGGTTCCAACAGGACGGTGCCATATGCCACACTGCACGCGAAACCATGCATCAATTGACAGGCGAATTTGGTGAGCAGTTGATCTCACGTTTTGGCGCAGTCAATTGGCCACCAAGATCATGTGATTTGACCCCGTTAGACTATTTTTTGTGGGGCTATGTTAAGTCTATTGTCTATGTGGATAAGCCAAACACGATTGCTGCCTTGGAAGCCAACATTGAACGCGTCATTGGTGAGATTCCGGCCGAAATGTGTGAAAAAGTTTGCCAAAATTGGACCTTCAGAATGGACCACCTGAAGCGTAGCCGCAGGCAACATTTGAGTGAAATTATTTTTAAAAAGTAAATGGCAGAAATTGATTTATCGATCCAAATAAGAATTTCATTCACTTTTTACAAGTTTCTGTGTTTTTTTGAATTTTCAAAAACCAAGCTCTTAAAAAATCACCGTTTACATACATTTTGTTTTCAAAGTCGCGGTTTATTTTTTTGGGAAAGTGAAGTGAAGGTGCAAAATAAAAAGTGTGTGTTGTGAAAAGTGTTATTAATTGGAATATATGTATAAATTAAAGAATTGGGCGCTACACGTAGAGCTTGCACAGGGCGCTCATTTAGCTCGGAGCGGCCCTGGTAATAGGTAAGTATAAACAATTGGATGCAGCTTAATAGATCGTTTGAGAAGCAACATTTAAGGACATGTAAACGCAACATTTTATCTCTAAACTAAATAAAAAGCGAAAGCTTAAGATTTTCGTTTTTTTTTCTTAAGCTATACCACCCACTGTAGCTATGGAAAATTATTCGAAGCTACATACATACAAGACAATAAGTAACTTTGCATAGACAATACAGTTGATCATTAAATTGAACTCTCAGAAGTCATTAACCCACAACTGTAGTTTAACTTTATTTTGCGCAGTCATTTAATTTATCTCAAGCTACCGTATTGACCAAGCGAAGAGTTTGTTAAAAGATTAGAAAGGACAAACCCCCATTTAAAACCAATATGCAGTTTGTCAGATATCTTGGCTATTCCCTGCACGTTCGCATCCTAAACTCTAAACATTATACGGAGTTGAAGAAAAAGGTATTGCGTTAATGTCCTCATTACAGATGAATGAGAAGAACTTTGGCGACAGTTTTTTTTTTGTCTACATAGTTCGTTGCTTTTCACATACTCATCGCTCATATTGCCTTGACCATTACCTATATCTCTTGAGGTTTAAAAAAAAAGGTTCCCCACATGTCTAAATGCAGGAGTGGAGTGTGGGCTTATGTATATATGGTCTAATCTCCATCAATGACATACAAACAAAAAACAAGCCAAAAAGAAAATTCCCAAGTCCTTTTGTGTTTGTGTCGTTATGAATTCTCAGCTTGTTTTTATTTTATACCCAATTCATGAAAATGCCGATGTAATCTTCTGATCTCGTTATGACTTCGTAATATATTTATATGCGGATGAAGTGTATCTTGAGATACTGACATCAACGACGGCGACGCGACGCTACGCACAACTCAACGATGGCGTCAAGTGCGATAGACTATTAGAGTACCTACATATATCGATCGGCAAAACCTACGCACAGCAAAATATAAATTAAAGTGCAAAATTGTATCCCATTCTGTCGGTTGTCGGTCCTTATGTGGGCATAGTGCTATTGCTGCTGCTTTGGGGCTATATTTCTATCTATAGATTATGTACCTATTGAGAGTCTTGAATACCTTGGGAGGGATTTATTTTATGAAAACTAGAGCCTCTTGGCCTCTGGCAGGTTAAGGTTTTTTGTCTGCACTTGATTGGATATGATTAAGGTGCTTTTATTTATTTCCAATCTTTTACATGTGCCAGGAGAGATACTTTGTGGCACGTGTGCGATTGGAAGAAATGTTGTGTTTTTTTTAATAGCAGTCTCAGAATATCTATTGTTTAAGAACAGAAACAAGAAGATTAATTGGAAGTCATGAATGCGAAATTTTAGAAGAAAGACATTTTAACTCAAGAAATTGTTAATCAGAAATGTGTCTCTCTTAAATTCTAACAGCCCTATAAATAAAAAACGCTTAATCCACCTTTAGTCCACGGACTTACAAAACCATGGAATAAGAGTTAGGCCATGGACTAAAATTTCCAATTAATAAAAAAATCGAACAAAATCTACTACAATAAGCATCAACTCTACCTCTTTTTATTCTATGTCCTTGTAAATCTTGTTCTTAAATGTCAATTCTTAGTCCATCGCTAGACCACCGTCTTCGATGGTCTAGCGAACGACCAAGTTGGTAAACGTCAAATACCAGAAATTGTGTTTTATTAATAGTATTTCGCACTTAGTCCTTGAAATAAGTCCAAAACCTTCCCTAGTCCATGTCTAGGAACAGGTCAACAAAAAAATATTTTTTTTTCTTTTCTGTGTTCAAATGGCGATTTGCTCAATCTTTGTATTGAAAAATATGGTACAACATTTTTTTTTTTTTCAAAGTTTGTTTCTATACCTTATAGAATGATAATTCAATATTACGTGTTGTCAACCAAGATTATAAGGTTTAGGTCTCTTCTTTAGTAAGAGCGCAATGAGCGGTGAGGGAATAATGAAGTTTTATGCCTCATTATGACACCACGTGAAAATCACATTTCACCGATTCATCTGAGCGGTAGTATCATAACTGGCCTTTTGAACATGAAATATTGTTACATTTGCGGCGAATTTATTAAATCAAAAAATAAAAATTTAGCTTTAAGTACTAATTTCAAGCTTTGTCAAGCATATGAATCTTATTTTAACTTTCCTTTTCGAAGCTAATATAAGTCCTGGGCTCCAGTGCTGCCGTGTCTACTGTTACGAAAGCAGACTTCTCTTTTTGCGCTCCTTTTTCGCTGTATCCTGTTTCCACGTCAATTTTTCGACAATTATCTTGTTTTTCGATTTGTCTTATTATTAAAATTATAGGCTTCTTACTAAAACATTTAATTGCTTCCAAAAGTTTATGTAACTTCTTAATACATTGTGCGTCATCTTCAACTCCAAGAAACAATGTTACTATGGAACATACCTGTTCAAGTTCTTCCCCGAGTTCATCCCTGTTGGACTAACTTGTACTTAAAAAAATATATAAAATAATTTTTAGTCTGATTAGACCAAATCGAGGTATTAGATTTTTTTTATTTTAACCCTTGTTAAGATTCGCGAATCGAACGTTCGATTTTTTGAACTTAAAACGTTATTCAATTTAGAATCAATTATATTTGATTTTTAGTGATTTCCAATAAAAATCACTAAAAATTTGAGTTCAATTAAGCTTTCGATTTGCTCGCCGTTATAGGTTGTTTTAGGTAAACTGTCTACTCCTGTTTTTCCAAAATCTTTGGACGGCTGGGCTCCTCATTTTTCAAGTAGTTGCTGCAAAGTCATTATCGAAGGGAAGGGACGGAATCCAGTTTTGTTTCCAATAACATTTTTCTTGTAATTGTTAATGAAAGAATGATGGGAGACTCTATATGGGGTCTTATACGAGAAATTTCATCCATACATAACATGACACACAAAAATATTAATTTTTAAATATTTACATGCATTATTTATTAAGGTTAAACTATATAAAGATACAAAATAGTTATTTGAAATCATTTTAAAATTTTGTTTTATCTTGACATACCATTAAAACACAACAAAAAAATAGGATTTCCCATAAAACCAAAATATCAAACTTCTAGCTATAAAAACAAACTTTTTCAGGTAAAACTTTTTATAATTAGTAAGTTATATGAGAGAAACAAGAAAATCGTGTCAGGAGCCCAGAAACAGAAATAGTGTTGACCTGTGTTATATAACAAAATGATGTTACTTCGAAAAAATTACGACAAAGCTGAATTTTGGTGGAGAGCTCCAGTTTTACGTCCTAAACAATTTCTAAAAAGTACCATAAATTTGGAGTGGAGCAAAAAAATGTTAGAGGGCCGCGAAAGGAGGTTATATTCAGTTTTTTTTTCCAAATTACTCGAAAATCATAGTTTTTTTTTTGAAAAAAGTTGTTGGTACACATTGTAGATCATGTCATTCTACACCAAAAAGATTGAGATACTTTTTATCGAACAATTGATAGATTTGGAGAAAAATGTTCGAAAACATTGGGGTGTGTAATAAATTAATAAATTTATAGTTTTGACAGGGGAAATTATTTGTTTTTAGTTATGTTTAGAAAACCTGTTCTTTAAAAAAAAAACAAGTTTTAAGAGTGGCACCGGAAGGGAAATGCTCTCATCTTAAGATACAGTGTTGACGGACAAAATATTTTTTTTGTAAATACCAATACTAGAAAGTGCCATTTTAGGCCACTGGGTGCCACCAATAAGAAAGTTATTAAATTCCGAGGATTTCAATTATCGATTCTTATTATCGGTCTTAGGCTGGTATTCACGGACCGCTGTTGGGTGGCTCTTAAGTTTATGAGGCTGATAACTTGAGAATAATATGTGCTATTCACCAACCACTCATAACTACTTTTCGAACTCCGAAAATGAGAATAATTCTCGCTTCATTAGGCACACTCAAACCCACACAATCAAACTGTTTTCGAAATCAAGTGATAGCCAGCAGACGGTAAACTGAATAGTAATATAATTTAAAAGAAATTTGTTTTTCTCTAAAGTTTTAAATAAATTAAAAGATCTTATTTCAAACGAATTTATTTTTTTTTAGTTATAAAGTTTTCGAACAAATTTTCGATGAGAGCGCTCAGAACAAAAAAGAGTGGTCGCGATCACTAATTCATAAGTCTTATGAGCGCTCAGAAATATTCACTATTAATGCCTGGTGAATAGGTATGAGTCTCTTCAGTTTTAACCGCTTCGTGAATACCGGCCGTAATGTTATTAAGGCTTGAAACAACATGATATGATCATGGACTTGGATGTATTCGAAAACATTTTCTCGTCGGATCCTAGAGTGCCATTTAAAGCGTGTGATTGCCGCAGTGCCATTTAAATTAAAAAGTGACAAAAGTGCACGATCGTGCCACTTCGGCAACGTTGTTTAAGAAATTTAATTTATTTTATTTGGTTCAATAACTGCCAAAACCTTTATTTTTTCTCAAAATTTAATAATCTGCCAATCCGCTCCATATTTATATTACTTTTAAGGAAAGTAAAAATTAAGCTCTCCTCCAAAATTCAGCTTTTTCAGAATTTTTTCGAAGTGAATATCTAATTTTTCTAAACTATAAGCAAGAGATTTTAAATATTTCAAATACGAATTTCACAGATAAATAAAATGCTCGGTCTAGAGATTTCGAGTATTGAAAAATATAAACTTAAGAGCATAATTTTAAAAATAATCGTCCACTTGTTTCCGAAATATCAAAATAAAAAAATGGATTTGTACAACAAAATCGAAAAAAAGGAATCGAAAATAAAAAAAAAAAAAAAATAGTGCTTTGGCAGGTAATATCAAAATGTTGGCTATTTCTGACAACAATCTATAGAATTTTTTTTATCAAATTCGTGGGTAAATACGCCCTGAAAAAGTGAAATAAGGAACACTTTTATTAGAGCAAAAACATTTTATATTTCAACATAGTCTCGTTTTGGCTCGATACAATTCATACAATTTTTTGCTACACTCCGAATAATACGGTTTCTCGTGGAATCTCTCAAAATAAGTGTTTGTTTCAGCAATGATCTCATCATTCGGGAAAGATTTTGCATGTCCAAATATTTATGTAAAATCGAAATCACTAAGCCATGTGATAAGTCTGTGGCCTCCTTAAGCTCGCGGAATTATACTTGCCGAATGTTGTGTGTTGTTCACATCTTAATTCGGCGTCAATTGTGCTTAAATTGCACCGAATTTGATTAAATCAGTGGTGAATTGATTTCAATCGATGAAGAGTCACCAAAATATTTGGCAAGCTTTTGCATGGTTTGTCTTATAAAGGGTTGTCCATTTTGCGGTTTCAAAAGTAAACGTAAACAAAACACATATAAAATATTTGTCTGTCATGATATTTCTTTTTTATTATAAAGCTTGAACGTTGACATTATGTGTGAAATACTACACCATTTAAATGACCACCACGCGAATTGTTGCAAGCATCGATTCTTTTGAGGTAATATTCGACCACTTTTTGGCACATATTGGGCGGTATCTCAGCCATAACTTGACGAATGTTGGTTTTCAAGTGCTCAAGAGTTAAAGGTTTATCTGCATAAACACGGTCGTTCGCATAGCCCCACAAAAAAAGGCCAGCGATGTCATATCGTATGATCTTGGTGGCCAGTTGATATCGTTGGCGACCAGAAATTACGCGGCCAGGAAATGTCTCTTGGAATAAAGCCATATTCGCTCGAGTTGTGTGGCATGTGGCAGCGTCTTGTTGAAACCACATATTCTCCAAGTCGTATTCTTCAATAGCAGGCAAAAAAAAAGTCGGTTATCATATGACCATAACGCTCCGAATTGACGGTGACAGTCGTTCCATCGTCGTTTTCGAAGAAGCAAGGTCCAATCACACCTCCGGACCAAAGAGCGCCTCAAACAGTGACTTTTTGTGGATGTAATGGCCTTTCTTCATTTACTTGCGGATTCTAAGAACCCTAAATACGACAATTTTTGTTTATTAGCACCCGTCGAGTGAGAAATGTGCTTCGTCGCTGAAGAAAATTTTATTCGAAGAATCGCCGTCCACCGCCTGTTATTCAAGCACCCATTAGACGTATCTACCATGTGTGAATGGTCAGCTGCTTCAGTTGTTTTTTGAGCTGAACTTTATATGGGTGTAGGGGTAGATCCAAATGCAAAATACGACATAATTTGCCGTAAGACAGTCCTAATTCCTGAGAACGACGAGGAATCGACACATTCGGGTCTTCTGCAACACTTTCACTTACAGCAGAGATATTTTCAGTCGTACGCGAAACGATGATGCACAGGCCTTAATATCTGTAACCAATTCAGTCTCTTCAAATTTCTTCACAATTTTTCCAATTGCTTGCGTAGTTGGACAATTATGTAAACCATAATCTCCTATTAAAGCACAATATGTGGCTGTGGCATTTTTGTAGTAGGCTTTAACAATTTTTATGCGTTGTGCGATAGCTAAGCGATCCATTTTCGTAAATGTCAGACTTTCAACTGAAAAAAAATTGGCATAACAACGTAGTTTGACAGATGTTGAATTCCAGCCCAATACTTTTGAAACCGCGAAATGGATAACCCTTTAGATTTTTCTCGCAAAAATAGCATATAGACATTCAAATTTCAATATTTTATCATTTTAAAGAAAAAGCTCGTAACAATCTTTATAAAAATAGCTGCCATGGTTAAATCATTTGACAGATCTGTCTGAAAATTTGGTTGCGTTCTTTTGAAATATTATTTCTGACAAGAAAAAAATGATAAATTCAACGTGGGGATACAATGTGTGTTAATTTTCAGGAACTAATTGAGTATCTATTTGGCAAGTAAAAAAATCTAAGCCGATTGTTCCGCAAAAACTCAAAACTGGCAGTATTTTTCCAACACTGTACCCTACCATGGATTTTTTTTGAAAAATGAAAATGAATTATGAAAATTGCTTAACCTAAAGGGTTAATAAAACTTAAAATCCATATAGAACAAGCCATTTCTTAAATTGATCTTCTTTTCCTTAAGACAAGACGAATTTTGCTTTCAGGCTTTTATATCTACTCTCACATTACATAAGCAACAACAACCTCTTATCCTCTAGAAAAATATATGTATGTTAGGTACAAGGATTTGTTCAGTTCAAAATCTATGTGTATGTTTCTTCCTTTGAATATCTTTGTGGTTTTCTCTGTGGTCTTTATTTTATCACTAAGGCTACAAACTTTCGGACAAGGTTTATGTCACAATCATTGATAAATAGCACTTCAATTAATTAAATTAACATGGGAGTTCCAATGGGAGATTACTTATAGGAGATGCTATAAAGAAGCAATAAAATTTTCTATCTTCGTGTACTCAAACTTTATTGCGCTCTGGGAGGTTTGATTACAATTTATATTTTGAAAGCTTTCTTAGCAACGCAACGAATTCATTGAGCAATGAGATATGAACACAATAGGAGATCTACCACACCCACCGCAATAATCCGTTGTTGTTGTTTTGTCGTGTTTATCATTTTGCCACCCAGCTAAATAATGATAGCAAGGAATAAATTAAGACATTTGGAAAAGTTTGTTTCTCTTTGAATTAATAAAAATGATTTTATTCGGTCACGACTTTTTGAATAAAATCTTAACAATTGACTTGAAATTATTATGATTGGAGAAACCAAACAAAAGTTTCTAACCTAACCCGTTTGTATTACGTTTAATTTATTACTTATTTTGTAAACTAAGCCATATAAAAGACAATGGCAAGATTACATTTCAGTAAATGTTAATAAAAACTTAAATGGAAGGTAGAGTATTATAGATGGCGACTTATAGTATAGCAGTTATTGAATAAAAGTACTTTGCATATATACATACATATACAAAGTTGAATGACCTTTTGAAGACGAATTTTATCTATATACACAAAATTTCATCTACTATTAATAATAGAAAGAATAACAGTGGGCGTGCCAGTGGGCGAATTTTATTTAAAATAAAAACCAACTTTTATGTCGTTTGCTGGAAAGAAAACTGTCAAAATTTCATCCAACTCCTTAGAGCCATCTGCCCACAAACCATAAGATAATAACAGTGAGCGTGGTAAATAGCTCAGCGGTTCATAGTTTCATAGTGGGCGGATTTTACTTAACCAAACCTTTTAGGTTTTTTATACAATTTTTCTTCTTCATACACATTTTTTTTTAATTTTGAAAACGATGAGCATCTTCCTTTCAAAGGCGTACGGCGCGATGAGTTGTTGCCATATAACCATTTTATTGGATGTTCGTCTATCTTTTAAGCGGCTAAACGGACCTCAATCAAATTTTTTATACAGGTTGTCCTTCAAATTCTAAATGATACTACTGACCAAAATTTTTGAAAAATATTTTTCCAAAAAAAAAAATTTAGTAATTATTTCGAAAACAGGTAGATGATTTTTTTTGTTTGAAATTTAGTTTTTGAGTTTATATTATTAAATATTTAAAATTGTCATACCAAGTCTTTTTTAGAAATTATTTTTAAAGTTTTGTATATACAAAATTAAGTAAGAAACGACTTTGAAAATTGAAAATACATTTACAGCTAATTTCTTGAGAAAGTTCTGATCCCTAAAACTCGGTTTAAAGAGAGAATAGAACTTGATTGAGATCTAACTCATTTCTTCAACAAGTTTTAACACCTTAGATCTCAAATTTAGAACTTTATTTTAGTTAGAACTTCGATTTATCTGGACCCTCAAAAATGGGGTTCTAGCTCGTTAGAACTATAGTTTTGTTTTTTCAGCAAAAAAAAATTGTATCAGTTATGTGGGTATGTGATGTATTATTGTTCTATTAAATAAGATCAGTTTTGGTTTTCGCCGATTGGATTTTTCTGGACCATGAGAAAGAAAATTATGTAGAAGAAATGGACATTTATCATATGTCCCAACGTACTACCATTACAGGGGCGATATATATGACGATTTTGCTTGAGGAAAACGATGCTCATCGAGGTGCTTCAGTTAGTTGCAGATGATTTGCCGCAGCCAAGATAAGAACACAGCTGCAATTAATGTTTTTTTTCTTTTTCAATTTTAATCATTCTGCCAAAGTACACAATTGCTTATACTGCTGCGCTTAATGGCACATCTGGAAATATGTATTTTTCTTGTCGTGTACCAGTGTTTTGTTGTATCGTATCAAAAGTGTGCAAAGCTTTACTTCGTCACTTTCCCAGATATCTCAAAATGTCTGCAAATAAAGAGGAACTCAGAACTGCAATTGGTTTGTACAATATTGGTCAGATTGCTGCTATTGATTGTTAATACCCATGTTAAAATACAATCGCCAAGGGGAGAGTTAGTAGGTTCAGTGTATTTAAATTTTAGGGGTATTCAGATCCGATGCATCAAAAAGATGTAAAATTGCGAAATTCTATTTTTTTCTATAAATCGTGACCTCAACTTTTCTATTCTATTGCAACTCTGGAATAAAAATGCAAAATCAGTTTAAACACAAGCATTTCTGCAGAAAATAACAGCTGCGAAACTGTCAATGACACCAGGCCAATTTTGCATCATTGTATTTTTCTATTGCAATAGGGTTAAGGTATATCAAAAGTCCAAAAATGTCAGTGTAAGTTGTTGCTGTGGTGCTGATGATAAGTCATTGAGACAGTATCAGACAGAAGATATGATATTGCAACAGATCCAATTGTATCATACCCTGACCAACGTAATCGTAATCGTCAAATAGCTCGCGAAGAAATTTTGCCAAATAAAATTAAAATAATAAAAATACCTTCGGCAAACTACATTTTACACCGGTTTTTATTTTGATTTTTGACGCGGAGTCATGAGAATTGGAAGCTGCTCTGATGACTGCACGTCTATCGGTTCTTGATGTGGCCCTATAAGTTCCACCTTTCATATTTTGTCCATACTTTTCGACATTTCACAAATAATAACTAAATAAATTTTGACTTCTGTTAATTTTTTTCGCGATGTGTTGTTGGTTCATTCTTAATTCTCGAAATTCTTTTATTTTGCACTTTTCCTTCTCAATTAAGGATTTTCCGCGACCCATTTTTGACGCAACTCAACGTTAACTAAAGTTTTTGCTGTTGAACCTATTCAGATGATCCAAAGAATATGTTTGGTTTTATGAATGCATTTGGTCTAGCTATCGTGTGAGAATAACGGTAAGATTTAAGATTTTTTTTTCTCCCAAAATAAGCGTATAATGATGATCTTTCATTATACATATATAACTAAGATGTATCATTGAAATATATATGAAGAGAGGCTGACAGTAAGGTACTCGTACAAAAAACAGTTGAACCTATTCAGATGAGCGGCAGTGTATATATATAGGTATATGTAATCATTTTCATACAAACTAATTAAATCTTGAAACACTTCTGTTTTTTTTTCAAAAATTTCAAAAAAAATTAGAATTTTTTTGTCAAAATAAATCACCGGGTGACTAAAAAGCTGAAAAATATTCCTAAGAACTTAGTTTTTAAAACCGAAAACTAAAGTTCTTAAAACACAAAAATAATCTTAGTTCGACTGTATTTGACGTGAAGAAATAACCGAGAAGATAAACCGAGAGCTACTAGATCGAGTTTTAAATTGATTTTAGAACTTTGTCAAGAAATTAGCCGTTAGATTCTTAATATAAAACTTTTGCATGCGATGTAATCGAACATAAGGGCAAGTTCGTGCGATCTACTCTTGCATTTTAATTCTTGCGCACCTCAATTTGTTTTACCTGTTATTTTTTTGATGTTCCATGGTTATTAAGAAGTTCGGAACCCTAAAATATCTTTATTATGTACTCACAAAAACTAATTTAGGTTTGTTCGTTTACTTCCCAAAAATCCCATTTTCCACAAATTACAATTTTTTTTATATGAAATTTTAAGACTTTTTTACAATCAATTTACAAAAGGTAATATGAACACAAAATTGACGAGGCAGTCCGTTTTGCATGGAGCTAAAAATGACTGAAGTATAGTTTAAGGTTGACTTGAAGTTCAATGACTAGTGAACTAGAACAGATTTGAACAGAAAAGAGCAGGATTTTTTATTCTGGTTTTTTGAGTGAGAACAGAATCATGGGAATTGTCAAAATTATTTGTTTTTTTTTTGTTTTGCTTATTTGGTAGTTGTTTGCTTTTAATTTATGGTTAGAACTAATAGATTCCTATTTTGTTTTAACAATTATTTATTTGTAATAAATCAAAAAAACACAACAAAGAAATTCCATTTTTTTCGTTCGTGTTCTGACTTTTCTGTTCTTATGTTCTGGCCTATTCTGCTATGTGCAGTTAGATAGGCAAATATCTTTCTCATCAAAATTATTGGCCTTAAAGGAACTAGTGTTATACCCATGTCTACTCATTTTTCCTTTTTCTGTTACATTCAATTTTGCCTTTGATAAAAACATATTTTAATTTAATTTATTCAGTCACAATCTGGAACTTGTAACCTTGTAATGACCTTACCAAAATTTCTTATACTATAAATAAAAAGTTTCAACACGAAACAGGAAATTGATTTTTATTTTTAAACAAGAAGAAATTGAATGTGAAGCTGTAACTATCTAAAATTAGAGTCTAACATCTAGCACTTTCGTGAATTTCAGAAAAGAAAATCAGAATTGGCCTAACAGAGCTTATAGCAAGCTCCGTCTTTCGACCAATGCAATGGTTTGTCAACACAGAAAACTGTGTCAAACTCTATTACAAAAGTTATCACCATCCAATACACACCGCCTTAGACACGCGCAAACCTGTTTCAGCAGAGTCAACAGTTATTTACACGACTACGAGAGGGCATTGGCCTATATTATTGTATTAGCTGGATATATGTACATTCCTCCATTACGGTAATATAACAGGTCAGCAATTATCATGGGAACCAATGCGAGGAACTTAATATTGCTCGTCAGCAATATTCAGGAAAGCGGGCTATAGGTTTAAGCTAATGATTCAATTGTATTCCGACCTCCGAATCGTGCGGTTAGATCTAATAAATTATAACGTTATTTTACTAGTTGCATTTTGATTTGATTGGAATTGTAAGTCGAACCGTTGGGCCGGCCCTCTGAGCTGGCGTTCGCCGTTTTTTTTAATATCCTCGCGAAGGATATCTTTAACTCAAATAACACTTATACAAGTACAAAATGAAAATATAAACAAATAATATTACCTGAAAAACAAAACAAGAACATTATATCAAACAAACAACTTTTATGAGCGTGGAACAATGGTTTTGAGTAGATTTTTACTTGCGATGCATTCGTAAAAAGAAAAATTCTAACAATCAAACATGACATTAAGTTCATAAGGAAGCCTAAAAAAGTGATCGCCAAAAAATGTCTGTCTGTCTGCCAGTCAGTCTCTATGTATAACGAGCTACAGCCTAAGCGGCTTAAGCGATTGCCTTCAAATTTAGTATGTGTGATTATTTTGACATTCCTCAGAGGGGAAATTGAAATTTTATTTTAAGGCCTAAAAATAACGGTACCTGCCATATGACCTTGAAGGAAAATCTTGCTGTTTTCTCTAAAACGGCTCCAACGATTTTGATAGAAATTTTTGAGAATTTTTTTGTTGGTAGTAGCTATCATTTGATATGAACTAAGTTTACAGGAAAAAGGAAAAGACTATTAACGGTACCTCTCATATAACGGTTGTTTTAATTTTTGGCTTTCTCGGTAACGGTACATTGGACTTCTGTCAAATTTTACATCTGAGAAGATCTAACTAGCTAAATTATTTTTGCATATCAAAATTTTGAATAACTTTTTTTTTAAATTAAAATAAGAAATTAAAAACTAATCAAGCTAAATAATTTTAAATTTTATATTCACATGAACATTAATAGTCACTGAAAAATTGCATACCAAAATTTCGAAAGAATTTTGTTTTCGAAAAACGAAAAATAAAAAACAGGATTTCATCAAAACCCGTCCTACAATTTTCGAGACACTTTTCTATAAAATTTTCATTGATCCGTGGCATCTAATGGCGTTCTTGGTTTTTTCGAAAAACTGATTAAGGTGATGGTTTTGACAGTTTAAATAAGTTTAAAAAACGTAGGATAACTATAATAGACTAGCTACCTACCAACAGCGTCAGTGAGTAACACTAAAGTTGTTAGCTACAAGAGCAGGTTTGTACGATCCAGTCGTGTATTTTATTTAATATAATTTTGCTGATATTGAAATCAAAATGTTTGAATTCCAATTTAAAATTCTACCCATACGTGGGCTCACGCATCCCATAGTTGGTCCTATGTGTTGGGACTTTAATCAAGTCGAGGCCACGGAGATTATAACCTCCTCCCCGATAAAATGAAAAAAAAAAACTGAACATAGAAGGTCTGGTGCATCAGTGACGCCAGATATTATTTGGTGGAAGAATACCAAATCAATGTTAGTTCTTCTCTGTGCAAGTGTTTTCATTTGAAGAATAGATAAAAGTTGGTCAATTTCTCAATATGAATATCGTAAAAAGGAGTTCAAACCTGCGATGTACACTCAAGATGGGGACGAACTAAGCAGTTGTTTAAGGCAAGGGTAATATTGGGATCAACAAATTCTTTGGATCAACGCTTCATAAAACCTAAGATTGAATTGGCTTTGTTAACGATGATAATAATATGGGCAGAAAAGTCAAAATTGGGCGTAAAGAGAACTCCAAGGTCTCTAACAGTTATAACACGAGTTAAAATGTGCCGTGAGATAACATAGTCATGAGAAGGAGGAGAACGTTTTTTTGAAAATGTCATTGTTTGACATTTTGTCGGATTAAGATTCAAACTGTTCTTTTCACATCACAAGGCAAAGTGTTTAATATCCTCTTGCAATAGAGTTCGATCCTTTGAAGATGATATAGTTTTATCGTCTGCAAAGATAAGAATTTCTCTATTGCGTAAACAAGGAGGAGCATCATTAATAGTCAATGTAAAGAGTAATGGTCCAAGATGGCTCCCTTGCGGAACACCTGATTTGGCAATAAAGAGTCTTGAGTAAGAATTTCTGAATTTGATTTGATATGACCTATCTTCAAGATACGAAGATTAAAGATGGAGGAATCCCGTATGAATTAAGTTTAAACTTGATAATCTCATGAAACAATTGATTAAAAAGCTTTCGAAAAGTCTGTGTGTACACAGTCAACTTCTTGACCACTTTCTAGGGAGTTTATTCAACATTCATTTACACAATATTCATACATTTATTCAAAAATACAACTATATTATTAACAGTAGAACATTTCTGCATAAGACTATGTTGTTGGTTGCAGATAATATTTTTACATATAAATGTCAAACTATTACATACAACTTGTTCAAACAATTTTGGAATGGAAGAACATTTAGAAATTGGTCTATAGTTGATAATATTGGTTTTGACTCCATTTTTAAATACTGGGGTTATAAATGCATTCTTCCAAACTGAAGGAAATTTACCTAATTTCAAAAATAGTTCAAAAATATTTCTCAGAGGAAGAGCTAAAATGGACTTACACTTTTTTAATACAGCAGGTGGTATTCCATCAGGTCCAATAGAATAGTCCTCTTTTAAATGTGACAAAAAGCTCAACATTTTTTCACGCTCTATTGAAATATTGTTAAATTATACTTGAGGACAATTTCGTAAAAAATAAAAATAGGTTTCATCAACAACCACATGAAGGATTGGCTAAAACTACTTGCAAATCCCTCACAGGTTTCAGAAGTTGTACTCAAGATTACGACATTATACATGAGATTTACTGGATACCCGTCACATTTATTTTTAGAATTTATACATTTCCAGAAGTTTTTCGGGTCTAATTTCAAAGAACGCCCCATTGTTTCCAGATATTCGCTATAGAGTTCGAACAAGAGTTTTTTGAATTCTTTAAAAAGGGAAATGTTAACTATTGATTCTCTACCGTCATGAACCTAATGTATTTTTTCCAAGCCTTATTTCTTTTCTTTCGGATACATTTCAGTTCTTTTGTGAACCAATGATGACAAGAAGAATTAGAGGGAATAGATCTTTTTTTGGAACTGTTTCATTAATGCATCTCATCAAAATAGAATAGAAGCTTGAGATAGTTGAGTCAAGATCATTAGAAATCGGTAAATGTTCTATACCAGAGTTTATTAAACTATCCAAGACCTGTTGAAAATCACCTTTGCGAAAGTTAAAAGTATGGGAACAGTCATGAAGATTACTATTTTCTAGTAAATGATTGCTCAAGTCAAGAAAAATGTCAAGAGGCGGGTGATAATGATCTATGTTATATAAAGCAGAAGTAGATTCTACCACTACTGTACTAACGGCGTCAGATGAGAATATAAGGTTAAGTTGTCTATCTTTAAATCTCCAACATTTGGAGCTCCTGTTGAGATAAACTTGTGGAAGCTTCAAAATAGGATTCGTCATCAGAGAGAACCAAATCAATGCGAGGAAGATTAAAATCCCCTAATATACTGTCAAGACTAGCTAAGCTTAAAATAAAATAGAGTGATAAAGAGAGTTCAGTGTATACTGAAACCGGACTTCTAGGTGGAATATAAACATTTAAAAAGACAAAATAAATAAGAAAAAAAATTCCTGAGTTATTTTGACGCACAATAGTTCAATTGTCAGACTGATTGGGAAGACTATTTGTGTAGAGCAGAAATTACTTCTTACAGCAATAAGTACTCCGCCACCAACTGAATTCATAATATCAACATGGCGATCCTTTCGGTAAACTAAGAACGGGCTATCAAAAAGTTCTGTGTCTAAAATTGAGGTATTAAGTCAAGTCTTAGTCAGGGAAGAAGAAGATCGTATGGCAAAGATAGTGAATTATTATATGTCTTGGAAGTTTTGCTTCTATGACCTCCTACATTTTGGCAGTAGAGGCAGAACCTGAGCAGTTTTTTAAATTTAAATTTAAACTATTTCTTTCTCAAGGGGTCTATAAATTCCTTCACCAATGAATAAGTAGACCAAGAACTACGAGTACTACAAATGGCTTCGAAAAGAGAATTTGGAGCAATTATTTTGAAAGAGGCTACGAAACTGTTAGGCTTACTTATTTTCGAACATTTGACGCATGATGAATTTTCAATAGCTTTGGTAGCAACCAAATGATCCAATAAGTCTCCCGGCTTAGTTTCTGGTAAGAGACGAGAAACAAATATGGCGCTAGGCTTTCGAACAGAAGATAGAGTTTTGGGAACTGTAATGACGGACTCCTTCGATGGAGTCAAGTCAAGCTGTTCGGTCACAGATACAGGTGGAATAGGTATAGTAGGTTCTGAGGGGGTTTCATTATCATTATTGATTGGTGCATTAATTTGGGGTAATTCAATGACTGGTTCGGACAAAGTTGCTGAAGTGCATTTGCTTCACTAATTATCGTGAAAGATTTTTTAGACGATTTTTTCAGGAGCCGGTCCTGCGTTTTCTGAACATGTGGTCAATAATCTTTTAAATAAAATTGTATCTACCTGTCAAATTGTACTTTAATTAAAATTAATATTTAAAAAAAAAATAAAAAATAAAAGTTTTTTTTTCAGTTGCCAACTCTCCTTCTGGCAAACAACAATGAACCATCTTGATGATTGGATAATATAATTAATTACTCTTACCCATACCTGTATGTAGGTGTGCGGATAATGAAAACTCTGTGCAGAAACCAAAATTTCAAAGTCACAAATCATATTGTGTACCTACCAACATACACACAAGAAATTTTCGTCATTTTACTTGCGGCAACTAGGTAATTAATCTAAGATGCCGAAGTTGCATTCTGCTCTTGGTTGTCATGGGGTTTGCCAGAGAAACACTTTTTCCTTATTAAAGATACTTAGCGGGAAGCTAAGTCAGTTATATATACGAGTATTATAATGGATGTATATATGCATAGAGGGAAAATGTTACATTTCTAATGGAATTGTCATGCTCAGTTCCTAAAGTTTTAACTATCCCCCTAATGTACACATACTATATGTATTCTTCATCCTTCATTATATTCTAAATGAGAATTATTGTTTCTGACAAACGGTAAATTAATGTGTTCTCTTGGAAAATGAAAATTAAATATATTTATGACAACAGTAGTGTATTTATAATTTGGAGGCCTTTGTACGAGTATAGTGTTGTTCTTTAAGAAAATTCAATTTTCAAATGTATGATTTTTTTTTAAATGCTTACAACACGTTTGATAAAATATCAGTAAAAATGTATATTTACAACCATTTTCTCAATCCACAATCTAATTTTCTTAAATTTATAGCGGTTAATATGTTCTGTGTTTAAAATACCGGTAGCTTTAAGGATTTTCTATACGTTAACTACTTCCATTTTTGAACACCCAATATATAAGGGAGCGGGCTTCCCCTAAATCGAACCTGAGCGTGTATGTTTCCAAAAAAAACCATCGGTGGCCTTTATATGGGATTCGTTATGTCATCTTATTGCAATGAAATAACCCAAATTCATTAAGTTGTGTAAAAAGACGTTTTCGCATATACTGTTATGTACTAGTTTTTCTTAAAAAACAAAAAAAAAAACTGGGACCAAACATTTCAGCAGAAGAAATTGTTCCACCCCATACTGTTACTTTAGGTGAATACTATTACTTGGATTCCATAATAAAGCATTATTAAGACGCATGTTTTGCTTGTTGTAAAGGAAATTAATAAAATAAATTGT
Organism: Philhelius pedissequus; assembly: GCA_910595825.1. Taxonomy (NCBI): domain Eukaryota; kingdom Metazoa; phylum Arthropoda; class Insecta; order Diptera; family Syrphidae; genus Philhelius; species Philhelius pedissequus. Next base: position 32,135,407 of record OU343160.1, read on the forward strand.
GGTGTACCACAAGGGAGGGTCTTATTACTGAGTCTATTTCGCATTTTTATTATTGATTTTTGTTTTATGTTGGATTGAGTTTACCTTCCTTGTTATTCATATGGAGAACTATAAGGACACCGTATGATAAGTTCAATAGCAAAATAGGATTGCCAAATAGGACATCAAAAACCTTGCAGAATATGTTGCTTCAAAAATTAAGTGTTTTCTTAAAATTAAAACCCATCTCGTATGTCGCTATCGTTGATCGGAATTTCATCGAAAACACACCAAGCAATTCACAGTAAAAAAAATTTCGAACGATCACATACCAGAAGTTGTTAAAAATATTGATAACTGGTTAGATTTTCTTGGAAAAAGCAACAATACATTCTTTTCCCCTATTGAATGCGCTTTTAGCCGTCATTCGTCCGAAGCTTGAATTTTGATATAATCTTGTAAAGCATTTCATAATTTAGTTATCTATCTAAAAAAGGCATTCACATATCCTTGACAGTACGTATTAGTAGCTCATTCAATTCTGATTTAAGCAGACTGGATAAACAACCGCGTTGAATTGAAGGCTTCAAAAACTCAGTGTTGTCTTCTATCGTTTAAGCAGAACCCACCTCTCATGCCGAAATCCATGAGCGGCAGAAGAAGAAACCGACTCCAGCCTTCAGTCCTTGGTATGTGCATCACAGACACCTCTTCGATATCGCAAAAAACTCTGCGGTCCTCCCTTTAGATCTAGCTGCCTTCATTCGTCCAAAGCTAGAGTACCATTCGCACATTTGGGCAGGAGTTCAAAAAACTCATTGAAATCTTTTGAATAGAATTCAAAATAGAGCTCTAAAAATGATAGGCGATATAACTATACCCGACGTATTTTCATATCTTTTAAAAACCTTTGAAATGTCTCTTGTATTTCATTATTTTATCCCAATTTTAATAAGCCATAAGGCATAAGATACTCATAAATCTCATATATGGAGGACAATTATTAGAATGAAAAAAAAAATCTATACAAAATAAATACATTATTCATCGATTAATTGCATGAGATTTTTTTTTCCAAATTTTTGGATTAAATGTTTTATGGCTCTTATTATTTTATCGCTATTTTTAAAACAATTTTCAGGCGATATTTTAGGAATGTTCATCAGCTTACCCTTGAGTCTAGCTTCGGACGCACTGTCAAGTACATAGATTCTTTTTTTAGCTGTGTAACGCGAATGTGGATATACCTCACCCAGATCTATTTTCCCCTCCCATTTTAATATGCAGAAATACAAATCCAATATATAAATGTATCTCCTCTCGCATCTTTCCCTCCTTTCCTAACGCTTGCACTGTGGTTGTTCATTTTAAGGGTAGTCAAAACCACTTTAGTGCGCGCATTATTATAAAAAAAATATTCAAGTGGTAAATTAAAAGATAAAATAACGGGTTATTCATTTTGCGGTTTCAAAAGTAAACGTAAATAAAACTCATATAAAATATTTTTTTTTCATGATATTTCATTTTTATTATAAAGTTTGAACGTTGACATTATGTGTGAAACCCTACATTATTTAAATGAACACCACTCGAATTGTTGCATCGATTCTTTTGAGGTAATTTTCGACAACTTTTTGACACATATTGGGCGGTATCTCAGCCATAACTTGACAAATGTTGGTTTTCAAGTGCTCAAGAGTTAAAGGTTTATCTGCATAAACACTTTCGCGCAGCCCCACAAAAAAAAAAGTTCAGCGGTGTCAAATAGCATGATCTTGGTGGCCAGTTGATATCGCCACGACGAGAAACTACGCGGCCAGGAATTGTCTCTTGCAATAAACCCATATTCGCTCGAGTACTGTGGCATGTGGCACCGTCTTGTTTAAACCACATATTCTCCAAGTCGTATTCTTCAATAGCAGGCAAAAAAAAAAGTCAGTTATCATATGACCATTACGCTCCGAAATGACGGTGACAGTCGTACCATCGTCGTTTTCGAAGATTCGTAAGATCCAATCACACCTCCGGACCAAAGAGCGCCCCAAACAGTGACTTTTTGTGGATTTCATGGCCTCTCTTCAATAACTTGAGGAGTACAAAACCCCAAATAGAACAATTTTGTTTATTAACATACCCACCGAGTGAGAAATGTGCTTCGTCGCTGAAGAAAATTTTGTTCGAAAAATTGACTTCGACAGCCTGTTGTTCAAGCACCCATTCCTCGTATCTACGACGTTATGAATGGTCAGCTGGTTTCAGTTGTTGTGTGATCTGGAATTTATATGGATGTATGTGTAGATCCAAATGCAAAATACGCCATAATGTGCCGTAAGACAGTCTTAATTTCTGAGAACGACGAGGAATCGACACATTCGCGTCTTCGGCAACACTTTCACTTACAGCAGCGATATTTTCAGTGGTACGAGCGAAATGATGATGCACAGGCTTTACAATATCTGCAACCAATCCAGCCTCTTAAAATTTCTTCACAATTTTGCCAATTGCTTGCGTAGTTGGACGATTATTTAAACCATAATCTCCTCTTAAAGCACGATATTTGGCTGTGGCAGAATCACCATTTTTGTAATAGGTACAATTTTTATGCGTTGTGCAGTAGTTAAGCGATCCATTTTCGTATATGTCAGACTTTCAACTGAAAAAAAAATTGGTTTAACAACTTAGTTTGACAGATGTCGAATTCCAGCCCAATACTTTTGAAACCGCGAAATGGATAACCCTTTCCATATATTTACCTTAAAAAATCACTAAAAAAATGTTACCAACTTAGGAAAACATTTGAGTTTATAATAATTTTTATTTGGAGCCGAAAAATTGACAAAAAAAATTACATATTTTCCTGCTTGTTTTAATAATAAGAGCGAGTAATTATTTAAAGCAAAGTTTAAACTCCGAAACTGTTCTACCTATACTGGCAATTTGCGAACGCAATTATTCATACAATTAAGTGAGTAATTCAATTCTAGGGGGAAATAAAGTAAGTGGGGTTCAATTAACCTTAATAACACAAGTATTATGCTTTGAGACGAAATTTCCGAACGCATTTTTTTTGGTAAATATTAAAAACAAAAAATTATTGAAAAAAAATCATCGAAATCAACAAGATCAAACAGATATGAGTACCTGCAATGTATGCTTCTGCACATCTTTAAAAAAAAAGTTCATTTAATCTTTATGGAAAGGTTTTTAACACTCTTTTGGAGGATGTATAACAAAAAACAGGATTCCAGGTTAATCTGGGATAAAAATGTATATACAATATATTCAGGATGTTCTCAGAAGAAATTGCTTCTGATAAAAGTTAAAAGTGGAAAAGAACATTATTTAGGTACTTCCCTCCTTTTCTTTAGCGTTGATAACCTAAGCAGCTTAAAGGTTTTTAATGGGCGGAAGATGTTGATTAGGGTCCCACATTCAAGATGATGGAGGACATATACAAAAAAAAAAGCAGAAAGGTACATCGTAGATATAATACCTACTGAACAATATCCAAAGATGGAATAAAAATATAACAGTGGCAGTATGCACAATAGTGGATCTGACATATGATTATGTTACTTATATTTATTAGATATGCTACTTAAATATACTTGTGCTAATGCAATCATTTTATTTTTTTTTTTTAATTGGTTTATTTGAAGAAATTGTTTAAAATATTATACACATTTCTGCTGGACGGTTTTTGGGACCGACAGTATATTGTAAGCAGGTAAACTCATCTGTGTATCTTTTTGCTTGAATTAAATCAGGTCTAGTATCACTAAACGTTGTCTAATTTTTGAAAACGTTTGCAGCTTCTGGCATCTTTATCTTGCGTGACAAGTTACTTCTTAGTTTTTGGTCAGCGTCCGAAAACTACATTGAACCATTTGTATATAGTCGAGTGATTTCCTTTGCTTTTTCTTTGCCTAAAAGAAGTCGCAAAATCAGTAGGAAAATAAAATAATAATGGCCCAATGTGTCTTCCTTGAGGTACTCTGTATCAAAACGAGTTCATCGGTCAAAAAATCAACCATATTACATTAAGTTGACCCCAATGGATGAAACTAAAGTTATATTTGGCAGTAAGCCTAAGTCAGAAGTTAGATAAGTATTTTAAGTGAAAATTTTGAAATTGTATTACGTACAAAAATAAATTAAAAAACGACTTGAAAAATATTTGTCTACTACTATTATTACGGTCATGTGGGGTAATTGTGAACAGGGGTAATTGTAAGCACACTTTATTCTATAAAAACCGTTTATATTTCCCAGCATGCAAATATTTTATTTGAAAACACATTATATTTCCAATATACTGACACGTGGATGTAATATCTATTTTTTGTGTTTTGTTCATTTGCGTGGTTAATTAATTTTTCCCTGTTTTACAGTTTTTCGCTGTTTACTTTAGTTGCTTAAAAACAAATAAAGGTAAATTTTATGTTTAAAACAGTCAAAAACAACTATTAATGCATGCCAATTGTTTTTATTCTTTTTAATAACAACATTTTAAAGTTATTATCTGTTTACAATTACCCCATTTTTTTCATACCATGGGTAAATATAAACTCCAAAATGGGGTAAAAGTGAACATTTTGGGGTAATTGTAAACATAAATTTTTAAGTGTCTATGGCGTTGACTTAACTTTATTTTATATCAAAAAGATGTACCGTACGTATCAATGAAAAACCACGGCTCTATCTACAAATCCGATGATATTTTCAATTCAGTAGAAGACGTGTGCAACAAATACAAAACATGTCGACAAGCCGCAGAAGCTTGTACGGTGTTCCGATATCGGTTATTTATAAGCGAATCGATGGCAGAAAAAATTTTACTGGCAATATATCTCGAGGCAGAAAACTTGCACTGTCATCAAACGTGGAATGCACTATACCTAGATAAGATGTCTTATTTCAAGAGCTCGTGCTGGTTACCCGTCCAATAAGAAGGATGTCGTTGATTTAGTTGGTTTCTTCATAACGAAAATTAACCTGGTTATTTCTTTCCATAATGGAAGGCCAAGAGATGACTGGTAGCGGATTTTCATGTCACGGCAACAAAAGCCTTCATTAAAAAAAAAACAGATAACTTACCAAATGTTTTAATTCCGCCTGCTTAAGATCCTTGTTTTCAATAACCCCGTTTTTCTAGTTTTTCGAAAAAAGACGGTGGTGAATGTAATTATCAAATTTTATGAAAACTTATAAGCGAACACGTTTAAAATTATTACGTTTTATTAGATTAGAGAAGGCAAATGTAAGCTACATCAACAAAAATATTCAATTTTGCATAGTTTAATTTTCTGAACACTATAAGTTGAAAAAAAAAAAGAAATTGCAAAATCGTTTACAATTATCCCCTTTGACCCTAATAGGAATTATTAAAGAACTTTTTCTATTTCTACTCTGAGGTAAAGTCATAGAGTTTGGTACAAATGTAACTTAAATATTATTTAACATAATAGATAAGGAGAATGTTATGCTCCAATTTATTAACTTTTTTATCAGCTTGACATTTTAACAGCTGATCGTTTGCACGTTTTCCCGATTCATTATTTAATAAAATAATTCGTCTTATAAAAATAAAGGATCATATTTACAGAAACAAGAAAAAGATACCTTTCAACCCAAGTGACAACTGGCTACACATCTGTCAGAACGGACAATTCCGATTAACTTACAAAAGTTCTTTATGGGTTATGTTATACTGCTTTTACATGATAGAGATTTCTATACAATGGTACATGCGGTGTCAACCCTGGTTGAGTTGATATTCTCTGCAGTATGATAATTTTGATAAAGGTAGAACTATAAAAGTCAGAATTTCATTCAAACAGTGTAGATTAGAAATAATTTAAAAAGATTGCAATGTTTTGAATTAAAATTACAGTATATCCCGCTTAATTGAATATCAATTTAATTCCTCGGCGATTTTAACATTAAAAATTAAATTTTTCGGTTAACTAAACTTAAACACCGTGGCTGTGGCGCGATAATTGTGTGTTCGCCTGTCAACCTCGTGGTCATAGATTCG